>JAYESA010000004.1:181812316-183054816 GCA_036927795.1 Iris macrosiphon
TAGTATTTTTCATGTGCAACCTAAGCCGATCACATAACGAACTTGTGCTCAAGGCACTTAGCTAGTATTCATGTTTCTCACATACAGTTACTTCTCTACTTATATTGTTCTCCAGTTTACATTGCAGCTACTTATTCTGCTCCAGCATATATTTATTTCCTGTGCATCTTGTATATTTTTCTATTGCTCGTCATATACACCTTACCATGTATTTGGAGTTGCTTTCAGAGTTATGTACTTCGTTTCAGTCCTGACTGGGCATATTTTTTCTAGAGGATCCTGAGGATTTCTGCCCGATGTTCTACGGGCCGGGTGTTGACGAGGGTTGTGACCGCGAGATCGAGGAGGAGTGCGCCGAGGAGACGCCTTTAGCGCCCTAGTTAGCTAGGTAGGTTTCTGGATTGTTCCCAGTGGTTTATTTTGGATGATTGTACTTATTCTTTTGCTGCTGTGAGATATTGTAGATATTGTGGTCTTGGACTGTATTTTGGATATTGTCTCTCTCTTTGGTTCTGTTTTCTTTTGCTATCATATCGCGCTTTTATCTCTTCCCCTAGATTTTTATGATTGAGTATTCATATATATATTACATTGTTGCCCTCTTTTTGGAGAGGATTATTCATATATATATTGCATGGTTGCCCTCCTTTTGGAGAGGATATTGACAGATTTTTTGTGAGGTATATAGATTTGTTTGACCTAGAACGAACCTTACAGCGTTCTACCGCCGATTCTGCGGCGTAGGCTGGACGTACCCACGGCTCATGCCCAATTTTTTCGGTGTGGGTCGTGACATTTTACCAAGTACGTCATACCATAGGACACTTGACACTATTTATGTGACAGAATCTTTTCTGAGTTATTCATGGTGATTCTGTATAGGTTTACATGATTTCTGACATAAGACTTGCATACATAGATATCATTATGACTCGTTGTACTAGCTAGAGGTCATGATCTTGCGTGTTATGAATATAAGAAGTGAGGTTACATTAGATGGGGAGAGACACACCGGCTACAGGCTGATTATATATATATTTATATATATATATACTTATGTTACTGGAGAGTGCCTTAGTCTCTGTACCAGAACTTTAGCATATGTACTGGCCCTTCGTGATATTACTTGCTGCTACCAGCTCCCCGACACAAAGCTTGTAGTGGTCTCAGCCTGAGTACTAGTGATTCTCTCAACTTGTATTTCACATAGCTGGTTACCTAGCTTACCCTGAGTATCTATTTTTATATACTGTATTTTGTTTGGCTTGAGTTATTCTTGTACCTTGCTATGTCCCCTGAGGACCTGGATCTGGATTATGTCCGCAGGTACAACAGAAGAGGAATACCTCAAGATATATGGGACGGGAGCTGATGCTGGAGCTGTACTGGCACCAGAGGACGAGGTTGTACTAGAGGATTTCTCCTGAGTATTCTGTTACATACTTAGTTATTTCTGCTTCCAATTATTTTATATCTTGACTCTTGGATTTAGGTATTAATTTATTATCTGGTTGTTCTCCGAGATACTTTTTATCTAGACTTGTTGGTAGACTATATAATTTTTTATCTATTATCTTGATTAGTCTATCATATATAGTTATGCTTCTTTCTGTGGATGAGATTAGAAATAGACTGTGACATGTATCGTAGACTATTGTGTTTGTTTTATAGCTTAAGTGCACTCTAACGGGTCTATTAAATTGGGTTTGTCCATTGGAGTTGTGTTGCTGGCCATTGCCACGTGGCTAGTCTCTCGGTATTTTGGGACTGGGGCGTGATAAGAACCAAAAATTTGACGTAAATCAAAATATTGTATGTCGGACTTTTTTAATAGCTGACAAACTTATTATATTTGTATGTGTATATATTATTCGACAATAATCATAATTAATTTAATTTTTTGTAGATGGCTAACCAAAATAATGGTCGTATTCCTAGTGAAATGACTACTGACCTTATTATTAGGCAACGTGAAGACCACATATCTAGTCGAATATTTACTAGAGAGAGAATTTTTTAAATTATAAGTTTACAAGTTAAATAATTTTTACATAAAAAATAATGCATATTATTTTTATAGTTATACGATCATGATCTTGGTTTACGAACCCGGATCCATGTACATTGGCGGGCCAAAAGATACTATCGTACGTGGGAGCTAAATCCTGCCCAAAAGGCTTTGGTGCAATCCTTTAGATTTTACTATATAGATCGGGTTAGATATTTAATCCACGATCTTCACCTAGTTGTAGGTCTTGCAGAGCGTTGGTGGCCTGAACGCAATACTTTTCAGCACCCATTTGGTGAGATAACGATCACACTATTTGATATGGCAAATATACTAGGATTCCACTATATAGATCGGGTAATTACCTATTACATGTGATGCTATATATTTTGATCCACACTTAAACTGATCCAATATGATCAGGAGGTATCTCAGTGTTACGCCTCTATCTGGTATAAAAGACGGCTATTTTGTGAAGTTGACATGTCTTCGTGGCAACTTCATTGACCTACATCGACTATTGACGAGGTGGCTAACGTAGAAGAATTGCGGGTATGTATTTTAATTAGTAAATATTTGCCATTGAATTGAGTTTGGAAAAATCTTCGTTTAATAATAAACAAAATGTACAAAGAAGTTATAAACAAAAAATCTAAGTACAATATTTAATCTGGGTAATTTGACGATGGAGATCGAGTACTGCAGCGACTCCTTTACTTCGTTGACGGTCTGACGAGTGAATAATGAATGCACTCTTCTGTTCACTCTCTCTCTCTCTCGAGCTTGTGTGCACTTACGTAGCTCGTTTGGAAGGGTATAGTCTCTCTGAAGCAGAAAAAGAAATCCCCCTTCTGAACATCCAAGTTGCTCCTATTTATAGCTATCATGGTGATGGGCCATAGGTACCGCATATACTTCTATTTGGTGGATGCGGGGGGCTTCTTCAACAGGATACGGTTGCAACTGTGGGCACCTTCGATGGGCAGGTTGCCACAGGTACTTTACCCTTAGTAGGATGTAGTTGAGCCAAGGCCGAGCTGCTACATTGGCGTTTGTTGGGATTTATTGTTGCTGAGTATCTGGATGATTCTCGTCTTTTGTTTGCGTGACTTAGTCAGCTTGACACATGACCTGCATTTAGTTGGAGAGAATTACTTCAGTCGCATCAGAAAGGTTTTATCTCAGGAAATGTTAGAACGTTGGACTCATGAGGCTAGAGACACATGGAGCGTATGGAGTCTAGAATGCCTAGGGCCAGAGACACATGGGACGCATGGAGTCTGGAACGTTTGGGGCCAGAAACGTATAGAATGCATAGAGTTTAAAACACATAGGACAGAGATGCATGGAACATATGGAGTCTGTAACTCATAGGGCCAGAGACGTATGAAGCGCGTGGAGTCTTGAACTCATAGGGCCAGACACGCATGGAGTCTGGAACGTATGCAGCACATGGAGTCTGGAACGCATGGGACCAGAGACGCATTAACTCTGGGACGCATGTGGCCTCGTACATGTGGCGCTGCACACCTGTCAGAAGTTATTATTAGTCTGACGAGAGCTTCTGTCATGCCCCAGTACCAAAATATAAAGACGGACATGACCATCTCCCCCGTACAAGGTATAGAATATTATACGATGATCATGGCTGTAACTAGATAAGGGAATATATACTACAATCAAGTCATCTAGAGTCAAGAATATATTTGTCTTAATCATCAACCAAGAACCAATAAGAATAAACATGTAAGATAAAGCAGCTAGGCATCCCTGATGCTCTATCAGAATGATCTTGAAACTAGTTATCCAGAATGATAAACTAGTACTATATCAAGAGTATATAATTGTAAGTCAGCCGCGATTTGAATAATATATAATCATGTAAAAAAACTAATGTCAAGATAAATCGGCTAACAAGTATCATCGGCTAAACGCCAAAGGGAATACAAAATGATACTCATAGTGGGGAAGAAGAAACCCACTCAAGTTCCTCAGCATACATCCTCTTTGTGTTCATCATCGGTCATATACAGGATAGGATCCTCAGAATCTACTACTAAACTTGGCCCAACATAATCAGCGGGGTCAGGCTCCGATAACAAGTACCACAAAGGAGCACAAGTGAATGAAGAAAAACCAATAAGTACATAAAATAGGAATTTGTGCCACAAATACAAGCGTATGACCTTTGATCGGAATAGTAGGACACCTCTATAACCAAACTAGGTCAAGAGGTGTTGCATTACGCCGAGACAGGGTATGACTCACCAATTATGAATACGACGAAGATACAATACATCAATATAATCCAGAACACATATGACAAAATACAAGCTAAGATATAGGTATAATATACAGCTTCGGTATATGACCTATTGTGAGATATCAGCGCAACCCTACAACCAAACAAAAACATGGGTTAAACCATCACACCACAATAGTTCATACCCTAGACTACCAGTACATACTCTTTTAAATTGGTTAATCAATCATACGACTTATTATGTGGAGTCTAAGTTATCTCAACAGAATAATACAATGTTGGAATTCTCTAATCGAGCTATATTCTAGTAGGGCTAGCCGAGCCATGAATCGTCGCGTAGCACATAGTTGTATGCACCGGTCCCTCGGAAGGCCATCGTGCTAAGATCGCATAAAACAAATAGTACAATATAATAATTCGATATTGCCATCTACGAATAAGAATTTAAACTATATCCATGGGGGCCTGCCTTCACTCTCCATATGATTGAGGGTGGCTAGTTAAGCACAATCTCGAAATTTTGTCCCTTCCAATGCTCTACATATTTTAGTTTCCTAGTAAACCCTATGGTTATCTGGAATCACATGGCGTGGTCATATGTTATTTCCCTTACATATCGTACCGTACTACGGATACGCTAGATACAAATCCATTTTGTCACATAGCAGTTCAATTTGGATTCTTTCCAGCGTGATGCAACAATCAACACAAGTCCTAGCCATGCTTGATTATTAACTAACTATCATGTCCATGATGAAGGAATCATATTATATCATATGTCGCATAGCACATAGGTATACCTCTGTGTAAAATATGTAACATAATTATGTAGGAACACTTAGCACGTAGGAACACATATAACGTAGTAAGTGTGTCAGCACGGATACCAATAGTCGAGTCAAGTAACCAATCATTGCTAACTCATATGAGTTCTAGCACATAGCAACCCATGGGTTGAGTCAAGCACATAGGTAGTCATAGTCACTTTGCTGCATAGTCTATTTCTACTCATACTCAAGTTAAGCATATAGTAAGGTACAACACATGGTCACTTAGTTCTCATGCATTTATAATCATTTAGAACATGCATAGAATCACAAAATCCAATAAAATATCCAACTAAGTAAAATAATAAAATATGCACATAGGGCCGCATAAGAACCATGGATGCATGTGATCAATGTCGCATAGGTCAAGGCCGCATAGAGGTCGATGCCGCATAGTGATCGGTGTCGCATAGGAATCGGTGTCTCATAGGAGTCAGGCGGTATAGGTGAAGACAAAGTCCACTCCTTGGGACAAGTGGCAAGTGACGTGCATTAATTGTGTGTCAGTGAAGTGACTAAAATAATGGATGTGATAAGTCATAAAGTATTAGAGAAAAGACAAAATCAAACAAAAATGTGTAAGGCCGAAGCAGAGTTATGCGTCAAAAGAGAAGAGGCGCATAGTGCCAATGCTGCATAAGTCTGCTTGTCACATACTAGCTCTGCTTGCCGCATAAATGTCTCTTGGACTTAGAAAATTTCTCATTCGTTCAGCAAGTGAAACACAAGGATTTCTATCACTTACGACTTTTTCAAGCACTTAGCTTCAGAATACTTTTTGTAATGATCAGTCATGCATCCAACAAGATAGACGCAAGCTGGAAGGTAAATACAACACAAAGCTCAGGCCGCATAGCACTCGGGCTGTATAGCACTCTCTGTCGCATATGATGCTGGCCTCATAAGCACTTTGTCTTCTCCATACAACAAGTTTATCCCTGGCGGAAAAGCTCCAAAAACCAAAAATTTATTTTCTTTATAAAAGCTTCATTTTATTTCCGAATCAAGTGAACCAAAAGCCAAAATGCTCGAATTAAAGTGCTCCATCAACCACAAAACTATTTTTCTCAAATACCATGTTTTAATAGATCAAAACTAAGAATAACTTTGGAATCCATGAAAAACTCTAACTTTAAAACTCAGATCTACTCAAAATCGTTCATCAAAACCAAAAACTCCAAGAACTAAAACTAATGAGAACATCAAGGAGAATATTTCCCAGGAGAATATTTCCTATTAAATACATTTTTATTACTATATATATGCAAAAATACAAAAATCTATGAGTTTACCACTTTAAGCAAGATGTACTTGCCTTGGTAGATTAACAAACCTCTTCCTAGAACCAAGTCTAGGGCTAGGGCTTAGGGTTTTGGTTGGGAGATCTTGAGGGAAGGAGAAAGAGGAAGGAAGAAGTAAATGAAAGAAATAAAAAATGAAAGAGAGGAGAGAGAAGAGGAGTATATATACAAAAGAGGGCAAAATGGTATTCTAGTCATGACTAATACTTATGCAATCATATCCATCCAAAATAGGCTTAGTGGTTCCAGAAGTAAACCGGATCAAGAATCTATCCTACATACGGATCCTAGCACGGGTTCATGGGAATTGCCAAGGTGTTCACTACTGGTCTCAGGTAGTCTCCATCAATAAACAGAAATATAATTAAATAAAATATAATATAATTAATAAGAACCAACATATAAAATACATCATGAATACATCTACAGGGAAAATTTTAATATCACAAATTCAAGAATACCAAATCTGGGAACGGATGAAACAGTTTCTTATCGTTTAGCGTGCTCGCCTTTTTTGAAGCGTCGAGAAAATCATTTTTTGTCAAGATTCGGGGTTAAACATGATATTTGTTTCAGGCATATATGCGGCCAATATTTGGGGCACATGGATGTTGCTTTTTCTTGGCCGTTTGGTCATATTGCGGCCTAATTTCTTCTGAGTCGATCTTGGGACGCATGGTTATTGGAAGCATGGATCCTGATTTTTTATGCTTCTACAAGACCCCCTTCAAAGTTTTTAAATTGATAAGTTTGGAATACTTTGAATAAGAAGCATAAAGGAGAGGACTTTGGGCCGCATGAATGGCGGGCCGCATGGATGAGTCTTTACTAGGCTGTCAAATCTCTATTTAATGCAGGATTTGGCTCAATCTCCAAGTAAATTTTTGGAGATTATGCACCCTCTCAGTAAGGATCCTGAAGTGTGACGGTTTCTCAAAGGATAAGGTTGAGTATAAAACCCAAGCGTTGGCATAATAATTAATGCTGATAGTGCAGCGCAAGAATCAAGGAGTCGTCACCATCTTCTTTGCACTATAAATAAGGGGGTTTGTCGAAGAAAGAGAACTTTTGTGAATGTGAATATTCTACTAGAGGTAATATGGACGTAGTAGGGCAATGCATTCTTTCAATCACTCCACTAGAGAATTTTGGTGGACTCATTATCTATGGCGTACTTAAGTACAGATAGATGATTTGAAGTGACAACCACTTTCAGAGGTAATATGTACTTGATAGCGAAATGCGCTCTTATGGGAAAAAGGCTAATTTTATATAGACTTATTACCCATGACGTACCAAAGACTGAGTACTGATAATAAGTTGAAATAACTGACACTATCAGGGGTCTTAGAATGACGTGATAGCAGACAGTTGGGATGGATGTTTGCTCAGAGATAATATAGACATGGCAAAATTTCATCCGGGTATCCCAATACATGTCTCTTCAGAGGTGATGTGGACATGGCAGAGATGGGGCTTTATGAAAAATAAGACTTTTTATGGAAAAACAATTCAGAGGTAATATGGACATGATTGTTTTGAGATAATTCTACTGGAGAATTGGTTTGTAGACTTTGGGTATTGTACTAGAGAAAATATGAACATAGTAAAACATCATAGTTTGTTAAGGACGTCCCACTGGGGGATATTTGGTGGACCTATTACTTCTTGCACACTTGAGTGCAAGTAATAAATTCAAAACAAGCCTTGCCGGAGGTGATATAGACGTGGCAAGTTTGGTGAATTAAACACTGCTGGCTTACTTAGAGTTGAATACGGGTGCTAAGTTTAGATAACTATTGATATCAGAGCACAACAAAAATACTGTTAAATACGGATCTCAGTGACAGAAATTAATCCGTCGCCGAGTCAGCGACCAAAATTCGACGAAAAAATGACTAAGTTATTTATGTAAACAAAATATATTATTTTTTTACAAATCTGTCGCTAATCCGTCCCTGTTATTTCAGCGACGGATTAGCGACAAAAATATTCGTCACTACGAAAACTTAAAATTTCCAGCCGCATTTTATTTTCCCTCATTCTCTCTCTCTCTCTCTCTCTCTCGATCGACCCTCCCGCCCCCGCCCTGCCTTGACCCCCTCCCCCTCTCTGGCGACCTCCCCCTCATCGACAACCCCTCCCCCTCACTGCCCCTCTCCGGCATCCCGTCCCCCTCACTCGCCCTCTCTTACTCCTCCTCCGGCGTCCGACCCCCTCTTCTCCTCCTCCTCCACCAACCCCCTCTCCTCCTTCTCCTCCTCCACCGACACATGATACCCTAACCCCCTCTCCTCCTCCACCGACCCTCGATACCCCAACCCCCTCTCATCCTCCCCCTTCTCCTCCGGCGTCTGATCCCCAAGCCCTCATGATCCTCCACCCCTGACCCCCTCTGCCTCCGTCAGATCGCCTCCTCCTCTGGCTAAGGTAACCCTAAAACTTATTTCGATTTGATTAATTATTGTATTTGGATTATGGGGGTCTGGACTCACGTACGGACACGATACACTAGACACGGTCACGAAGGGAAATAAATATTTTGATATATTTGATACGCTGGACACGGACACGATATGCTGGATACGAACACGTACAGACGTACATGATACACTGGACACGGATACGATATGCTGGTTTATTGGCCTTTATGGGATGTCATTTTTCAATTTTAAAGTCATAAAAGTATTACTTGTTCATATATATAGTTAATTTCTAAACATCCCAAGTTTATAATACATTGTACATAAGAAATTAATATATGATGGTTAGCAATACACTTAGTCGATTGGCTATGCTAATAAATCCATTAAGATAATTAGAAATTATAATCAAGGATAATTGATAATACAGTTATAATAAAGGTTCAAAGTATCAGTATCGATCATTTTGTATGAGTATCACTATCGACAGTATCAGAGGTATCAGACCATACTTGTATCAGATATTTTGGCATCGACAATATTGACAATATTAAAAATAGTGTGTGTATACACACACACAATAATAAATAGTATATAATCTATAATAAGATATAATTAGATACTATAAAAAAGAGTGTGTATATACTGAGATAGTAGATGGCTTGATGTCAACAATATTTTTGCATCGACAATATCGACAATATTTTAGTGAGATACTCCTTCTCGATGGGGTTGTACCTATGCTCTGCGTCGACCATCATTCTACTGGGATAGTAGATGGCTTGTTTGTGACCTGCGTCACTTTTCTGGGCTAGCAGAGCTCCGAGGGAGTGATCCATTTCCCTCATATATAGCAAGAAGGGTCTTCCCACAACGGGGGCCACTAATACTGAGGGGTTCATGAGATATTCCTTAATGTCGTCGAAGCTGCGCTAGAATTCTTCATTTCAGACAAAGGAGACTCCCTTCTTTATGAGGTGCGTGAGCGGCTGACAACTTTCATAGATGTTTGATATGAACCTCCTAATGTATGTCAGTCTTCCTTGAAGGCCACGAAGTTCTCTGAGATTCTTCGGTGGGTGCATTTCAAGGATCGCTTTAGTCTTATCGGGGCCTACGTGGATACCCTTCAAAGTCATAACAAAATCTAGGAACTTGCCATTGGAGATTCCCAGGAAAGATTTGGTTGGATTCATCTTGAGCTGGTGTGGACGCATGAAGTCTTCAAGCCCCGGAGGTGATCATATTTGGAGTGACTCTTGACAGTAATGTTATCAATGTAACACTCCACTTTCTTGTGCAGATATTCATGAAAGATGGTACATATAGCTCGCTGGTATGTAGCACTTGTATTCTTCAGACCGAAGGGCATGACTGTGTAGCAGTATACTCCTATCGATGTTCAGAACAACGTATGCTTCTCACCGTCAGGAAATACCTTGATTTGATTGTATCATGAGAACTCGTCCATGAAGGACATACGCTCGAAGCCATAAGTGTTATCGATCATTATGTGTGATTGGAAGAAGAAACTCGTCCTTAGGGCAGGCCAAGTTTAGATCCCAAAAGTCAATGCTGATCCGGATCTTTTCGTTCTTTTTGATGACGGACACGATGTTGGCTATCCAATTCGGATATTTTTCCTCATGGACAAAGCCACTAGCTATCAGTTTGTTGACTTTAGCTTCAATAGCGTTAATGACGTCCGACCGGAACCGTCGTTGTTGTTGCTTGACCGACTTAGCATTTTGCAAGATATTGAGCTTGTGGACCGTAATTTGGGGGTCCAGTCCGGGCATGTGTAGTACTATACTCTGCGTTCGTACTATGTATAAGTGATATCGCTTTGTTGGCTCGAGCGAAAGCCTTCTCGATGTATTTTCTGATCGAAACCCAAGACGATTGATCTAAATGAGTGGGAAGAACTTTATTCTCTGATTCTTGCACGCCTTAATAATGAATCTAAGTTTTTAAAATGCTTGTTTGCTAAGTAGAGAATGTTTGCCTGAGAATGATAAAATGAGAACCTGATGCTTAACTAAAGAGCTTGTATTGCTTGTCATTGATTAAGAACCTTGCCATGCTAGTAAAAGGATAGAATGTTGCATGCTATGTTACACTGACACGACTATCGAACGAACCCTTACCATATTAATAAGAAGAGTAAAGGAATTGCTTGAACAAGTCTCTATGTCATATCCTAAGTAAGAGTATAATTACATATTTTAGGTAAAAAAAGATAGAAGAACTACTACCATGCTTGCTTAAATAGAGATTTCTTGCATTTTCCCTATCGTACTGAATGAGATAGAATTTGCATGCTAGATTTTATAGAATTATTATCGTGCTCGCTTATAATATATTTTGCTTACCTATTTTATTTTATCGAATTGCTAAAGATGATTGATTCGAATGAGAAGAGACTAATAGTACACCCTGAGGTATGGTCCTTACGATCTAGTAGGGTGTGCTATTAGTTTTGTTTAAGAAGATTAAATATATCGCTCATTTTGATAAGAAGAAGAGGTATATTTTCCTTGTTCATTGCTTTCTTGCATTGTAGATTTATCTGATAGATATTTTATGTCATGCATTGGTCTCAGATAACTTGTGCACAAGGTTTGGTCTCTCAAACGATTCCTGGGGCAATGGGAATCGGTCGGTCCGAAAGAGATTTTTGTTGCACCCTGAGATACGATCCTTGTGATCTAGTGGGGTATTTTTTTGTCTATTAGTGAAGAGCGGAACCATGATATCACAGCTACTAGTATTCATGTGTGTTGGTGAAAAGCTGAACCTTGAGTCACAGCTGCTAACATACGCGCGTGCTAGTGCAGAGCTGAACCTTGAGTCACCGTTGCTAATCATGTAGCAACCCATAGACCATCATGTAGTTAGGGTGCATGATAGGCTAGCCTTCTTTCATACCTAATTGTTTGATACAAAGACGGACAGGGAATAGAACCTTTATGTATATGCAAATTTTTGCTAACTTGTATGTCTGTTGTAGGGATAATCATTCGACGAAGGGTAAGAATTACTGAATAAGTGATATATAGATTTACGATATGCTTGAATTATGTAATGCCCCTAGACTTGCATGTCTCACTTGATTAAGCTGCAGCCCCTTTTAATAGAATAAATAAGTCCACTAGAGATAACTTGTGTTCCTAAAGAGTTAGTATATATGGTGCACGATACATGTTGTGCACTACACGATAGAACACCACCCCTACTGTATGCTTGATTGTATCGAATATGTAAATTTTTTTTAATTATATGTTTTCAAAAACAAGTAATCTGACTCAAATCTTGTACTACATGAAATAAACCTAAGTAAAAGTAGCAAGATCACTAGTAATATAATATTTTGCCACATGCTTACTTAGTGTTGGTTTTAGAAAATGTTGCTTCTATTCATTGATTTTATACTCACCAGTACTTTTTCTAAAGTACTGATCACCAGTTTGCTTGTTCTCAGGTACTGTATCGTCCGTAGAAGCGATAGTCGAGCCTCATCCCTAGGACCCAAAAATCTGGAGTCGATGCCTTCAGACGTATTAAGATATTTTGAGCTTCTTTTGTATAAATAGATGTAATGTATGAAATAATATTATTGTAATCGAGAGAAAAAGCTTAAGGGAATTGTAATCTAGGCCAAGCCCCGCTTGTAATACATCTTAAATAAATAAATAGCTTATTTTCTTATGACATTGTATTCTTTACTTTTTTATAATATTGTTGTAGAAGCATAAAATATGCTGGGAAATTGTCCGCGTATTTTACAGTCAAAACCCCCAACATATATGAAGTCCGCATAAAACAGAGCTTCAAGGATGTTTGGCGTAAAATAGGGCTTCAGAGCTGTCTGCGTAAAATAGAGCTTCAAGGCAGTTTGGCGTAAATAGGGCTTCAGAACAGTCCGCGTAAAACAGAACTTCAAGGCTGTTTGGCGTAAAATAGGGCTTCAGAGCTGTCTGCGTAAAACAAAGCTTCAAGGCTGTTTGGCATAAAATAAGGCTTCAAAGCTATCCGCATAAAATAGAGCTTCAAGGTTGTTTGGCATAAAATAGGGCTGCAGGGCTGTCCGCATAAAATAGAGCTTCAAGGATGTTTGGCGTAAAGTAGAGCTTCAGAGCTATCCAAGTAAAGCAGAGCTTCAAGGCTGTTTTGCGTAAAAGGTTGCTATACCTTCCTGCGTAAAGTTTAAAATACGTTGATTTAAATACAGCGTAAAGTTGTACGAGGAACTCTTCGTATTCCTCGGATGAATTTGTTAGTCAAATAAGTGAACCTGATATCTGACAAAAGTACTGCACGATGATCGAGAGGACGGCTATGATGATAATTTTGCACAGAGACCCAGGTTATCATTTAGTGACATATTTTTGATACAAGTTATTTTTATACATCCAAAGAAAGAAAAATGGAGTCTTCTGAATACGTTGCCTATTCTACATTGACAGAAATGAGTTTTTACGCTCAAGATAAGACAAAATCAGATGCCACGTCAAAAGCTGTTTCTTGTGCAAAGCTCGAGGCATATCTCTGTATTTAATGCACGAGATTTTGTTCTAATTTTAAAATTTGTCATGACTGGGAAAGCTAAGCCTGAGGCTAATACGCTCACATCACCATTCTTGCATTTTATGCCAACCAGGCTATTTTCAACTATATGAGTACGCCATATGCTATCTTCTCGAAATATGCCAACTCGGCTATATTTGCAAAGGTACGTTGATAAGGCTATTTAGCCCAGAATATGCTCAAGACCTCAGTCGTGAAGGATAATTAGCTATTTTACGCTGGTTATCTATTCATGAATCATCAAGTTTTACGCAGGGGCAGTTACCTACGTGGCTTGCATGCCATGATCTTCGAGAAGTAGTTATATGCGTTACCTTATAAAGGAATACGTGTCATACGCAGATTTATAAGATTATTGGAACGTAGGTAGCAGTTGTCAAAACTGTAGCGTAAATGAGGCAACCTTCTTCACAGTTTGGCCTTTTACGCCAACAAGACAGTTATTTGGCTTTTACGCCAACTATTTTACGCAGGGGCAGTTACCTATGTGGCTTGTATGCCATGATTTTTGAGAAGCAGTTATACGCGTTACCTTATAAAGGGACACATGTCATATGCAGATTCATAAGATTATTGGAATGTGGATAGTAGTTGTCATAACCGCAGCATAAAAGATACAATCTTCTTCACAGTTTGGCTATTTACGCCAACAAGACAGTTATTTGGCTTTTACGCCAACCATTTTACGCAGGGGCAGTTACCTACGTGGCTTGCATGCCATGATATTCGAAAAGCAGTTATATGTGTTACCTTATAAAGGGATACGTGTCATACGCAGATTCAAAAGATTATTTGACCGTGGGTAGCAGTTGTCATAACCGCAGCGTAAATGAGGCAACCTTCTTCATAGTTTGGCCTTTTACGCCAACAAGACAGTTATTTGGCTTTTACGCCAACCATTTTACGCAGGGGCAGTTACCTACGTGGCTTGCATGCCATAATTTTTGAGAAGCAGTTATACACGTTACCTTATAAAGGCACACGTGTCATACGAAGATTCAAAATATTATTGGAACGTGGGTAGCAGTTGTCATAACCGCAGCGTAAAAGATGCAATCTTCTTCACAGTTTGGCCTTTTACACCAACAAGACAGTTATTTGGCTTTTACACCAAACATTTTACGAAGGGGCAGTTACCTACGTGGCTTGCATGCCATGATCTTCGAGAAGCAGTTATACGCGTTACCTTAAAAAGAGATACGTGTCATACGTAGATTCAGAAGATTATTGGAACGTGGGTAGCAGTTGTCATAACCGTAGCATAAAAGATGCAATCTTCTTCATAGTTTGGCCTTTTATGCCAACAAGACAGTTATTTGGCTTTTACGCCAACCAGGCAGTTATTTGATTGATCTCTATAAATAGAGACCCCTGGTCACATGGGAGGGAGGAAAAAGGAGTTTTGGCTGACAACTTTGGCAACAGGAATTCGATCCTACTTGCAACTTTTAAAGCTTCTTCTACAGTACTTCATCATCATCGTGTAGTCCAAGGAACAAAGTGATCGACTGCAGATCAGACTTCCATAGCAATACTTCCCTAGAATTATTTTATCGTACTTAATATCCTCGTATATGATTATTTGTACTTTTCTCTTTTCTCGTTTGTAAGCAAAAGTTTCGTATAAACCTTATTTGTTTATCCAAACAAAATGGCGACCCTGCTGGAGAATCAAAACCTATCATGTCCATATTACCTCTGATAGTATTTTGTATACAAATTTAGCAGACCAAAAGTTTCGTATAAACCTTTTGTTTATCCAAACAAAATGGCGACTCTGCTGGGGACGACTTTCTCCTCTGACAAGAAAGCAATTGCTCAACACGATGCTGTATCCATCGGATCGACGAAGAAGACTTTGGTCCCAGTTCGACCAATCTGCCTATGAAGACATGCTTCATGCAGGGGGTAGTTCTCATTCATCCTCTGTCCAAAAAAATAGGAAGCTGCATAAAGTGTGAATGCCTAAGACGTCCTCTACCCGATCTGTAATTTCTTATTCACTGATCAATAAAGTTGTGACAACACAGCCAACACGCCCTGTGCGTAAAACTGTCTCCCGTCTGTGACGTGGTAGACAAAACTTTTGGCAATGCCTCAGTGCCAATCCAGAAGTCTCAAATATGCCCTGCGCGTAAACCTTCGTTTCCCGTATGTGACGAGATAGACAAAACTTCTGGCAATGCCTCAGTGCCAATCCAGAAGTCTCAAATACGCCCTGCGCGTAAACCTTTGTCTCCCGTCTGGACGTGGTAGACAAAATTTTTGACAAGGCCTCAGTGCCAATTCAAAAATTTCAAACATGCCCTGCGCATAAAATTACATCTTCCGTCTATGATGAGGCAGATATACCCTTTGATCACATCAAAGGAAAACAAGTGGCGAATCCTTCAACCTCTAAGCTTTTACGCTCACAAAAGAAGAAAGTTAACACTTTATAGATTACGCGTGACGCTGAAAGCCGTTTGTGGACTTTCCCTGTTTTACGCGAACCTATGCAAAAATCTAAATTATGCCAGGATAGGTCTGTCCGCATAAAGAAGACTCATTTCACGGGAAGATATGCTCCTTAGACAGATGATGGATCATATGCTACTCATATGGGTGGACTGTTGTATTCCTATGGCAGAGAAAGGGTTATGGTTCCTAATCTATACATTCCTACTGATGTAAAAAGGCAGAATAAGCCTTCTTCTTCTTCTGGTAATCTCCCTGATTTGCATGATTTATTGATCCAGAAACGCAAAGACAGGGGATCTCCTAATACGTCTATCACACCCCCTAGAGAACAGTGTTGTAATAGTCATAAGGTTGTAATTAACTGTTGTTGTTCTAAAGCAAAATGGTCAGTGTTCGACCGATTGAACTATTCTTTGTCATTACAAGAAGAAGAACTAACATTTGCTTCAGTAAACATGGCTTCGCATATTCCTAGAGGAAGGTCGAGTTTAAGATGTCATCCCTCCATAACCCCAAGCCAAAGGAGATTTGACAGACTTATCGAGACTTTTGAAGAAGGTATTTTTTGAAACACTCGCTCAAGGTTACGATAATCGTCTTCATATTCTTCAGATTCCGACATTGTAGTCGCCAGTTTTCTGAACCAGATGCTGAAAGTATAGATTCAATCTCTACAGAGATCTATACTAATCCCTCAGTGGCATATAGAGAAATGGGAGTTTATGCTGTTGGAGACGAACATGAAGAAACTTTTCCATCAGGAAGTACTGAATAACGCATCACTGCATTGGGTTTGAGTAGGACTAATTGCATGCTAGTTTCCTTTTGAGTTGGATATATCGGCTTGTATATTTGCTTGAGTTGAATGCTTGCATGTTTAACCTAATTTATAGTTTTTCTTAACATGTCATATCTATGCCATGAAATGAATCTAGGATTCAAGTAGAAAGATCACTATATAACTATTTGCATTTACTTTTCTACTTAGTGTCGGTTTAGACGAGTGGGTTACCCCGATCACCAGTACAGCTGTGTACTAACCCACATTTGGGGGCATTATTTCAGGTACACAGGTATAGTGGGGCTGTTTGGATATACGGGGCATGATATATGGAACGGTAAGTACCTTTGTAGGCAAGAAAAAGAGCAATAGTATTGCATCTCCTTTATGGCATTCTCCTTTGTGGAATTTTTATTTGGACCCTATTGAGAGCTTCGCTGCATATACTCTGATATGTGCTTGGTACACAATACTTGACTTTTGCTGCAACTTGGTTGTTTCGATGATAACTTTGATGTTTGACAATATCGCCTTGTGCGAGCGCAACTCCAGGCTCGTACGATACCACATCCCGATGAGAACGATTATCCTGCAGGAGCGCTGTAACGATGTGATTCACATTCAGCGGGGACGATCAAGCTTGCCGGAGATTGTGCTATGACACTGTGGATGACCATCGTTGGTGGTCTGCAGAGGAGTATGTACTTCGGTACGGGATCCTACGATGCCTATGTTGTGTCCTAGTCCTCTAGGACCCCCTATGCCAGTGTATATACCACACACCCTCCCAGGAGTTAGTGCGATCCTAGTAGGAGTGGGTTGACCATCATATTACATCTTTTTATGATGAGTTGCTATAGAAGATTACGTCACAGCCCACATTACATACAGACGATGTGACGATCCTAGCACATTTTGATTTACTTGAGCGTAGCCTGGCGGAGCTGAGGGATTTGGCAACGTTGATAGAGTGCAACATGACGGTGCTACAGGGGTCGCATGTAGCTATGGGTGATGCACTAACGAGGCTGCAGACGACACAGGTTCAAATGAGCCAGTCAGTTGAGCAGAGTATTGTGAGGATGTTATCTATTATGGATACTTGCAACGCTCGACTAAAAGTGTTTGAACAGATACGTCCTTCTGGTACCCCATTATCGATATCTACGTCGACTGCACAGACTCCTCCATTGGGAGCCATGATGATTTTACCGGAGCAGTGGGCCTCGATGATGTCCCAAATTCATGGTGGTACTACTCTTCTTCCTCCTCCTGATCATCAATAGTTATTCTTTGGATATGCTCATCTCCTAGGCTCACCGTGGTGGTCCTCCTCCTCCGGATCAGCAGTAGTCCTAGTTAGGACAGTTTATTTGTTTTCAGACCTTTGGCCCATGATCTTGGGTCAATTATGTATTGAGATAGTGTTTCAGACTTTATTTGTTCATATCCAATACCAGTTGTGATGCTTACTGGATATTTTTTCAAACTTAATTTGTATGATGCATGTGAATTTGCTAGATATTTATTTTCATACTTTATTTTTTGAGAATGTGTCTATTTCTTTTAATTTAATTATATTATTTATATTGAATGTATGAGAATTTATCAGTGTTGAGTGTTCCACCGAAGGAGTCGGCGAACCCAGAAAACTCAACGGAGGGTTGCTCCGAGTCTGTCTATTTTTATGAACTGTGATATTGCAGGGATATACGACAAACTGGAAGCATACATTTATTTAAATTTATTTTACATTTTTTTTTTGCAATTTAATGACATTTAGGAATGTTTAGGGATGTTTTGACATGTCGCTAAATACATCGCTAAATGTATCAGGACATCGCTATTTTTGTCGATAACCATCGCTTAATTACAAACATGGCATTATTTACCAGGTCAACAGAACATCGCTAAATGTGTTACAAAACGTCGCTAAATAAAAAATATTAGCAACATTTAGTGACACACGACACGTCGCTAATTTACCTACGTTGTGTCGCTGCACATCGCTAAATAGAAAAATATTAGCGACACGTATATGCGCTAGTAAACATCGCTATAGCGAAATTTTGTGACATTTTTCCTATCAGCGACTACCTTAAACGCGACTTTAATGCAACGTCGCTAATTATGTCGTTGAATTTTTAGCGACATTTTTATGCCATTTAGCGACATTTTCAGACGTCGCTAATTTGACTTATTTTGGTAGTGAATACACCGTGACACATATTGTTCTCAATTGCATTTCATTTAATTAGAAATGTCTTTTTTGTGATTTGAAATGTGTTTGCGAAATTTGATTGTTAGGAATTATGTACTTTGGTAGCTTGGTTTCTTTGCTTATTAACGATGTATCTTGGAGTGTTAGAATTTATAGTCTTCAGTAATTAGAATGGTTTACGTCTATTCTTATCTATTGAATAATAATGTTATCCTTAAATGATTTATATCTATACTTTACCTCTCTCGAGAATTCTTTGGCCTGGGGCTGGTATATGTCGTTGACGACTAGTAATTGTTTGCTGCGTATGGAAGATGAATCATAGTAGGTAATCCATTTTAAATTTAATTGGTTAAATATGTAATTATATATTTAGATTGGAATACATTGGGGTGGCTGGGTGTCACGATCCACATCCGGTTATTCGGACACGAGTGTGTGAACATGTCTAGCCTATGATATGACATCTACGGTAGTACGTTATTTAGACCTCAAAAAATTTATCAAATGCGGATAGATCTTGTTCAATCATAGAAACTAATGAAGATCATAAAACCTTGAAACAAAATCCAGTCACACACACGATCACCACAGTCCACTATCATTGCTTTCAGTATATCATACAATGCCAGATCTCTAGAGACAAATCTGATAAAATAACCACTACTTATGTTGTACAACTGATATATAAATAAAGTCTAATCTAGGTCTTCTAGAATCCTCGAGTGTCATCACCCGATCCAAGTACTAATCTCCATATCATCATTTGATATGTCAACTATATAGTCAAGATTAGAGCAAAGTACAATTATGAATAATGAACTTAATACAGAAAAAAGGTAAAAAGTATAATACAATAGAATACTATTAAGTACAATGAAAACACGCATTGACCTGCTGTATTAGAGAATCATGTAACATTGAAATCATGTACAAAAACAATTATGACTTGTGATTGAAATATAATTTTAGGTATGTGACCGACTAGTGATCACAATACAACAAAGGTGCGACTTAATCATACATGAAGTATATGATTAGTCTATTCACAATACCTAACTAATTTGGGTTTGGTTACATACGTACTTAGTATTTTCCTGTCCTAATACCAGAACCAGAATGAAGTCCAAGAGCCAACACATGACCTAGAATCACAATAAAGTATAAGAAATCTCATGTCCTCCTCGTGTCCAATATGAGTCACGAATATGAGCATTTACTAAGTAGAGAGACATAGTCATAGTGTACTTGCTTGGATATTTGTAAGTGACTAGATCCAATTGATAATCCTCTATATTGATTAAAGTCCATAAAGACAATAAAAAGTCAATTTAATCATATTTGGAATTAATTATTTAATTCTAGAAATTTCTAATTTTATTCAATTAGATTTTAAATTCTAGTTGAAATAAAAATCAAGATATAGTCTATTCTTAATCCAAATTTTATTCCTTATTTCTATTTAGTAAACTTATGAGTTTTATAAAAAAATGTAGTACAAATGCAAAAAAATTATTACCTCAATTTAGGCCCAAACCTAAACTACGCATTATCTCCTTATCCCCATTTTAATTACCACTCTAGCTTAAGGAGTTTAATTTAGTTTATTTATCTCCAATTAGTTTCTCGGCCCAAGCCCACTGGACATCTTAATATCTTGATTTTATACTGGCCTAAGTTACTTTCCATCCAGTTATATACACAACCTGGCCTGCTAAGTCTGCCCAAGGAACTAATTTAACTCTTGTAGTCCCTTTTAAACCACATTTACTTAGTAATATATATCTGGTCTGGAATCATCTTTTGCAGGCCTACACTGACTGGCCTTCTGAAAAATACTTTTAATTTCCAACATTTAAACCTCTAACCTAGTGATAATTCCTAACGAGTTATCCATTGATACCGGGCTTTGGCCCATAGCAACTGATTCCATTTATTATACAATATCCATCTCAATCCTTAGTCAGCCCACTGGAATAAATTACAACCCATGGTTAAGTCTAATCTATTACAACTAAACTGAACAAATAAAGAAAGGGTAATGATATGACTACATCTATAGCCTTACTATTTTTTTACAACTGTAGGAGGGAGTGAGAGAATTCAATTGGCAACTGCCGCCTAGGTTGTAAGAGGATTGTAAGCCTAGAATTATTGAAAAAGAAAGGGGTAGACAATACCTATGTCCAGAGCGGACTCGTGGACAATATTAGGAGTTGCTCGTCACGGGGTCACACACAAAAAATGTTGTAGATCCTCGGCTCACTACAGAGGAATGTCGATACGAGGTCGACTGCTTCGATCTCGACGAGATTTATAGCCTCATCGAAAACGAGCATGACGTTTGTCGACGTGATCCACCGGTAAAAGTAGACATCAGAAATGAAATTGATAGATCTGACAAAATTGAGATCAGGAAGATCTAACTGAGGGTCGAGGTTAGAGAGAACGCACCTAGTCGAAGGACTCAACGACCGTTGGACAGGTAATCCCACTGGGACGGTGTCGAACTCGACTGTGTCGATCGACGAGGTCGGAGTAGACTCCCCCGATCCGAACTGTGCCTCCACCGAGAACACACCGAAAAGCAACTGACCAGAGTCCGATAGATCTCGTCGGGCACGACAAGACCTCGTCTTAGCTTGAGGTTGGGTTAGAGCTCCGACCACTGGGGAAGAATAGGGAAGGGAAGTAACCAATTTCGGTTACAAGAAAGAAATTCTTGATGTATTACCAATTTTTGTAAACAATGGACAATAATAATTTGGTAAAAAAAAAAATCCCCAACACCAAACTAAGAGAGGATAATACACTTCCATATTTTAGTCGTTTCTGAACATTATTCATTTACATTTTGGTCATTTTATTAAAAATAATCAAAATACGTCCACAATAGTCATAAACTATATTATATTATATTACATGAATATTTTTAGCTACTTTAATCCTCCAAAACACTATAAATATAGTTTATTATTACTATTTCTATCACAATGTTGCAACTCCTTGTCAGTTGCAATTTGTCCAATATTTCTATCACAGTCGGTGCACCCATGCGGTCGAGGACGACGCCGTAGCTACCACCAACCCCTCCTGCACCATCGAAGTCTTCCAACTTCCCTCCGGCTTCGGTGCAGCCTTCTCCTTCTCTCCTACGTTGACGTCACCGTCCTCCGGCTCCTACTACTTCATTGTCTCCCGCCGTCTGCTCAACCACCGTCGCACCAACCGACCTCCGCCGACGCCGGAGACCTCACCCCTACAGCTCCGTCTTACCCTCCCTACCACTCCGTCGTTCTCACCTGCGCACAGTGCACCCGCATGTGCCAAATAGCAGGTTTGTTATTTTAAAGCCTAATTCAACGTTAACTTGTGGTTTATTCCAAAGCCTAACTCAACCTTAACGTGATCACCTCTCTCAACCTAAAGAGTGCCCCTGGCCCGGATGGATTCATAGGCTTCTTCTACGTGCACTGCTGGAACGTCATCAAAGTGGACCTTATGGCGGCCATCACAGACTTCTTCCTGGGAATATAAATCCCCCAAGGCATCTCTTCTGCGAACATGGTTCTGATTCCCAAGACCAACATGCCGAGAAGCTGCAACGACTTCAGACCTATCAGCCTTTGCAACTTCTCGCATAAAGTTATCTCCAAACTCCTCTCAGATCGTCTGGCCGTGGTTCTCCCCTCCATTATTTCCCTGGAGCAATCATGTTTCGTGAAAGCGAGAATATTATCATTTTTCATGAGCTCATCGACGATATCGATTCTAAAGTTGAGGGAGGCAACGTGGCGATCAAGTTGGACATGTCTAAAGCCTATGAAAGAGTGAATTGGGGTTTCCTAATGACGGTTCTCCGTCAATTTGGATTCAGCCCCAAGTGGATAGACCTTATTTTCAGAGGTATTTCTAACTGTTGGTATTCAATTACCATTAACTGCAAGACTGGAGGTTTCTTTCGGTCCTTCAAAGGCCTGCGACAGGGAGACCCCATCTCTCCAGCCCTCTTCATTATCCCCCAAGATGCGTTGAGTAGGAAAATAACACAGCTCTACCTCCTTGGTGACATCAAGTCATACCACGGCAGGAGAAACAACCTACCTATATCCCATCTCTTCTACGCGGATGATAGCCTTATCTTCACCAATGGTGGTATGGAAAGCTTGGACAATCTCATGAACACTCTGGAGGAGTTTTGCACTATCTCAGGGCAGGTGATTAACAACACTAAATCATCTTTCATTGTTTCTCATAAACAACACATGCAAGAGCAAGCTCTCTTCATTGCTCATAGAATATGATTCACTCTGGAAAGGCTTCCTTTCAAAGGCAGAGCCAAAATAGAATACTTCAAAGAGCTATAAGACAGGTTCAGGAAGAAGCTAACGGGATATCGCGGCAGGATGCTCTCTTTTGGGGGCAAAATTACACTAATCAAGAGTGTTCTCATAGCCCTCCCTGTTCACGCCCTCTCGGTCATCAGAGTCCCCAACAAACACCTCCGAGCATTGGAGAGGATTATGGCAGACTTCCTCTGGAATTCCCACGAGCAGCATCGCAGAAAGTGGGTGGCTTGGCACAAAGTCTGCAGACCTTTCTCAGAAGGCGGGCTCGGTATCAGACCTCTTAGGCAGACCATGGAGTCTCTCCATGCGAAGAGATGCTGGTCCTTAATCTGTGGATACTCCGTTTGGGCTCAGTTTATGCTAAGGAAGTATGGTGATCCTAGCACCGAGGGATACCACTCTCCCTGGTTTGCCTCCCCCTTGTGGAAGTCCATCATGCTCTCCTTCCCCACCGTGTTCGGGCATTGCTTCTGGCTGCTAGGGAGAGGCGACATCCCCATCTGGAACTCAAATTGGAGCGGCCACACCATCCAGATACCTCAAGATTTCAGTGTCAACCCCTCCATTCGACAGGTGCTCTGCTCCCCACTCCTCCGAGATAGGCATGGTACAAGCAGGGATGTCCGTGCTCTCCTTCCTCCTACGGCCAGAAAGCCTCTTAAAGAGGTGGTTTTGAGCAACACTCCTGACCGGGTTTGCTGGGACCTAAAACACCACGGTGATTTCTCAACATCTTCTTTTTGGCACCTGATTAGAACTAAACATGATGTGTCTGCATGGAGTGTTTATTACTGGAACAAGTTTATACCTCCTAACATTAGAGCCTTCCTATGGAGGCTCAGCCAGGACAACCTCCCGGTTGATCTAAAATTAACTAGGATGAATTTTTTCTTAACCCCCAGATGTGTTTGCTGCGCCAACCCGCAACAGGAATCTCTGTTCCATCGATTCATTCACAGCGACCTAGCTTCGATTATTTGGGTACAGTTCGCGAAAGCTTACCTGCTCCTACCTTTCCCTTAACCATCTAGCAGAGATATGGTTAAAGGATACCTCTCTGACTCAGCCCACAGACATCGCCAGGATCTTCATCTTTGGTAGCAGCCTTTGGAAAATCTGGAAACAATGAAACAACATTATTTACAATGAGGGCACCAGAAACACCAACGACATCATTGGCAAAGTTTCTTCAAACTTGCAAATCTGCCTTAAAGACCACAACTTGACAGGGAAAGAAACTATGGGTCTAATTACTACTCATAGTAATGTCCCGAGGGAGAGTACCAGTTGGCATCCCCTGCTTGTAGGCTTAAAACTCAACATCTATGGGCTTAGAGGCACTACTAACGACACTGCGGGAGGTGGTATCATCAGAGATACAAATGGCCAGACTCTTCTAGCATTCACACAGATCATAGCCGGTGACACCTCATCTGTCCCTGAGATGGATATTCTGCTATTTGCCTTACTACAGTGCAAGTTTAAAAACTTGCAAATCACGGCCATTGAAACATCTTCCAGCTCTAGTATCCGGCTACTCAGAGGAGAATCTCCCACACCCTGGAGGATTACGTACAAGCTTCGCAAGATCCTAGCCCTCACTCTCTCTCAGACCAGCTTCACCCGGATCCCTAAAGAAGCTAACAGGGTGGCAAAAGCTCTCGCTTCTTTGGCCTTGGCCACTCAAGAAGAGCATATCTTCTCCCACACTTCGGCGCTTCCTTACAGGGATCGCACAGGCCGTCCGTATGGAGCAGTTGGGTCCATAGTGTCTTGACTTTTGGTTTGGTTTGGTTTTCTTTTACCTGTTGTAGCGCACCTTGGGCTATCTTCCACCGTCATTTGGTTCCCTTCTCCACCTTATATACAGTCTGCGTATTACCAAAAAAAAAAAACTCAACCTTAACCGCCTCGAACCAAATCTGGTCAAGATTGGTGCCCGGTTCTGTCCCACCACCCAGCAGCCTGACGACAAAACAAACAACTTGCAGGTCTCCGTTCTCCGCCATCAGCAACAGATACGTCAAAGATGTTGAAGCCGCCATTGCCAGCAAATTCCCCGAAAATGAATCACTTCTTTGCATGCCCACCATGCACTCTCTGTTATCATCCAATATACTTCATCCACCCCCTTCTATAAATAGAAACCATCTCCAACCAGTTCATTCATAAACACAACGGTCATCATCTAGCTAGCTTTGGACGAAGTAACTAAAAATGTCGACCAACATTCTCATGACCATCCCCACAACTTTTCTCTTCTTCTTGGTCATGATGATCATCTCCTCCCTCTCGGCCTCCTCCGCTGCATGCAATGTAGAGGACCGGAATGCCCTCCTCGCCATCAAGAACTCCTTCCCGGCCAACACCTTACCGACATGGAACAGTAGTACGGACTGCTGCTCCTGGGATTTCGTCCAGTGCAGTTCCGATACCGGCCGCGTCATCTCGCTGCAGTTCTGGGGCAACACCAACACTCCTCCCTCCGTCGATCTCAAGGGCTCGATCCCTGAGTCCGTCGGCAATCTCCCCTTCCTAGAGACCCTCAAATTCGACGGTGCCCCCGGTTTAGTCGGTACCATCCCTCCCCAGCTGACCAAATTAACAAAGCTCCGGTCTCTGACGATTACCAACACCGGCATTTCTGGCCCCATCCCTTCCTTCCTCTCCCAGCTTGCGTCCCTAGAAGTACTCGTGCTAAGCAGCAGCAAATTCTTCGGCCCCATCCCTCCCGCCATCGGAAGCGGCCTCGCCAACCTTGCAACTCTCGACTTGTCGGGCAACCAGCTCACCGGAAGCATCCCCTCTACTCTCCGCAGCTCACTGCTCTACTTGTCCGGCAACAGGCTGACCGGCCCCATCCCTCCGTCGTTCGCCAACGTCTCCTCCTTCTCCATCGTACACTTGGAGAACAACCAGCTCACGGGCGATGCTTCTCCTTTCTTCGGCAGGACCAAGACTCTTTCGAACATCGTACTGTTCAACAACAAGCTGTCGTTCGATCTGAGCAAGGTGGAGTATCCCGAAGAGACTCTCGAGTACGTCGACATGAGCCACAATCAGATCTACGGGAGCATATCGGACCAGATACTGCAGGCAGCTAGCATCCTCTACTTCGACGTCAGCTATAACAAGCTTTGCGGAAAGATACCCGGTGGAGGAAGATTTGCGCAGTACCAAGGCGCCAAATACTTTGCGCATAACAAGTGTCTCTGCGGACCTCCGCTGCAGCAACCATGCAAGCAGTGATCCAACTGATCACATTACGTATCACCTATCCCATCCCATGATTCATAATGTTAGTTTCCATTTCTGTCTATTTTGAGCTTTTATTTTTTAGCTTTGTTTCGTCAAATGTAAGGATCGATATCATGACAATAAGAGATCTGGGATGTACGTTTTTACTACAAATAAAATATATAAAAGAATTGCTGGCTTATGTTAAGTTATAGATCGATCTTAGCTCCGACTCCTACG
The DNA here is from genome assembly GCA_036927795.1 of Iris macrosiphon. Lineage (NCBI taxonomy): Eukaryota > Viridiplantae > Streptophyta > Magnoliopsida > Asparagales > Iridaceae > Iris > Iris macrosiphon. The sequence goes on from JAYESA010000004.1 coordinate 181,839,014, forward strand.
AACTTTTACGAGACAATATCTAACATCATAAACAGTATTTCTCACTATATTTACGTATCTAACCACCTTTGATCTCTTCTCATATACAATCAAGGATAATTCTCTTAATAATACTATGTATGATTAAACAGCTTTAGATATTATATTGCTACATTAGAAATTCAGTGTCTTTCTTTTCTTGGTTCAATAATTAAGAGATGGATACTTGGCGGAGAATGGAGCATCCAATCGAATTGGAACATAAGAGAAAAAAATAAAATAAATTTGAACAAGACTTCAATCCTCAAATAAATTATAACAAGACTTTAAATTCATTTATTATAGCAATTTGACAACCAAAATGTTATAAAAAACAAAACAAAAAAATGTAAATATTTCATCAGCTATTCACACTCCGACATTGTTTTAAGAGGTTGGTACTACTTAAATAACAATTATTTAAATATTTTATTCTCCAACAATACGTATAAATTCCTGTAACTATTCATAGTATCAAAAATTTCAAATTATACATGATATAAAAAATTAGAATCCAATTCACAGTAATGGTGAGGCCATAAATAGCGGGGAGAGAGAGAGAGAGAGAGAGTAATGGTGAGGCCATAAATAGGGAGGCGATACTCTGCTACTTAACCTTCTCAGCAATGTTCTAAGGGGCAGATATTCTTGTTGCTTTATTTCAACGGAATTTTTCGTTTAGAGGGTCAAAATTTTTCTGATTGTGACTAAAGTGAGAATTTTTAAAAAATTGTAATGGGGAGAATAACTCGCCAATTGAGTTGACGAGTGCACGAGAGAATGGCCAGCTCGTAAAACGACGGAGAGTCCACCAACTCAGTTGGCGGTGGGAGGGAGAGGCCGCCAACTTTGTTTTTGGCGGTGAGGGTGGAAAAGTTGGCTCACCCGCCAACTCAGTTGGCGGGACATAATTTTCACATCCACTGCTCGGAAGAAACCCCCCTCCCCTCTTTTCCCTCGGAGACCCCCCACTCTCCCCCTCTCACTTTCCCTCGGAGACCCCCACACTCTCCCTCGAATACCCCCCACTCTCAACGACACCCCCCCACGCCCTCCCCCCCCCCCCAACTCCCCCTCGAAGAACCCCCCCCCCCACTCCTTTCCTATAAACAACTATCATTCCCTCTTCCACTGCACATACTACCCTTCTCTTCCCACAAAAAAAAGTCTCTTCCCTTTCGTCTCTACGTACAGCATTTAACATTCTCTTTCCTGCAACCAGCAAGATCAACCGGGAGAAAAATAACCAAAAAAAAATCTGACGTAAGTCAAAATATTGTATGTCTGATTTTTTGAATAGTTGACAAACTTGTTATATTTGTAGGTGTATTTATTATTCGGCAATAATCGTAATTAATTTAATTTTTTGTAGATGGCTAACCAAAATGACTGTCATATTCCTGGTGAAATGACTACTGACCTTATTATTAAGGAACGTGAAGACCACATATCTAGTCGAATATTTACTAGAGAGTTAATTTTCTAAATTATAAGTTTGCAAGTTAAATAAGTTTTACATAAAACATAATGCATATTATTTTTATAGTTATATGATCATGATCTTGATTTACGAATCCGGATCCATGTACAATGGCGGACTGAAAGACACTATCGTACGTGGGAGCTAAATCCTACCCAAAAGGCTTTGGTGCAATCCTTTGGATTTTACTATATAGATCGGGTTAGATATTTAATCCACGATCTTCAACTAGTTGTAAGTCTTGCGGAGCGTTGGTGGCCTGAACGCAACACTTTCCAGCACCCATTTGGCGAGATAACGATCACACTATTTGATATGGTAAATATACTAGGATTCCACTATATAGATTGGGTAATTACCTATTACAGGTAACGCTATATATTTTGATCCGCACTAAAAGTGATCTAATCTGATCAGGAGGTATCTCAGTTTTATGCCTCCATCTGGTATAAAAGACGGCCATTTTGTGAAGTTGACATGACTTCGTGGCAACTTCATTGACCTACATCGCACTATTGACGAGGTGGTTGACTTAGAATAATTACGGGTATATATTTTAATTAGTAAATGTTTTCCATTGAATTGAGTTTGGAAAAATCTTCGTTTAATAACAAACAAAACGTACAAAGAAGTCCTAAACAAAAAAATCTAAGAACAATATTTAATCTGGATAATTTGACAATGGAGATCGAGTACTGCAGCGACTCCTTTACTCCGTTGACGGTCTGACGAGTGAATGAGGAATGCACTCTTCTGTTCGTTGACTATCCAACGAGTGAATGAAGAATGCACTCTTTTATTCACTCTCTCTCTTGAGCTTGTATGCACTTACATAATTCGTTTGGAAGGGTATAGTCTCTCTGAAGAAGAAAAAGAAATCTCCCTTCTGAATATCCAAGTTGCTCCTATTTATGGCCATCATGGTGATGGGCCATAGGTACCGCATATACTTCTGTTTGGTGGACACAGGGGGCTTCTTCAACAGAACGCGGTTGCAACTGTGGGCACCTGCGATAGGGAGGTTGCCACATGTACTTCATCCTTAGTAGGATGTTGTAAAACCCCCTTCCTAGAAAATCGTATATACCCTTTTTATTTATTAATTATTAATTTAAATTATAGTAATTAGGGGCTAAATAGGAGAAATAGATTTTTAATAATTTTTATTTTAGGTGTTCGGGCACTTAGATGATTTATGGGACCATCAGGATTTTTTCAGAATTTATTTCATGTAGGAGACCCCTTGAGCAGTTGCTAGCCTAATGGTGTGCATTATTCTAATCCATGAATTTTCTTATGAGTATATATATAATATATATGTATACACAAATATATATATGTATATATATATTTAGAAAGGAAAAGAAAAGAAAGTAAAAGAATAATTAAATAAGAATTTAATAATAATAATAATAATAATAATAATAATAATAATAATAATAACAAAACAATACTATACTTAAACCATTCCTTAACAATTTGCTCCACAGACCCGCCTAATAACACTACTCTACCATCTTCAGCAATTTGCTCCACAAAGACCGCCCAACAGCAAAGCAAAATTTGCTAAGGCCCGACCCCTTCAGCCCCTGTAGCACTTGTTCCCAGACCTATTTCACCCCTTTGGCCGCTCCACACCCTCTCTCTCCCTATTAAATATATATATATATATTTATCTTTCAAAAACCCTAACCTAAAATATCCAGACCCCCTCTTCTCATCTAGAGCCGTCACCGCAGCCAGAGAACCCCGCCAAGCCGTCCAAACCATCCCGCCGACTCCGACCTCGCGCACTGCAGATTCCCACACGAGACACCTTCGCTCCGGAGTTGTTTTCCGTCGACTTGCTCAACCAAACGCCGTTCCGTCTTCACCGGTATGCTCATCCCTTAACCCTCTTCCATAGTTGTATATAGCCAACCTCGAAAAACGTGTACCCCTAGGCGAAAAACAGCGTCCAAAGTGGACGCGAGCAGACCGAATTCTGGAATCGCAGAAAACTGCGGTGACCACCCATATTGTCGAGTTCGTATCTCCCACCACAGAGATCCGAATTCGGTGATTCTTTTTGATACATGTAGAACACTTGACCTAGTTTATTTTCTGTTAAATAACCCTATATTATTAGTTGCTGTGGACATAATTAAATTCGTCACAAAACTACGCGCACCCACTTTTTCCAGATTTCCAAAAGTTAGAAAACGGAGCGCGCCTCGCCAAACGAGACCGCCCCGCCGTGTACCAAGTGTACCGAATGGTGCACACAGCGTAACCGGACACGTAAAAATTTGTGGAGACTGATTCGGACGCGTGTGCGCGCCGAAATCTGGCCGTATCCGCGGACACATCCCGTGTCGTAACTTTTGTGGAACTCGCGCGTATTTTGTGCACGCTTGTCAGAATGCGACGAAACTTGCGCCACTGGACTCATCGTAACGCGCTGGTCCTGTGAACTAATTTTCACGCAATTCTGAGACGGTTGACCAAATCGCCAATTGGCGGGCCCCACAGTTGACTTTTTGGACAAAATTGTGTTCGGCTCATCGGAATCCACATTTGGATATACCGTTGGGTTCGTATTGATATTTAGAGTTGTTTGACCTATAGTTTGTCCCATTTAGAGGCTGTTACCCTTGGCACGCTTTTCGGTGCAAAGTGGGCCACACGTGGACCCCACTTTTGTCCGAAATTACCGTTTTGCCCCTGTGTCCAAATTGGACGAAAGGGATGTGCTTTTTAGCTATTTTGCTCATTCCGAAAACGTTGGTGATGTTTATTTCAGCATCCGAAGATGTTTGTTCGGAGTCCTTAGTTCCAGGTTCCGTGTCCTTGACATTTGGGCGCGTACACTTTACAGATTTCTTGCCAGGCAAGTATACCTTGCCATTATACTGTATTTACATTCCATATGAGGCATGCATATTTATTTTTTGTTTATTTAGTTCATTTATTTTAACTGCTATATAAATTGTGCGTCCAAGGAAACTTGGGTGCAACGACGGTGTCGTCGTACTATATTTTTATTTATGTATATGCATTGGACCTACTTATGAGACTACCCCATTTTTATGAGGCATTTATGTTTCATTGGCCATGACACTATTTTTACACGAGTGTGAGTCACATGTAGGACACGGACTTGCGTACTCGGCTGGCCACTGGTACGTATAGGTCGTGCGACGGATAGGGATAACTGCCAATAGAAACTTTGCATGCTAGTAGACCTGGCGGTTATTAGAGGTTTATCGTGTCATGGACATGACATGGTCAGAGCATTGGGTGGGGAGAACAACAAGTACCGCATTTTAGCTCTTTTGCACTTTTTTTCTATTGTGCGGCCGGATTCTCCGCTGGAGATATTGGCGGTGATGACCACTATATATTATATTATTATCAGGCGAGCCTCCGGCGTTCGAAAGTCGTCGTGCCTTTGTAGGCCCCTGGATCTCCAATAGAGAACCATGCCAAATCCCAGTTTTCAGCCAGATAGCTCACTTGTGGGGAAAGGTGTTCTTAACTGCATTCACTAAGACGGTTAGGCGACCCCAATGGATGTTTATTTTCAGTACTTTATTGGCATGTTATTATGTATCTTGTTACGTCCCTCTGAGGACCTGGTACCTTTCCAGATATAGATGAGCAGGAGTACCCGCAGGAGTATGGACCTGGACCTGACGCTACCTATCAGTCTAAGGAGGTCTTACCTTCTGATTATATGTGATTCATTGCAGCTGTTTAGAGATTCTAGTTGCTATTCTTTTCGAGACATTTATTCTTATATTAGAGTTTATTCTCTTCTCTCTTTAGTAGTTTGTTATAGTCGATTTGCAGTGGATTTGTTTTCATCCGACTATCACACTTTGAGATTACTATTTGAGACTGCTTCTTGATATTCAGTTATTGATTTCCATTTATCTATTACTTGTGCTGTGGATGAGATATAGAACTGTGTGTGACTTGTTGTGACATATATTACCACTGTGGATTGGATATTCATGTACAGCATACGTGTGTATATGGTTTCCATATATTGGAGTTCGTATACATACGGCTGGCGTGTTACGTATTCCTAGTCCTACGTATTTTGGGACTGGGGCGTGACATGTTTTTGTGGTGGCCCATGCAGGTCAAGAATATATTGTCTCGGTTACGTAACTGTACCGAATAAGCCTGCGTATAGGAATAGAGTATAAGGAACTCATCCACGCTTGACTGAAACTCATCCTTCCTATTTAATACTTGCATCCTGTTTGATTCCTGTACTTTTTCTAATCGTTCCGTACATCACCTGCAGAGAGATGGATTTGCAAAATGGATGTACTGCCGCCGATGGCGACGCAACTTCTGGAGTCAATGGTCAGACTCAAGGAGGGACCCCAACGATTCCTAGGCTTCCGGGGCCAGATGGACAGACTCACACTCCAGTTCCATCTGATCTTCCCGCTTCACCTATTGGGAACCTTCCACCTGTCCCGGTACCGCAAGATGGCCAAGCGCAGATGTTCCAATTCTTTCAGATGATGATACAGGAACAGAGGCAGCAGGCAGCCGAGCAGAGGCAAGAATTTTTGGCAACACTGGAGAGGATGGCTGCACAGGCTACTGTACCAGCCCAAGCACTAGATCCAGTACCTCGAGCTAGGGTTGGATCAGTAAAGGATTTTGTTCAGATGGGTGCAAGGCAGTACAAGGGCACTGAGAGCCCGGAGGAGACTACCAACTGGATCACTCACACGCAGAAGCTACTGGAGGCATCGCAGTTACCTACGGACCTATGGATGACGGGTGTACGGACGCTTCTAGATGGTAATGCTCATCACTGGTGGGAATCCATGGAGCGCCAGTTGGGTACTTACCAGACTTGGGAGCAGTTCTTGGAATGCTTTGAGGGAAAGTACTTCCCGGACACTGTCAGGGACACCTTGTATGATCAGTTTCTTCACTTGGAGCAGGGAAACCGAACAGTGGACGAGTATGATGCTGAGTTTAGTCGACTCAGCAAATATGGCGCTGCTTTGATACCAAATGACTTGGCTAAGGCTAAGATATTTCATCAAGGACTGACCCAGGAGCTACAACATTATACAAGCTCGCAGTCCCGAGTCTCTTACGCTGAACTACTGACAGAGGCCAGATTTCAGGAAACCATTAGCAGAGGAAATGGAGGTCAGCTGCGGACACAACAAGGATCAGCAAGGATACAGCAGGGACCAGCCAGGATACAACAGGGAGGACCTATCAGACGTCCCTTGGCACAACAGCATCAGCAACACCGAGCAGCACCGTATCAGAATTCGGGGAAGCCCTACTGCAATTACTGTGGGAGAATCGGACATATTTCGAAAGATTGTCGGACCCGCTTGGGGCAGTGTATGAGATGTGGCTCCGGACAACACATGGCGAGAGACTGCCCAATGCAGGCATTGACACTACCACCGCCAGCACAGAGACTAGCTCTTCCAGCACCGAAGCCAGCCCAGCAGATGACCGGACCGGGAGCACCCCGACCCCCAGCAGCAGGAGGATTTCAGAGAGGACCACCGCTACCTACTCAGAAGGAGCAGTATATGAGGACTGGACATGGACAACCGCAGAGGAACGGGCGAGCTTTTGCATTGGAGGTAGATGACATGGATCATGAGGTGGATGTCATAGCAGGTATTACCCTTGCTTTTACTTTTCCTGCTGTGACATTATTTGATACGGGAGCCACCGACTCATTCATATCATCTAGTTTTATTGCCAAACACAACATTGCTTCTACACCTTTATCTAGTTGTGTTAGAATTCTTACCGGAGGAGGAGTTGTACCAGTTAGTCGAGTTTTTAGATCGGGCCCTATAGTGATACGTGGTAGAGAGATGAATGCCCAACTCTTAGTCCTTCCTATGCCGTCTTTTGATATTGTGCTTGGAATGGACTGGCTGAGCAAGAACCACGCTTTCTTCGATTGCTTTGGAGGAAGCATTCTTTTTAAGGTACCAGGCCAGCCTGAACTTGAGTTTGCCCAAGGATCCACAGAAACCCTTGATGGTATGCAGCTCGCAATGAACGATGTTGTCTATCACCCTATTATTTTAGAATTTTTAGACGTCTTTCCAGAGGATTTGCCAGGACTACCCCCAGACAGAGACGTAGAGTTTTCAATTGAACTAGCACCCGGAGCAGTACCTATAGCATCGCATATTTACAGACTGGCGAAGAAGGAGATGGACGAGCTAAAGGCATAGTTAAAAGAGCTAGAGGAGAAAGGTTTCATCCGACCGAGTGCATCACCCTGGGGAGCACCAGTGCTGTTTGTACCCAAGAAGGATTGGTCAGTGCGTATGTGCATTGACTACAGAGCCTTGAATGCAGTGACAGTGAAGAACAAATATCCATTGCCACACATTGATGACCTGTTTGATCAACTCAGTGGAGTTAAGGTATTCTCGAAGATAGATTTGAGATAAGGATATCACCAAGGAAGGTACGGAAGCAGGACATTCCGAAGACCGCATTCAGAACAAGATATGGGCACTACGAGTTTTTGGTCATGCCATTTGGATTGACCAATGCTCCCGCGATCTTCATGGACTTGATGAATCGAGTCTTCCACCAGTACTTGGACCAGTTCGTGGTCGTCTTCATAGATGATATACTTGTCTATTCGAAGAGCCACGAGGAGCACGAGGAGCATCTGCGGATTGTTCTAGAGACTTTGAGGAGAGAGCAGTTATATGCTAAACTCAGCAAATGTGAGTTCTTCTTGGACAGAGTTTCATTTCTTGGATATGTTGTTATAGGAGATGGTATTTCTGTTGATCCAGAGAAGATCTCAGCAGTTGAGACATGGCCTGTTCCTAAATCAGCAGCAGAGGTGAAGAGTTTCCTTGGACTTGCGGGATATTACCGACGGTTCGTGAAAAACTTCTCAAGGATAGCGGCACCTATGACTCGCTTGACTTGTAAGGATCAAGAATTTATATGGACAGACGAGTGTCAAGTCGCCTTTGAAGAGTTGAAGAAGCGACTGACTACAGCACCAGTATTGACGATTCCGTCAGGATCAGGAGGTTATGTGATCTACAGTGACGCATCAGGAAAAGGCTTAGGATGCGTATTGATGCAGTATGGCAAGGTGATTGCATATGCATCTAGGCAGTTATGAGTACATGAGAAGAATTATTCGACTCATGACTTGGAACTTGCAGCCGTTGTATTTGCTCTGAAGCTATGGAGACATTACTTATATGGGGAACGAGTGGAGATCTATACAGACCACAAAAGCCTCAAGTACGTGTTCACGCAGAAGGAGTTAAATATGAGGCAACGTCGATGGCTCGAGTTGATGAAAGATTTCGAGATAGAGCTACATTATCATCCAGGCAAGGCTAACGTGGTAGCAGACGCGTTAAGCCGGAAGCCAGCAGCTTACTTCTTAACAGCACAGAGGAAACTATTGGAGGACTTGCAAGAGCTTGGCATTGAAGTGATACTACCCGGAGCAGATGGGACACTAGCCAACTTGCAAGTACAATCATCATTGGTAGAGAGGATTAAGGCATCTTTGCCTACAGATGCCAGATTCAGGAGACTAAAGGAAAGGACAGAGGCTGGAGAGCAGACCGGATTGCGCATTCATGAGGATGGGATATTACGATGTGGTGATCGTCTTTATGTTCCAAATGGAGAGATTCGACAAGAGCTGATGGCAGAGGCTCATAGTTCGATTTATTCTATTCATCCTGGAGGCACCAAAATGTATCGCGACTTACGACAATACTTTTGGTGGCATGGAATGAAGAGAGAGATAGCTCGCTTTGTAGCTAAATGTCTGGTTTGTCAACAAGTGAAGGCGGAGCACCAAAGGATAGCAGGATTATTACAACCACTTCCGATTCCAGAGTGGAAGTGGGAGCACATCACTATGGACTTCGTCACGGGTTTTCCCAAGAGTCCAAGTGGAAGAGATGCAGTGTGGGTAATAGTGGACCGACTCACCAAGTCAGCCCATTTTATACCTTTTAGAGTGGGTCAGTCTACAGAAGCTTTAGCTGACTTATATATGAGGCAGATCGTGAGATTGCACGGCATACCAGTCAGCATTGTATCGGACAGAGATTCGCGCTTCACATCGCACTTTTGGAGGAGCATGCAAGAGAGTTTTAGTACTCGTCTGAAGTTCAGTACATCTTACCACCCGCAGACAGATGGGCAGTCAGAGCGTACTATTCAGACCTTGGAAGATATGTTGAGGGCTTGCATGTTAGACTTCGGAGGATCATGGGAGGACCACCTACATCTTGTAGAGTTTTCTTACAACAATAGCTATCAAGCGAGTATTCAGATGGCTCCGTTTAAAGCATTGTATGGAAAAAAATGTAGGTCTCCTGTGTGTTGGAGTGACGTGGGAGAACGTCAAATTTTGGGACCCGAGTTGGTGGTCAACACCGTAGAGACAGTCAAGAAGATTCAGGGACACTTGCGAGCAGCGCAAGACAGGCAGAAGCAGTGGGCAGACCTTCATCGTCGTCCCTTGGAGTTCAAAGAGGGCGATCACGTCTTCTTGAGGATATCACCGACCAGAGGCACCATCCGATTCGGAGGGTGCGGTAAGTTGAGTCCAAGGTATATTGGACCATTTGACGTGCTCGAGAGAGTTGGAGAGGTGGCATATCGACTTGCGCTACCACCTTCACTGGAGGGAGTACATGACGTATTCCATGTGTCGCAGCTCAGGCGATATGTGGCAGACAACAGTCATGTTCTCGACCATTCGGAGATCACCATCGGGCCGAGCTTGTCTTACCAAGAGCAACCTGTGGGAATCCTTGATCGTCGAGAGAAAGTGTTGAGGAACCAGTCTATTCCCTTGGTTCGTGTAGCATGGAGGCATGACGCGCCAGGAGAATCAACTTGGGAGTGGGAGGATGACATGCGCAAGCGTTTTCCGAACCTATTCGCAGACCAAGTATGAATTTACATTGTTAATTTATATCTTATACCATCCTTGCATTCTATCGTGGCTTAATTTTAATTTCGAGGACGAAATTTTTACAAGTTGGGTAGAATGTAAAACCCCCTTCCTAGAAAATCGTATATACCTTTTTTATTTATTAATTATTAATTTAAATTGTAGTAATTAGGGGCTAAATAGGAGAAATAGATTTTTAATAATTTTTATTTTAGGTGTTCGGGCACTTAGATGATTTATGGGACCATCAAAATTTTTTCGGAATTTATTCCATGTAGGAGACCCCTTGAGCAGTTGCTAGCCTAATGGTGTGCATTATTCTAATCCATGAATTTTCTTATGAGTATATATATAATATATATGTATACACAAATATATATATGTATATATATATTTAGAAAGGAAAACAAAAGAAAGTAAAAGAATAATTAAATAAGAATTTAATAATAATAATAATAATAATAATAATAATAATAACAAAACAATACTATACTTAAACCATTCCTTAACAATTTGCTCCACAGACCCGCCTAATAACACTACTCTACCATCTTCAGCAATTTGCTCCACAAAGACCGCCCAACAGCAACTTAGCAAAATTTGCTAAGGCCCGACCCCTTCAGCCCCTGTAGCACTTGTTCCCAGACCTATTTCACCCCTTTGGCCGAAACCTTTGGCCGCTCCACACCCTCTCTCTCCCTATTAAATATATATATATATATTTATCTTTCAAAAACCCTAACCTAAAATATCCAGACCCCCTCTTCTCATCTAGAGCCGTCACCGCAGCCAGAGAACCCCGCCAAGCCGTCCAAACCATCCCGCCGACTCCGACCTCGCGCACTGCAGATTCCCACACGAGACACCTTCGCTCCAGAGTTGTTTTCCGTCGTCTCGCTCAACCAAACGCCGTTCTGTCTTCACCGGTATGCTCATCCCTTAACCCTCTTCCATAGTTGTATTATAGCCAACCTCGAAAAACATGTACCCCTAGGCAAAAAACAGCGTCCAAAGTGGGCGCGAGCAGACCCAATTCTGGAATCGCAGAAAACTGCGGTGACCACCCATATTGCCGAGTTCGTATCTCCCACCACAGAGATCTGAATTCGGTGATTCTTTTTGATACATGTAGAACACTTGACCTAGTTTATTTTCTGTTAAATAACCCTATATTATTAGTTGCTGTGGACATAATTAAATTCGTCACAAAACTACGCGCACCCACTTTTTCCAGATTTCCAAAAGTTGGAAAACGGAGCGTGCCTCGCCAAACGGGACCGCCCCGCCGTGTACCAAGTGTACCGAATGGTGCACACAGCGTAACAGGACACGTAAAAATTTGTAGAGACTGATTCGGACGCGTGTGCGCGCCAGAATCTCGCCGTATCCGCGGACACACCCCGTGTCGTAACTTTTGTGGAACTCGCGCGTATTTTGTGCACGCTTGTCAGAATGCGACGAAACTTGCGCCACTGGACTCGTCGTAACGCGCTGGTCCTGTGACCTAATTTTCACGCAATTCTGAGACGGTTGACCAAATCGCCAATTGGCGGGCCCCACAGTTGACTTTTTGGACAAAATTGTGTTCGGCTCATCGGAATCCACATTTGGATATACCGTTGGGTTCGTATTGATATTTAGAGTTGTTTGACCTATAGTTTGTCCCATTTAGAGGCTGTTACCCTTGGCACGCTTTTCGGTATAAAGTGGGCCACACGTGGACCCCACTTTTGCCCGAAATTACCGTTTTGCCCCTGTGTCCAAATTGGACGAAAGGGATGTGCTTTTTAGCTATTTTGCTCATTCCAAAAACGTTGGTGATGTTTATTTCAGCATCCGAAGATGTTTGTTCGGAGTCCTTAGTTCCAGGTTCCGTGTCCTTGACATTTGGGCGCGTACACTTTACAGATTTCTTGCCAGGCAAGTATACCTTGCCATTGTACTGTATTTACATTCCATATGAGGCATGCATATTTATTTTCTGTTTATTTAGTTTATTTATTTTAACTGCTATATAAATTGTGCGTCCAAGGAAACTTGGGTGCAACGACGGTGTCGTCGTACTATGTTTTTATTTATGTATATGCATTGGACCTACTTATGAGACTACCCCATTTTTATGAGGCATTTATGTTTCATTGGCCATGACACTATTCTTACACGAGTGTGAGTCACATGTAGGACACGGACTTGCGTACTCGGCTGGCCACTGGTACGTATAGGTCGTGCGACGGATAGGGATAACTGCCAATAGAAACTTTGCATGCTAGTAGACCTGGCGGTTATTAGAGGTTTATCGTGTCATGGACATGACATGGTTAGAGCATTGGGTGGGGAGAACAACAAGTACCGCATTTTAGCTCCTTTGCACTTTTTTTCTATTGTGCGGCCGGATTCTCCGCTGGAGATATTGGCGGTGATGACCACTATATATTATATTATTATCAGGCAGGCCTCCGGCGTTCAAAAGTCGTCGTGCCTTTGTAGGCCCCTGGATCTCCAATAGAGAACCATGCCAAATCCCAGTTTTCAGCCAGATAGCTCACTTGTGGGGAAAGGTGTTCTTAACTGCATTCACTAAGACGGTTAGGCGACCCCAATGGATGTTTATTTTCAGTACTTTATTGGCATGTTATTATGTATCTTGTTACGTCCCTCTGAGGACCTGGTACCTTTCCAGATATAGATGAGCAGGAGTACCCGCAGGAGTATGGACCTGGACCTGACGCTACCTATCAGTCTGAGGAGGTCTTACCTTCTGATTATATGTGATTCATTGCAGCTGTTTAGAGATTCTAGTTGCTATTCTTTTCGAGACATTTATTCTTATATTAGAGTTTATTCTCTTCTCTCTTTAGTAGTTTGTTATAGTCGATTTGCAGTGGATTTGTTTCCATCCGACTATCACACTTTGAGATTACTATTTGAGACTGCTTCTTAATATTCAGTTATTGATTTCTATTTATCTATTACTTGTGCTGTGGATGAGATATAGAACTGCGTGTGACTTGTTGTGACATATATTACCACTGTGGATTGGATATTCATATACAGCGTACGTGTGTATATGGTTTCCATATATTGGAGTTCGTATACATACGGCTGGCGTGTTACGTATTCCTAGTCCTACGTATTTTGGGACTGGAGCGTGACAATGTAGTTGAGTCCAAGCCGAGCTGCTGCATTGGCGTTTGTTGGGATTTGTTGCTGTTGAGTATCTGGACGATTCTTGTCTTTTTTTTGCGTGACTTAATCAGCTTGACACGTGGCCTGCATTTAGTTGGAGATAAACACTTCAGTCCCAACAGAAAGATTTTGTCTTAGGGAACGTTGGCACGTTGGATGCATGAGGCCAGAGACACATGGAGCATATGGAGTCTGGAACGTCTGGGGCCAGAGATACATGGGACGAGTGGAGCCTGGAATGCATGGGGCCAAAAACTTATAGAACGTATGGAGTCTGGAACGCATAGGACCAGAGATGCATGAAACACATAGAGTTTGTAACTCATAGGGCCAAAGACGTATGGAGCGCATGGAGTCTGGAACTCATAGGTCCTGATACGCATGGAGCGCATGGAGTCTGGAACGCATGAAACCAGAGATGCATGGGACTCATGTGGTCTGGGATGCATGAGGCCAGAGACGCATTGACTCTGGGATGTATGTGGCCTCGTACATGTGGCACTGCACACCTATCAAAAGTTATTATTAATCTGATGAGAGCTTCTGTCATGCTCTAGTACCGGAATATAGAGTCGGACATGGCCAGCTCCCTTATATAAGGTACAGAATATCGTATGACGATCATGGCTGTAACTAGACAAGGAAATACATACTCAATCAAGTCACCTAGGGTCAAGAATATCTTTGTCTCAATCATCAACCACGAACCAATAAGAATAAACATGTAAGATAAAGCAGTTAGATGTCCCCGACGCTCTATCAGAATGATTATGAAACTAGTTATCCAGAATGATAAACTAGTACTGTGTCAAGAGTACATAATTGTAAGTCAGCCATGGTTTGAATAATATACAATCATATAAAGGAACTAATGTCTAGATAAATCAGCTAACAAGTATCATCAGCTAAAGGCCAAAGCTAAAACAAAATGATACTTATAGTGGAGGAGAAGAAATCCACTCAAGTTTCTCGGCATACATTCCTCCTGGTGTTCATCATTGGTCAAATACAGGATAGGATCCTCGAAATCTACTACTAAACCTGGCCAAACAAAACTAGCGGGGTCAGATCCCGATAGCAAGTACCACAAAGGAGCACAAGTGAATAAAGAAAATCCAATAAGTATATAAAATAGGAATCCGTGCGACAACTGCAAGCGTATGACCTTTCATCGGAGCAGTAGGATACCGGTAAATCCCCTAACCCAATTCTAGGATTATGATCCATTTAGGGTTATTTTTGAATTATTTAATGGAGTTATTAATTTGCCTCTTTTAATTTAATTTCCTTGATGTACCTTACCGTTGCTTAGATGTTTGGAGCGCTACTCTAGCTTCTGCCTTCAAATAAATTTTACACACTTGACCTTAACATGCCAGTCTTCCAATCTGACCTTTGGGTCAATCATAAATACCCGCTCTTGTGCTTCATTTTAGTCGCACAATATTCGTTACAAATTTTTATTTTTAAATTCAAATAAATCCAACTTTTGCATCTTTTTTCGTTCTAATCGAAATTGGAGACACAACCTCGACCTATTTTATGCAACCCAATTTATGACAATAATCTACTCTGAGTCTACTACGTCCATGACACTTGTGTCCCACCCAATTTAAATTTTATGCACTTCCAATTAATTAAAGAACACCATTGACACTAATTTAAATTAAATTTGTGTAATGACTCAACCTAACCCAAAACTAGACCTAATACCAATCCAAACCCCCACTCACACCCTCATAGTTCATACAAAATACCATTCACCAATTTTCTCCACTATAACACACCAAACATGGTGATTTTCTTATCGAATCCTAATTCTCCTTTGCTTGTATAATTTCTAAACTATTGGGGGCCTTTGTGCAAATAAACAATTAGGTATCCACCTCCCATTGGAGCAAAATAATGAAGAAAGCCCTTCTTCATGCTTTGACCAGTCACACCTACCATTTCCCCCTATTTTTATATGTACTATGCAACACTTTACACCCACACTTGATCCCAACCCTCCATTCAAATTTAAACTCCATCCCACCACTTATTCTCTCATGACAAGCCTTCCCACATCCCTAAGAATCGGAGGAGGTAGCCAGACCTAATCCCCATGCTCTCTACTCTCTCCCTCCTTCATTAATACTCTCTCTCCCTCTAAAATTTTTAGCCATACCACCACCTCCCCTCAAAACTGAAACCATTACCACCACCACCTCCTTGTTCCTCTTCTCCTCAACCACCACCATCAACTTTCCCGTTCATCATTCACCACCAGCATCAGCCTACCACCACCACCACTGCCTCCTTCTTCTTTACGACAACCACCGCCACCACTATCATCTCCACGATCACGGCCACCACCACACCACAACCACCTTCACCATCATCCACCACCCGAGCTACTCTCCTCCTCCATTTGACCACAACCACCATCACTTCGACCTCCTTCCTCGCATGCCGGACCACCCATAACCTCCTCCTCCTCCTACACAGGGAATACCACCATCATTCACCACCATCATTCTCCACCAACATCATCCACCAACTGAGCTCCCCTCTCCTCTCTAACACCCGACCACCTCCACCGATGCTACTTCAACCTCCACCACCATCACCTCACCACCACCACCACCTCCCTCACGGCCATCAGCCACCACCATCTCACCCCCATGAGCTGCTGCAACTGCTGCTATAAGCCGTCGCCGCTACTGTTACAAGCCGCTGCTGCTGCTGTGCTACTTGGCCGGAGCACCCTACCACACGCCGGAGCAGGCCGACTACGGGCCAGCAGGACGAGCAGTCCCCCCTCCTTGTCGAGCACCCTCTCTTAGCTTCCCCTCCATTTCTTTGAACCTTAGGTAATGTTCTCCTCTTCCTCTTCATCTTATCTTCTTATATATATATATATACATATGTATATAATTTTCTTGATCTTGTTGTTCTTCCTCTTGTATCTATATACATATGTATTAATTTGTTATTCATCCTAATATATATGTGTATGCATGACCACTTGTCCTTTTTCTAACATGTATAATCATGCACTTGATCTCTTGTTCTTCCTATAAATTATTGTATAAATATATATATACATATGTATATATGTATATTTATATAAACACTTGCCTTGACAACTATCACCACATGTGTAACCAATTTTTAACTCTTAATTTTTAGATTATTATTTGATCAAATGTTAGTTTAAGTGTTGTATTTTGTACCAAGTCACTTGTTAGTGAACTACTAGTATATATGGTTGTTGCCTAGGTTATACACTAGTCTGATATATGAGTAGTGCCATGATAGAGAATAATTTATACCATATTAGGAACAACCTTTGTTTAGTATTTATTGTGGACATGTATAGAAAAAGAGATTACAATGTCACCATGCTAATGTTATTTGATAGAATAGATGAGAAATTGAGATATCGATGTGTGCAAGTGTACGAGATTTAGGTAATGGTTTATATATTTAGAGGATGTGATGATGATTTTATATATATAAAGTATACACCTTAACCTAATAGTTAGGACACGTGATTAGTGTTATACAATATTTTAAGTTATAAACACTTACTAGTAGCATAGTAACTAGTTGACTTATTATGCACAATATTTGAGGATATTTTATATACTTGTGCACGGAGACCTAGAGAGAGAACACTAGTAACCTATGTGTTAGAGGTGCAACTTAGCACCTCAAAATTTTTAGTTTTGACCGCGATTGTGTCATATGAGAAATTATCCATTTAGAGGACTTATAAATTTTAGGTGACTAGTAGACTAAGTGAACATATACTTCCTTGGTCTTTGACTAGTCAATATTAGCCAACCTACTTAGTTAGAACGCTTGTTTATTCTAGACTCTACGTGACTCATGACGTTGCGTATGTTGAACTCTTGTGCATGCTTAGAGTAGTGTAATGTAGTAATTGATATTTATTATTATATATTCATAGGCAGCTCAGACGGTTCTACCTTGGCTGCGGGTTCCAGATCCTTACTTGTTCACATCGGAGTTCCAAACAAGTATACTTTGCCTTATTGTACTGTTTAAATTTAGTTCGTATAGTTCGCATATTTTATTTCTTTAATATTATATAACTGTGCGTGTCTGAGAATGACTCGGGTACAGTCGATGAAGGCGTCGACGTTAGGACTTGTGTTTGACCTAGTGTCTAGTGGACGCACCTAAAGTTGTGGAGTTATCAATATAACTCCCCAGGCCTTGACACGTATCATTGCACATCACAGAGTGAGTTCATGTAGGGACACATGCTTCTTACTTGACTGGCCATCGGTGTGAGCAGCACGTGTGGCGGTATTTAGCATAGTTGTATATTTCTTTAGTGACTTGCATTATAGTACGAGATGTCCACATCGTATTCGTGACTTGTATATTGGCATTGGGCGGGGAACACAATTAGTAGGCGTATGGGACAGACATTTGGCTACCAAAGTTTCAGAGTGAACTACGGGGTCATGAGCCTCAGTGTTACCTGGTTATGGGCTATATGCTACCCGATTATGGGCCTATATGCTTGTCGATACATCCGACAGAGGTTACTAGCTGTGCGCTATCATGATCGGTGATGTAGTCCGCATATACTTCTGGCATCCAGTTTAAAACTAATACCGGGTACTCAGCCTCTGGCTTGACGCTACGCTTTATACCTTTTTCCTACCCATACGTACCAAGGTTGTCTTCAAGTGTATTTCACTTATCTAGTTAGTTTACCCTCGAGTTTACACAGAATTTACTTTATGGCATGTACTTTTTGTATCTTATTACATCCCTCTAAGGACTTGGTTCCTTTCCAGATCCGGACGAGCACTTGTACCCGACCATCTACGGAGCAGGAGTGGAGACCGAATTCGTGGCTGAGGACTTTGAGGCATTTTCAGAGGAGTTCCCGTGATTTGGGGTACATTGTTGCTTTAGGCTAAAGTATCTTTATCTAGCTTGTCGATGTTCTAGTCTAGTATTCTTATCAGTCATTTCATAATTTTATTTCAGCATTGTATTCAGTGGGTTTGTTCCCATCAGACTTATTTGTGTTGTATTATGACATCTAGACACCGTACTTATTTTTAGTATTTATTTCAGCACTTCTTATTTATATTCTGTGGATGAGATTAGATATTTACCTGCTGCATGTTAGCATATTGGACTTGATAGTATTTTAAGACAGCGTAGTATGCTTCGTCGGGTCCATTAAATTGGAAAATCCTTCGGAGTCGTATTAGCTGGCCATTGTCACGTGGCCTGATCTCGTGTATTTTGGTGCTGGGGCATGACATGGTTTTAGTGGTGGCCCATGCAGGTCTCTGTTTCTTTCTTGTGGTATGTTATTATGCCCAGCGAGCCTGCAATAGGATAGAAATTATTAGATACCATCCACCTTGACTACCGTCTTTAAACCTCCATCGTATTTAATAATTTTAGTATCTGTATCCCGTTTGTTTAATTTTGTACTCTTTTAATATAGTTCTACCTCTTGCAGAGAGATGAACTTGCATAGCGGACGCGAGGCATACGGTGCCATTGTACCATCCGCCATCGTGTAGAGGGAGGATACATCCTTTGGACCACCTTGAGAGCAGCCACCACCACAGGTCCTAGTGATACTTCAGGTCCCGTTGATACACTGGCACCATACTTCTCAGGCCGATCCGACATAGCAGCACGAGGGCCAGACTTCATAGGCTGTCCCGACATAATACCTCGAGGGTCAGAATTCGAGGGCCATGCCGATGCTGCAGCCCGAGAGGCCGACGTCTTAGGAGACACCTACAGTGCAGCCGAAGGTTCTATTGCTACCACCTCCACCCTTTCCACCTCAGATGCCACAGTCAGAGGGACAGCCACAGATATTCTAATTCTTTCAGGCTATGATGTAGGCGCAGTGGCATCAGGCCGAGACTATAAGACAGAGCTTGATGGCAGTTCTGGAGAGGCCACCTACCCTAGCACCCGCACCAACACTTGTACCTATTCAGCCAGCTGGTACGATTCGAGAGTTTTGTCAGATGGGCCTGGATACTTTTTTGGACAACAAGATCGCAGAGAAGATCTCTGATTGGGTTGTCAACACGAAGATGTTACTGGAGGCTTCTCAGCTGCCTCCGGACCTTTGGATGACCGCAGTGAAGGCACAATTGAAAGATAATGCCCATCACTGGTAAGACTCTATGGAGTGCAACATCGACAAGAATCAGACATGGGAGCAGTTTCTAGAATACTTTAATGCGAAGTAATTTTAGGCTACTATCAGGAATGCGCTCTACTCTCAGTTCCTATATCTGGAGCAAGGGAACATGACTGTAGATGCGTATGACATGGAGTTTAGTCGTCTTAGTAGATTTGGTACCATCTTGATACCCAATAATCTAGAGAAGGCCAAAAAATTCTATCATGGTTTTAATTATGAGCTACAGAGGTACACTACCACCCAGGCGAGGATCTCTTACGAGGAGGTCTTGACAGAGTCTAGAATCCAAGAGGCTATTGGCAAGGGATCGATGAGTCAGAGGCATCCTAGTGTAGCTGCACCAGCTAAGGCACAACCGGGAGTAGGAGGACCGATCCGTCATACAGGAGTACAGACGCAATAGAGGGTTGTGCCGTATCAGCAGAGAGAGCTACCGATATGTTACTTTTGCAGAAAGAAGGGACATGTTCAGAAAGATTGTAGGAGAAGATTAGGAAAGTGTTTGAGGTATAAATCGAACCAACATCAGGCTCAGGAGTGTTTCCAGTATGTCAATAGAGCCCAATAGATAGTGCAAAGGCCAGTTCCACCGGTCCTAGGTATGTCCGTAGCATTGTTTGATAATTTATAGCTTTATGTGTTTGTTTTAATTTCGAGGATAAAATTCTTATAAGTTGGGTATGTTGTAAACTTCCTAGCCCAAATCTAGGATTATGATTCATTTAGGATTATTTTTGAATTATTTAATGGAGTTATTAATTTTCCTCTTTTAATTTAATTTCCTTGATGAACCTTATCGTTGCTTCCATGTTTGGAGCGCTACTACAGCTTCTGCCTTCAAACAAATTTTACACACTTGATCTTAACGTGCCAGTCTTCTAATTTGACCTTTGGGTCACTCATAAATACCCTCTTTGTGCTTTATTTTAGTCGCATAATATTCGTTACAAATATCTATTTTTAAATCCAAATAAATTCAACTTTTGTATCTTTGACCGTTCTAATCAAAATTGGAGACACAATCTCGATCCATTTTGTGCAAGCCAATTTATGAAAATAATCTACTCTGAATCTACTACGTCCATGACATCTATGTTCTGCCCAATTTAAATTCTATGCACTTCCAATTAATTAAAGAACACCATTGACACTAATTTTAATTAAATTGATGCAATGACTCAACCTAACCCAAAACTAGACCCAATACAACCCAAACCTCCATTCATACCCTCATGGTTCATATAAAACACCACAAATCAATTTTCTCTACTACAACACACCAAACATAGTGATTTTTCTTATCCAATCCTAATTCTCCTTTTTTGTGCAATTTCCAAACTGTTAGGTGCCTTTGTGCAAATAAACAACTAGGTGTCCACCTCCCATTGGAGCAAACCAATAAAAAAAGCTCTTTTTCATGCTTTGACCGATTACACCCACCATGTCCCCCCCATTTTTGTATGTATTATGTAACACTTTACACCCACACTTGATCCCAACCCTTCATTCAAATTTAAACTCCATCCCACCACTCATTCTCTCATGACAAGCCTTCCCACATCCCTAGAAATAGGAGGAGGTAGTCGGCCCTAATCCCCATGCTCCCTACTCCCTCTCTCCTTCATTAATACTCTCTCTTCCCCTAAAAATTTTAGCCACACCACCACCTCCCCTCAAAACCGAAACCATTACCACCATCACCTCCTTCTTCCTCTTCTCCTCAACCACCACCATCAACTTTCCTGTCCATCATTCACCACCATCATCAGCCTACCACCACTACCTCCTATTTCTTCACAATAACCACTACCCCCATCTCTACGATCACGGCCACCACCACACCACAACCACAACCACATTCACCATCAACCACCACCCGAGCTCCTCTCCTCCTCCATCCGACCACAACCACCATCACCTCGACCTCCTCCCTCACCTGTCGGACCACCCACGACCTCCTCTTCCTCCTACATAGAGAACACCACCATCATTCACCACCATCATTCTCCACCACCCGAGCTCCCCTCTTCTCTCTTCCCTCTAACACACGACCACCTCCACCCTTGCTACGTCAACCTCCACCACCATCACCTCACCACCACCACCACCTCCCTCACGACCAAAAGCCACCACTATCTCACCCCTAAGAGATGTTGTCGCTGCTGCTGCCGCTGTGCTACCTGGCCGGAGCTCCCTACCACCCGCCGGAGTTGGCCGACCACGGGCGAGCAGGATGACCAGTCCCCCCTCCTAGTTGACCACCCTCTCTCTTAGCTTCCCGTCCATTTCTTTGAACCCTAGTAATGTTCTCCTCTTTCTCTTCATCTTATCTTCTTATATTATATATATATATATATATATATATATGTGTGTGTGTGTGTGTGTGTGTGTGTGTGTGTGTGTGTAATTTTCTTAATCTTGTTGTTCTTCCTCATGTATATATATATATATACATACGTATTGATTTGTTGTTCATCCTAATGTATATGTATATGCATGACCTCTTGTCCTTTTCTAATATATATAATCATGCACTTGATCTCTTGTTCTTCCTCTAAAATTTTTGTATAAATATATATACTTATGTATATATGTATATTTATAAAAATACTTGCCTTGACAATTATCTACCACATGTTTAACCAATTTTTAACTCTTAATTTTCAGATTATTATTTGATTAAATGATTAGTTTAAGTGTTGTATTTTGTACCAAGTCACTTGTTAGTGAACTACTAGTATATGTGGTTGTTGCCTAGGTTATACACTAGTTTGATATATGAGTAGTGCCATGATAGAGAATAATTTATACCATGTTAGGAACAATATTTCTTTAGTATTTATTGTGCACATGTATAGAATGAGAGATTATAATGTCACTATGCTAATGTGCTTTGCTAGAATAGATAAGAAATTGAGATATCGATGTGTGCAAGTGTACGAGGTTTAGGTGATGGTTTATATATTTAGAGCATCTGATGATGATTATATATATAAAGTATACACCTTAACCTAATAGTTAGAAAATGTGATTAGTTTTACACGATATTTTAAGTTATAAGCACTTACTAGTAGCATAAAAGCTAGTTGACTTATTGTGCACAATATTTAAGGATATTTTATATACTTGTGCACGAAGATCTAGGAGAGAACACTAGTAACCTATGTGTTATAGGTGCAACTTAGCACCTACATAAATTCTATTTATGACCGCGATTGTGTCATATGAGAAATTTTCCATTTAGAAGACTTATAAATTTTAGGTGACTAGTAGACTAAGTGTACATATACTTCCTTGGTCTTTGATTAGTCAATATTAGCTAACCTACTTAGTTAGAACGCTTGTTTGGTCTCGACTCTACATGACTCATGATGTTGCGTATATTGAACTCTTGTTCATGCTTAGAGTAGTGTAATGTAGTAATTGATATTTATTGTTATATATTTATAGGCACCCAAGACGGTTCTACCTAGGCTGCGGGTTCCGGATACTTACTGTTCACATCGGAGTTCCAGGCAAGTATACCTTGCCTTTTTGTAATGTTTAAATTCAGTTAGTATAGTTTGCATATTTTATTTCTTTATTATTATATAACTGTGCGCGTCTGAGAATGACTCGAGTGTAGTCGACGAAAGCGTTGACGTTAGGACTTGTGTTTGACCTCGTGTCTAGTGGACGTACATAAAGTTGTGGAGTATTAATATGACTCCCCAGGGCTTGACATGTATTATTGCACGTCACATAGTGAGTTCATGTAGGGACGCATGCTTCATACTTGACTGGCCATCAGTGTGAGCAGTACATGTGACGGTATTTAGCATAGTTATATATTTCTTTAGTGACTTGCATTATAGTACGAGATGTCTACGTCATATTCGAGACTTGTATATTGGCATTGGGCAGAAAAATTAATTAGTAGGCATTTGGGACAGACATTTGGCTACCGTAGTTTTAGAGTAAACTATGGGGTCGTGAGCCTCAGTGTTACCCAGTTATGGACTATGTGCTGCCCCAGTTATGGGCGTATATGCATTTCGATACAACCGGCAGAGGTTACTAGTTGTGCGCTATAATGATCGGTGATGTAGTCAGCATATACTTCTGGCATCCAGTTTACATCTAATACCAGTTACCCAGCCTCTGGCTTGACGCTACGCTTTATACCTTTTTTCTACCCATACGTACCAAGGTTGTCTTCAAGTGCATTTCACTTAGCTGGTTAGTTTACCCTCAAGTTTACACAATATTTACTTTATGATATTTACTTTTTGTATCTTTTTACGTCCCTCTAAGGACCTGGTTCCTTTCCAGATCTGGATGAGCACTTGTACCTGACCATCTACAGAGCAGGAGTGGAGATTGAATTCATGGCTGAGGACTTTGAGGCATTTTTAAAGGAGTTCCCATGATTTGGGGTACACTGCTGCCTTGGGCTAGAGCATCTTTATCTAGGTAGTCGATGTTCTAGTCTAGTATTCTTATCTGTCCTTTCGTACTTTTATTTTAGCATTGTATTCAGTGGGTTTGTTCCCATCAGACTTATTTGTATTGTATTATGACATCCAGACCCCGTACTTATTTTTAATATTTATTTTAGCACTTCTTATTTATATTCTGTGTATGAGTTAGATATTTACCTGCTGCATGTTAGTATATTGGACTTGATAGTATTTTAGGACAGCGTAGTATGCTTCGTCGGGTCCATTAAATTAAAAAATCTTTCTGAGTCGTATTAGCTGGCCATTGCCACGTAGCCTGGTCCTGTGTATTTTGGGACTGGGGCGTGATAATACTCTATAACCAAACTAGGACAAGAGGTGTCGCACTATGCCGAGACAAGGTATGAGTCACCAATTATGAACACGACGAAGATACAACACATCAATATAATCTAGAATACACATGACACAATACAAGCTAAGATATAGGTATAATATACAGCTTCGGTACATGACCTATTGTGAGACATCGGCGTAACCCTACAATCAAACAAGGACATGGGTTGAACAATTATACCACAATAGTTCATATACCTAGACTACTAGCACATACTCTTTTAAATTGGCCAATCAATCATACAACTTGTTATGTAGAGTCTGAGTTATCTAAGTAGAATAATGCAATATTGGAATCCTCTGGTCGAGCTATATTCTGGCAGGGGCTAGCCAAGCCATAAATCGTCGCATAGCAAATAGTAGTATGCACCAGTCCCTCGGAAGGACATCGTGCTAAGATCGTATAGAACACATAGTACAATATAATAATCGTATATTTCCATCCACTAATGAGAATTTAAACTATATCCATGGGGGCCAACCTTCACTCCCCATATGATTGAGGGTGGCTAGTTAAGCACAATCTTGGGATTTTGTCCCTCCCCATGTCCTACATTTTTTAGTTGCCTAGTTAACCCTATGGTTATCTGATCACATGGGGTGGTCACATGTTATTCCCCTTAGATATTGTACCATACCTGGATACGCTAGATACGAATTTACTTTGTCACTTGGCAGTTCAATTTGGATTCATCCCAGCGTGATACAACAATCAACATAAGTTCTAGCCACGCTTGATTATTAACTAACTATCATATCCATTATGTAGGAATCGTATTATATCACATGTCGCGTAGCACGTATGTGTGGTGCCCCATTCCCCCTATTCGGGGATGCGACTAAGAAATATAAGATACTATCGTTCGATCAGGATAGATTGAAATAAGATCTTATCTTTGTTATGGATTTGCTTCTTCGGAATCGATTTCCATATTCATTGGACCATGCCCCCATGATCGGCTTAGCGACAGAGTCAGGAGGGACCTCTCAACTGCATCTTTTATTGCCTCAGTTTTTGTTGTCGCTTGTTGCTTTCATGCCTTGAGTTGGTTTTTGGATTTACTTGCATTTTCTTGAACAGTTTCGATGGATTTCATTGTTTTCGTTCATTGAACTGTACTTCAATTCCGATATTAGAAAGAGTGAAAGAGGTATTGATAAGATATTCGTGGCAATGCCGGTGAACGGACAGTAGGCGACGCTCGAGTAGAGTCCTGAAGTACCTCTTTCCTTCTCCCTTCCAACCAACTAAGTGAGTGGCTTATATTCGATTCAGTTGGCCCTTCTTCCAGTCTTCACACCTAAAAATTTTGCATTCTTGTTTGCCTCGATCAAACAATACCAAGTAATAACTAAAAGATGTCAAGATAAAAAGGGAATAGACTTGGATTAAAATTGCTTGTTAATCAACTTATGAACGGTTACCTATTGTATGCTAATTCGTTTAGAATGTTCTATATATGTTTCAATTTTAGTTAGAATACATACTTCTTCTATAATTGTGCTAAGTATGGAATACACCTTGTATGCGAGTAATTATTCAGGGAGACTATCCAAAATGAATCATGCAATGCTACTTGCCTAGTACTCATGTTGCCTCAACTGCATAAATTGCTAACTTAGTAAACATACCGTTGATCATGGACAACTTGTGCACAAGGTCAATGGTTCCTGCGGATGGATACTGGGGTACTGACACCGATCTGATCCGGGCGAAACTTTAAGTTAGTCTTTCGAGCGGGTGGGTTGGCATGCTTCGCCTCGAGATCCTAGCATTGCATACCACTCTGACCCAAGACTATAACTCGTCCATTATGGCATCCAGCTAGTTATCCCTTTATATATTTAAACCTGTTGCAAGCTAACTTGTGTCTTCTTGGCAGGGAAGGACATGGTAAGTATTGTACAGGTGGTTCAGACAGGCAGGTAAATGTCACCGAACGGTGGCATATTATTTTATTGATAACTATATCTATTGCTTACTATAAAATAAACTAAGGCAAGATAGAAAGACCACAAATAATAAACATATTTCATATAAATAAAGTATTGATTGGTATAGTTGGGTTAGCTTGCCTTCACCAGTACATTTCGATATACTGACTCTCATTGAAACAGGTTCCCCACACTAAGGAGATCCGAGCGAGGAGCTGAAGTCATCTTCCCTATCCACTCCAGCTGTAGGCGTGTTCAGATCGTGTCCTTTGAAGCATTTTGAAGCAAGAGCTTGCAACCCAAAACATAATGCAGCTCAGAAGGAAAGCGCCATCCCTCCAGAAGGTCTTTACATTTTGAAGTTTAGTAAAGGGATGTAATGTACATGACTGCTATCTTATTTTGTATCAACTTTTATAACCCCGTGTGATAATTAGCTGACTCGTTCAAGAGTGTAATAGATGTTCATATATCAATAAAGAGAACTTTTCCATGTTTCAAATCTGTGTTTCAATTTATCTGCATACTCTGAATATGTGCTCGTTATGCAAAATAATTTAACCTTGTGCGGTACAACCTAGGCCCGTACGGCATCACGCCCGGGGGACGACTATCGATTCTATGGAATCAGGGTATGACATGTTGGTATCAGAGCACAACTTCAAGTTCCTTTGACCCTCATATGGGAAAAGTTTCTTTAACGATAAATCCCTGTACGAACTCTTAAACTCGTTAGGACATAATGAGATACGTTCTTAAAATGAGTCCATAATACATTATAATCCTGATATAATTTACCTTCTTTTGAAGGAATGGCTCAAGCGCAATCCTCAGCGTAAGTACCGGGCGAGACGCAAGCCCAAGAGAGAAGTTTCGGCACTTCAGGAAGCTCTCGGAGCTAGCGAGCCATGTCTCGAGCCGATCCGCTTCAGCAAATGATGCAGATGTTAGAAGCTAACTAACAAAGGGATGAAGCTCGTTATGAATGACCTGAGAAGTAAGCGGATGAGAGACTACTCAAGTTTCAAGACAATATAGAGACATGATTCTTAGTCCAGCAAAAGCAGGTAGATACCCTACAGCAGATTGTGCAGACTTTAGTCTCCAACCAGTCCACGGTGACAGCAATGACTCCGGTGGAGCAACCCGTGCTTGAAGTCAAGATGCCTCAAACTCCAAAGAAGAGGGAAGTGACTGCCTTCGACTTTGGCAACTTCAAGAAAGTCTGCAATACATCATTCAAATGGACTAAGGACCCAATCGTGGCTCTAGATTGGTTGGCCGAACTTGAAGACTATTTCTTCCTACTGGAGGTCCCCGAAGAAAAGTGCGTCGCTTGCGCTCAACTGTAGCTCTGTCTTAACGAGCACGATTGGTGGAACGTGCATCGACGATCTCTTCAAGTTGACCATGGAGAGGAGGCGATCATGTTGGCTACTTTTCGTGCCGTATTTGAGAAGGAGTTCATACCCCCTCCCGTATGTTGTCAGAAGGAGAACGAGTTTGTGCAGCTACAGCAAGGCAGCATGATAGTTAAACAGTATTCCACCGAATTCAACCGACTCTCCAAATTTGCTAGCGCCTATTTACTTGATGCAACGAGTCGAGCTAGAAGGTTTGAAGGTGGTCTGCGCCCTGCCATCCATGCGCACGTAGTCGTTCATCAGTACGAGACTATACGGGGAGTCATGAATCATGCCCTATCTCTTGAACCGCAGTATCCTCACGTTCCTATCGACACTGTGCATACCTCCAATCACAAACGCCATAGCAACGAGAAAGAAAATAATGCTACAAAGCGTCCAAACAATGGTGGCAAGCGAGAAGAAAATTTAGACAGCCTATGTCACTTCTGTAGGCGACCGGGGCACACGATCGATAAATGTCGCAGAAAGCTTGGATTATGCTTAGTATGCGGTGAATCAGACCATAAGATAAATGAGTGTCCGCACTCGTCTCATCGCCATCCTCAACATAATATTCCCTAGCAGTAGGTTCTTTTTTTAAGTTTCATGGACGAAATTTCCAATTGGTTGGGTAGAATATGGTGCCCCGTTCCTCCTATTCGGGGAGCGCGGCTAAGAAATAAAAGACGGTATCGTTCGATTAGAATAGACTGAAACAAGATCTTATCCTTGTTATAGATTTTCTTCTTCGGAATCGATTCCCATATTCAGTGGACCGTGCCCCCAGGATCGACTTAGCGGCAGAGTCAGGAGGGACCTCTCTGCTACATCTTTTATTACCTCAGTTTTTGCTGTCGCTTGTTGCTTTCGTGCCTTAAGTTGGTTGTTGGATTTGCTTGTATTTTTTTGAACGATTTTGATGGATTTTATTATTTTCGTTCGTTGAACTGCACTTCAATTCCAATATTGGAAAGAGTGTAAGAGGTATTGATCAACTCTTCGTGGCAATGCAGGTGAACGGACAGTAGGTAACACTCGAGCGGAGTTCTGAAGCACCTCTTTCCTTCTCCCTTCCAACCAACTAAGTAATTGGCTTATATTCGATTCAGTTGGCCCTTCTTTCAGTCTTCACACCTAAAAATCTTGCAATATTGTTTGCCCCAATCAAACGATACCAAGTAATAACTAAAAGATGTCAAGATAAAAAGGTAATAGACTTGGATTAAAATTGCTTGTCAATCAACTTGTGAATGGTTACCTATTGTTTGCTAATTTATTTAGAATGTTCTATACATGTTTCAATTTTAGTTAGAATGCATACTTCTTCTATAATTATGCTAAGTATGGAACACACCTTTTATGTGAATAATTATTCAGGGAGGCTATCCAAAATGAATCATGCAATGCTACTTGTCTTGTACTCGTGTTGTCTCAACTACATAAATTGCTAACTTAGTAAACATATCGTTGATCATGGACAACTTGTGCACAAGTTCAATGGTTCCTGCGGACGGTTCTGGGGCACTGGCACCGATCCGATATGGGCAAAATTTTAAGTTAGTCTCTCGAGCGGGTGGGTTGGCATGCTTCGCCTCGAGATCCTAGCGTTGCATACCACTCTCACCCAAGACTATAACTCGTCCATTATGGCATCCAGCTAGTGATCCCCTTGTATATTTAAACCTATTACAAGCTAACTTGTGTCTTCTTGGTAGGGAAGGACATGGTAAGTATTATACAGGTGGTTCAGACGGACAGGTAAATGTCATCGAACGGTGGAATATTATTTCATTGATTACTATATCTATTGCTTGCTATAAAATAAACTAAGACAAGATAGAAAGACCACAAATAATAAGCATACTTCATATAAACAACGTGTTGATTTGTATAGTTGGGTTAGCTTACCTTCACCAGTATATTTTGATGTACTGACCCTCGTTGAAACAGGTTTCCTGCACTAAGGAGATCCGAGCGAGGAGCTGAAGTCATCTTCCCGATTCAGTCCAGCTGTAGGCGTGTTCAGATCGCACACTTTAAAGCATTTTGAAGCAAGAGCTTGCAACCCAAGACACAATACAGCTCAGAGGGAAAGCCGTCATCCCTCTAGGAGGTCTTTATATTTTGAAGTTTATTAAAGGGATGTAATGTACAAGACTGCTATCTTATTTTGTGTCAACTTTTGTAAGCCCGTGCGTCAATTAGCTGACTTGTTAAAGAGTGTGTAATAGATGTTCATATATCAATAAAGAGAACTTTTTTATGTTTTAAATCTGTATTTTAATTTATCTGTGTACTCTAAATATGTGCTCGTTATGCAAAATAATTTAGCCTTGTGCGGGACGCAACCTAGGCCCGCACGGCGTCACGTCCGGAGGACGACTATCGATTCCATGGAATCGGGGCATGACAGTAGGTATACCTCTGTGTAAAATATGTAACATAATTACGTAAAAATACTTAGCACGTATGAACACATAGAACATAGTAAGTTTGTTAGTACGGATACTAATAGTCGAGTCAAGTCACCAGTTATTGCTAACTCACATGAGTTCTAGCACATAGCAACCCATGGGTTGAGTCAGGAACATAGGTACTCATAGTTACTTGACCGCATAGTCTATTTCTACTCATACTCGTGTTAAGCATATAGTCAGGTACAACATATGGTCACTTAGTTTTCATGCGTTTACAATCATTTAGAACACGCATAGAATCATAAAATCTAATAAAATATCCAACTAAGTAAAATAATAAAACATGCACATGGTGCCGTATAAGAACCAGGGATGTATAGGATCAATGTCTCATAGATCAAGGCCGCATAGAGGTCGGGGCCACATAGGGATTGGTGCCGCATAGGATTCGTGTCGTATATGAGTCAGGCCGCATAGGTTAAGGCAAAGTCTACACCTTGGGACAAGTGTCGAATGATGTGCATTCAATGTGTGTCAATGAAGTGACTGAAATAATAGATGTGACAAGTCATAAAGTGTCGGAGAAAAGACAAAATCAAATAAAAATGTGTAAGGCCGAAGCAGAGTTATGCGTCAAAAGAGAAGAGACGCATAGTGCCAATCCGCATAAGTCAGCTTGCAGCATAAGTCAGCTTGCCGCATACTAGCTCTACTTGCTGCATAGATATCTCTTGGACTTAGCAAATTTTTTATTCGTTCAGCAAGTGAAACACAAGGAGTTCTTTAACTTACGACTTTTTTAAGCACTTAACTTCAGAATACTTTGTGTAATAATCAGTCATGCATCCAACAAGATAGACGATTGCTGGAAGGTATATGCAACACAGAGCTCAGGCCGCATAGCACTCTCTATCACATATGATGCTTGCCTCATAAGCACTTCGTCTTCTCCAGACAGCAAGTTCAGCCATGGCGGAAAAGCTTCAAAAATTAAAATTTTGTTTTCTTTATAAAAGCTTTATTTTAATTCCGAATCAAGTAAACCAAAAGCCAAAATGCTAGAAATAAAGTGCTCCATCAACCACAAAAACTATTTTTTCTCAAATACCATGTTTTAATAGATCAAAACTAAAAAAACTTTAGAACCCATGAAAAACTCTAACTTTAAAACTCATATCTACTCAAAACTATTCATTAAAATCAAAAACTCCAAGAACTAAAACTAATGAGAACGTCAAGAAGAATATTTCCCATTAAATGTATTTTTATTACTATATATATAAAAAAATATGAAAATCTATGGCTTCACCACTTTGAGCAAGATGTACTTGCCTTGGTAGACTAACAAACCTCTTCCTAAAACCAAGTCTAGGGATAGGGCTTAGCATTTCGATTGGGAGATCTTGAGGGAAGGAGGAAGTAGAAGGAAGAAGTAAAGGAAAGAAATAAAAAATGAAAGAGAGGAGAGAGAAGAGGAGTATATATACAAAAGAGGGAAAAATGGTATTCTAGTCATGACTAATACTTATGCAATCCTAACCATCCAAAATAGGCTTAGTGGTTCCAGAAGTAAACTGGATCAAGTATCCATCCTACATACAGATCCTAGCACGGATTCATGGCAATTGCCAAGGTGTTCACTACTGGTCTCGGGTAGTCTCCATCAATAAACAGAAATACAATTAAAAAAATAAAATATAATTAACAGGAAACCAACATGTAAAATATATCATTAATACAACTACAGGAAAAATTTTAATATCACAAATTCAAGAATACCAAATCTGGGAACGGGTGAGACAACTTCTTGTCATTTAGCGTGCTCGCTATTTTCGTAGCGTCGAGAATATATTTTTTTTATCAGGATTCTGGGTTTGACCTGTTCTTTTTTTCAGGCATTTATGCGACCAATATTTGGGGCACATGGGTGTTGATTTTTCTTGGCCGCATGGTCATATTGTGGCCTAATTTCTTCTGAGTCAATCTTGGGGCACAAGGTTATTGGAAGCATGGATCCAGATTTTTTATGCTTCTACAAGACCCCTTTCAAAGTTTTCAAACCGATAAGTTTAAAATTCTTGAATAAGAAGCATAGAGGAGAGGACTTTGGGTCACATGAATGGCGGGACGCATGGACGAGTCTTTGCTAGGCTGTCAAATCTCTATTTAATGCAAGATTTGGCTCAATCTCCGAGTAAATTTTTGGAGATTATGTACCCTCTCAGTAAGGATCCCGAAATGATGGTTTCTCAAAGGATAAGGTTAAGTATAAAACCCAAGCGTTGCCGTCATAATTAATGCTGATAGCGCAACACAAGAATCAAGGAATTGCCATCATCTTCTTTGCGCTATAAATAAGGGGTTTTGTCGAAGAGAGAGAACTTTTGTGAATGTGAATATTCTACTAGAGGTAATATGGACGTAGTAGGGCATTGCATTCTTTCAGTTATTCCACTAGGGAATTTTGGTGGACTCATTATCTATGGCATACTTAAGTACATGTAAATGATTTGAAGTGACAACCACTTTCAGAGGTAATATGGACTTGATAGAGAAATGTGCTCTTATGGGAAAAAGGGTAATTTTATGTAGACTAATTACCCATGACATACCGAAGACCGAGTACTCATAATAAGTTAAAATAACTGACACTATCAGGGGTCTTAGAATGATGTGATAGAAGACAATTTGGACGGGTGTTTGCTCAGAGTTAATATGGACATGACAAACTTTCATCCGAGTATCCCAATACTTGTCTGCTCAGAGGTGATATGGACATGGCAGAGATGGGGCTTTATAGAAAATAAGACTTTTTGTAGAAAAATAATTCAGAGGTAATATGGACATGATTGTTTTGAGATAATTCTATTGGAGAATTGGTTTATGGACTTTGGGTATTGTACTAGAGGAAATATGGACAGAATAAAATACTGTAGTTTGTTAAGGACGTCCCACTGGGAGATCTTTGGTGAACCTATTAATTCTTGCGCACTTGAGAGCAAGTAATAAATTCAAAAAAAGCCTTGCCGGAGGTGATATAAACGTGGAATGTTTGGTGGACTTAACATCGCTGGTGTAGAGTAGAATACGGGTGCTAAGTTTAGATCACTACCGATATCAGAGCATAACAAAAATACTGTTAAATAGCGACGGATCTCAGTGACAAAAAATAATTTGTCGCTGAGTCAGCGACAAAAATTCAACAACAAAATGACTAAGTTATTTATGTGAACAAAATATATTATATTTTGTCACAAATTCGTTGCTAACCCGTCGTTGTTATTTTAGCAACGGATTTGCGACGGAAATATCTGTCACTGCAAAAACTTAAAATTCCCAGCTGCTTTTTATTTTACCCCATTCTCTCTCTCTCTCTCTCTCTCGACCCTCCCCCGTGCCTCGACCCCCTCCCCCTCTCAGGCAGGCCCTCTCCCTCACCGGCAACCCCTTCCCCTCACTGCCCCTCTCCGG
The DNA here is from genome assembly GCA_036927795.1 of Iris macrosiphon. Lineage (NCBI taxonomy): Eukaryota > Viridiplantae > Streptophyta > Magnoliopsida > Asparagales > Iridaceae > Iris > Iris macrosiphon. The sequence continues at coordinate 181,872,926 of JAYESA010000004.1, forward strand.
CAGCCCGTCCCCCTCACTCGCCCTCTCCTACTCCTCCTCCTCCTCCGGCGTTCGACCCCCTCTTCTCCTCCTCCTCCTCCTCCACCGACCCCCGACCCCCTCTCCTCCTCCTCCTCCTCCTTCTCCTCCGGCGTCCGATCACCAAGCCCTCATTGTCCTCTACCCCAGATCCCCCCTCCTCCATCAGATTGCCTTCTCCTCTGGCTAAGGTAACCCTAAGACTCATTTCGATTTGATTAATTATTGTATTTGGATTGTGGGGGTCTCGACATACGTACAGACATGATACATTAGACACAGACATAGAGAAAAATAAATAGTTTGGTATTTTTTATACGCTGGACACGGACACGATATGCTGGACACGAACACGTACAGACATGCACGATACACAGGACACGGACACGATATGCTGGTTTGTTGGCCTTCATGGGATGTCATTTTCTAATTTTAAAGTCATAAAAGTATTACTTGTTCATATATATAGTTAATTTCTAAACATCCAAAGTTTATAATACACTGTACGTAAGAAATTAATATCTGATGGTTAGCAATACACTTGGTCAATTGGCTATGTTAATAAATACATTAAGATAAATAAAAATTATAATCAAGGACAATTGATAATGCAGTTATAATAAAGGTTCAAAGTATCAGTATCTGTCATTTTGTATGAGCATCGCTATCGACAGTATCAGAGGTATCGGACCAGACTCGTATAAGATTTTTTGGCATCGACAATATCAACAATATTAAAAATAGTGTGTATATACAAACATACAATAATAAATAGTATATAATCTATAATAAGATAGAATTAGATACTATAAAAAAGAGGGTGTGTATACACACACAGTTTAATTTTTGGTTTATTATTGTTAATGGTATTTGCTCAAACCAATATATTTTCTTCTTAATTTCATTTTGGGGCTACATAATTAGTGAATTTCTACTTTACTGGTGGACACCCCAGCCTACAAGGCCAAGTGCGAGAAGGTGAAGGCTGCCCATGCTAAGGGTGGTCTACATACTAGTGGATCTATTTTGACCGTGGAGCATTTTCGACGGATGGTTAGTATTAAAAAATTTTGCTAGATCGGTTTTTTTGTAATTCTAATTTTTTGTGCTTATTTATTAATTTCTTAATTTTTATAGTGTGACGAGGCCACCAGAGCTGGGAAAGAACCCATGATCGTCGACTTTCCTACAATCTTCTAACGGACCTACAAAAGAAAGAATGACGGAAAGCTCGTAGATGAGCAGACCGCCAAAATATAAGTAAGTTATCTTTATAAAATTTTGTTAATTTAATTAAATTATTTTTATAATTTAATTAGATTCTAGGTTTATAGGTCAAAACTGTTAAACTATTTCAACTCTAGGTCATTCAATTTCAAAAATACTAAGAAACAACACTGTAAATACTTAAAATTATGCACCTTTGTTAATAGCATATTTTAAGAAACAACACTATAAATAATGTAAATACTTAAAATTATAATTTTATTCAATTTGCTTCAAGCCTCATAAGAATGGTCCGATACCGATATCGATATCGATTCTGATTATGATATTTTGAACCATGGTTAATATCCTATTTTAAGATATCATGAAAATCAAATATAACTCAAATTATATACATATACTATGATATATGTATCTAATATGATACTCTAACCAAAATCAAATATAGGACATATAACTCTAAAATTCTTAACTCTAAACCTATTTATATAAATAAATATAGGAGATGTATGAGACGTTAGAGGGGGGTGCTGAGAGCAGTATATCGACTGAGAGAAACGATCAATGTGTATAAGCTATCGGGAGAGGGAAAGGCGACAACGTGTACGGTACCGGATTGTTGGCATCAATGCCATCGGTTCTTTCCAGAGCTCCTCCGACGGCTACTCTAGCTACATCAGTGCCCTGCTCCGGCATTCCTTCTGGTGCGATGACTGTGCATGAGCTACATGGGCTGGTCCGACAGTTGATAGACACTCATGATGCTACAGCACTTGCTCCTCCGACGGCTACTACGAAGGGTCCTTCGATGGCTACTACGTTGGGTTCTCCAACTACTCCGACGGTTCTAGCTCCTCCGAAGGCATCGATGGGTCCTCCATCTCTTTCGACGGCTCCTGCCACTACTCCATCTTTCGTCACTCCTGATGATCTACATGATATTATCGCTATACTTGTGGCACAACACATGGCTAGTAGACAGCCGTTGCCGCCTCTACCTCCGTCGTCGACTTGATTGATTTTTTGAGTTTGTGGGATATTTTAGTTGGTTGTGTTTTTTTGACTTGATTGTATTTATTTGAATTTATGGGATTGTATAACAGTTATTTGTACATGTTTAGATTACTCTACTTTATTATTATGACGTATATATAATATTTGTAGATGTTTGTGTGGGTTTTATTAGTTTGTGCAAAATTTGCTTGTGTGAAATTTCTTTGTGTTAAAATTGGTGAATGTATAACAGGTATATGCTCAGCAGAAATTAATTTCTGAAAAAATATTACCTTTAGCGACGGACGAGTGACGTAATAGCGACGAAACATCTGAAAATTCTCAGCTCAGCAATGAATTTTTGATGAAAAATCTCAAGACATCGACTATGCAGCGACAAAAAAATTTCATGCTAAAACGTTTGATACACACAAATGTGCCAAACATGTATCAAAATTTGTCGCTATAATATGTCGCTAATCCGTCACGGAGAGTGGCGGATTAGCGACGGATTAGCAACGAACACCGTGAGCCCTGAATGTGGAAAAACTTCAAATAATTTTGTCGCTAAAATGCTGTATTTTAGTAGTAGAGGTAATATGGACGTGATAACCGATAGTCAAGTCAGAAGGTTTTGCCCAGAGGTAAAAAGGACATGGAAAACCCTACTAGAGAGGATGTGAGGATGATAGCCCAGAGGTAACATGGACGTGAGCTAATCGATACTCATATCGAGAGGTTTGGTATAATCTCGATATTTTATGGAAGAAAAATTAAATAAGCCAGAGTTAATATGGACATGGTTGTTTTATTTGGATTGGGAACATGGGCATCTTATAGTTTAGAGATAATATAGACGTGAACTATTTGCTTTCATTGAGGACATTCCACTGGGGGATCTCTAGTAGACCTATTACTTCTTGCGCACTAGAGTGCAAGTAATAAGTTCAAAACGAAAACCTATCAGAGCTGATATAGATATGATATGTTTTGTGGCCCTATTACTTCTTTCGCACTTGGAGTGCAAGTAATAAGTTTGAGACAAGCCCTGCCAGAGGTGATATGGACATGGTAGATTTTGTGGACTTAACATCGCTGGCGTACTTAGAGATAAGTACGGGTAATAAGTTTAGATGACGACCGATGTCAGAGGTAATATGGACGTGATAATCATTGGTCATACAGAGAGGTTTTCTCAGAGGTAATATGGATATACCAAACCCAACTGGGGATAATCGGTTAGGACAGTAGTTCAGAGGTGATATGGATGTGAACAGATGCCTAAGAGAACTGATTGTGAGTGGTCTACCTAAAAGTGTGGATAAACCTGAGAATTGCTCTATGGGAGAGCTTTTGAGGATCTATTATCTGTTGCATATTCAGGATTCCTGAATTCAGATAGTAGCTTTCATCCAAGAAGTGCATATTATGCTTATACTTGACGAGGATGAACCAGGGGAGTACAAGTCTGGCTTACAAATAGTACTTCTTGAGTAACTTACCGTTGATAGACATCATGAGCAAGTCGTCATTAGATTTTGTGAGCCGGTAGGCACCGTTGGAGAATACAGACTCCACGATAAATGGACCCTCCCATTTGGGTTAGAATTTGTCAGTCGTCTTGTGGGTCGTGACCATCGGTCTTCTTACTGTCAAGATGACCTCAATATGCTATTGAGCCAAGAGACGTTTCTCGTCGAGTGCTTATAACTCTTGTTGTCGTCGGCAATGATTGTTGTCAACGGTCAATTGGTTGGAGAGGGCCACTCGGAGTGACAAAATTTGGATATCAAGTAGGAGGACCGCATCACTTCCATAAACCAAGGAGAATATCGTGCTACCAGTCGGCATCCGGACTATTGTTCGATAAACCCAGAGACATTCACCCAGCTTCTTATTCTATTCACGCTTATTGGATGACACATATTTCTTGAGTAGCTTTATGATGGTCTTATTGAATGCTTCCGTCAAACCATTTGTTGCTGTATTGTAGGCAGTCGAGGCCACTTTCTGGATTCAATTTTTGTCATAAAATCTATAAAAATTATGACTTACAAACTATGGACCATTATTGTTGATGATCATTTATGGTAAGATAAAGCGATATATAACGTAATGCTTGACAAATCTGATCACATTTGGGTCTTAACTTCAACGAGTGGAACAGCTTCTGTCCATTTGGAGAAGTAGTCGATGATAACTAAGATGAACCGATATCCCTTAGAAGAAGGTGGATAAATTGCCCGATAATGTCTATTCCTCACACTTCAAATGGCCAAGATGCTACTGTTGGGTATACGAATCTGAGGGCTGGTGGATGAAGTCAGCATAGATTTGGCACATTCTGTACTTTCTTGCGTAATTGACAACATCCGCAACCATCGTCGTCCAATAGTAACCTATTCTCCGGAGACGATCATGTAGCTTAGGTCCAGGCTGATGGGCACCATATACCCTATCGTCAGCCTCTTAGAGAGCCTGGTTTGCTTCTGTATACAATAAGCATCATAGCAGAAGATCGTCGTAGGAACGACGATACAGTATTTTAGTAGCCGTATCGTAATAAAACCAGAGGGAACATCTTCTGATGGAAGTCGCTTCCTTTGGGTTCAAGGAGAAAATTCTATCGAATGAGTAGTCGGTGAATATGAGTCTCTAATCTGGGGAGTCGGTGCTTGTCTCTACTAAGTAACTCAGGCATAAACAGAGGTTGTTCTTCGGGAAGACTAGTACTTAACCGACCAGGGTGATCAGTTCATGAGTATTAACCAGAACAGCTAAAGAGTATGCAAGGCCGGCCAGGGTGTCATCCTTGATATTTTGTAGTCGGGGGACATGCTTTATGAAGAACCCCTTGAAGATAAAGATTATTCCAAGCACGGCTTGGTGGTAGGGAATCAAATCCTCGTGTCGGACTTCGTATTCGCCCCGGACCTAACTAACTATCAGTTTGGAACCACCGTAGGCTTCAAGGTAGTCTACTCCCACTTGTTTAGCAAGTTGGAGCCTAATGACGAGAGCTTTGTACTCTGGCATATTGTTGGTGCATGGATCCGTGAGGGAGTAAGTGCGGTTTATTATCAGATCATGTGAAAAAATTAGTACTATCCTGATGCCAGTGATAATATTGTCTTTGGGCCCTATCCTTGAAGCACCGTCGAAGAACATTTGCCAAACGGCTTCTGCTCTTGTAGTCTTGTTAGAGTCTGCTACTTCGTCTGGGATCTTCTTGTAGAGCTTTGAGATTTCTGGTACAAAGTGGGCTGCCAGGAAATTTGTTAATGCTAGGCCTTTGACCGCCTTTTGTGGGACAAATACCATGTCATACCATGACAGCAATATTGCCCATGTAGCTAGGCAAGAGTTGAGAACTCCGAGTTTCATCATAAGAACCCTGAGAGGATAAACTTGTAAGATCAGATGGATAGTTTGTCCTCCCATTTAATGCTGGGTCTTCTGAGTGGCAAAGACTAGAGCGAGACACTCCTTCTCGATGGGGTTGTACCTATGCTCTGCATCGACCATCATTCTACTGAGATAGTAGATGGCTTGTTTGTGACCTACGTCACTTTTTTGGGCTAGCAGAGCTCCGAGGGAGTGATCCATTTCCCTCACATATAGCAAGAATGGTCTTTCCACAACGGAGGACACTAATACTGGGGGTTCATGAGATATTTCTTGATGTCGTCGAAGCTACGATGGCATTCTTTATTTCAGACAAAGGAGACACTTCTTCATAAGATGAGTGAACGGCTGAAAACGTCTATAGATGTTTGATATAAATCTCATAATGTATGTCAGTCTTCCTTGAAGGCCATAAAGTTATCTGAGGTTCTTTGGTGGGTGCATTTCAAGGATCTCTTTAGTCTTGTCGGGGTCTACATGGATACCCTTCAAAGTTATGACAAAATCTAGAAACTTGCCGCTGGAGACTCCTAGAAAAAATTTGGTTGGATTTATCTTAAGTTGGTGTGCACGCATGAAGTCTTCAAGCCCCGGAGATGATTATCTTTGGAGTGACTCTTGACAGCGATGTTATCAACGTAATACTCCATTGCCTTATGTAAATATTCACGGAAGATGGTGCGCATAGCTCGCTGGTATGTAGTACATAATTACTTCAGACCGAAGGGCATGACTGTGTAGCAGTATACTCCTATCGACGTTCAAAATGACGTATGCTTCTCGTCGTCAGAAAATACCTTCATTTGATTGTATCTAGAGAACCCTTCCATGAAGGATATGTGTTCGAAGCCACAAGTGTTGTCGATCATTATGTTTGTGATCGGAAAAAGAAACTTGTCCTTAGGGCAGGCCATGTTTAGATCACGAAAGTCAATGCTGATCCGGATCTTTCTGTTATTTTTGACGACGGGCATGATGTTGGCTATCTAATCCAGATATTGTTCCTCAAGGACAAAACTACTAGCTATCAGTTTATTGACTTTAGCTTTAATGACATTCATGATGTCCAGCCAGAACCGTCATTGTTATTGTTTGACCGGCTTAGCATTCTGCAAGGTATCGAGCTTGTGGACCATAATTTGGGGGTCCAGTCCTGGCATATATAGTACCCTGCTCTATGTTGGCACTATGTACAAGTGATATTGCTTTGTTGGCTTGAGCGAAAGCCTTCTCTAAGTATTTTTCTATCGAAATCCAAGATAATTAATCTAAGTGAGTGGGAAGAACTTTATTCTCTGATTCTTGCATGCCTTAATAATGAATCTGAGTTTTTGAAATGCTTGTTTACTAAGTAGAGAATGTTTGCCTGAGAATGATAGAACGTGAACCTGATGCTTAACTAAAGAACTTGTATTGCTTGTCATTGATTAAGAACCTTGACATGCTAGTAAAAGGATAAAATATTGCATGCTAGGTTACACTGACACGACTATCGAACGAACCCTTACTATGCTAATAAGAAGAGTAAAGGAATAGCTTAAACAAGTCTCTATGTCATATGCTAAGTAAGAGTAGAATTGCATATTTTAGTTAAAAAGAGATAGAAGAACTAATACCATGCTTGCTTAAATATAGATTTCTTGCATATTTCCTATCGTACTAAATGAGATAGAATTTGCATGCAAGATTTTATAGAATTGTTCCCATGCTCGCTTATAATATATTTTGCTTACCTGTTTCCTTTTATCGAACTGCTAAAGATGATTGATTCGAATGAGAAGAGACTAATAGTGCACCCTGAAATATGGTCCATACGATCTAGTAGGGTGTGTTATTAGTTTTGTATAAGAAGATTGAATATATCGCTTATTTTGATAAGAAGAAGAGGTATATTTTGGTTGATCATTGCTTGCTTGTATTATAGATTTATCTGATAGATATTTCATGTCATGCATTGGTCTCGGGCAACTTGTGCACAAGGTTCGGTCTCTCGAATAATTCCTGGGGCAATGGAAATCTGTCGGTCAGAAAGAGATTTTTGGTGCACCCTGAGGTATGGTCCTTGTGATCTAGTGGAGTGTTTTTGTGTCTATTAGTGAAGAGCGAAACCATGATGTCACAGTTGCTAGTATTCGCGTGTATTGGTGAAGAGCTGAACCTTGAGTCACAGCTGCTGACATACACGCGTACTAGTGCAGAGCTGAACCTTGAGTCACAATTTCTAATCATGTGGCAACCCATGGACCATCATGTAGTTAGGGCGCATGCTAGGATAGCCTTCTTGCATACCTAACTGTTTGATACAGAGACGGACAGGGAATATAACCTTTATGTATATGCAAATTTTTGCTAACTTGTATGTCTGTTGTAGGGATAACCATTCGACGAAGGGTAAGAATTAGTAAACAAGTTATGTATGGATTTATGATATGCTTGAATTGTGTAATGCCCCTAAACTTGCATGTCTCACTTAATTAAGCTGCTGCCCCTTTGTATATAATGAATAAGTCCACTAAAGATAACTTGTGTTCCTAAAGAGTTAGTATATATGATGCACGATACATGTTGTGCACTATATGATAGAATACCGCCCCTACTATATTCTTGATTGTATTGAATATTAAACTATTTTGAATTATATTTTTTTAAAAAGAAGTAATCTGACTCAAATCTTGTACTGCATGAAATAAACCTAAATAAAAGTAGCAAGATCACTAGTAATATAATATTTTGCCACAAGCTTACTTAGTGTTGGTTTTAGAGAGTGTTGCTTCTATTCGTTGATTTTATACTCATCAGTACTTTTTTCAAAGTACTGTCCCCCTCACCAGTTTGCTTGTTCTCAGGTACTGGATTGTCCATATAAGCGATAGCCGAGCCTTATCCCTAGGACCCAAAATCTGGAGTCGATTCCTTAAGCCGTATCGAGATATTTTGAGCTACTTTTGTATAAAGGGATGTAATATATGAAATGATGCCATTGTAATTGAGAGAAAAAGCTTGAAAGAATTATAATCTTGGCCAAGCCCCGTTTGTAACACATCTTGAATAAATAACGAGCTTATTTTCTTATGATATTTTATTCTTTACTTTTCTATAATATTGTGTCGTTGCTTCCGTCATGAATAGCTTACTTTTCCTTGTTCAAAGCTTTGGCCTTATGCAAGCGTGACTCAGGCTTTTACGACATCATGCCCATACAAAGAAGATCGGTTTCGCAAGACGCTAAGTGAGGACGATCGACCCCTTGCGGGAATTGGGGCATGACAGCATGTCGTTATAACTCCAGGCAAAGATATTAATATATTCTCTGACGAGCTGTAGCAGGAATTTTTGATCCTCATCGGATAGACTTTTGTTGATGAAGATAGATTTAGGAGAGGATTCGTCGCCCAGATCAATTTTTATGACTTCATCCTCAGTGGGAGGTTCTCGTTCTTCGAATCGCATCTCTCATTGTGCGTCTAGGCATTGGGCCCATGGTTCTACTTCAAAGAGTTCAGGTTGATCCTCGTTATCTTTCTCAGGGTCAACTGACACCATATTGGCAGACAATATTTGTTTGAGCATCTTCCTGATAATGATATCGGAGTCCCAAGTAGAAGATTCTGAAGAGTGAGAGTGTAACTCATCTTCTTCATCTGAGCCTTCGCATGTTGTGGGAGGTGTGACGTACCCTAAACCATACTTGGTCTTATGGTAGTAATCTTCGGGCTTGCCTGTAGGAGCCTGTAAACGTAAAGGCAACCATTTTCCTTTGTCATAGTTCAAGCCCCTAGCGGCTTTCAGATCTTACCCCATCTTCTAGATGAGGTGCTTGTTTGAGAACTGTACCAGTGAAGTAGTAATTTATCGGTATCGAGTTTTGGTTCTAGTTCCTCTGTGATGCAGGATTGATGACTCTCCACTCTGCCGAAGATGATGAGTTTGTCTCTCTTCTTCCTTGCTGGAACTATGAAGTAGTAGTTTTGACTGGGAAGAACTCCGTTTACTGTATATGTAAAAGTCACATGTGTATGCAGGTGCAAGCCTAGACCATGCTCCATAGAATATAATGTGTTGAGATATACAACATCCGAGTAGTTCAAATATAGCTATTTATTCATAAAATAAGGTATCTTATCCTCAAGAATTATATTATCCAGAGAAGGGATGTTAGCATGAGCAACTACGTACTCCTCCAGTTCGTCCTTCCCGAGATCTACCATCAGTGCACGCAACAACTTTGGAGGTCTCATGCGCAGCTTTACCACTAAGGGTTCAGGGGTCGTAGTAGGTGCTAAATCTTTCTTCAGCGGTCAACTCGGTCTATGAAGGCGAACGACCAAAGGTTCGGGTGCCTTCATATACAATTTAACCATGAGGGGAGGGGCTGTATCGGGAGTGCTTGCTTTGAGATAGACTCTCTAGGGGTCGTCCGATGTTGTCCCAGTCTCTGCCTCATCGTTGGCATCATTGCCACCTTTATCTTGTTGACTTGCTTGTAGAGGATCGAGTCAGAGTAATAGGCCTCGACCCATTTGAATGGATCAACATCGACAAATTCCGTCTTGACGACCCCGTGATCGTCCATGCAATTCTAGCACTGGTGGAAGATTGACGGTACAATCATATACTAATGTATCCATGGACGTCCAAACATTACATTATAGGATACATCTACGTCTATGACGTAACAAGTGACTTCTGTTTTTAAGTCATCGATCTTATATTTCAAGCGGATCTTGCCCAGATGGTAGCTTCTCCCAGCGTTGAAGCCACTGATGGCAGTATTGGTTGCTGCCAGATGAAGTATCGAGATGCCCAAGGTCTGAAGCAGACTTGGCGGGATAATATTGATTGATGAACTAGGGTCAATGTGCATCCGGTCTACCTTGATGGTGTCGATATACCCTTTGTAATATAGAGGACGACCGTGTCAAATTTTTTTCAACAACATATCTTATTGTGAGAACATAATATTGGGTATCACACCTCCATCACATTATTACAGTGGGGGCATGCGGCAGGATCCTCAGCTGGCGGCTTGACTTGTGCTAGGTAGGTGTCGGCATTCGGCAATGCCTCACTTAGAGCAACACAATTAAATTTGGAGAGTCAGAGAAGCTCAAATAATGACAGTTTTACTGGAGTATTGGCCAACTGTGGCAAGATGTCGAAGTTGTAGGACTTCTCCAGCCCCAGAGTGGTATCTTTGCACAATGATTTGCCAAAGCGGGTTTCTTTCTGCTTGGACATGTCCGCTACCAGAGGCTAGGATAGATCTGGATCAGATGTTGCAGGTGTGGTGATTGGGAGCAAACCATCATCAGGAATGTCGTACTCATGTTGGTACACCAGGACTGACCTTATTGTTCCCGCTATAGCTTCTTCGAAAAGGAGAGAAATCATGTAGCAGGATTTGGATTACTTGCCCTTGGACTTGGTGGTGGAGGGTGTTACTTGCTGTATCAAGTCTAGGGCAAGGTCCGAATGAACCCACATGACCTCCCCACGTGATGTGGTGAGAGGTATTAGCCCGGATGTTTGGTCACGAGCTGGCAGGAGATTGATAACCTCCATTGTTGCCCTAGGGATTGGGATCACTATATCTTGGGCTTCCGTCGCCAAAAATTTATCGAACTGGAGAGATATTATATTCGTGGAAACTCTCTTGTCATCAAAGTCCAAGGTGAGAGCCTTGGTGTCGAGCAGATGATGGATGTACCACTTTAGTGTATAATAATCGCACATTGCATGGTGGACATATCGATGGTAGTGGTAGTATATTAGATTATTCACCCCGACTGCCTCAACAGGGCCCTTGACATCGGGGAGCCGAAGATTATTTTCCTTCATTAGCACATCAAAGTTTGTCATGACGTCATCATCTTTGAAGTAATAAGTTTTCTTCGGTTTTGGGGCCTCTGCGGGCTTTTTCTCAGGCTTCTTGGCTATATGGACGACCAGAGCCTGCTTTCCCTTGCTATCTCAGGTGGTGTTACCACTGTTGTTGTTGTTGTTGTAAGGACATTTTTTCCTATCATTGGCGACGAAGATCTGTATTTCCAAGAGGTGGACGTCCTCAACTTCTTCTTATCACCGTTAGTATTTATGATGAATGCCATCTAGTCTTTAAACTTATAGTCGCCCATCCAGAGCCTGAATATGGGAAGGAGATTTCTCTGGTAGGTGTCCATCAGTATGGACTCAGGATTACCGAAGGGTAACTTTAGCGCTATTTGCCTGTATCGCTCGATGTACTCCCGTACATACTCTTTCTCTCCTTGCGCGATGTCTATTAAAGAGGACATCAGCATGTCATTCCTTCCATCATAGATCTGAGCAAGAAAAAGATATTTGAGGTCGTCGAACGATGAAATAAAGTTATCCTGTAGGTTACATAATCAATCGAAGGCTATTCCAGACAATGTCCCGACAAAGAGCTTGGTTAAGAGGGCATCGTTGCAAGGCAGATGCCCTACTATTGTCTTGAAGTAATTCATAAATTGAGGGGGAGATGTCTTCCCATTAAATGTAGTCAAGTTGAAGGGCTTGTACTTGGACGGATATGGTATATCTCTCCATTCGAGGGGATACGGTTGTCGGATCCCAAGCTCGTGTAGTGAGTCCCGATTACGGAAGAAGAATATGATCCGGGCAGAGGATGATTATTGCCAGCGGGTGGAGCGGTTGTATTTGAATTTCCGAAGGTCCTGGGGTTCAAGCTTGCATAACCAGAGACTCTTGCTAGTTGTGAGGCCACATTTGCCTTGATCTCCAGCATTGTCTGGGTCAATGCTTGCATTGATGTGCTCCTGGTCTACATCATGGTCTTGAGGGTTTCAAGGAATTATTGATTGTTGGGGCCCTCGTGATCATCCTCTACCATGTATGTTGTTCTCACATAGGAATAAATTGATGGGACGGTGGATGTCGCACTTTTCGTCTCAGACTATTGTCGTTAATAGTCATCCGAAAAAGTTGGTAGTATTGTATCCTCTTCGGACTCGGAGGGAACACTACTCCCAGTGTGGAAAGCTGTGTCCGCTTGGCGAAGGCAGCCACCCTGAGGGAGATTACAACCCCAGCTTGTGTAGCCACCTGGAGTCCTAATGATGAAGAACTACCCCCAGCGGCTGACAGCTTCTTCTTTGAGCGGGTGCCCAAGAAAATACCTTCTGCGGGTTTCTCTCTCTGTCCTCCTTGGGTCCGTCTTCTTGACTCGCTAGTCGAGAGCGACAGACTAGAGGTGCTGGACTTCTGACTTTCCCTCATGGAGGGGGCCTTCCGAGCAGAATAACATAAGGCGAGGTATCACGCCCTAGTCCCAAAATGCGTAGGACTAGGAATACGTAAGCATGCCAGCCGTATGTATATGACAACTCTAATATATGGAAATCATAACACATACGTATAATTTATTATGAATAATAATTCACAAGTGGTATATAATTGTCACAAGTCATAGGGCATAACTAGATCTCATCCACATAATCAAATAGAAATGAATAGCCAATCAACTATATAACTGAATCAAGTATAAGATACTTGATAAGAACAAGTAGTTGGGTGGAGACAAATTCACTACCAAACTAGAATATAAGATAAACAAATTAAATACATATAATGAACAATGAGGCTCGAAGAGAAGACCTCCTCGAAAGAGAGAGAAGTAGCAAGTCCTGATCTGTGCTCCTGCGAATAGTCATGATCGTCTACACCTGGAAAGGGACCAGGTCCTCAGAGGGACGTAACAAGATACATAGAAGTATGCCAATTGAATACAGTAAAACATGCATAATAGACATAAAATATATAAGTATGCTATACTAGACAATCTATATGAATATGCATAATGAGGACAACTTTTTGATGTATGGGCATGTGTAGGCAACTCTATCTATCTCACAACTCACACACACGTCCATGAACATCAGAAGTCATCATACCGTGAGGGTAGCCACCATCGTGACACCATCATTCGACATACCGTGAGGGTAGCGACCATCATGACACAACTACCGTAGTGCATGCTAGTTACTACGGTTTACCAGAGTGGGTAGCCCATACGCCTACTGACTGTCCTCCCCTCCCATTTTACTATGTGTCAAGTGTGTGTCAACATATATAATATATAATTATGACTAAAAGAATACACACATATAATGAATATATATAAAAATATGATAAGCATGTAAAGTACTGTAAGCAATTTAGCAAGGTATACTTGCTTGGCAAAAAAACTGCGAAGTGTAAGCGTCCAGACGTCAAGCATAAGAGATCAGAAACTATGTCATCAGAATGAACGTCTCCGGATGCTGAAATAAATATCACCAACATTCCCAGAATAAGCGAAATAGTAAAATAGTCAACCCTTTCGTCCAATTTGGACACAGGGGCAAAACGGTAATTTTGGGTCAAAGCGGGGTCCACTTGTGGCCCACTTTGCACCAAAATGCATGCCAGAGGTAAAGGTCTCTAAATGGGATAAATTATAGGTTAAAAAAATTTTAAACGTTGATACGAACTCAACGGTATATCTAATTTGGAATTCCGGTAAGCCGGTCACAAATTCGTCCTTTAAGTCGAACCGTAGGGCCCGCGAATAGGCAGCTTGGTCAACTATCTCAGAATTGTATGAAACTTGGGTCACAGGACCAGCGTAATACCACGAATCCAATGGTGAAGTTTTATCACATTCTGATGAGCATACGCAAAGTAGGATGGTGTTTTACAAAAATCGCGATATAGGAACTTTTTACGGATACGGGTTTTGATTTCGACGCGCACACACGTCCGTATCAACTTTAGCAAAAATTCACACATGAGAGTATACCATACACGTCTTTCGGTGTAATTGGTATGCGATAAGGCGGTCCCGTTTGGCGGGGCGCACTCCGTATCACAAAATCTTAATTTTAAATTATCAAGTTTTGCTTGTTTTGGAGGTCGAATAATTTAACGAATAAGATAAATTAATAAAAAGTAAAATAACAATTAAATTCTCGGTTATATAGAGAAGAAAAGCCTTCAATTAGATTTTAAAAATATTAAACAGGCTGGTGGCAAATTGGGCATGAACCTGGGGGTTTGGATCAAAATTTTGGATTATTTTTTGTCAGTTTTTCGGCCAACTTCCGGTCGATTTTTCGACCAATCCAGGGCACGAAAATTCATCCCGCTTGAAGGAAAATCCTAGAGGGTTAGGTTGTGAACATACACGAATAAACCGCTCGAGAAAAGGATGAGAGATGAGAGATGAGAGAGATAAGTTTCCTTGAAGATGGGCTCAGGGCTGCGGCGGTGCGCACGCGCGGGCGGGGGCGGACGGCGCGGGGCGGCGGTCGACGGCGGCTGTGGCGGCGCGGACCGGCGACTTTGGTCGGTCGGCGGTCGGGGCTGAGGTTTGGGATCGGGGATTAGGGTTAGGGTTAGGGTTAGGGTTTAGATATATGTACATGCGTGTATGTATATATATATATATATAGAGAGAGAGAGAGAGAGCCGCAGTAAGGGGGTCAGGTGCTGCGGGGTGGGGGGGGGATTGTCTGGGTTCTGGTTAGAGATTAGGAGTAGGTTTATGTTTAGTTTAGGTGTTTAGTTAGGTTTATTTGCTTTTGTTTTATTTGATTTGATTTTTTTTTCTTTTATTTTTATTATTATTAATATTACTAGTACTAGTACTAATACTATTAGTATTATTATTATTATTATTATTATTATTATTATTGCTAATTGTTATTATTATTATTATTGCTTTTTATTATTATTATTATTATTATTATTATTATTATTAACTATGTATTATTTACATATATATATATTTACATATATGGATGGGGTTATAAATCCAAAAATATTTTTACACAAAATAAATTCTAAAAATCTATCACCCTTTAACAAAGATTCCTAAAATAATAATAAAAATCGTTTTTTGGCATAATTCTAAATGAGTATTTATCTAAGTAATTAAATTAATAAAATTTATTTTCTAATTAACTATGAAAATACTCTAAAGAAATTCAATAATTTAATAAAAATACTTTAAATAAAATTTAAAATTTTTAGGAGGTTTACACGAGTGGCAGCTCCTCTGCCTCTAGTGGTTGCACCTGTTCTCCGGGTTGCAGTCGGATGGGTGCCCTTGGTTGCAGCTGTAAATACCCATCTTTTATTTATTTATTATTAATTATTTTTATTTGTATTTTTATTTGTTTTTTGTTGTTAATTTTATACACGATTGAAAAAATGTTTTATATAAATAGACAAAGTTATATTAAGAGTGTTTGGTTGCTTTAGCCCAAAACATATTTGATTTGATTGTAATTTTTTTCTAGAATTTTCAGGCAAACCAATTTTTCTTCAAGCACTTAAATGAAATTTCTAGCCACTTATCATTTGTCCTATTGCATGTTCTCTTATTGAATTCTTGTTGGAATCTTGTAGCGAAACTATTAGGTTTCTATGTCACCTTGCTAACGTCAACCATGTGTACACCTTGTTTTCTTTCTTTTGCTAACTTGGCCGTGTATGAGCAAAGTTTTGCTAAGTGAGCCAGCTAGCATAGTGTGAACAACGTTTCCTTGTTGTGGTTGTGCCTGCCATGTATTGAACTCGGCCAATAATGGACGTCGGATTGCTCATGTCCAATTAGCATGGCACTGTAGAGTGTTAGAAAATAATTCAAACGTCCTCTTTGAACTATTCAAGTGCTACTCTATTGGGTACTAAAAATAGGAATATGAACGTTACTTAGTGACTGATAAAGTTTTGTTTAAAGTCTATATAAAGGCTAAAGTTGTATTCAGTGGATATACGGTTTTTACACAGCAATAACATTTCCATCTTTGTCTTATTCCTCTTCGTTAAAGTATCGTTTGTGTGCCATTTCCTCAACAATATGGCAGCAGCTATAGCAGAGATTACTCTTCTAGCATTCATTATTTCTAACATTTTAGTATCTGAGCCAGGTTAGTCGTTGAAGCTGGGGCAAGAGGTTCATCCTAGGAAGCTTGCTCGCAAAAGTTGGTCTAGTAAGTTGGTACATTTGTTTTGTACATTTTTTATTTGTTGAAAGTTTTGTAAGAAGCTAGAAGCAAAATGAATTTTGGAAATGGATTTAATCTCTCTCAAAATTTGATCCCTGTGTTTAGTGGAGAAAATTATGAATTTTGGAGTATTAAAATGATAACTCTTTTTATTTCACAAGATCTTTGGGAATTTGTTGAGAATGGTTATGCAGATAAGGCGGCAGAAATGAAGGAACTTCGGAAGAAAGATGCAAAGGCACTACTCATATTGCAACTAGCGGTGAAGGACTCCATCTTTCCAAGAATTGCTAATGCTGTGAAGTCAAACGACGCATGAAATTTTTTGAAGCAACAATATGAAGGTGATGGTAAGGTAAAATCTGTCAAGCTTCAAACTCTTATAAGTGATTTTGAGAACCTAAGTATGAAGGATATAAACACAATTGATGATTACTGTACCAAAGCTTCTACTATTGTTAATCAGCTAGAACCCTTGGTGAAGAACTTAACGATAACAATGTAGTAGAAAAGCTATTAAGAACTCTTATTCCTAAGTTTGATCATGTGGTAGCTGCAATAGAGAAATCAAAAGATTTATCTTCCTAATCTTTTAGTGCACTAACAAGTTATCTTCTAGCACATGAACAAAGATTAAATAGAACAGCAGAAAAGTGCGTTGAAAGTGCATTCCAAACAAGAGTTGAAAACTCACACAAGCCAGCAGGAACACATCGAGGAAGAGGTGGATATCAAGGAAGAGGTGGATATCCTGGTTGAGGATAAGGCCGAGGACGAGGCAGATGGAATCATAATGATCAAGGAGACTCAAATAACTGCAAAGGTAAAGGAGACTCGACTAATTGGAAAGGTAACCACAACTCAAATATTCAATGTCGTTATTGTAACAAGTATGGTCATATTGAGTGTTATTGTTGGATCAAAGACAAGCATCAAGCCAATGCAGCTGAAGAAATAAATAAATAAGCTAATCTTTTTGTGACTTGTCTTAATGTTAAAGAAAGATCAAATGGTATATAGTTGTTGGATAGTGGTTGCAGTAATCATATGACAGGTATGAAAGGGGTCTTCAGAAATATTGATGAATCAGTAAAGATACAAGTGCAACTTGGAGATGGAAAACAGGTTCAATCAGAAGGAAATGTGTCATTGCAGTGAGAACTAAATTAGGTATTGAAAAGAAAATTCATGATGTTCTTTATATTCCTGGCTTAGCTCATAATCTTTTAAGTATTGGACAATTAGCTCAAATCGGCTATTCAATTAATTTTTTGAATGACACAAGTGAAATTCGTGATCCTAAATCTTGTAGAATTATTATAGTAAAGATGACACCCAATAAAATATTTCTACTCAAGTTTTCTTATCTTGATGATCATGCTTTATCTGTTAATATTAAAAATGATTCTTAGCGGTGGCATTTACGTTATGGAGACTTATATTTTAATGTCTTAAAGTTACTGAATCAGAAAATATGGTAGGTGGTTTACCTTGCATTGAGAATGTAGATGATATATGTGAAGGATGCATCTATGGGAAGCAACATAGAACATCATTTTTCGTTAAGTCGGGGTGGAGAGCAAGAATGCCACTTCAGTTAATCCATGCAGATATTTGTGGTCCAATGAGAACTCCTTCATTAGGCGGCTGTAAGTATTTTCTTTTATTTATTGATGACTTTAGTAGAATGTGTTGGATTTATTTTCTGAAGTACAAATCCGAGGCATTTTTTAAGTTCCAAATATTCAAATCTTATGTTGAGAAGCAAAGTGGTTATTTTATAAAAACTTTGAGAATAGATCGTGGAGGAGAATTTTATCCAAAGAGTTTAAATTTTTTTTGTCAAGCTCATGGAATTCATAGGCACTTGACAGCAAGCTATACACTAGAGAAAAATGGAGTTGCCGAACGAAAAAATAGGACCATTGTTGAGATGGTCAGAAGTATGTTAAAGGGGAAGCATCTTAAAAATGAGTTATGGACGAAAACAGTGCATACTTCAGTCTTCCTCTTGAATAGATCTCCTACGAAAGCAGTACATAATCAAAATCCTTCAGAAGCATGGTCTGGTAAGAAACCCAATGTAAGTTACTTTAAAGTTTTTGGTTCACTTGCATATTCTCATGTCAATTCTGAGAAACGACATAAGCTTGATGAGAAAAGTGCCAAATGCATTTTTATTGGATATAGTGATGAAAGTAAAGGATATCGATTGTATAATCCTATATCTAAGAAGTTGATAATAAGTAGGGATATTGTATTTGACGAAAATAAATTTTGGAAGTGGATTGAAAATGATCAGGTTGATGTGCAATATGAAGTGGTAGAGACGACTCACTCCCCATAAGAAGACATGCATGAATTGGAATCACTTGTTGCACCTCCAATACAAAGAACTACTTGATTTCCCACAACTCCAGAATCTGAAACTCCGCCAAGAAAGGTAAGATCTTTAATATATATATATATATATATATATATATATATATATATATATATATATATATATATATATATATATATGAATCTTGCAGTTTTGCTTTAACAGCTGCAGAACCCACTTCTTATGAAGAGGCATCTCAAACTGTAGAACGAAAATATTCTATGGAAGAAGAAATTGCATCCATTGAAAGAAATCACACGTGAGAGTTGGTTGATTTGCCACAAGATAAAAATGCAATTGGGCTGAATTGGATCTTCAAAACAAAACTAAATCCCGAGGGCAGCATACACAAGTACAATGCGAGACTTGTTGCTAAAGGGTATGCTTAGCAACCAGGTATAGATTTTTATGAAACATTTTCACTTGTTGCTAGATTAGAAACTATTAGAATTATTTTAGCAGTTGTTGCACAAATGAAATGGCTTGTTTATGAGTTTGATGTAAAATCTACTTTTTTGAATGGTGATTTGTTAGAAGTGTATTTGTTAATCAGCCAGAAGGTTTTGTTGTGAAAGAAAAAGAGAAAAAAGTCAATAAGCTAAAGAAAGCACTTTATGGACTAAAATAGGCACCAAACGCTTGGTATAGAAAAATAGATGGGTATTTTTGTCAAAATGGCTTTCAAAGAAGCCATAGTGAACCAACACTTTATTTGAAAAAAAATGGTAAGGATATTCTCATTGTATGTCTTTATGTTGATGACATAATTTATACTAGTTCTTCAAAGACCATGATTGATGAATTCAAAATGCAAATGATGCATGAATTTGAAATGACCGACTTAGGTCTATTACATTATTTCTTGGGTTTGAAAATTAAGCAAACTAAAGAAGGTATATTTCGATCACAAGAAAATTATACTTATGATCTTCTAAAAAAATTCAAATGATGAATTTCAAGGTTTCTAACACACCAATGAATGCTTGTGAGAAGTTATGTCTTGGAAATGGAACTGAAGATGTTGATCCCAAATATTTTTGAAACATCATTGGTGGACTTGACTCATAGTCGTCCTGACATCATGTTCTCTGTCAATTTTGTATCGAGGTTTATGCACAGGCCTACAAAGCATCATCTTGGTGCTGCTAAACGAATTTTACGATATATTCGTGGAACCATAGGTTATGGTATTTGGTATTCTCATGTGACTAACTTTAATTTGACTGGCTATTGTGATAGTGATTGGGCAGGTTCAATTGACGATAGGAAAAGCACCACTGAATTTTTGTTCAATCTTGGATCTAACGCTGTTTGCTGGATGTCAAAGAAGCAGGAAACAACAGTGTTACCTTCATTAGAAGTAGAGTACATTGTAGCATCTTCTATCATTTGTCAAGCAATTTTGATGCAAAGGATTCTAGAAGATTTGAATTTTTGTCAAGTTGGAGCATCTACAATTTACTGCGCCTGTCTAAAAATCCAGTTCATCAAGGAAGAACCAAGCATATAGAGACTCGTCATCACTTCATTCGTGAGATGGTGCATAAAGGAGATGTTGAGCTGAAGCACTGTAACACCAATGACCAAGTAGCTGACACTTTCACAAAGGCTCAAGCGGAAGACAAATTTAATAAATTCAAAACTGTAATGGGAATATAATATATGTTTGAATTAAGGGAGCATGTTAGAAAATAATTCAAACGTCCTCTTTGAACTATTCAAAGTGCTGATGCATTGGGTACTAAAGAATAGGAATATGAACGTTACTTAGTGACTGTTGAAGTTTTGTTTAAACCTTATATAAAGGCTAAAGTTGTATTAAATGGATATACGATTTTTACAAAACAATAACATTTTCATCTTTGTGCCTTATTCCTCTTCGTTAAAGTATTATTTGTGTGCCATTTCCTCAACAATATAGTAGCAACTATAGCAGAGGTTACTCTTCTTGCATTCATTATTTCTAACAGAGTCTGCCAACGATAATATGAGCATAAGCACGCCTTACAACGACTAGACAATCATTCGACCGTCCATTCTTCATTCCTCCTTCTCCCTCACTACTCTCTCCAGCTATATAATACCATCACTCCCTCCCTAAACCTAAACCAACCTAGCAGCCACTACCTTAGTTATTTTCTACTGCACCTTGTTCTTCTCCATCGACTTGGAGAACCCCACCGAGCTCCCTTTCCCGCTGACGACAGCCATATAAAGTTGGAGCTTTGGCGTCCGTTCATCCAACCACCGCCTTCGTCGCAAGCCAGCATCGTAGCGGCTCCAGGAGACTCCATTTTTTTGCCGACAACTTCCAAACGTGCGAATGACTGCTATGGACCTGTTTCTTTCTGGCAAGCTCGGCAACGACGACCCCTCGCTTGAGCATTCCTCCTCATTACTTTTGGTAACTCCTTTCGTCTCTTGGTTATTGGTTCTTGACATCTCCATTCCTTAGCACCGGTAGATAGAAGGTTTTATATTAGCTATAATGGATTTGCATTTAGATATATGTTCTCCTATTTATAAATACTATAATCTCTGTAGATGTTCCTTGTGGTTAGAATATTTTTCATTGATGAACCTGGGGTTGTGCCTCTGTGTGTATTTGTTGGGAATGATATATTCAAATGTGGTTGTCTAGAAACCCCTGTGATTTGAATCAAGTACCAGTGGATAGAGCTTGGGAATAAATACATAGGAGAATTAGATGGACATGTGTGTTACTGATGGTATACTTGGAGTAGAATGTGTGGTAGTGTACAGTACTATTTACGGTTGTGGTTGTGGGTTGGTTTTTCCTTCTAGTTGTGTCTCCTACAAGTGTGGGAGGAATATGGATTACATGGCATACTAACTGACATGAATATGTATGCTTATATGGAGGTATTTTGTGTCTGGTGCATAGGCTGGTGGAAATAGGAATAGGTTGTTATTTGTGGGAATGCAGTAGGAAATGTATTAGATGAATGTCCTCGAAATTATAGAAGAGGGTGTGGGGAAGTAAAGACTTTCAGCATATTTGTGTGTGGGTTAATATTCAGATCTTATGCAATCTGTGTATGTAGATTTGATTAGAAGCAATATGCATGAAAAGCTTGGGTTTTGTGATTCCTGTGAGTGTGCATGGCAATGAAGAATGGTTTAAATAATATAGTATATGGGATTTTTCCTTTCCATATTAGTTACAGCAGGTGTTGGTCGGCTAGTGTTGGTGTTATGTGTATGACAATTATATGGAAAATTTTGTGTATTTTATGAGATCAAGTTGTTGAACGTTTGAGTGTAGATTTGTAAGAAACCTTCAGGAGCAAAGATGTATGGTCTGAGAAACCTTTCATTTACCTCTAATGATTTATTTATTTATTTACTTATTTTAGGTGAATAACTAGTCCAGTAATTGATTCACAATTTATTCTCTAGTTTACTTTGGTTCTTTGGACTCGGGTTCTTTACCGTCCTCTTCTTCCTTCCAGTTTTCGAACCCAGACAAGTATACCTTGTCACTCTTATTTATATTCCTTAAATACTGCAACTACATTTATTTTATTTTATTTCTGTTTGAACGATATTGTGCATCCAAGGATAACATGGGTACAAGTCAGTGTGGACGATTATGCGTGACTTAGTACCTAGAAGCCAAACCCCCTTATTTGATAGATGCTCCAATCTCTCTATGACCTTGACACATTTATGACACTGAGTGGTACATGTGTGGGCGCAGACTCTTGTACTACCCGTATACTAGTACAATCGAGATGCGTGACAACAGCATTTAGATACTTGATCTTGACTCAGGAGTAGGATATGAACATATCGTGGTGCACGACAGATACAATACCATTGGGAGGGGAGGACACTCACTAGGCGTATGGGCTGATTACACTTTTTCCTTTGTAATCCGCCGCCTCCGTTGGAGTATCGGGTGAGATGACCATGGATATATTAGTATTAGGTTCGGCCTCTGGCGTCCACAATGCTACACTGTAGTAGGCCTCTGTTTCTCCCAGGGAATTACACCAATCCGATTTTGGTTAGCAGCTCATGCATTTACACTTAGATTGGTACACCCTTATTTTACTGTAGTACTTTCATATCATTAGTGGAATGTTCCTATGTATCTTGTTATGTTCCTTTGAGGACCTGGTTCCTTTCCAGGTTTAGTTGAGCCGGAGTACAAGCAGGTTTATGGGCCGGGTCCTGACGCTATCTACGAGGCAGAGGAGGTATACCCCGGCGAGTACATTTGACCTTAGTATGATATCATCATGGTTGCGGACTTCTACTTGAGTCCGTCGCTATCTATCTTACTTTCGGCACTTTATTTTAGCATATTTATGTAGTAGATTTGTCTCCAGCAACTCTAGACTTATTTGGTTTTGTATTGACATATTCTGATTACAAGACTATTTCGTATTCAGACTAGTTCATTATATTATGTGGATGATATTTAGTACGCCTGTGACTATATTATTCTTTAGGTACAACAAAATATATAGTTAAGGATTCCATTAAATTGGCCAAGTCTTGGATTATGTATTGGTTGGCCATTAACACGTGGTCTAGTCCCATGTATTTTGGGACTGGGACGTGACAGCAGCCGTTGGAATGCCAAGTGCCTTTTGTAGTACTGTTGCTTTTATTACAGCAGTAGTTGATGATAATGTTGGCACAATGATGCCTTGAGGAGGATACTTCATATGACGCAGTTGTTTTCCTCCATTTGCGCTTGTGGTTAATCACGTTGCGCAAGTCGAGCGAGAGTTGTTTCACGTTTGTATCCTCCTAATGAGCCCGGGTAGACCAAGCACACGGGTGCGCCGGTGTTGATTTTACTTTCTGACCTGCGGTTCCTAAAAGAACTTTTCCCAGGATGCCAACGGAAGATTCATTAGACTGACCCTATCCAATTTCTACTACGGGCTGGACGCATAGGTCAAATTTTTACAACTTTCTATATCAGGGGCACGCATTACAGTTAGCGGCACATGTTGACGGTCGATCAAATGAGCAATTGCTTGAGCTTGGCGAGCTCACATTTCCCTAGACTTCTTCATCCTAGCGCATGCTGGGGCGTAGTATGAAGAGTCCAAGTTTATATCTTCGCTATTCTCAGCATGGTGCATAGAGTCAGTGCAGCATGAGATTCGATCGAAGACGAAAATTTTGTTATTGTCGGTCGCATAAGGTCATCTGCCTACGACTACAGAGCTATAACGTATAGTCCTCCTCATGCTACTTTTGATGTGGCCGCATGGAACGTGTCTTAGCACTCGAACTCCTGGCATCATAGTATTTTTTCTACCAGATCTCAAGTGCTGAGCACTTTTCTTGTCATAAGTTGTTGCCGCATGAGAGGTGTCAGCTCGTGGTAACACATAATGTGCGTCTCCTGCGGTAGAGAGATAGACGGGGAGCGCATGCTTCATAGTTGGGTGAGACGCAACGGCCTTTGCAACCCATGTTCTACGGGTCTTCAAGTGTTGAGCACTCTTCTTAATTGAAGAGGGTGCCGCATGAAAGGTGGGCGCATAATGTGCGGTCCCTATGGCGGAGAGAGAGACGGGGAGCGCATGCTCCCTAGTTGGGTAAGGTGCAGCGGCCTTTGCAACCCATATCCTGTGGGTCTTCAAGTGCTTAGCACTTTTTCTGTCAGACTCGGCTATTGTATGAGATACATCATCTTGCGTGGACGTATGATTTGCATTCCCTGTGACAGAAAAAGAGACGGGGAGCGCATGTCCGCAGTTGGGTGAGGCACAACGGCCTTTATAACCTATGTCTTGTGGGTCTTCTTAGGCTTTGCCAGCCTTGGATAAGCGCCGCTCTCATAGGGCATTTCCTCATAGGCTTGCTGGTCGAAGCGTATAACCAGCATCATCTAGGTCAAACCCATCTTTGACGCATTGGAGTACGTCATGACCTTCTCATTAGAGGAGAAGAAGGTTCCCCAGCAGAGTCGCTAACTTGTTTGCCATTGAATTGAGTTTGGAAAACCTTCGTTTAATAACAAACAAAACGTACAAAGATGTCCTAAATAGAAAATCTAAGTACAATATTTAATCTGGATAATCTAACGATGGAGATCAAGTACTACAGCGACTCCTTTACTCCGTTCACAGTCCGACAAGTAAATAAGGAATGCTCTTTTCTCCTTTCTCTCTCTCTCTCTCTCTCTCTCTCTTTCTCTCTCTCTCTCTCTCTCTCTTTTGAGCTTGTGTGCACGTACACAGCTCGTCTGGAAGGGTATAGTCTCTATGAAGCAGAAAAAGAAATCCCCCCTTTTGAACGTCCATGTTGCTCCTATTTATAGCCATTATGGTGATGGGTCATAGGTACCGCATATAATTTTGTTTGGTGGCCATAGAGGGCTCCTTCAACATAACACGGTTGCAACTGTGGGCACCTTCAATGGGCAGGTTGCTAAATGTACTTCATCCTTAGCAGGATATAGTTGAGCCCAGGCCGAGCTGTCATGTCGGTGTTTGTTAGGATTTGTTGTTACTGAGTATCTGGATGGTTCTTGCCTTTTTTTTGTGTGACTTGGTCATCTTGACACGTGGCCCATATTTATTTAGAGAGAATCACTTCAGTCGCAACAGAAAGATTTTGTCTCAGAGAACGTCGCCACGTTGGACGGATGAGGCTAGAGATGCATGGAGCGCATGGAGTCTGGAACGCTTGGGGCGAGAGGCACATGGGATGCGCGAAGTCTGGAATGCATGGGTCCAGAAAAGCATGGAGTGCATGGAGTCTGAAACTCATAAGGCTAGAGACGCATGGAGCGCATAGAGTCTGGAACTCATAGGGCCAGAGACGCATAGAGTGCATGGAGTCTGGAATGCATAGAGCCAGAGACACATGGAACGCATGTGGTCTGGGACACATAAGGCCAGAGATGCATGGACTATGGGATATATGTGGCCCCGTACATGTGGCACTGCACGCCTGTCAGAAGTCATTATTAGTCTGACGAGAGCTTATTGTCGTTTAGCGTGCTCGCCTTTTTTGAAGCGTCTAGAAAATCATTTTTTATTACGATTCTGTGTCGACATGATCTTTGTGTCAGGACTTTATGCAGCCAATATTTAGGGTGCATGGATGCTGCTTTTTCTTGGCCGCATGGTCATCTTGCTGCCTGATTTCTTCTGAGTCGATCTTAGGGCGCATGTTTGTTGGACGCATGGATCCAAATTCTCCAAGCTTTAAAAGTAAACTTTTTATGACTTAATTTAGTGTTTATATAATATTTAATATTTTTAGGTCACTCGTTTCACTAGAGCGTATTTGCTCTGTTTATGTGGTGCAATTCTATTTTCTGACACATCAAAACTATAGTAAATGTACAACTTTTACCATTCTTGGATGATTTGACAAAACCCACTTGACATACATAGGAAGCTGCTACTCTAGCATTTTATATGCAAATTTGAGAAAATTTGTGAGATCGAGTCGTAAAAGTATTTGTGGATATATTTTATTAATTCAGACAAGAATGAAAGATCTATATTAGTTAGATTAAAATACAAATTTATTTGTACTAATGCCATATTTTTGTATTATAGTTCTAGTCTTACTAGCATTTCTCTATTGATAGGTCCCTCATTAGTATTATCTGTGATGTTGGAGTCTTTCCGGTTGCTATGCGTTGACCCCCAGATATAGTGGATTACCAACACTACCAATACATGAGTGTATCACTTTATTGTTGCTAATTTGATACACTGTAGTATCATGAGGTAATTATTCAACTATCTGATAAATATCTTTAAATTATTACAGTTATGATCGTAGAGAAACATAATCATTAATTTGATACATTGTCATTAAATATGTTATATGGTTACCATACACATGTAAAGATAATTATCTAGAAATCAAGAGGACACCATATTTGTTTAGTTTGCATAATTCTTATATTATATATAATCGGTTCACCATGTAACTTCCTACAGACCGTGTTCTTCGACAATTCGGGATGACTCAAATAATTTCCAATGATCCACTAACTATCGGTTATGATCCAGCACAAGAAAAAATAGAATCCTTGGTCTCGTTGTTGATTAGAATAATCAATTCAAGAATTCTAGTGTGATGAATATGTCTCCTGAACTAAGATCTGCTGAGGAATATAAGTTCTAAGTTACTTATTCGGATTGATTTAATACGTATAAATAATTTGCTAAAATATTGTTTACAATATGCAAACATTGGTAACTTTGATTATAGGCAATTTTGGGGATGCCCTCATATGAGAAACCGAATATACAGATTTGAGGAGCAAATGTTCAAGAGTAGATCCGTAGAAGATTCTACTATGCATATTTTTGCCGATGACATGCATGATTTGGTATGACTTCATTACACGTTCAAATTTACATATACCTAGATATCATAAAAAATTAATTTACAAGTTTTATATTTCAGTGTGGTGTATACCAACAATATTTACAACAACCAGAGAGAAATCTTCCCCTACAAAGTCGAGTGCTTATGGAGGAACTTGTGACTCGTGTTGATCATCACAGTATTGGACGAAAACCTGAAATAACTCCAGTACAATCAAGTCTTCCACCAGATTATTCGAACATTATTGTATGACAGAGACACTCACGTCATCGTAGGAGAGATGGTGCAGAGGGCGCTGGTCGGCACTACGTCGGAGAGGGCATTCCATAATACTATGCTGGAGCGGGCCATAGTCAGCAATACGCTGGACATATTTTCCAATACTATGCCGAAGTGGGCCCTAATCAGCAGTTCTCTGGAGATATTCCCAATACTATGTCGGAGCGGCCCCTAGTCACCAGTATGCTGGAGAGGGAAGTAGTTACCAAAATGCTGGAGATGAAAGCTATCAAGTATTCACATAATTTTTTCGACTCCATCAGCATCGCTACCTACCCAGACTCAGCAAGATGAGGAGGAGGATGAGGAGGAGGATAACGAGAAGGAGGATAAGTAGATGAATGTTTGATTGTAATATTCTTGTTTAGAACTTTGATTTGTAACAATGTTTGATTACAATATTTGTCAATTTTCATTATTAAAATCTTTGTCAACTATTCCTGTCTCCAACTTTCATTATTAAACTCACTAATACAATATTTTAAAGTTTGTATTGAATAATTCTACTTTACTCTCTCGGTTGACTAGTACATCTTCTTCAGTTGCGTCTCATCGCACCATGATACTACAACAAATATCTTTTGTCGATGAATCCCGGGGTTTGATGTGGTTCTTCTGGCTTTGCGTCTTACATCTGGTACTCCTATTTCTCCTCTAATCAAAGGAGCTTGGATCATGTAGAAAACTGGAATTGGTTCCATTTTTGGTGTGCATACACTTCTCAAGGTCTCCGTCAAAAATACTGCAGGATAAAAACTAGCAATACTAATATTACAATATCTACAAACAAAATATGCATATATACATAGTATATAAGTATGGTACCATCTAAAACATGTACAAGATTTGTTGGTTATATTTACAATATCGGTTCTACTTGTTGCACAGTCTTTTATTTCAAACTTATAACTCTCAATAGCTAATATTTCTAGGTGATTATTCTCTTTGATAATATAAGTCGTAGTCTTTAACATCTTCAGACAATAATCTGTGTCTATATTTTTGGTATTCTTTCTACGATTGTCATGATGTATAATATTTTTGGCATTCTTTCTACGTTTGTCATGATATTTTTGGCATTCTTTCCACGATTGTCATCGAGAAGTGGTATTATTGGCTTATCTCGTAATTTCTTAATCCAGCTGTTGAAACATTCGTCAAGATTAAAAGTGTTAATATCTAATCTAGGACAAGGAGCATATGTTGTTATCCAATGTTCAAATCAACGATTTTTATCATTTACACCGATAAACCAATCGTACAACATTACGTTCTCGGCATGAATTATATTAAACAAACTCTTTTTATCCGTTTCATTGTATGATCGAGCAAGCGAGTCTAACAAGTGTTGAAATGCTTATTCTTTCGCAACTTTATTCATATTTTTTTAAAATGGTGAATACAAAAAAATGAGGAGATGCAGAAAAAATAGCACGTATAACATTTATTAATCCTTTTTTGCTTATCAAATATAAATAAAATTGTACTCCAATCATTAAAAGAACTTTCAAAAGATAATCTAATAGAGTTTAAAAACCAAGATCAAGAATCATTATTCTCACCTTCAGCAACAACATAAGCAATAGGATATAATTGATAGTTAGGATCGTGAGCACAAACAATAAATAAGATACCTTGATATTTAGACAAAAGAAATATAGCATCAGTACTAATAACCGGTAAATAGCCCCTTAAAAATCCATCAATACATGACTTAAAACAAATAAAAATTCTTGGAAAGCTATTATTTTTGACAGTTTTAAAAAAACATGCACTACCTAGATTCGTCTCCATAATTTTATAACAATACTCCTCAAGACTAGCATATGCCTCATCATAACTACCATTAATTTCAGCTAATGTCGTCTCTCGGGCTCTCCAGACTTTGGAATAACTAACATGTATATGGTGCTCCATATATATATCTTTAACAATTTGTGATGAATTATATGACTGGTTATCTCTAATATTGTCAATTATCATAGTCTTAACCCATGCAGCGGTAGCTAGTCGATGATATCCAATTGTAAGTCTCCTTAAACAAGAATGGCAATTTTTTAATGTACTAACTTTAACTATCCCGCCATTTCCAATGGATTTGACCTATACTCTCCAATTATAATTCGGTTGATCACAGCTATATATAATTCTACGAGCATTATTCATAGCACTAGCTGAACAACTAAAATTATATTTAATTGCTAAATTACTTATAAAGTTTCTAAATTTAGAACGACTAGGAAATGATTGTCCCATAAATAATTTATCAGTGATAGCTTTTACAACATCATCATCTACCGCATAATCTATATTTTTAATTAAATTATCACTATTCCCATCGTCGTTGTCACTATCATCAGCATGGTTAGATTCATCTGATGAATGACCTTCTTAGGAAAATAAAATAATTTGTTGAGAAGAACTAGCACCCGAACTAACATACTAGTATTCACAAAAATATTCACTATTTCTATTATCTAATGTTGCTACTACTTTAATAACATATATTTTTATATACATTATTGTCAGTTAATCTCAAGAATATAAATCAATGCATCTTCACTATCTATTAAAAAATAATTAGGACAAAAAATAGACTTTAGAATAAAATCGTAATGATTAGAAAAACGTTCAATAATAAGATTACGTATATTGTCAAAACTAATATTCGAGTAAGTTAAAAAAAATTGGGTTTCCCCTCCTTCGTAATTTAACCCATTTATTTTACCGCCGTGCGAGCAAACTATTATTACGCTACAATCCATGATGGCTGAGAACTTTGGCTAGAAGAAGCTGAGAAGAACTTTGGCTACACGCTGAAACGAGAGGCAGAGAGAGCGAGAGAGTGATGGAGGCTAGGAGAAATTTTGTTAGAGGCAGACTGGCAGGAAGAGATGAAGATGAATGAAAACTATGGTATGGCCGGTGTTTACAAAGGGAGCAATGGTTTATTAGCCGTTGCATAACGCTGCACAACAGGTCATTAGTCGCCAACTGAGTTGGCGAGACACAACGGCTATTTTTATGTGCAGTGGGATATTATCAGCCAGCTCTCGCCAACTGAGTTGGCGAGCCCCACAAAAATTTTCCATCCTGAGTTGGGGGGCAATTCCATTAGCCACCAACTTACTTGGCGGTCTCCTCCTTCAGCTCAACTCGCCAACTCAGTTGACGAGTTGTCATCTCCATTGCATTTTTTTTAAGAATCCTTCCTTTGTGTGCTCAATTTAAAAAACTTCGTCCAAAGGGACAAAAAAAATCCGTTATTTCAATTCTCTTTGTTGCTTCTCCTCGGAGACCTTCCACCAACTCCCAAGCCTCTTTGTAGTGCGGCCTTGGAACTTAGCACCAATCTTCTTCCACTTCAATGGTTCAAACGTACGTGCATCAACATCAAGGTAAAATAGCATGTTCAAATTATTAATTTAATTATTTTAATATTAGTAATCATAGAAAGTAATTCAAATAAATCATAATTGAATAAGAAACAAGGGTAGGTCCGGTTACCAATTTCCTCTCTTCTATCTCCGGCTCTGTCCATGATAAAAATGACACAATGTCGTTGCTCATCTATATTAGAAACAATAACATAATTAATCCCAGAAAGTAAAGGAAAAGTATTCCAAACTAGTTAAGGTAATATCGAGTTTTCCATCAGAAACTAGTTTACAAGGCCAACTATATCTAATCTTTGGAAGGAAAAATCATACATTATAATAAGATCGTCGAGCAGCTACCATAGATGTTTTTGTCACACCATAACCATTCTGGGTCTTCACGCCAATAGCCTGCAAGCATAATAGTGAGTACACCTACAGCTCCTGATGGTTCCTTGGAAATTAGCGCTAAAATATTCCATAAGATTCTAACCTAAAAAAAAAAAAGAAATTTGTCGATATGCATTGGTAGACTCCCACCACCACTTATACCAGCCTGAAATGTGTCTTACAAAGCTCTGCATTTTAAAGAAATTGCTTTATTTTAATTTTAAAAATTATAGTATGAAATAAAAGAGAGAATTCCTATTCAAAATAGCTTGTCCTTGCCTTCTATATTCCTATTGCAGAATGAGTTTTCTGATAAACTATCTTCACACCTAAGTTATGTAATGGCCAAAAGATTGCAGCAATGATTCTTCCGGTCAACCTGGACAGCAACAAATAGTGGTTTATTCTCTTTTGTTGTTAAGACTCTTGCCTTCTTCACCGGAGTAAGGCATTTCAGGCAAGCAGGAACTCAGGAAGCTAATCTATTTTTCGCGTCAGCACAAAGTAAGTGTTGGAAAAAATTCTAGAAGAGCCACTACAATAGCTAGTGCTATGTAGTAAAGAAAATGAGACAACAATTTTCGGCAAAGTGGAATGGAGAACAGTATATAAACAATGAAGTTTTATCTCTCTGAAAACCGTGAGTAAAATGTGAATACAACATCAGTCTTATATAGGCTTTACAGCTGAGTATATCACTCCTTCAAGAGCACCTAGAATCGTTCACACACCCATTATTTAGCAACAGTCCATAGACCCATTCAAAACAGAAACAGTCAACACTGTTTGAATTATTTCTAACATGTCCCTTTAATTCAATCATGTCTTACTACAACCATTGCAGTTCTGAACTTATTGTCTTCCGCCAGAGCCTTTGTGAAAGTGTCGGCTACTTGGTCATTGGTGTTGCAGTAATTCAACTCAACTTCTCCTTTATTCACCATCTTGCGAATGATGTGATGGCGAGTCTCTATATACTTGGTTCTTCCTTGATGGACAGAAATTTAAGACATTACAATAGTTGATTTGTTGTCGCCATATATTGTAGATGCTCCATCTTGATGAAAATACAAATCTTCTAGAATCCTTCGCATCCAAATTGTTTGACAAACGGTAAAAGATGCTGCAATATACCATGCTTCTGATGAAGATAATGATGTTGTTTTCTGCTTCTTTGACATCCAACAAACAGCTCCAGATCCAAGACTGAACAAAAATCTAGTGGTATTTTTTCTGTCGTCTATTGAACCTGCCTAATCACTATCACAGTAGCCATTCAAATTAAAGTTAGTCACATGAGAACATCAAATTATACCATAACCTACGATTCCACGAATATATCGTAAAATCCGTTTGGCAGCATCGAGATGATATTTTGTAGGCCTGTGCATAAATCTCGATACCAAACTGACAGAGAACATGATGTCAGGACGACTATGAGTCAAGTACATAAGTCCTCCAATGATGCTTCAAAAATATTTGAGATCAACATCTTCAGTTCCATCTGCAAGACATAACTTCTCACAAGCATTCATTGGTGTGTTAGAAATCTTGCAATTCATTATTTGATATTTTTATAGAAGATCATATGCATACTTTTCTTGTGATAGGAATATACGTACCGTCTTCGGTTTGCTTAATTTCCAAACCCAAGAAGTAATGTAAAGGATCTAAGTCGGTCATTTCAAATTCATGCATCATTTGCAATTTGAATTCTTCAATCATGGTCTTTGAGGAACCAGTGTAAATTATGTCATCAACATAAAGACATACAATGAGAATGTCCATACATACCATTTTTTTCAAATAAAGTGTCCGTTCACTATGGCTTCTTTGAAAGCCATTTTGACAAAAATATTCATCTATTTTGATATACCAAGCTCTTGGTGTCTGTTTTTGTCCAATAAGCGTGCTTTCTTTAGCTTATAGACTTTTTCCTCTTTTTATTGCACAACAAAACCTTCTAGCTGATTAACAAATACATCCTCTTACAAAACACCATTCAAAAAAGCAGATTTAACATCAAACTGAAAGATATGCCATTTCATTTGTGCAGCAATTGCCAAAATAATTCTAATGATTTCTAATCTAGCAACAGGTGAAAATATTTCATAAAAAACTATACTTGATAGCTGAGCATACCCTTTAGCAACAAATCTCGCCTTGTGCTTGTGTATGCTGTCATCAGCATTTAGCTTTGTTTTGAAGATCCACTCCAGCCCAATTGTATTTTTATCTTGTGGCAAATCCACCAACACCCATGTGTGATTTCTATCAATGGATGCAATTTTCTCTTCCATAGAATGATTCCATTCTACAGTTTGAGCGGCCTCTTCATAAGAAGTCGGTTCTGCAGTTGTTAAAGCAAAGCTACAAGATTCATATATTTCTATTAAGGATCTTACCTTTCTTGGCGGGGTTTCTGATTCTGGATTTGTGGGACAACTTGTAGTGCTTTCTATTGGAGGTGCAGCATGTGACTCCAATTCATTCATGTCTTCTTATGGGGGGTGAGTCGTCTCTACCTCTCCACATTCCACATCAACCTAGTCATTTTCAATCCACTTCCAAAAATTATTTTCGTCAAATATAACATCTCTACTTATTATCAATTTCTTAGATATTGCATTATATAAGTGATATCCTTTAGTTTCATCACTATATCCAATAAAAATATATCTGGCATTTTTCTCATCAAGCTTACATCATTTTTCAGAATTGACATGATCATATGCAAGTGAACCAAAAAAATTTAAGTAACTTACATTGGGTTTCTTACCAGACCATGCTTCTAAAGGAGTTCGATTTTGTACTGCTTTCGTAGGTGATCTATTTAGGACGGTGATTGATGTGTGCACTTCTTCTGCCCAGAACTCATTTGGAAGATGCTTCCCCTTTAACATACTTCTGGCCATCTCCAGAATGGTCCTATTTTTTTCGTTCCACAACTCCATTTTGCTCTTGTGTATAGCTTGCTGTCAAATGCATGTGTATGCCATTAGCTTGACAAAAAGATTTAAACTCTTTGGATAAAAATTCTCCCTACGATCTGTTCTCAAAGCTTTTATAAAGTAACCACTTTGCCTCAATATAAGATTTGAATATTTAGAACTCAGAAAATGCCTCTGATTTGTACTTTAAAAAATAAACCCAACTGTAAACCCCCTGATTTTTTTCAGAAATTTTCTGTAATTTTCTGGG
This sequence comes from Iris macrosiphon, assembly GCA_036927795.1. Classification (NCBI taxonomy): domain Eukaryota; kingdom Viridiplantae; phylum Streptophyta; class Magnoliopsida; order Asparagales; family Iridaceae; genus Iris; species Iris macrosiphon. Next base: position 181,907,575 of record JAYESA010000004.1, read on the forward strand.
TTTTTTCTCAAATTAAAACTAAGGTCTTTTGTGATTAAATAATTTTTAAAGGATATAAATAAAAAAATATCCCAAACTTTTATTTTAGGTTCTAAATAATAAAATATATTTTCTAGAAGTTTTTGGGAATTTTTTGAGTATTTTTAGTATTTATTGGGAGTTATTTAGGCTAATAACTAATTTTTAGGATTTGTAGAATTTATTGTGCAAGCCCAGGAATATAGAATGGACCCACGTTATTTTCTAAGGTTTTTAATATTATTATTTATTTTCTGGAATTATTTCAAAATTTTTGGAATAATGTTATTATTTATTTTTAGTTTTATGGTAAAACAAATTTTAGAGCTTCTCCTAATTATAGTAGGAAATCTATGAATATATAATTATCCCAAATATTTTTCTAGGGTTTTTAGGTTCAAAATATATTTTTTGTAATTTTTCCAGATTTTTTATGATTATTTGTAATGTTTATTTTGAGTTATTTAGATTTAAAACGACTTAAATAATGTTTTGATAAAGGCAAATAAAAAAAAACAAATAATATAACCAAAACCATCCAATCAAATCATGACACGTGTCACCCTATCAACTTTCATTCAGCCGCTCAACATCCCTATATATATATATATATATTATTATAACCCTAATTATCCCATTATTTTTAGAGAGAGAGATTTTGGAGAATTGCCATCTAGGGTTCCTTCATTTTCCAGAAGCCATTGCGCATAGCTCCGGACTCCAAACGAGGCCTAGTTTCTTGCGTTAGAACGATATTGAGGTTAGATTTCTGATTATATAATTTGTTTTGCGAAATTATGAGTATTAAATTTTAGAAAATTCGTAGAGCACAAGTCGCAGTCCGAAAATAGACGTATTTCAATGTTTTCGGGATTTCGGGAGAACCAGGAATCAGAATCATGAACGGTTTAAAGTTTCGGAAAGCTAATGTCGAGATCATTGACATATGTTTTTCCCAGAATTTAATTCGATGTATTTTTATACTGTTAATTCTGTAGAACTTCTAGGTTAGAATTTAACCATCGGTGCACGATACGAAACTTGTATGTGCCATAATTCCCAACGAATTTGAATTCGGACGAGCCGTAAATTCTAGCATGTTTTGATGATGAAATCTACAGGAAATCATGAATGAAAGTTGAGTTTGTGTCGGTTGACTTTTTGGTCAACAGATCGCCTCGATTTGCGTGCCATGAGTCTCGAGTTGATAAAATTCAGTTCCTTTGGACAAAATTTAGGAATTTACCTAAAAATCAGAATAATAAGATTAAAATAGGATTTTAGAGTAATTATTCCAGAATTAAATAAGTTAAAATAAATTATCTTTTGACATGGTAAATTGTAATACATAGGCTATTTGGACTGTGACTTGGACTATGATTCACACCAGCAGCAGGACCCCAGGCAAGTGTACCTTGCCAACATTGCAGTTCTTGTTGCATATTTTCCTTGCTTCATTTATATTGTTGTACATGCTTGACCTAGGACCGTGTGACTTGCTTAGCGTCCGATTATAGTCGGGTGCCAACACCGTACGCGGAGTTGTGTATTGTCACCTAGACATAGATACCGAGACCCGATACATTCTCGTACTTGTCTTATCAAATACATAGACCCAGGACACTTGACACTATTCATGAGACAGAATCTTCCTGAGATATTCATGGTGATTTTATGTAGGATACATGTTTTATGACATAGACATTTATTCATAGACATTAGATGACTTGCTGCATTAGATATAATCGTGCGTGACATGGACATGATGCATCATGGACATGAGACGTGTGATTACATGGGGTGGGGAGAGACACACAGGCTACAGACTGATTATATATATATAAAACATAGTAAACACATAGTAAAATACATAGTTATTGCTGCTACCCCGGCTCACAGACACAGAGCTTGTAGTGGTCTCAGCCTGAGTTTAGTGATGCTCTCAAATTACATATCACTTAGCTGGTTATATAGTTTACCCTATTGTTTTATTTATTTCCGTACTACATTTATTTGGTTTGAGTTATTTTGTACATTCCTATGTCCCCTGAGGACCTGGATCCGGATTATGTCCCCAGGAGTAGCAGACGAGATCTATCCCGAGGTATACAGGACAGGAGCATTAGCAGGAGCAGGAGCAGACACTGGAGCAGTACCAGATCGAGTATACGAGTGACCCCTGAGGGTATCTTCTGAGTATATACTGTTCCATACTCAGTATTTGATGTGGTTATCTTTATTCTTGTATCTAGACAGATGTATCATACTCATTATCGGATTATTTCCCGAGATTATGTTTACTGTGATTGATCTTGTTTATTGATTCTGATATTGTTATATTCATTTCTGTGGATGAGATTAGTATATCTAGACCCTTATTGTTGTATTACAGCTTAAGTATGCCCCGATGGATCCATTAAATGGGGTTTGTCCATCGGTGTGTGCTGCTGGCCATTGTCACGTGTCTAGTCCCTTGATATTTTGGGACTGGGGCGTGACACCAACTCATTCTACTAAAGTCATCAATTTATAGAAGAAAATACTTACAGCCGCCTAATGAATGAGTTCTTATTGGACCATAAATATTTGCATGGATTAACTGAAGTGCCATTCTTGCTCTCCACCTCTACTTAACGAAAAATGATGCATTATGTTACTTTCCATAGATGCATCCTTCACATATACCATCTACATTCTCAATGTGAGGTAAACCATCTACCATTTTTTTTTGATTTAATAACTTTAAACCATTAAAATACAAGTGTCCATAATGCAAATGCCACAACCAAGAATCATTTTTAATATTGACAGGTCATGCATGATCATCAATATAAGAGAACTTGAGTGGAAACATCTTATTAGGTGTCATCTTTACTATAATAATCCTACCAGATTTAGGATCAGGAATTTTACACGTGTCATTCAAAAAATTCATTGAATAGCCCTTTTGAACTAATTATTCAATATTTAATAGATTGTGAGCCAAGCCATGAATATAAAGAACATCATGAATTTGCTTTTCAATACCTGATTTAGTTCTCCATGCAATGACATCTTTTCCTTCTACTTGAACCTGTTTTCCATCTCCAAGTTGCACTTGTAGTTTGACTGATTCGTCGATGTTTTTAAAGACTCCTTTCCACTACCAGAATAAGCGGGATTAGCGATGTCAACAAAAAACATCGCTAATATAATATATATTAGCGACTCCAGGTAAAAATGTCGCTAGACGTCGCTAATTGGCGACATTTAGCGACGTTTAGCGACTGTAATTAAGTTTTTAAAAGATTAGTCGCTATAAGTTCAATTAAGGTCGCTAAACGTCGCTAATATATTTTATTTAGCGACGTTTAGCGACGTATTTAGCGACATATCTCTTTTAGACATTTAGCGACATTAGTTGCGACGTTAAAGACGTCGCTAACTTAGCGACGTCATTAATGGCGTCGCTAAAACGTCGCTAAATTAGTTTCATTTAGGGCCAATTCTCCCCATTTTCTTCCATCTCTCCCTCTCCCTCTCCCAAATTTAAAACCCCCTCCTCCCTCCGGCTCCTCCTTCCTCTGGCTCCTTTCCTCCCTCCGACGACCCCCCTCCGGCCGTGTCCTCCCCCTCCGGTTCCCCTCCTCCCTCCGGCGTCCCCTCCTCCCTCCCGGCGACCACCCTCCTGTCGCGTCCTCCCCCCTCCGTCGTCAACCCCTCCTCCCTCCGGCTCCCCTTCTCCCTCCGGCGTCCTTCCTCTGGCTCCCCTTCTCGGTGAGCTCCTCTCTTTGTCTCCTTTCTCTATCTCTCTCTCTCTCTCTCTCTAGCACGACACGACACAACATGACACGACATGACACACACTAACCCTAACCCTAACTCGAAAACACACACACATATACACGCACGCGGACATACTAACACTTACTGACACTAACCCTAATACTGACACGGACACACGGACACGGACAGGAATGCTGCTCTTGCTTTTACACGGACACGGATACGGCATGCTACTTGCTGTGCATTGCTGCTGCAGTTGCTCTTCTTGTTGCTGCAGTTGCTCCCCTTGCTGCTATTGTGCATCCCCTTGTTGCTGCTGCTCTTCACTGTTGTGCACAAGAGTGCACTGCGACTCCCTCTTGGCCTGCACAATAATCCCATATCTCATACTCAAATCCTGGCCTGCCCACTGCCCTTAGTTGCTACTGGCCTGCACCGATGCACCAAATCCCTAAACTCCATTGGACTGCCTATTATTTACTGATATCTATTTATGACTGATACTTTGGTATCAGTCGAGATATCAATCTACTGATACCTCAAGTCTTCTAGAACCTGACACTCAAGCTTATCAGCAATAACACTATTTACCCCAAATCAGGTTCCACAACCTGTACATACTGTTGCATATAAATTGTGCTCAGCCTACAGGGCCTCCCCTACTACCCTTACAGTATTGCAAACCTCTTCTCGATACCCTGCATTCAGGAACACCTACCCTCACACCCAACTGAATGCATCCCTGCATTCAATCCAACAAAAAATATATTTCACTATAACTTACAGTCCACACTTATAGTACACCAATGAGGTACTTCATAATACATTAAGGGGTACTTTATGATACATTGTAGTACACCTCTTCAAGCTTCCTCTAGGTCCAATGGGTGCTCTCCCTTCTGTTGATCACTGCCAAATGATGAACTCTGAAAACTGTGAATCACACTGTATGTATCGATTTATAGGACACATACTGTCATTTTTGCAGAAGTATCTAGAAATGGATATGAATTACTATCTGCATCATCATTCGTGGATGTACAACCGTTATCTTGATGACATGTGCGGTATACGGGATGAATTCATTGAGGCTGTACAACAGTTCCTGCAGTTCGCTAAGGCGTTCCCTCAGTACATGGACGGTACCAAAATTAAGTATCCGTGTGTGAGATATCGCAACTTGAAATATCATCCAGAAGTGGAAGTCACATATAATTTGTACTCGAAGGGCTTTACGCCGAATTACTATCAGTGGACCGCGCACGAAGAACTTGTGTCTCTAGCATCGGAGTCAGAGCCTTATGTGGAGTCGTATATGGATGTCCACGACCACGCTGCTTACGACGACAGGTGGGTGAATATGGTTTTTGATGCGGCAGGGTTTAGTTTCAATCCGAACAATTATGATGTAGCTGAGGAGGCACCGAATGACGATGCTGCAAAGTTTATGGAGTTGCTGGGGAATACAAGGACTCTATTATATCCTGGTTATGAGAATCATTCACCGTTGGAGGTAGTTATAAGATTATTTAGCATCAAGTCCGATTTTAACATGTCGTAAGAATGCTATAATCGACTGATCGATTTGATTATAGAGATCTTGCCCGAGGGTGCAAAGTTGCCTAAAGACTTCTATCGATCTAAGAGGATGGTGAGATCGCTCTGGATGGGATACGAGAAAATTGATGCATGTCGCAATGGGTGCATGTTGTACTACAAAGATGATAAGGATGAAGATGCGTGCAGATTCTGTGGTACTGATCGCTACAAGGGCACTGGTAGAGGAAAGTCTGTCGGTACAAGGAAGCCTACTGATTCGATGCACTACTTGCCTTTGACGCCATGGTTGCAGAGGTTGTTTATGGTTAAGGAGACTACAGAAAACATGAGTTGGCACAGGCGTAAACAGATCGAAGGAGTATTGGATCATCCATCCGATGGAGAAGCATGGAAACACTTTGATCGAGAGTATCCAGATTTTGCTACAGATCCGCGTAATGTCAGATTGGGGCTCTCCTCTGACGGTTTTATCCCATTCGGACTTTCGGGTTCCCAATATTCATGTTGGCCTGTGATCGTCACTCCGTACAATCTACCGCCTTGGATGTGCATGAAGACTCCGTATATGTTCCTAACCGTTATTATCCCGGGTCCGAACAATCCAAAGAGGAACATCGATGTGTATTTACAGCCTTTGATAGATGAGTTGAATCAGCTATGGGAAGTAGGTGCCAACACGTACGATGTTTCTAGAAAGCAGAATTTTCAGATGAGGGACGCACTTATGTGGACCATCAATGACTTTCCGACCTATGGAATATTATCGGGATGGAGCACTCATGGTTGTCTCTTATGTCCGTATTGCATAGACCGTACTAAGGCTTTCTGTTTGAAACACAAAAGCAAATCGTGCTTCTTCGATTATCATCGGTAATTTCTGCCGAAGGATCATCCGTACCGGAGGAACAGGAATGCTTTTCGTGCGGGCATTGTGGAGAAGGCCAATCCACCACCAAGGTGGCCTGGATACACGATATGGGAAGAGGTAAAAGATTTACCAAGTGCTATCGAAGAGCCTGCTAAGGGGTATAAGTGTGACGGATTTGGTCGCACCCATAACTGGACGAAGAGGAGTATATTCTGGGATCTGCCATATTGAAGCACCAATCTGATCAGACATAACCTTGATGTCATGCATATCGAGAAGAATGTATTTGATAACATAATTAATATTGTAATGGAGGTAAAGGGGAAGACCACTACTAAAAATTGCGGGATTAGCGACATTTCTTAGCGACGTCAAGTAATACGTCACTAATATTGAAGATATCAGCGACTCCAAAGAATAATGTCGCTAAATGTCGCTGTTTAGTGACATTTAGCGACGTTTAGCGACTATAGTTCAGTTTTTTAAAAGAATAGTCGCTATAAGTTATCTAAGGTCGCTAAACGTCGCTGAATTTTACAATTTAGGGACGTTTAGCGACGTATTTACTGACGTTATATTTAGTGACGTGTTTAGCGACGTCTACACGTCGCTGAATTTTATAATTTAGCGACCTTTAATGACGTATTTAGCGACGTTATTCTTTTAAATATTTATCGACGTCGTTAGCGACGTCGTTAGTTGACGTCGCTAAACGTCGCTAAAATTTCAATAATTAGGGATCGATTCTGATTCCCCCCTTCTGTCGAAATTTTCCAAAAATTTGAAACCCGCGTTCCCTCCCTCTCTCCGGTGAACGGCGACCGACGTCCTCCACAGCAGCCTACTCCGGCGTCCTCCTCTTCCTCTAGGTAAACCCTAACTCTCTCTCTCTCTCTCTCATAGGATACGGCATGACAGTGACACAGACACGACACACACACACGTGACAGACCAGAGCAGTAGCACTGTGAAGTAAGGAAGGGGGAATTTGTGTTTAGTTGGTTGGCGATGGTGCTTGAGTGGTGGAGTTATTACAGCAAGTTGGGGACTGAGAATAACCAGAGCAGTAGAAGAAACTACTGAGGAATTATCAAAGAGGAGAACAACGACAGCAGTATCAGTTGAGGGTAATTGAGGAGGGTGCCTCACTTCATCAGAGTGCTTACCCAGGACTAAGGTAGTGAGAAAATAGTTTGGTGTTCAGTGAGAGTATTGTGAGAGGTTGAAGACTTGTGAATTTCTGGATTGTGTACATCTGTGTGACTGTGTGTGTACTTAAGACTTGTGCCTGTGTGTGTATGAGCTTAGACATGTATACTTAAGTATTAAAGTCTCAGTATGATATGAAGGGGAGTGGGAATATGCAGCAATGTGGTTTACAGAGTTGGGAGGTGTGTATCAACAAGCATGTGTGTGTGTTTAGTGAATGCTAGTATAAGTTAATGAATAGGTTGACACATGATGATGGTATCTGTAGAAGGTTGAGTGATATCCTAGTGGTTTACAGAGTTAGGAGGTGTGAATATATTCCGTTCGTGATGGTATCAGTAGAAGGTTGAGTGACTTAAGAAAACCCAACTCATCTTTTGTTACTGAAGTTAAATACAAAATTATTCTATTTGTCCAAAAGTAGGGCACAAAAGGAAGTCGGAGCACAGTGCTGCGTGCACGTATGGTATATGGATGGGAATATATATCGGATTCACTCATTTCTCTTCTATTTATATAGAAGCAGAGGCAGAACCACTTATTGACTTCTATGGAGGTAGGATGGAGGGTGCTTTTTGAAAAGCAGAAGCAAAACCAACCAATAACATATTTAAAGTTAACTCTCTTTCTTAATTTTTTTTTTAATTCACTGTGATAGAGAGAGATTTGTATGCATAGATCTTTTTTACACTATGGATATAGCTACACATTCAACCATAATCTTAGTATTCAATGAAATAAATTTTTCATTATTCAACCACTTAATTTTATCAACTCAACTATTACTCAAAATTTATAGTCTCCATGTAACAAGATGTTATTTGTCACAAGTAGTTCCGCTCTTCGGCTTCGGTTCGTGTTCAATAGATGGAGTGCGAACGACGCCTCAGTCTTGTATTGGTATGCAGATCAAATTTAAAGTTTGCCATCGACGATTCATATTTATCCTAACATAAGAAATATTTAGGAGAGCTATATTAAAAGGGATATTTTTTCAGTTTGTGTGCCTCTGTTATTTGTTTCTATTACTCTACTATATCCTAAATTTTTATATACATATTTTTACACGATTTCTCATATATGGCATAATAATAAACCAAACAAAATGACTTTATATGATTATTCCAATAAGGAGCACATAGATGCAGGTAAGGATTGGATTATACTCCCATACTCATTTATCTTATATTTATAGATCGCGTAGATTGGAGCATTACACCAAAATTAATTCAGATGGGAACCCAATTGGCTTCATTAGAACACCTTAACATTCCTAAGATATCTTTGTTACAGAAGTTCAGTAGCTTATGGAACCAGACGGGATGCTGTTGCTTCTGCTTTTTTGAAAACCAGAAGCAAAACAAAACCAAGCCTAATTTGGTCTATAACCTTAGTCATGTTGTGTTCGATATTGAGTCTAGGTTTGTAGATGAATGAAACATGGAAGACCATATCTCACAATTAAGATGGATAGCTGTAGCAGAGATCAATTTTTGGTTTGAGGTCAAGAATGACAGTGCAACTTGGCATTATAAGACCATCACATCCCACTTCATTACAAGACCTTGAAGTTTCCAAGTCAAGGTTGATGTTGGGGAGACATTCAATTGAGGTGCTCTATCGTTGGATATTGTGGATCTCAGAAACCTAGTCTATATTCAATACAATTAAGAAAAGTAGGACTCAAAAAAACCCAACTCATTTTTTCTTACAGAAGTTAAATGCAACTTAGCATTATTAGAAAACCATCACATCCCAAAATTATGATAGATTCTGTAGCAGAGATCAATTTGTGGTTTGAGTTCAAGCAGAGATCAATTTCTTTATCAAATATATACACTGTTCACAAGCAATTAATTATATAGAATTGATCATGTTACTGAAAGATAACAACCAACCGTATTTAGTTGTAGAACCATTAAATATAATTGACCTTGTTACTGAAAAATAAAGACAGATCCAAAATAGAGAAGAAGAGCATCCAGGATGCTGCGTCTGCATTTTTTGAAAAGAAGTAGCAAAACCAAACCAAGCCTTTAACCTTAATCATGTTGTGTTCCATCTAGACTCGGTCAGGTTTGTGGATGAGGAAAACATGGAAGACCATCACATGCATCCCAAAGTTAAGATAGATAGTTGTGGCAGAGATCAATTTGTGGTTTGAGTTCACGTCGCTAAAATTTACACAATATTTAATATTAGACAATATATTTATATCTGTTATCAATTATATTCTTTATTTTCATCTATCTTACCAGATGGCACCCATGACCCGAGCACGTGCACGTCGCTTGAGAGCGACACCACCTACTGTTAAGGAGGAAGTGATGCCTCCTACTGTTAAGGAGGAAGTGAATGTTAAGGAGGAAGAGATACCACCTGCTGTTAAATTGGAAGCAGTGTTAAGGATGAAGTTGTGCCTCCTACTATTGGGCAGGCACCAGCCCAGAGGGGGAGTTCCAGTCACCCAGCACCTATAGCGGGGATTGATCACATAGACGCTGTTTATGCGAAGTATCTGAGGGACTGGTATGTGCCCCAGCATATTGGATATCCTCGAGATTGATACTGTGATGTTTCATATACTTTTATTGTGGTTATTATATGATTATGATACTTTTATATTATGCATTTTGTGTGACTGTAATACTTTTATTTTGTGTGTATTGTGTGACTGTGATATTTTATATACTTTTGTGTTATTTCGTACGCAGAAAATTCAATGGAGGGTTGCTCCAGGTCTGTCTATAATATTTATGTGTATTGTGTGACTGTGATACTTTTTATTCATATTAAATGTATGTTAATTTATCGGTGTTGAGTGTTCCATCGAAGGGGTCGGCGAACCCAGAGAATTCAACGGAGGGTTGTTCCGGGTCTATTTATAATTAGAAATTCATAAATTGCAGAAAGATTGGTAATTTTTAACATTTTTTTATTTTTCACTAAAAATTTAGCGACGTTTAGCGACGTTATTAGACATCGCTGAATACATCACAAATTTAGCGACGTTTAGTGGCACCAAATACGTCGCTAAATTAGCGACGCTGAGTCGCTAAACGTCGCTAATAAGAAAAATATTAGCGACGCAAGTACGTCGGTAGTAAACGTCGCTATAGCGACGTTTTGCGACGTATTTCCTGTCAGCGACTAGCTTAACTGTGACTTCCTTAAAACGTCGCTATATACGTCGCTAATTTATTTTAGCGACATTTTTAGTCCATTTAGCGACGTTTTCAGGCGTCGCTAATTTTAATTATTCTGATAGTGGACGAAAGATAATCCGAAGGCCAGGTTGGACTTAGAAGAAATATGTAGACATCCTGCGTTGCATTTGATAGAGGAGGGGAATGGAAAGTTAAAGCAACCTAAGTCAGTTTTCTTACTGGAGAAAGAGGATAAAGGGAGACTTTGTAGGTGGATTCAAGGTCTAAAGTTTTCAGACGGGTACGTGTCAAACTTGAGAAGATGCATCGACCTCAAGGAGAACAAGCTGGCGGGTATGAAGAGCCACGATTGTCACGTATTCATGGAGAGGTTAATTCCGATTGTATTTTGGGAATTCTTATCGCAGGTCGTTTGGGATCCATTGACAGAGCTCAGCATATTCTTCAGAGATCTTTGTTCTACTAAGTTGCTCGTCGATCGTCTAGAAAAGCAAGAGAAGGACATTGCGGTAACACTATGTAAGCTCGAGAAGGTGTTTCTGTCACGCCCCAGTCCCAAAATACGTGGGACTAGGAACACGTAAGCATGCCAGCCGTATGTATATGGCAACTCCAATATATGGATACCATAATACACATGTACGCTGTAATATGAATATAAACTCACATATGGTATATATAGTGTCACAAGTCACAGATATACTAATCTCATCCACACAATAAGTCATAGAAAAGAAATAACTAAACTAGAATAATAAGTATTAATAATCCAAAACTAATAGTCGGATGGAGACAAATCCACTACCAATGACTATATCAATACTAAAATGAGAGAGAAGAGTAAAATCTCCAATATAAATAAGATGATGATATAAAGGTATCAGCGAAGCGATCCATCGCGAGAGATAATCTAAGATGCTCCGAAGGTAAGACCTCCTCGAAAGAGATAAGTAGTAAGTCCTGATCCGTGCTCCTGCGAATAGTCATGAACATCAACACCTGGAAAGAGACCAGGTCCTCAGAGGAACGTAATAAGATACATAGAAGCAAGCCAATTTGAATACAGTAAACATGCATAATGTTTGAAAATATATAAGTACGCTGTACAAGACAATCTATATGAATGCAAATAAGGATAACTTTTTGACGTATGGGCAAGGGTAGGCTACTAGATCTAAGCCTCACAACTCACACACCCGTCAGGGGACATCAGAAATCGACATACCTCGGGGGTAGCGACCAGCGCGACTCTACAAAAATCGACATACCTTGGGGGTAGCGACCAGCTCGACACACTACCGTAGTGCGATCTATATACTACGGTTTACCATAGTGGTTAAAGCCCATACGCCTACTGATCCTTCCCTTATGATACTAAGTGTCATGTGTGTGTCAACATATCTAATATATAGTAATGACTGAAAAAAACTACACATGCAATGAATATACAGAAATGCAATGAATATAAAAAAATATAATAAGCATGCAAAGTACTGTAAACAATTTGGCAAGATATCTTGCCTGGTCTGAAAAAGAATGAAGTCCCAACTCAAGGCGTCGTCCGATCTACCCGTCACATAAATTAAACAAGTTAGGTTACAAAAGTGGGTGAATAGGTTCCTCCATTTTAATCTATCTTAATTCTGAATAAAATAACTTAAGATAGTATTTTAATCTTATTATAATCTGATTTTATTGTTAAACCCTAATTTTGGTCCAACGAAAGACAACTTTACGGATTTGTGATCCATGGCACGCAAATCGAGACAATCCGTTGACCAAAAAGTCAACCAACTCAAATCCTTGATTTTCGTGTAGAATTTGATAGATTTCAGTGCTACATGAATACCGGAATCAACGGTTTCATAAAATCACAAGTCGGTAAATAGTTATGTCTACAAGGGCGCACATATGATAATTTTTGGTGGTTTCCTATTTACGTATACGTTGAACGAATTTTAAAGTGAATTAAACTTACATGTTAAATTATGAAAATATTATTTTATGTAATTCCATCATGTCAACTTTCCGAAACTTCAAACGGTTCGTAATTCCGAATTGGGATCTCCCAAAATCTCGAAAATACGAAAATGCGTCTGATTTCGGACAACTGGCACTTTCAGAATATTCTAGAAAAATAGGTTCCAAAATTATTAAAATAATTTATATATTAAGAAAATTAACCTTGATAAGGTTCTAACAAAAAAAATTGGAGTGCGTTTGGAGTCTGGAGCTAGGAGATATCGTCTATTTAAGTCGTCATAACTAATAGAAAATGAGGCTGAATTTATGACGAATTTTGACTGTTTTTTGACGAAAATGAGGGGAATTTGGGAAAGAAAAATATGAAGGATGAGGTATTTATAATGGTGGACACTACTTAATTGAATACGACTAGGATTGGCTAATTTGGATAGGATTATGATGAGTTTAAACAAGGATAGGATATGCATGAAGTTGCTTTTCTACTAGGCTCAGGATTTGAATTAATTTAAAATAGAGTTTGAGTTTAATTAATTTAAAATAGAGTTTGAGTTTATCTCACTAATTTATAATCTTAAATAAAATTAAAGATAATACAAATAATTTATATATAATCTTATTAATATCTATTAACACTAAATTAGCATCTATATAATATTAAGACTATATATATCCAAATAAATCCTACATAATTTCAAAAATCTAAATAAATTTCTTAAAATTCTAAATAAATTACAGAAAAATATAATTAAATATTTTAACCTAAAATAAATATTTAGTAGGAATAATATACAAGTATGGTTTCATAGTAAATCATGAAAGTCCTAGAAATTTATGTTCCCTATGTTTTAATTACCTAAAAATTCTAGAAAAATATCCAAAAATCTAAAATAGCCTAAAAATGATTCTAAATAAATATTTACATAAGTAAATATAATAAGATTTATTTTCTAATCAACTAATAGAATATTCTAAAGTAATTCAATATTTAAAATAATCTATAATAAATATAATAATATAAAATACACATAAAATACATATTTTGGGTGAGGGGGTTTACAATCTACCCAACTTAAAACAATTTTGTCCTCAAAATTAAAACGAGATATGGTTTCTCTCTATCTAATCCTACCTGATCACAATCTAGAAGAATTGACCTCAAGTTTAACGATGCAATTTCTGCCCAACTTAGAATTTACCCATCTATCACAATAGGCTATACATCTAAGAAAACTATTCCTCAATTTATTTAATTATGTTATTCACTCCTCAAAAGTTTTAACACCAACATATTACCTATGATATGCCCTTAATCAATTATAAAAGAGAGTCACCAAGTCATGTGATTAGCCTATGAGGTATATCTAGTACTATCAGTATATCAACTTATACCAAGCACGAGGTTTCGTCTTTCCAAAATTAGGGAAGACGAAAAACAATAATAAAGAGTTCAAGGGAGAAGGTAATAGAATAGAAGTATGGAGGTCAAGGCGTTTAAAGAATTCAAATAGGAATTGTCAAGGCAGTTGTGGATTAAAATCCTATTTGGTAGTTTCTTATTCGCATGCTCGTATAAGTACAGTTATGTAACCGATACGATACGCTCAGACATGTCTAGAGGGCAAGTAGATTTGTCTAAGAAGCTAAGTCAATGTTATCTCAATCCACATTAGTCATGCGAGGGGTGAACCAAGCGCACTATGGTTGATCAGTCCGTAATAGACTGATTCTGAAATATATTAATGTATATACCCAATAATACATATATCATGATCAAGCTCGATAAAAGAGTAAGCTTGCATAACTAGGCTATAATAGCAGCATAAGTTAAGGTAGTACAGATAATATAAGTACGATAGATTTATGATGAGAGAAATTACAAAATAATTCAAGTTTACAAAGAAGATAAGACTCTACAGTCTCTACAGTTGTCATACTAACTCCTTGTCTAAGTTGCTAGTCGACCAAATAGGGGTATGGGCCTCTAAGTTCTACAGTCTGAATAAACACTATCTTCTTATGCTATCTTCTTATGCAAGTCTATAGTTGGTGTCATTCGATTATACTTCATCAATGGGTCAAGAGGGCTATGTGATACTATGTTGTGAGGCATACAACCCAACTTAAAAGAATTAACTAATATTGTACTGTCTTAAGGATACAGTAGAAACTCCTCCTAAGGTTTACGAGGAAGGGACTTGGTACTTATTAGGGTATCCTATTGCATTAAAAAGGTATTGGTCATCTTAAGTCTTAATCATAGTGCTTATAGAACAAGTGTTAATAGTAAGTATGGAAGGGTTAGGTGGCACGAGTTGAAAGAAAAGAAGAACATAATTAGTCGTCGCACAAATAGCGAGCGCTAAGTTTTTAGAGGAATAAGATTGAATTTAAATAGAAAGACTCTAGATAATATCATGGTTTTCTAAGGGAAAAGTGGTTTGCTAATCTCTGTGTTCGAGGTATGATCTAGGGAAGTGTTATTTTTCCTCTTGGCCTCCTAGGGTACTGTCTGCTATATCAAGACAAGAATCTAAATTTATGCTTCTCTAATACTATCTCACTATACAAGTTAGGTTTGGTCCTAATATTCAACCGTGGATTTCTAGTGGCCCCTCAATACTAGGGTCAAACAATATGGTTAAATTTTTTAATTAACTCTAGTAGTATCTGCACCACTCTCAAGTCGTCATAAATACATCAAGGGGTCATAAATACATCAAGGGGTAATGGTAAACCAATCTATAGATAAGGAATGCTAGGGTTAACTAGATATTCTAAACTTAGTGATGTGTCAATACTTTAGTTGTATTCTTGGTAGGATTATTACCCTAATTATTATTCTAACAACAAGGATTCCTATGTTCTAGGGGAAGGCTATACTCAAGGAACTATTAGGGAAGCACAGGAATCAAACATGATACGATTATTTAGATAGAACGGATTGGAAGGAAGATGAGTCATAGTCAATTGTGGATGAGATCCTATACTCTAATCCTAGGTGCAGGTTTGTCCGGTACAGTAACGTAACCGAGACAATATGCCCTCGACCTGCATGGGCCACCACAAAAATATGTTACGTCCTAGTCCCAAAATACGTGGGACTAGGAACACGTCAGCATGCCATCCGTATGTATATGGCAACTCCAATATATGGATACCATAATACATACGTACGCTGTAATATGAATATAAACTCACATGTGGTATATATAGTGTCATAAGTCACAGATATACTAATCTCATCCACACAACAAGTCATAGAAAAGAAATAACAAAACTAGAATAATAAGTCTGAATAATCCAAAACTAATAGTCGGATGAAGACAAATCCACTACCAATGACTATATCAATACTAAAATGAGAGAGAAGAGTAAAATCTCCAATATAAATAAGATGATGATATAAAGGTATCAGCGAAGTGATCCATCGTGAGAGATAATCTAAGATGCTCCGAAGGTAAGACCTCCTCGAAAGAGATAAGTAGTAAGTCCTGATTCGTGCTCCTGCGAATAGTCATGAATATCTACACCTGGAAAGGGATCAGGTCCTCAGAGGGACGTAACTAGATATATAGAAGCAAGCCAATTTGAATACAGTAAACATGCATAATGTTTGAAAATATATAAGTACGCTATACAAGACAATCTATATGAATGCAAATGCGGACAACTTTTCGACGTATGGGCAAAGGTAGGCTACTTGATCTAAGCCACACAACTCACACACCCGTCAGGGGATATCATAAATCGACATACCTCGGGGGTAGCGACCAGCGCGACTCTACAGAAATCGACATACCTCGGGGGTAGCGACCAGCTCGACACACTACCGTAGTGCGAGCTATATACTACGGTTTACCAGAGTAGTTAAAGTCCATATGCCTACTGATTGTCCTCTCAAGATACTAAGTGTCATGTGTGTGTCAACATATCTAATATATAGTAATGACTGAAAGAAACTACACATATAATAAATATACAGAAATATAATGAATATACAGAAATATAATAAGCATGCAAAGTACTGTAAACAATTTGGCAAGGTATCTTGTCTGGTCTGAAAAAGAATGAAGTCCCAACTCAAGACGTCGTCCGATCTACCCATCACATAAATTAAATAAGTTAGGTTACAAAAGTGGGTGAATAGGTTCCTCCATTTTAATTCTAAATAAAATAACTTAAGATAGTATTTTAATCTTATTATAATCTGATTTTATTGTTAAACCCTAATTTTGGTCCAACGAAAGTCAACTTTACGGATTTGTGATCCATGGCACGCAAATCGAGGCAATCCATTGACCAGAAATTCAACCGACTCAAATCCTTGATTTGTGTATAGAATTCTATAGATTTCAATGCTACATGAATACCAGAATCGACAGTTTCATAAAATCACAAGTCGGTAAAGAGTTATGTTCACAAGGGCGCACATATGATAATTTTTGGTGGTTTTCTATTTACGTATACGTTGCACAAATTTTATAGTGAATGAAACTTACATTTTAAATTATTAAAATATTATTTTATGTAATTCCATCATGTCAACTTTCCGAAACTTCAAACGGTTCATAATTTCGAATTCGGGATCTCCCAAAATCTCGAAAATACGAAAACGCGTCTGATTTCGGACAGCTGGCACTTTCAGAATATTCTGGAAAAATAGGTTCTAAAATTATCAAAATAATTTATATATTAAGAAAACTAACCTTGATATAGTTCTAACAAAAAAAACTGGAGTGCGTTTGGAGTCCGGAGCTAGGAGATATCGTCTATTTAAGTCGTCATAACTAATAGAAAATGAGGCTGAATTTATGACGAATTTTAACGAAAATGAGGGAAATTTGGGAAAGAAAAATATGAAGGATGAGATATTTATAATGGTGGACACTACTTAATTGATTACGACTAGGATTGGCTAATTTGGATAGGATTAGGATGAGTTTAAATAAGGATAGGATATGCATGAAGTTGCTTTCCTTCTAGGCTCAGGATTTAAATTAATTTAAAATAGAGTTTGAGTTTATCTCAATAATTTATAATCTTAAATAGAATTAAAGATAATAAAAATAATTTATATATAATCTTATTAATATCTATTAACACTAAATTAGCATTTATATAATATTAAGACTATATATATCCAAATAAATCCTACATAATTTCAAAAATCTAAATAAATTTCTTAAAATTCTAAATAAATTACAGAAAAATATAATTAAATATTTTAACCTAAAATAAATATTTAGTAGGAATAATATGCAAGTATGATTTCATAGTAAATCATGAAAGTCCTAGAAATTTACGTTCCTTATGTTTTAATTACCTAAAAATTCTAGAAAAATCTCCAAAAATCTAAAATAGCCTAAAAATAATTCTAAATAAATATTTACATAAGTATATATACTAAGATTTATTTTCAAATCAACTAATAGAATATTCTAAAGTAATTTAATATTTAAAATAATCTATAATAAATATAATAATATAAAATACATATAAAATACATATTTTGGGTGAGGGGGTTTACAGTTTCCTCCTGGATTCTTCGACACTATGGAGAATTTGCCAATTCATCTTTCCTATGAGGCACGTATTGGTGGTTCTGTCGATTATCGATGGATGTTCCCCTTCGAGCGGCATCTGAATCACCTAAAGAGAAAGGTGAAAAATAAGGCACGGGTTGAGGGCTCTATTTATGAAGCTTATGTTCTCGAGGTGATTATAAACTTTTGCTCGACGTATTTCAAACCTCATATTGCTACTAATAGAACAAAAGCTCCGAGAAACGACGACGGATATCAGGAATCTAATGATGCAATACTCAAAGTATTTAATGCATCCGAAAAGCCTTCAAGGAAAATGAAGAAGAGATATTTGAATGACGACGAGCTAAGGACTGCTCAGTTGTATATATTACTCAATTACGACGAGGATAAAGTGGAGAAGCTAGAGGGGTAAGTAATTAATACGTCCACATTTAGATCATCTCAATGTAATAGTATAAGCTACTATTATGCTACTAATCAGCAGTTGCTTCATTATTTTTCAGCACATATAATGATGAGTTGAGGTCGGTTAGACCCTACATAACAGACGAAGAAGTAGAACAAGAAATGAGATGCCATTTTTTGTCTTGGTTGAGCGCATATGTAAGGTGCTTGGTAATTACTTTTTATTTTTACACTTGTAAAATAAATAACTTACTATCGCTACTTTGGTATTTAGGTCGATCGTCTAATAACACCCGAGACTGAATCTATTAGAACTCTAGCCAAGTAACCAATTACTGTCGTTAAAATATAGCCAAGTTTCTGTGTGAATGGGTTTAGGTTCAAGTCAACAAATGCTCCTGTCAGAGACAACTTTCTGGATCTTGATTCCACGAAAAATAGTTATTTGTGTATCAAATCTTCGAACTACAAAGACGTCGATCCAGGCAATGATTTCTTTGGCATCTTATGAGAGATTATGGAGTTGACAAATAATTATGGCACAGAACCTGCTAATATCGTACTATTCAAGTGTGAATGGTTCGATCTGATTCAAGATCAAGGTTGAAAAATTGACAAGCATAGACTTGTGGATATAAACTACAAGCGTAGATATCAAGGCTACGAACTATTTGTCCTATCAAGTCAGGCTCAGCTCGTGTACTTCATAACTTATCCTAGACGGGGGACAGCGAGGTCGGATTGGTAGGTAGTATGCAAGACTAAAGCTAGAAATACCTTTGACATTGACAAAATAGCTTATCAGGAGGACGAGCTACCTCTTGTAACAAATATTGTAGATGTGGACTCAACGAAAGTTACTCATTACACGAGTAATAATGTAGAAGATGTAGAATTATCCGAAGAGGAAGACGAAGACAAAGACGAAGTAGATAAAAGTGAAGACGAGGAGGAGAAAGAGGAAGAGGAGGACGAGTAAGGCGAACAAGATGAATTTTTTGAAGATGATTGAAAATAAAATATTTTGCCTATAGAATATAACTATATTTTGACTGTAGAATATACTATTTTGATGAATATATGTATTATATTTTGACTGTAGAATGTACTATCCATTTAGAATTGTGACACCACTGGTTATTTACTGTACAATTCTATGAATTCTGTGAGATATGCATAACATTTTGACTGTAGAATGTACTATATATTTGTGTATTTTTCATTCATTATATGTTGTTATTAGGTATGACAGGACGACGCGGAGGGTTCGGCAGGTCCCGAGGTAGACAGAGTGCTCCTTCGGTACTGCCTACTGTTGGTTCCGGATCGTCGTCGCCCAGTACTCCAGTATATCGATCAGTCACATCTCTGACTGCGACGACGTTACGTGGCATCACTCCTAGGACGAGCAGTTCCAGGAGTGATAGTACTCCCTCGTCCAGCATTTCTCCTGCTGACGGAACCATGGAGACAGATAAGCTTGTGGAGGAGGTCGTGGCGACGTTGTCCCAGCATCAGCTAGATCCTCCATGCGCACCTCCGGAGGAGACGAGGACAGAGATTTGGGCTGACGGTACAAAGTAAGTCAATTAGATTGTTTAGCATCATATATATAGTGTATTTCTTTATTCATCATATATTGACTTTTTTGATCAAAATAATTATCTCTGTATAGATATCGTCCATCATCGGTTCAGAGACGCTTGGGCCTATTTTTGAGGAACAACTATGGTGGCCCTTGGACCAACTACTCTGAAGCTCCGGAGGAGAGGAAGGCATTCTGGTTTGCGCACTTCAAGGTAAAAGTATATTATATAAATCCTCTAATTTATGTATATTATATAACTTATCTGTGATGCTCACTTAGTAAATTATTTAATGTAGCAAACGTATTTCTATCCTCCGCACCGGGCCGAGTTGATCGAGCGGATGTTTCTTGCCATTGTCGCCAAGCTTATTCGCGATGCTCTAGATGACCAGAAGGCTCATGATCGTGCTGAAAAACCGATCCAAGGTTGGATCACGCCTGAGCAGTGGACTTCGATGAGGGATAGATTCGACGATATGAGGTATAAGGAAAAGCCTGAGAAGGCCAAGGCGGCTAGGTGGAATGCTGCAAAGTGGTGTGGTGGCTCGATTCCGATGACGAAATATTTTTATCGTTTGGTATGTTTTTTATTTAAGATATATTATTTTAATATAAGTACGATAAAATGCATGGTAGTAGGACAAAATGTTTAATTTTAGTACTAAATAATATATTTTTAACAGGTACAGAGGGGTGAGGATGCAAACATGGTGACCGTCTTCTTGGCCACCCATCGAAAGGACAGAAATCTCATTGATGAGAGGGCCTCGCAGACCTATGTAAGTATTACTTTACTTTGTGTTAATTTTATTATAACTTAGGCAATTATAGAGTATCCAAAATTTTCTAGGCCGAGTATCTTAGGCTGCGTGAGCGGGCGACTGCTAGTGCACCTACACGTGGGGAGGCTGGTACTTCCTCGCAGCCCGCTCCAGCTTCGTCGACGGACGAGCTGTGGGTAACCGCCGCTAGTGGTCTCCAGAGGGGTACGTACTACGGTACGGGATCCTATGACACCCTGGTTGCGACACAGTCATCTAGGGCCTTCCCGACAAGTGTGCATTCCCCACAGCCCTCGCAGTCGTCGGCTAGAGTCCAGAAGGCCGTTGACCGTCAGATTGCGTCTCTCCGTGACGAGTTGCTATGAAGGATGGAGGAGGAGCCCTGGACCCAGCCGCAGGCGAACGATCCGACGCTAATCGCACGATTTGATATGCTCGACCGCAGCATCACAGAGCTCCGAGATTTGACAAATGATCTTAGAGCCTCGACAGAGCGTAGCGTGACGGAGCTGCAGGCATCACAGCTATCCATGGACGAGAGGCTGACGATGATCCAGGATTCAATAATTCATAGCAGTACGAGGGTGTTATCTACCATGGATTCTTACAACCAGCGACTCGCAGAGTTGGAGCGGATATGTCCTCATGGTGCGCCTACATTGACACAGACTCCACCGACGTCACTGCCTTCTCCATCGACATCGGTATCGATTTCACGAGAGCAGTATGATCTGTTCTTATCCTTCATGCGCGCTGGTGGTCATCCTCCTGCAGATCCGCAGTAGTATGAATATTTGCATGGATATTTGCTAGATATTTGTCTTCTTTGTATTATTTAGGATGAGACTCAGTTGTATGGATATATATTTGCTGTATTCTTTACGATGATATTTGCTGGATGTTTTATTTTCTTTAAATTTTATTATATTTTTCATATTAAATATATGTTAATTTACCGGTATTGGGTGTTCAACCCAAGGGGGTCGGCGAACCCAAGAAATTCAACGGAGGGTTGCTCCGGGTCTATTTATAGAAATTATGAATTAATAAACTGCAGGAATAATTGTTTGGAAATAATTCAGTATCGATTTTTTTTTTACTGTATCATTAGCGACGTTTTTAGCGACGTTCGTACACGTCGCTAAATACGTTACTAATTTGTGACGTTCTTCACGTCGCTAATGACGTCGCTAAACTCGTCGCTAAAAATGTCGCTATACGTCGCAAATTGCTGACATAGCAGTATTGCCAGGTCATAGTAACGTTGCTATAAAAGTCGCTACTTACATCGCTAATTTGCGACGTACAACGACAAATGTATACGTCGCTAAACGTCGCTAATCTAGCGATGCATTTACGTCGCTAGAAAATATCGGTATAGCAACGTTTGGCGACATTTTTTCTGTCAGGGACTAGCTTAAAGGCGACTTCAGTAAAACGTCGCTAATTACGTCGCTAAAATTATTTAGCGACGTTTATTGATCATTTAGCGACCTTTTTTGCGTCGCTAATTTGATTTTTTCTGGTAGTGTTCAAACCTGTCATATAATTACTACAACCACTATCCAACAACCATATATCATTTGTGTTTTATTTAGCAATAAGAGAAGTCAAGAAAATAATAGCTACTTCATTTATTTCTTCAGGTGCATTGGCTTGATGCTTCTCTTTGTCCCAACATTAACGTTCAATATGACCATACTTGTTGCAATAACGACATTGAATATTTGAGTTGTGGTTACCTTTTCAATTAATTGAGTATCCTTTACTTTTCTAGTTATTTGAGTCTCCTTGATCATTATGATTCCATCTGCCTCGGCCTCGGCCTCTTCCACTACCAAATAAAGTCCAAATAGCGACAGTTTTAGTGACGTCGAAATAAAACATCGCTGAATTATAAGTACTTAGCGACGTCCATATAAAATTTCGCAATACGTCGGTGATAGCAACGTTTAGCGACTATAATTACTATAATAATAATAAATGTCGCAAGGTAGTCACTAAACGCCGCTAACTTTTTAATTTTAGCGACGTTTATCGACGTTTATGTATTTAAGTCGTAGTATATTAGTATATCTGCGATGGTTAGCGACGTCTGGACAGACGTTGCTAATTTATTTCATATAGGGTTTGACGAATTTCTCTTTCCCCTATTTTCTTTGATATCTCCAAAATTTTAAACCCTAGCCCCCAACCCGGTGCCCCACTGCGGTGACCCCCCTCCGGTCTCGTCCTTTCCCCTCCAGCGTGCTCCTCCCTCTATCGGCTCGTCCACCTTTCGGCTCCCCTCCTCCCTACGGCTCCCCTCCTCCCTCCGGAGTCCTCCTCCCTCCAGCTCCCCTCCTCCTCACTCAATGAGCTCCTATCTCTATCTCTCTGACACGACATGATACGACACGATATGACACACACTAACCCTAAACCTAACTCGAACACACTAACATACGGGGATATTAGCCCTAATACGGACACGGACACGGACACCAACATGACATAAACATAAAATTGACATGGGATACGACACAGACACATACACGGACATGACACAGAATATGACACAAACCCTAACCCTATCTCTCTTCTAGTTAGCTGTCTGAGTTTAGACGCAACCTTGCGTATCGGTATTGTATACAATACAATACAGATCTTGATTCAAGGAGAGTAGTATACACGGATACGAAAATAACTCTTCAAAGCTGAGACATGACACAGTATTGGCTTCTTCTAGAACTCGTATCCAACTTGGGTTAGAGTAGTGTCAAACCTATCCTTGACACAAAAGTTCGTGTTCGGATGGTTGTGGCACGGCATTGGTATATGTATCGTGTAACCAAAAAAACACAACGTCCCCCTCGCCCCTGATGACCCCCCTTGGCTCTCCTCAACCCCGACGACCCCCTTCTCGGTCAAAGGATCAGGTAACCTATATTTGAAGTAAGTGCACATTGTATACATATGTGTGTTTGAGTGTATTTAATGAGTGAGTGTTAGTGAGTTAGTATAAGTTTAGGGTTTAAGTGTTGAGTGAGGGTATATATATTAGGATTGAGTATCTAAGGATATTTGAGTTTTGGTTTAGTATCCCAAGATACTTGAGTATATGTCAATATACCAAGATACATGGATAATATACTTGAACGATGTCTAGTCTATTCATCTTTGCAGAATTATCTAGAAATGGATATAAATTATTACCTGCATCATCGTTCGTGGATATACAATCGTCATCCTGATGATATGTACGGTGTACGGGATAAATTTATACAGGAGGTGGAACAATTACTACAGTTCGCCAAGGCGTTCCCTCGGTACATAGACGACACCAAAATTAAGTGTCCGTGTTTGAGATGTCGCAACTTAAAATATCACTCATAAGTGGATGTGATATATCATTTGTACTCGAGGAGTTTTACACCGATTACTATCAGTATACCTCACACAGAGAATTTATGTCTTTAGCATCAGAGTCGAAGCCTTATGTGGAGCCATATATGGATACCCACGACCACACTGATTACGATAACGGGTGCATGAACATAGTTTTTGATGCAGCCGAACCTTGTTTCAATCCGGATAATCAAGATGCAGTTGAGGAGGCACCGAATGCCGATACTGCAAAGTTTATGGAGTTATTGGAGAATGCAATGACTTCATTATATCCTGGTTGTGAGGATCATTCCCCGTTGGAGGTGGTTACAAGATTGTTGAGCATCAAGTCCAATTTTAACATGTCACAAGAATACTACAACCGGCTGATGGAGATCTTGTCGGAGGGTGCTAAGTTGCCTAAAGACTTCTATCGATCTAAAAGGATGGTGAGATCGCTCTGGATGGGATACAAGAAAATCGATGCATGTCTCAACAGGTGCATGCTGTACTACAAAGACGATAATGATGAAGATGTGTGTAGATTCTGTGGTGCTGATCGCTATAAGGCCACTGGTAGAGAAAGGTCTATCGGTGCAAAAAAGCCTACCGATTAGATGCACTACTTGTCTTTGACATCGCGGTTGTAGAGGTTGTTTATGGTGAAGGAGACTGCAGAAAACATGAGTTGGCACAGGCAAAAGAAGATCAAAAGAGTGTTGGATCATCCATCCGATGGAGAAGCATGGAACCACTTTGATCGAGAGTAACAGATTTTACTTCGGATCCGCGTAATGTCAGATTGGGGCTATCCTCTGACGGTTTTACCCCATTCGAACTTTCGGGCTCCCAGTATTCGTGTTGGTCTGTGATCATCACTCCATATAATCTACCGTCTTGGATGTGCATGAAGACTCTGTATATGTTCCTAACCGATATTATCCCAGGTCAGAATAATTCGAAGAGGAACATCGATGTGTATTTATATTCATTGATAGATAAGTTAAATCAGCTGTGGGAAGTAGGTACTGTCAACATGTACGATATTTCTAGAAGGCAGAATTTTAAGATGAAGGTAGCACTTATTTGGACCATCAATGACTTTTTGGCCTATGGAATATTATTGGGATGGAGCACTCGTGGCCGTCTCTTATGTCTGTATTGCATGGAATGCACTATGGCTCTTCGTTTGAAACACGGAGGTAAACGGTCCTTCTTCGATTGTCATCGATAATTCCTACCGAAGGATCATCCGTACCAGAGGAACATGAATGCTTTTCGTGATGATATTACAGATAAGGCCAATCCACAGCCAAGGTAGCCCGCATACACAATATGCAAAGAGGTAAAAGATTTACCAAGTGTTATCAAAGAGTCTGTTAAGGGGTACAAGTATGACGGATTTGGTCACACTCATAACTAGACGAAGAGGAGTATATTCTGGTATCTATAATATTAGAGCACCAATCTAATCAGACATAACCTTGATGTCATGCACATCCAGAAGAATGTGTTTGACAACATAATTAATACTGTAATGGACGTAAAGGGGAAGACGAAAGACAATTCGAAGGCCAGGTTGGACTTGGAAGAAATATGTACACGTCCTGAGTTGCATTTGATAGAGGTAAAGAATAGAAAGTTAAAGCAGCCTATGGCAATTTTCTCACTGGAGAAGGAGAATAAAAGGAGACTTTGTAGGTAGATTCAGGGCCTAAAATTTTCAGACGGGTACGTGTCGAACTTGAAAATATGCGTCAACCTTAAGGAGAACAAACTGACGGGTATGAAGAGCTACGATTGTCACGTATTCATGGAGAGGGTAATTCTGATTGTATTTCAAAAATTCTTACCGTAGGTCATCTGGGATCCATTGACAGAGCTCAGCATATTCTTCCGAGATCTTTGTTCTACTAAGTTGCTCGTCGATCATCTAGAAAAGCAAGAGAAGGATATTGCGGTAATACTGTACAAGCTCGAGAAGGTATTTCCTCCTGGATTTTTTGACTCCATGGAGAATTTACCAATTCATCTTTATTATGAGGCACGTGTCAGTGGGCCTGTCGGTTATCGATGGATGTACCCATTCAAGCGACATATGAATCACCTAATGAGAAAGGTAAAAAAATAAGGCACGGGTTGAGGGTTCTATTTGTGAAGCTTATGTTCTCGGGGAGATTACAAACTTTTGCTCTCATTTTGCTACTAATAGAACGAGAGCTCCAAGAAATGATGACAGATATTAGGAATCTAATGATGCAATACTGAAAGTATTCAATGCGTCCGAAAAGCCTTTAGAAAAAATAAAGAAGAGATATTTTAATGACGATGAGCTAAGGGATGCTCAGTTGTATATTTTACTCAATTACGATAAGGATGAAGTAGACAAGCTAGAGGGGTAAGTAATTAATACGTCCATGTTTACGTCATCTCAATGTAATAGTATAAGCTAATATTATTCTACTAATCGGCGGTTGCTTCGTTATTTTTCAACACTGTAAACTCCCTCAACCAAAATTAGGTCTACTTGGCATAGATAGAGAAACTAGGGCTAGTTGGAATCCAATTATCAATAGAATATTTTATTTTAGACGATTTTGCAATATTTACATCACCTAGTGCACCTTACCGTTGCTTCGATAATTGGAGCACTACACTAGCCATTGCCTTCCTACAAATTTCACACCCTTGTCCTAGACGTGCTCGCCTTCTATTTTGACCTTTGTGTAACTTATAATTATGCTCTTTTATGCTACATTTAGTCGCACAATATTCATCGCGGACATTTATATTTAATTCTAAATAAATTTAACTTTGTATCCTTGTACGTTCTAATTAAAATTGGAGACACAATCTTGACCCGTTTTGTGCAACCCAATTTATGGTAGTATATATTCTGAGTCTTCTATGCTCATGACACTTGTGTCTTACCTAATTTTAATCCTATGTACTTCCAATTAATTTTAGAACACCAATTATATTAATTTTAATTAAATAAATCCAAAATCCCTTTGTGTGTAATTTTTTAATTGTTGGGAACTTTTATGCAAAAGTGCATTAAGGTGTCCACCCCATTGGACAATACATGAAGAAATCCATTTCTCCTTCATGTGAATTTTTTTATAATTTTGGAGTGTGTAACACTCAAACACCAACCCTCCTCAAACCATAGCCCTCTATTTTGAATCAATATAATCCTAGCCCTTGAAATACCTACATGAGAAGTCAAGGTCCAATCCCAAGGAGGATGTTGACCAAGCCCTTTTTCTAGGTCAAACACCGAACCCCCTTTATATATATATATATCACTTTTCTTTTTTATTTATTTATTTCCTTCAACCTAAAACTACCCAGCCGTCATCTCCCTCCCCAACCTCCTATTCATCTTCTCCATGACTGAGCCGCCGGAGCAGCCGAGTCCGGCCACTCCAACCCGCTGAACTCGCCGGATCCTTCACCGCCTCCCTTCGTCTACACCGTTTGCAGCCGGAGCCCCGATATCCAGAGCCGTTGAACCCTTTCCTCCATCATCTTTTCCCTGTCCTCCCGCTGACCGGAGCAGTCCCCCCCGGAGCCCGATCTTCCTCCGCCCGAGCTCCGCCTGAGCTGCTGTTCCCGACTCCTCGACAACCTTCCTCCCATCTCAGATCTCCGTCGGAGTCAGCAGCCCGCTGTGCACCGACTTCCTCGTCGATACAGCAACAGTCCCTTCTCCTCCCTTCATCGATCCCTGTCACTACCCCATTTCCAGAGCAGGGTATTTTTTTATTTTAATTTGGTTAATTGTCTATTTATTATAAATATTTGTATGAATATTTAATTGTTTGTTGTATTATTTTTTATTAGTTATTTTAGGGTTTTGGCTAGCCTGGACCCATGTCATACCTTAGTGGACCCTTGCCAGACCCAACCAACACCCTTGTTAGACTTATTTATTGGCTTAGAATAGTTATTTATATTTTTATTAGTTAGTTGGAGTGATTAGGGATTAATTAGAGTGCATTTGGAACCCCAAACCCAAACCCCAATTAGAATGACTTAAGAGAGGGGCATTTTAGTCATTTTGACTAACCCTAACACCAACCCTAACCCATTTCCTATGCTTGGCCAAACAAGACCAGCACCCCACTTCATTTCTTTTATTTCACTTCACTTCTTCTTCTTCTTCTTCTTCTTCTCCACTCTTTTCTTCTTCTTCCTTCTTCCAATTTTCACATTCCAAGTAAGTTTTTCCATTTTTCTTTTCTTCCTTTACTTGCTTTCCTCTATAATGTAAACCCTAACCCTTTAATTTTCCCTAACCTAGGTGTGTAGAGCTTAGATTTAGTGTTGGAGCTTGGAGGCTTGGTGTGGTGAATTTGGAGCTTTTTGGAGACTTTGGCTTGGGATTCCAACTCCCAAGAGGTAAACCTAATTTTTCTTCTTGTGATTACTCTAATATAGTGTAATTAGTAGTTTAGAACCTTCCTAGACCTTAGGGCTACCCGTGGGAGGAAGTTGGAGCTTGTTTGGAGGTGTTTGGAGACTTTGATATTAGGTTTTGTGTCAATTTTAGTTGAAATCCGAGATTGGCCAAATTTTTGGTGTTGTCCTAGGTTAGACGGACCTAGGTAGACGTGCTTGGGTGTCTTGAGGATAAGTACGTATCTCCGTTCGGACACGTGAGGTCGTGTCGCAGAGAAATGGGCGTTTCGGGCGATTTGGGAGTTTTTGTCGTCGTAGGTTCTATGTGCGTGCGCGTTTTTGTCATGGGCCAAGAATCGACGAGTTAGCATTTTTTCTAG
The DNA here is from genome assembly GCA_036927795.1 of Iris macrosiphon. Classification (NCBI taxonomy): domain Eukaryota; kingdom Viridiplantae; phylum Streptophyta; class Magnoliopsida; order Asparagales; family Iridaceae; genus Iris; species Iris macrosiphon. The sequence goes on from JAYESA010000004.1 coordinate 181,936,619, forward strand.
GATCTAGACATCGATTAGAACCCGTGGGTAAATTTTGGGCCGATTCCGAGTAGGTTTGGTGTGCGTTTCACGAGGTTTCATGAACCGCACTCCACGTGTTCGTCGAAATGACCGAATGGCCATTTCGACTTGGTTTTTAGGTTTCGGGCTTGTGCGCAGGTTGGTTTAGCTTCGGAGAGTGTGTGCTAGAGTTTTCGAGTTATATTTTATATATTTATATATATTTCTAGGTGTTTTGGTGGTTGTGCGTGCGTTGGTGTTGGTGTTTGTGTGTGATTGTGTGTTTTGTGTTAGTGTGCTAGTGTGTGTGTGTATATATATATATGTGTATAAGTGTATCTATATATATATGGTTGTGTGTGTATATATATATGTATGAGTGTGTGTGTATCTATATATATATGGTAGTGTGTGTATATATATATATATATATATATATATATATATATATATATATATATATGTGTTTGTGTGTATATATATACATATATATTTGTGTTTGTGTGTATATATATATATGAGTGTGTGTGTATACATATATATATGTATATATGTTTGGGTATATATATGTTTGGGTATATATATATATATATGTATCAGTGAGTATGCTTGTGTGTCTGTGTGTGTCGTGGTGTGCATGTCAGTGTGCTAGAGCGAGAGGTAGAGAGAGAGAGAGAGAGAGAGAGAGAAGCAGCTGCTGCTGCAGGGAGCAGCGCTCGCGGCAACAACGCAGCGGCAGCACTCCACGGCAGCAGCGACAGCAGCAGCAGCAGTTGCGTGCAGCAGCGGCAGCAGCAGCAGCTCGTGCAGCCGTGCAGCGCCACGGCAGCAGCCGCGCAGCGCCGCGGCAGCAGGGGAAGCAACAGGAGTAGTAGCAGCTGCGGGCAGTGGCAGCGACCCGTTTCAGCAGCGCGCGCGCGCGCTCGAGCCAGTTTCTCCCCCCCTTCTTATATATATATATATATATATATATATATATATATATATATATATGTATATACGTATATATATAGATAGATATATACCTAGATAAGTATATATATGTATAGATATATAGATAGAGATTGATATATATATATATGTGAGATGTGTGGATATATGTATATGTGTATGTATGGATATATATATATATATATATATATATATATATATATATATATATATATATATATATATGTAGGTAGATGCATATGTGTTTGTATATATATATTTGCTTAGTTATATAGCTAGGTATATGTTTATATAGATAGTTAGCTATATGGTTAGTGTTAGAGAGGGGGATAGTTGGGTATCTCAATACCTCGAGATACCCAAGGTATTGAGGGTAGTGAGGTAAGGTAAGGTATTAAGGTAGCCTAATACTAAGTTATATATATAGATATAGATATATATATTGATGTTATGTATATAGTAGTATATTTATAGATAGCTAGTTAGTTAGAGTTAGAGGGTAAGGTATCTCAATACCTTGAGATACCAAGGTATTGAGATAAGTTGGGTATCGGAGGTAAGTTATTGAGGTATTTACCTATACACTAGGTTATATATATATATATCTATATAGTTAGATATATGTTATATATATATATTAGTATATGGTAATATATATATATATATATATATATATATATATATAGTTAGTTAACTAGTGTTAGTGAGGGGTAAGGCTTGAGTATCTCAATACCTTGAGATACTCAAGGTATTGAGCGTCGGGGCAAGGTATTGAGTTTTAGCCTAGGATTGAGGTTAGACTTGGTTTTATATATATAGTTATATATATATATATATATATATATATATATATATATATATATGCTGGTATATATTTTAGAGGGTATAGGCGGGGTATATAGCGTAGGTTGAGGTATCGGATACCGAGGGTATCCCGGTATCTCAAGGAGGCGAGTTTAAGGGTTTATTAGCTTAATGACCTAGTTTTGACCTAGAATTTTAGGGGCACCCTTGTTTGACCTAGAGTTGACCGTAGTTGACCCGGTTGACCGCCAAAGTCAACTTTTGACCTAGTTTTGACCTATAGTTGACTTTTTGGACACAGAGTTGACTTTTTGACCAAGATTTTGCCGGTTTGACCCGTTTGACCTAGAACAACCCTAGAAGCTTGTTTTTAGTTATTTTATATCTGTTTAACTTATTAGAACCCTGTTTAACCTTAATTTTCGCAATAGGTCCTTGCGACACCAGTTCGGATCGCTAGTTGCTCAGGACGTCAGGCGAGTACATTCTCTGATAGTTTTTATTATCTGATGATTATTATGATTCAGCTTCTATTATAATATTCTCTGATTTTTCTGGCACGACACGGACTAGTATTTCTGGATTTATTTACTTGCGACACGTATATTTTATGTTTCTGGCATCTATTTTGGAATCACCTACTGGCACCACTACAGGCATCACTCATATTTCTGGCTAGACTCATACTTGATTTACGTGTCGGGTGTTGGATTCACTTGTACTAGTCGGGGCGGGGAAATACTCGAGTAGACATGTAAACATTCCCAACTAGAATCACTGGAATCACCCCCTCTGGTCTAATCTGGAATGATAGCAGCCGCACACCCAGTGTGCGGTGAGCCATACTTACCCCTAGCCGTTTACATGTCGAAACAGGTATTTCAAAGACACGAGTTCATTCTTTCTAGTCTGGACTCTCTTGTATTTCTTGCTGGTCTCACTTATAGTTTCTGGACTTGACTCATTACATGTACTCTTGCTGGACTCACTACATGTTCTTGTGCACGCACTTACTCTTAGTTTAGATTTCTTGTATCCTGTTTATTACTATCTTGCTTCTGATATTCATTCATCTTTACCTTTATGCACCAGTGATATGTATATTTCCTTGTTTCATACCTTATTTCATTCTCCCTGCTACTTGCTATAACTGCTTTATAATTTTTATCATTTAACTGGAACTGTTGTTAGAGGTGTACTTGCTCCAATCCTGACTGGATATATTTTTCAGAGGATCCGAAGGATTGGTGTTCGACGTTTTATGGACCTCAGCCTGTCGATGGTGCAGACAAGGACCCCTAGTTCAGGAGTGATTTTCGGGTTGGTAGCCGGGATCACTAGGACCTCAGTTGTTATTTTATTAGCTTTTGGTACCGAATTTGTCTCCGGTTTTGGATTGAGATCTTGTATTATATTTGATTCAGGATGTTGTTGTATTATTATTATTGATGTAGTTGTTTTTTTGGTAGCAGTTGTTTAGACCTTGTTGTTAGACTTCTGTGTTATCTTATATTGCTTAGATTCGTGATTGAGTACTTGTGTTATCATTATGATATTGCTCCTCCATTTGGAGTTGAGATCTTGAAAGGTGCTTATATTGATTGTGTGAGATTGTTAGCTAGATAGTAGACCAAGACAGCGTTCTACCGCCGATGCTGCGGCGTAGGATGGACGTACCCATGACTCATGCCCGATTTTTCGGGTGCGGGTCATGACAATCCTGAGCCATCCTTCTCCGCCGGAGCAGCTCCCCTCCGCCGAGCCTTCGTCCCCAACCTACTACCACCCTCTCCCTCTCTTCTCCGGATAACTAAACTCGCCTGAGCGGACCCTGACCCGACGTTCTCCTCCTCCATTGCCTGAACGACGCCCCTGAGCACCCCGAGCGTCGGAGCAGTAACAACCGGACCTCCCCGCACCATCACCAATGTTCACTTTTCCCGCCTGAGTCGACCTGCCCTCATCTTCTTCCTCTTACCCTCCTCGACGACTCCAACAGCAGTCGTCTGAGCCCCGACTTCCCTCAGCTCTGCCACGACCACCTCGACTCCATCACCATCACCATCACCATCATCATCATCATCATCATCACCACCATTATCATCATCGCCTTCAACTTCGTCGTCATCGTCGCCATCGTCCTCATCGTCGATCTCGTGCACGTGCACAAGTTCGTACCTATCCCTCCTCTTTTATTTTATGTGCGTATGTGTGATAGCGTAGGGTTTAGTATTGCCTTATGACAGGTTCAATTGGATGATTTCAGACCTTGAGTCGGTGAACCCAACTCGTATACGTATACATACGCGTATACGTATATTATTAAATTTGGTATATATATATATATATATATAGATATATATAGTGTAGGAATTTAAAGCAAATGCCAGTTATGACTATATATGTATTTATGCGGTGTTGCCATAAATGTTAGTAGTAGATATCCCGTGTCTACAATTGACTATATATATATATATATATACATACTGTATGACCATAGGTGTTAACTGTGGATATCCCGTATTTACAGTTGACTATGCAACCCTATATATTATGAGTTGTCTGCCTTGTGTACACTGATGTACTGGCTAGACGTATTAGTGTTTGACTGTCTGTTTTTACAGCATTTGAGGACGTGACACCCGTGCAGCTAAACGAACGCTTGACCCTGTTAGTTGACCAGTATCATCCCTAGTGTACCCTCTGAGTTCAGTGTAATTATGGTTGTGTATGTGCTAGTGTAATGAATGATGTTTTATTGTATTATATTATATGTATATAGGACCTATCGGATTGATCTGCGCGACTTCAGGAGCAGGTTATTGGTACTACTCAGTTTCTTGCCAGGCAAGTATACCTTGCCATTGTACTGTAATTTATATTCCATATGTTGCATGCATCTTACTTCTGCTCATTTAGTTCATATATTTTAAACTGCTACATAAACTGTGTGTCCAAGAAAACTTGGGTGCAAAGACGATGGCGTCGTATTCTATTTTTATTATGTATATGCATTAACCTAGTTTATGAGACCATCCCATTATCATAAGGTATTCATTAGGTTTCATTGGTCATGACACAGCTGTTACACGAGTGTGAGTCTCATGTAGGATACGAACTGCATATTGGATTGGCCTTTTGTACGTATGGGACGTGCGTTAGGGATAACTGCCGATAGAAACTTTGCATGCTAGAACACTTGGCAGTTATTAGAAGTATTATCGTGTCATGGATGTGACATGCTTAGAACATGGGGTGGAGAGAACAACAAGTAAGGCGTTTGGGCTCCTTTGTACTTTCTTTTTTATGTAACCCGCACGCTCTGCCGGAGATGCGTGATCATGATGACCCCTATATTACCTGGCGGCCTCTGCCATTCATAAGACGATATGCTTTTTAGGCCCCTAAATCTCCAAGAGAATCATGCTAATCCTATTTTGGCTAGATAGCCCACGTGTTAGAAAATTGTTCTCAAACTGCATTCACATAGATGGTTAGGCGACCCGTTGGATGTTTATTTACAGTACTTATTGGCATGCTTCTATATATCTTGTTACGTCCCTCTAGGGACCTGGTCCCTTTCCAGGTGTAGATGTTCATGAGTATTCACATGAGCGCAGATCCGAACTTGCTACTTATATTTCAAGGAGGTCTTCTCTTCGAGTCTCATTGATTGTTGGTTGATGTACTTATATTGTGTTTGCTTTTATATTCTAGTTTGGTAGTGAATTTTTTCTACCCGACTATCATCCTTAGATACTTCATATTGAGATTTAGTTACATAGATATTGGTTATTTATTTATTTATGATTTCTGTGGATGAAATTTAGTTATGCCCTGTGACTTGTGAGATATATTTATACCACTTGTGAATCGTTATTCATATTACAGCGTACGTGTGTTATGGTTTTCATATATTGGAGTGTCATATTCATACGACTGGCATGCTTACGTATTTCTAGTCCTACGTATTTTGGGACTGGGGCATGACATGTTTTTAGTGGTGGCCCATGCAGGTCGAGAGCATATTTTCTCGATTATGTTACTATATCTAGCAAGCCTGCAATTAGGATTAGAGTATAGGATCTTATCCACATTTGACTATGACTCTTCCTTCCTATCCGTTCTATTTAAATAATTGCATCCTGCTTGATTCATGTATTTCCCTAATAGTTTCTTGAGTATAGCCTCTGCTAGAATATAGGAATCCTTGTTGTTAGGATGATAATTATGGTAACACACCTACTAAGAATACCACTAGAATACTGACACATCATTAAGTTTAGAATACCTAATGAACCCTAGCATCCCTTACCTGTAGATTGATTTACCATTATCCCTTGATATATTTATGAAGACTTCAGAGTGGTATAGACACTACTAGGGATTAGTTAGAAATTTGACCATACTGTTATACCCTAACATTAAGGAACCAATAGAAATCCAAGATTTAATAGTAGGACTAAACCTAACTTTCATAGTGAGATAATATTAGAACTATAAATTTAGATCATTGTCTTATTATTAGTAGACAATACCTTAGGAAGCCAAGAGGGAAGAATATAATATTTTCCTTAATCATACCTCGAACACAGAGATTAGCTCACCACCTTCCCCTTAGAAAACCATGATATTATCTAGAGTCTTTCTATTTAGTTTCATATCTTGTCCCTTTGCAACCTTAACGATCGCTATTTGTGCGATAACTAATTATGTTTTTTTTCTTAATCTTTCAATTTGTGCCACCTAACCCTTCTGATTGTAGGCTGAGTGCTTTTCTTTTATGTTAAGGATATATAGTTTGCTAGGATTATAGTTGTTAATCTTGAATTTTGAAATTATGTACTTGGTAGTTAGAACTTGATAGTTTGAGTTGTTCCTTTAGATTATGATTTGATTATCCTTTAGTTTTGAATCACATAATTTGTACCCCCACCTCTATATAAGTTATGCCTTTTTCACTTGAGAGCCAGCAACTTTTCCATTCTTACAATAAACACTTTTGTTTTATAAGCACTATGATTAAGACTTAAGATGACCATTACCTATGTAATGCAATAGGATACCCTAATAGATACCAAGATCTTTTCTCGTATACCCTAACAGGAGTTTCTATTTTACCCTTAAGATAGTACAGTATTAGTTAATTCTTTTAAGTTGGGTAGTATGCCTCATAACCTAGTATCACATAGTCCTTTTGACTGATTAATGAAGTGTAATTGAATGACACCAACTATATGCTAGCATAAGACGATAGTGTTTATCCAGAATGTAGAACTTAGAGTCCCATATCCCCTTCTTGGTCGACTAGAGACTTAGACATGAGCTGTACGATAACTGTAGAGGCACAACACCAGATGAGTCTCACCTTCTTGGTAAACTTGAATTATTATGTACCTTCTTTCATCATAATCCAGCGTTCTTATATTTCTGTACTACCTTGACTTATGCTGCTATTTTATAGCCTAGTTTTATAAGCTTATTCTTTTATCGAGCTTGATCATGATATATGTATTATTGGGGACACCTACTAATGTATTGTCTAAATCAGAATTAGTGTATTATGGTCTAGCTAACCTTAGTACATTTGGTTCGCCCTTCGCAATACTACTTTACGTGGATTAAGATATATCGTTGACTAATAGACGAATATTCTTGCCTTCTAGATATGTCAGAGCATATCATATCAGGTACATAACTGTTCTGATATGAATATGCGAATAGGAGTTTACCGAAATAGGATTTCAATCCACAACTGTCTTGACCACTCTATTTTGAATTCCTTAAACGCCTTGATCTCCATACTTCTATTCTATTACCTCCCCCTTGAACTCTTTATTATTGTTTTTCGTCTTTCCTTATTTCGGAAAGACAAAACCTCATGCTTGGTATAAGTTTGATACACAGAGAGTACTAGATATACTCCATAGGCAAATCACATTACTTGATGACTATTTTTTGTGATTAAGGACATATCATATGTGATACATTTGTTGTTAAAACTTTGAGGATTAAATAACACGATTAAATAATTTGAGGAATAGTTTTCTTAAATATATAAGCCTTATATGATAGATGGGTAAATTTTAAGTTAGATAGAAGTCGCATTGTTAACTTGAAATAAATTCTTTAGATTGTGATCAAGTGGGATTAGATAGAGAAAAATTATGCCTTATTTTAATTTCGAGGACAAAATTATTTTAAGTTGGGTAGATTGTAAACTCTCTCAACCAAAATTAGGCCTACTTTGCATAGATAAAGAAACTGGGGCTAGTTGGAATCCAATTATCAATAAAAAAATTATTTTAGACGATTTTGTAATATTTACATCACTTAGTGTACCTTACCGTTGCTTCGATAATTGGAGTACTACACTAGCCATTGCCTTCCTACAAATTTTATATCCTTGTCCTAGACGTGCCCGCCTTTATTCTGACCTTTGTGTAACTTATAATTATGCTCTATTGTGCTACATTTTAGTCGCACAATATTCATCACGGATATTTATATTTAATTCTAAATAAATTCAACTTTGTATCCTTGTGCGTTCCAATCGAAATTGGAGACACAATCTTGACCCGTTTTGTGTAACCCAATTTATGGTAATATTCTATTCTGAGTCTTTTATGCTCATGATACTTGTGTCTCACCTAATTTTTATCCCATGTACTTTCAATTAATTTTAGAACACATATTATATTAATTTTAATTAAATAAATCCAAAATCCCTCTGTGTGCAATTTTCTAATTGTTGGATAATTTTATGCAAAAGTGCATTAAGGTGTCCACCTCATTGGACACAATACATGAAGAAACCCATTTCTCCTTCATGTGATATTTTTCCATAATTTTGGAGTGTGTAACACTCAAACACCAACCCTCCTCAAACCATAGCCCTCCATTTTGAATCAATATAATCCTAGCCCTTGAAATACCTACATGAGAAGCCAAGGTCCAATCCCAAGGAGGATGTTGACCAAGCCCATTTTCTAGGTCAAACACCCAACCAACTTTATATATATATATATATCACTTTTCCTTCTTCTTTTTTTCCTTTAACCTAAACCTACCCAGCCATCATCTCCCTCCCCAATTCATCTTCTCCATGACTGAGCCGCCGGAGCAGCCGAGTCCGGCCACCTCAACCGCTGAACTCGTCGGATCCTTCGCCGCCTCCCTTCGTATACACCGTTCACAGCCGGAGCCCCGACATCCCGAGCCGCTGAACCCTCTCCTCCATCATCTTTTCCCTGTCCTCCCGTCGACCGGAGCAGTCCCCCCCGGAGCCCGATCTTCCTCCGCCCGAGCTCTGCCTGAGCTGCTGTTCCCGACTCCTCGACAACCTTTCTCCCATCTCAGATCTCCGTCGGAGTCAGCAGCCAGCTGTGCACCGACTTCCTCGTTGACCCAACACCAGTCCCGTCTCCTCCCTTCATCGATCCCGAGCCATCCTTCTCGGTCGGAGGAGCTCCCCTCCACCAAGCCTTCGTCCCCAACCTGCTACAACCCTCTCCCTCTCTTCTCCGGCCAACTGAACTCGCCTGAGCGGACCCCAACCCGAAATTCTCCTCCTCCCTCGCCTGAACGACGCCCCTGAGCACTCCGAGCGCCGAAGCAGCAACAACCGAACCTCCCCGGACCACCACCACGGTTCACCTCCCCCGCTTGAGTCGACCTGCCCTCATCTCCTTCCTCTCATGCTCCTCGATGACTCTGGCAACAGTCGCCTGAGCCCCGACTTCCCTCAGCCCTGCCATGACCACCTCGACTCCATCATCATCACCATCACCATCATCATCATCATCATCATCATCACCATCATCATCATCATCATCGCCTTCAACATTGTCGTCATCGTCGCCATCATCCTCATCGTTGATCTCGTATATGTGCACAAGTTCGTACCTATCCCTCCTCTTTTATTTTATGTGCATATGTGTGATAGCGTAGGGTTTAGTATTGCCTTATGACAGGTTCAATTGGATAATTTCAGACCTTGAGTCGGTGAACCCAACTTGTATACGTATACGTATATGTACGTGTATGCGTATGCATATATTATTCAATTTGGTATATATATATATATATATATATATATATATATATATATATATATTGTGTAGGAATTTAATACAAATGCCAGTTATGACTATATATGTATTTATGCGGTGTGGCCATAAATGTTAGTAGTAGGTATCCCATGTCTACAATTGACTGTATATATATATACATACTGTATGACCATAGGTGTTAACTGTGAATATCCCATATTTACAGTTGACTATGCAACCCTGTATATTATGAGTTTTCTGCCTTGTGTACACTGACGTACTGGCTAGACGTATTAGTATTTGACTGTCTATTTTCATAGAATTTGAGGACGTGACATTCGTGCAGCTAGACGCACGCTTGACAATGTTAGTTGACCAGTATCACCCCCTAGCGTACCCTCTGAGTTCATTATAACTATGGTTGTGTATGTGCTAGTGTAATGGATGATATTTTATTGTATTATATTATATGTATATAGGACCTATCAGATTGATCTGTGCGACTTCAAGGGCAGGTTATTAGTACTACGCAATTTCTTGCCAGGCAAGTATACCTTGCCATTGTACTATAATTTATATTTCATATGTTGCATGCATCTTACTTCTGCTCATTTAGTTCATATATTTTAAACTGCTATATAAACTGCACATCCAAGGAAACGGGTGCAACGACGATGGCGTGGTATTCTATTTTTATTATGTATATGCATTGACCTAGTTTATGAGAACACCCCATTATCATGCGGCATTTATTAGGTTTCATTGGCCGTGACACAGCTGTTACACGAGTGTGAGTCTCATGTAGGACACAGACTGCGTATTGGGTTGGCCTCATGTACGTATGGGACGTGCGTTAGGGATAACTGTCGATAGAAACTTTACATGCTAGAAGACTTGGAAGTTATTAGAGGTATTATCGTGTCATGGATGTGACATGCTTAAAGAATGGGGTGTGGAGAATAACAAATAAGGCATTTGGGCTCCTTTGCACTTTCCTTTTTATGTAACTCGCACGCTCCATCGGAGATGCGTGGTCGTGATGACCCCTATATTACCTGGCGGCCTTTGTCGTTCAAAAGATGACATACTTTTTAGGCCCCTGAATCTCCAAGAGAATCATGCCAATCCCATTTTGGCCAGATAGCCTACGTGTTAGAAAGTTGTTCTCAAACTGCATTCACATAGATAGTTAGGCGACCCATTGAATATTTATTTACAGTACTTATTGGCATGCTTCTATGTATCTTGTTACGTCCCTCTGAGTACCTAGTCCCTTTCCAGGTGTAGATGTTCATGAGTATTCGCAGGAGCGCAGATCCGAACTTGCTACTTATATTTCGAGGAGGTCTTCTCTTCGAGTCTCATTGATTGTTGGTTGATGTACTTATATTATGTTTGATTTTATATTCTAGTTTGGTAGTGAATTTGTTTTCACCCGACTATCATCCTTAGATACTTCATATTGAGATTTAGTTACATAGATATTGGTTATTTATTTATTTATGATTTCTGTTGATGAGATTTAGTTATACCCTGTGACTTGTGACATATATTTATACCACTTGTGAATCGTTATTCATATTACAGCGTACGTGTGTTATGGTTTTCATATATTAGAGTGTCATATTCATACGGCTGGCAGGCTTACGTGTTCCTAGTCCTACGTATTTTGGGACTGGGGTATGACAAACACATATAATGATGAGCTGAGGTCTGTTAGACCATACATAACATACGAAGAAGTAGAATAATAAATGAGACTTTATTTTCCTTCTTGATTGAGCGCACATGTAAGGAGCTCGTAATTTTTTTTATGTACTTGCACAATAAATAACTTATTATCACTTCTTTTGTATTTAGGTCGATCGTCTAATAACAGCCGAGACTGAATCTATTAGAACTTTAGCCAAGGGACCATTACTGCCGTCAAAATATGGCCAAGTTACTGTGTGAATGGATTTAGGTTCAAGTCAACAAATGCTTCGATCAGAGACAGCTTCCTGGGTCTTGATTCCACGAAAAATAGTTATTTGTGTATCAAATCTTTGAACTATAAAGACATCGATCAAGGTAATGATTTCTTTGGCATCTTATGAGTGATTGTGGAGTTGATATATAATTATGGCACATAACCTGCTAAGATCGTATTATTCAAGTGTGAATGGTTCAATCCGATTCAAGATCAAGGTTAAAAAATTGACAAGCCTGGTCTTGTGGATATAAATTACAAGGATATCAAGGCTACGAACTATTTATCCTATCAAGTCAGGCTCAGCTCGTGTACATCATAACTTTTCCTAGAAGGGGAACAACGAGGTCGGACTAGGGGGCAGTATGCAAGACTAAAGCTAGAAATACCTTTGACGTTGACAAAATAACTTATCAGAAGGACGAGCTACCTCTTGTAACAAATAATTTAGATGTGGACTCAACGAAAGTTACTTATTACTCGACTAATAATGTAGAAGAGGTAGAATTATCTAAAGATAAAGATGAAGATGATGACAAAGACGAAGTAGATGAAAGTGAAGGTGAGGAGGAAGAGGAAGAGGAGGACGAGGAATACGAAGAAGATAAATTTTGAGAGGATGATTGAAAATAAAATAAATCTATTGGGACTTGTGACATATATTATATTTTGACTGTAGAATGTACTATTCATTTAGACTTGTGACACTACTAGTTATTTTTTATGCAATTCTATTAATATTGTGAGATATATATAATATTTTGATTGTAGAATGTACTATATATATGTTTATTTATTCTATCATTATATGTTGTTATCAGGCATGACAGGACACACACACACACACACACACACACACTTTGATGGTGTTGTGTGTAGAATTGGATTGGACGTTGTATATGGAACTCGGACACCGGCACACGGATACACACACACACACACGGACACACACACACACACACACTCACTGAGATGGTATGGTGGGTGGAACTCGGACACACACACATACACATACACATACACATATACATACACACACACACTCTTAAATGGTGTTCTCTATACTATCCGACATGACACAGACACAGGTAAACCCTAACCCTATCTATCCCTATCTGATATGACACAGACATAGACACGTACACGTACACACACACATAGACACATACACAATATGACATATTCATACACACACGGATGGGACACACTCACACTGACATGACACACACGGATGGGACACACTCACACTGACATGACACACACATGCTGACATGATACACCGACAGAGTACTCCTTGTGTTTTTGTTTTATCATCATATGTTACTATCGGGTATGACAAGGTGACGCAGATCATTCGAAGGTAGATCCTCTAGATGGAGTGCTCATCTGGTACCGGCTACTGGTTTCAGATCTTCATCACAGAGTACTCCAGTGTACCGACCAGTCACATCTTCGACTCCATCGATGGTACGTGGTAGTACTCCTGGGACGAGTAGTTCTAGGCCTGAGACTACTCCCCCGTCCAGCCTTTCTCCTACTGACGGCACCAAGGAGATAGAGGAGCAGATGGAAGAGGTTGAGCCAATTTCGTCTGTGCATGATCAGAGCGATCCTCTATGCGCGTCTCCGGACGACACAAGGATGGAGATTTGGAGCGACGGGCCTAGCAAGTAAGTTAAATAGTTAATATTTTCCAAATGATTATATCTATATATTCATGAATTTAATTATCATTGTATAGTTATCGTCCCTCGACAGTACAGAGAGCACTGGGGCATTTTCTGAGGCAGAACTATGGTGGGCCTTGGATCAACTACTCAGATGCTCTTGAAGATAGGAAGGCATTCTGGTTTGCCCACTTCAAGGTAAGAATATATTTTCTTTTAAAATCAATAATAATTTATGTATATTATATAACTCTCTATTTTACTTCTTGTAGAAAACCTATTTCTATCCACCTTACTGGGTTGAGAAGATCGAGAAGCAGTTTTCTACCGTCGCACCTAAGCTAATCCGTAATGAGATTGATGACCAGAAGGCTCGTGATCGCTCAGTATAACCGATCCAGGGTTGGATTACGCCTGATTAGTGGACTTTAATAAAGGCAAGATTCGACGAACCTAGGTACAAGAAAAGGTCGGAGAAGGCAAAAGCGGCTAAGTCGAAGGCAGGAAAGTGGTACGGTGGCTCGATTCCCATGACAGAACATTTTTGTCGTCTATTAAATATATATTATTTTAATAAAAGTAGGATAAGATATTTAATTTTAATAAAAAAAAATATAATTTTCAACGGGTACAGAGGGGTGAGGATGCCAACACTGTGACCGTCTTCCTGATCACCCATCGGAAGGGCAAAAAGCTCATCGATGAGAAGGCTACGTAGACCTATGTACGTTTTACTACCCGGTGTTAGTTTTAATATAACTTAGAAAATATACAAATAGATATCTATATAGTTAGTAATAATTAACTTAGACGTTAGCAACCACTTTTCTAGGATGAGTATCTTAAACTACGTGAGCGAACGACTGCTAGTGCACTTGTACAGGGAAGGGCTGCTACATCCTCGCAACCCTCTACAGCTCCGTCGACGGACGACCTTTGGAAGACCGCTGTTGGTGGTCTTCAGAGGGGTACGTACTACGATATGGGATCCTGCGACGCCTTTGTTGCGACCCAGTCCTCCAGGGCACCTTCTGTAAGTGTGCATTCCTTGCAGTCTTCGTAGGCATTGGCACAAGCCCAGGAGAGCATTGACCGTCAGATTACAGACCTGATTGACGAGTTGCTACAGAGGATTACGGAGCGACCACAGTCTGCACCAAAGAAGGACAATGCGATGATCAACGCATGTTTCGATTCACTCGAGCATAGCCTTAGGGAGCTCAGGACTCTGAGACAGATGACATATTATATCCTTATGGAGCTCAGGACTACGAGCTAGACAATAGAGCGCATCTTGGCAACTCTGGCCTCGTCTACGTAGCACAGAAAGATGGAGCTGGAGGGGTCGCATACGACCATGAGCGACTCACTTGCGAGGATACATGCTGCACAGGATTGTCTGAGTCGGTCGGTGACGGAGAACACTTTGTGGGTAATATCTGCCATAGATTCATACAATGCTCGAATGCTAGCAATATGGCAGATATGTCCTCCTGGTCTGCCAGCATCGATACCGACTCCATCGATTACACTGCCTCCTCTATCGGGACCGATGATGCTTTCACAGGAGCAGTATAGATTCCTCTTATCCCAGATGCGAGGCAGTGCTCCTCCTCTTCCTGATCTGCAGTAGTTCTTATTGGGATATTTTTAGTATGGTTGTGTATATTAGACCATTCTTGGGTCTTTGATGTACTTATTTTATACTTTTTACTACATTACTTGGATAAGATGGATGTGACATTATTTTAGATTCATGTATTTATTTGTTGGGATATTCCTGCGTGTTTCGATATTCTTGACGTGTTTGTATATGTACCGGTGTTGAGTGTTCCACCGAAGGGATCGACGAACCCATGGAATTCAATGGAGGGTTGCTCCTGGTCTATTTATATAGACTGTGATTTTATAACTGCAGGCAGCTTTTTTTGGAAAATATTTTTTAAACTATATTTTTTTTTGGGTTTTTTTAATTTAGCGACGTCCAACAACGTTTGCCGACGTCTACCGACATAACAGTTTGTCACTAAACTGTGTCAAAATATTACTGAATGGTAGCAGCGATATTGCTAACATGTGCCAAAAGGTCGCTAACCTGTGTCAAAATATCGCTATACGTCACCAAATAGCTGACATAACATTGATGTAGCAAAACGTCGCTGGTAATATCGTTGATTTAGCGACGTTATGCGACAATATACACCCTCGCTGATGTACCGATGTCTAGTCGTTGGACGTCGCTAATAACACAATAATATGTGACGTGGCCGCGTCGCAAATATACGTCTCTATAGCGACGAATAGCAAAAAATTTGTTGTCAGCAACCATGGTTTACGCCACAACACCAAAATGTTGTAAATCACGTCGCTAATTATTTTTAGGACATTTTTTTACCTATTAGCGATGTTTGTTGGCGTCGCTAATATGTATTATTTTGGTAGTGTTCCTTGACCACGATATCCACCTTTGTAACCACCTAAAATTAGGACTAGAGATATTTTGTCATTTCCCTTGTTGTTGTTAACCATATAGTTATATTTAATTAGTGGTTAGTTTAGAATTAATTAGTATAATTGTTATTGATACTATTCCCTATTAGTTAGTTAGACACCCTCCCATATTTAATTAGATTTTCTCTATAACTAAAAGATTTTATTTATACTAGATCTAAAATTCAAATTAGGAAGATGAAGAGCAAACTTGTAATTTCCAACTCCTCCATGACACCATATATAGCCGGCACCCCTATGGATCAATTTCCATTTCATTTTTCCCACCAATTTGTTTTTCTTATTTCCAAGCTTCTTTTCGACCAAGCCACCCCAATTCCAACCAATTTTCACTTTCAACTACTTAATTTCCACTTAATTTCCCTTCCCATGGAGACCTAGAGCTTGGAGCACAAGGAGTAGCATTGGAGAGGAGCCAAGCTAGGAGGATCATGTCCAATTCACCCTCATTGTGTCCAATTTCATGAAGATTCATTGGAACACAACTTCCAATAGGTAAATTCTATTTTTCTTCCAATTTTTTATATTGAAAATCAAAATTGAACCCATAGGAACCTACTAATTGTTTGATCCAACCTCATAGGTGATGAATTAGGTGATAGAGAGCATATTCCTACTAGATCCATGTATTTTTTATTGGCCATTTAGTGGAATTACGAATTTATGTCCACTAAGTATTTTTGTGTTGTTCCCAAGGAGAATTTGGTGTCTAATTTGGTTTGTGCTTGTGTACTAGTATCCATAATTGGATACATGGTGTTTGTATCATGACACGCTATGATACGTATGGTTAGATTTGGTAATTTGGGTATTTTGGAGTCTCTTTGTGTCAATTCTCCATATATTGCTTTAGATATAGTTATTCTATATATATTAATGTCAATTATATATATTTTGGTGTTCCAATTGGTATTGACTTTGGTTTGGAATTTTCTTATGCATAAGTATTGTCTACGTATCCTAGGTTTTATCCTACTTATAGATATATCTGTCTATCCTACATATTAGTGTTAGTGCCTTAGAATGTCATGAGGTATTGTTGATGTGTTGGTACCATATAGAGTATATGAGTGCAGAGTTTAATTAGATGTTGTAGTTGTGTATTTGCCACTATTTTTTGTGTGTAGAATTAGTATAAGGCAGTGTGTGTGTTCTAGTTGTGCACATGCCTAGTTTGATTGCAGTGTGTAGTTGGGGTGGGGGAGAGCAATATGGGTGTAGGGATACCAGTATTTGGGTGCAGGGGGTTTTTGCAACATCTTATCCATGCATACAGCAGCAGCACGAGCAGCAGATACTTGCAGAAGGGAATGGGTTACTGCTATATTAGATCAGTTGGGGGGAGCCTAGGAATGCCAACAGCAGTAACTGCAGTGAGTGAGTGTCATGCCCTAGTCCTAAAATACCAAGGGACTAGCCATGTGGTAATGGCCAACAACACAACTCCAATGGCCAAACCAAATTTAATGGACCCGTTAGAGTGCATTTAAGCTATAATACATATAAATATTGGTCTACAATACCTGTCGCAGTTTATATATCTAATCTCACCCATAATAAGAATCAAGATCATAATAAATAGTCCATTCATAATAATAATAAAATAAAACTGTCCATCACAACGCAGTAAAAATAATGTCACGGGGAACTACCCTTCATCAACTAATGAAAAGAGAAAATAACCAAGTACAAGTATCCAGAAGTCACTAAACCAAGTCCAGATGTCTAAGAAACACTAAGCATAAACAAATAAAGGAAATAACAGCGTGCTCAAGAGAAGTCCTCCGGTACAACCTCGTCCTCTGGTGCAAGTACTACTCCAATGTCAGCTCATAACCCATAAACCTTGGGGTAACTCTCATCGTGTAACCAGGGGACATAATTAAGATCCATGTCCTCAGGGGACATATCAAGGTACAATAAACACTCAAGCCAAAGTAACAGTAAATAATAATCAGTATGCTCAAGAAAAACTATCATAACCAGCTAAGTGAATGCATATGAGAATACCCTGGTCCGCTAAACCACCAATGACGGTAGGTCTCGATAGACACGACCATAACTAAGGAATGCGAAGGGAGTGTATAGGCCCCATTACAGGTACCCGCAGCACTAAGAATGATCGAAGAGCATGCAACGGTAGGTAAGTCATAAGTGGTAACCCAACGGTACGGGTATGTTCTCCCCGATCTCCATGTATCTTATGTCTCATATCCATAACACGCAAGACAAAATACTAACTATATCTCAAGTCCACAAGAAGGATAATGTCAAGTCATTATCTCATAATCACAAGTCACATCCTAATACAGAAGCTGAAACCTCGAATGTCTCAAGTAAGGCCTATGTACATAAAATTCATGTACAGTGTCCTATGGTATGTAGTACAAGGGTTTCACTTTTAAGGTGATACGATGATAATACAATCCCCGATTCTACATACGGAAGTCGGCACCCGAATACAACTCGGACGCTAAGTATCGTAACAGTCCTAGGTCACAATAAGTACATACAAAGCAATAGAAATAAATCAGAAGCTAGTAATAACAAGAGAACAAAATACTGGAACAAAGGCAAGGTACACTTGCCTACTGTCTGCTGTTGTGGTACTGTCTGACTGGTATCCTCAACTGGTAATGTAGCGAATCCAAGTTGTTTTATTATAACATATTCTAGTTAATATTCACAATCTAATCTAATTAATATAGAAGAATATGATCGTTGCACTATGCTGACTAGTATTGTGACGTTCGTGCTAGCAATCAAGCAGTCTCATGGCGTAGGATAGCATACCAATAAAAATGTACCATGCTACAGTCTCTTACATTGTGAGAGTCTCATACATCGTGCCATCATAGTTATGTTTAGGCAAATATATGAGTTCCGATACGAGTATTCCTATACGTATGTAGATATGCTACGATGTTCCAAAACTTGCAACAACGCTAACCTTTACTTCGAGTATGCATATAGTCAATCAACCATGCATGTCAACACCAATTAATACTGAATTAAAGATAATTTAAATTCTTGAATTATTATTTATTTAGTGAAAAATATCGAGACAGCCGTCGTTGCATGCACAAAGTTTCGTTGTGCGTCGACTAGGTGTTCCAGCTACTTTGGCAACTAGTTTATGCATGCAAGGTTGCCAACTTGCATGCAAATTTATTTAATATATAAAATATAATAATTAATATTCTGAATTTTTTATTTGATTTTGGAAACTTATATTTTAATAATAAAATTATAACATCTATCAAAACAAGATTATTATGGTTTACACATTGTCATGTATTGGTTTTCGTGTCATCAAGGAGTAGTTTTCATGTAAAATTAGGATTTCTCATGCATGGAGATTTACTAATTTTTCATATAACATAATTATGGGTTCATACAAGGGTTTTCACATGAAAAAATAAATATTAACAAAGAAGTTACAAAACTTACGTGTTAGTAACTACAACAGAGGCCTTTCTTGCAACACGGACCTTTTAGAGCGTCAAACGGACTCCAAACTCCACGAAACTTGAGGAGGATCATGGGGGCTTAAAGTATGATGTAAATATAGGATTTTGTGAGACTTTTTCTACTATTTACACAGCAAAATAGCTGCTGCAACCAGCAGCAGTTTTTGGCTCCAAATGGGGTGGCCGAACCTTCTAGGGGTGGTCGAACACCTTGGGGACTTGTATGGGGGTTGAGGGATGGTGGAGAACTAAAATAGAGAGGGAGTAGGGGGTTGTGTGGGTCATGAGGTTGGGAGAGGGGGTCGTCTAGGTAGCATCCAAGAAGGGAAAAGTTAGAGTTTGTGAAGGAGATTGCTATATATATATATATATATATATATATATATATATATATATATATATATATATATATATATATATATATATATATAGTTGGTTGTTGTGTCCTTTTTGGTTGAGTTTGTAATAGACTTTAAGCCTTGGTTCAGACCTAAGAGGTTTGGTTTATCCATTAGTAGGATTTTGGGTGCACTTGGGTCTAGTTGTGTGGATATTGGTTGAGTGCAAGTGCACAAGAAGGTTCTCTTTCGGTGTCTCAAATAAGGCAATTACTGCGTTATTGGGTTGTTGTGAATGTGCGAGGATTTAAGTGCAAAGAATATATATAAATGGGTGAGGGATGAGTGTGGGATTGTGTACATGTCTCATGAAAATTGGTTTGAAAGTCCAAGTAGGATATTTTGGCTTGGTTGGGTTCATCTGGCCAATTGAAGGTAATTTTGCAAAGTCATTGGTTCGTGATATTTTTTAATATTTTTGGAGCATGGGGGAGATCAAAATAATACAACACCCATGTCCCAAGTATACTAGGTACATTCAAGGTCAATAATGTGAAATTTGTTGGAAGAAAAAAGGTTGTGCATTGCTCAAAATATCCAAGCCATGGCAAAGTATCATGATATATAAAAGAGATTTTATAAATTAATACTTTAACCTTTTTAATTAAATAAAATAAATGAATAAATTAAAAAATACTAAATTACCCCTTTTCCAAAATGAGGGGCTTATAATCTTCCCACCTTAAGAAAATTGATTCCTCGCAATTAAGAATAAAGATATTCTAGGAATCTATAAGGATATGGTAACTAAAAGCAGTTTTAAGGTGATACATGCATCCTCGAATAAGTGAGGATAATGCTTTTGTATGATATCCTCTCCCTCCCAAGTAGATTCGCTTAGAGAGTGGTGCTTCCAAGCTACCCGAACCAGCCTAATCGTCTTACCCCTCAACGTCTTCTCACTAGTATCCAGTATCCCAACTGGTTGCTCCTCATATGTCAAACTCGGACCTACCGCAATCTCGAAATAATCAACTACGTGACTTAGATCAGTCACATGCCTCCTCAGCTGTGAAACATGGAATACATCATGCACTTCCTCTAGAGATGAGAGTAATGCAAGACAATATGCCACATCATCAATATGCTCCAAAATATCAAAAGGTCCAATGTACCTCGGGCTCAACTTGTCTCTGCTCCCGAATCGAATAGTGCCACGAGTAGGTGAGATCCTCAGAAACACATGTTCGCCTTTATTGAACTCCAAAGGTCGGCGGTGCGTGTCAGTCCAATGCTTCTGTCTGTCCTGAGCTGCACGAAGATGGCTCTGAATTTGCTTCACCTTCTCAATTGTCTGCGATACCAACTCAGGACCGAGTATCTGACCCTCGCCCACGTTACTCCAACATATAGGAGACCTGCACTTTTTATCATACAGCACCTAAAATGGTGGCATCTGGATGCTCATCTGGTAGTTGTTATTGTAGGAGAACTCTACCAGATGCATGTGGTCTTTCCAAGATCCTCCGAAGTCTAACATGCAAGATCTGAAAATATCCTCTAGAATCTGGATCGTGCACTCTGACTAACCATCTATTTATGGATGGTAAGCAGTGCTGAACTTGAGTTGGGTGCCTAAACTCTCCTACATTGTCCGCCAAAAGTGGGATGTAAATCTAGAGTCTTGATCTAATACAACACTAACTAGTACTCCATGCAACCTCACAATCTGTCGTATATACATGTCTGCTAGAATCTTGGTGGACTGTCCAACTCAGAACAACAAGAAATGTGCCGACTTTGTGAGTTGATCCATAATAACCCAAACTGCATACTTTTCGCTGGGACTCCTTGGAAATTCTGTAACAAAATCTATGGTAATATGTTCCCACTTCCACTCGGGGATGGGAATGGTTGTAACATACTCGCGGTCATCTAATGCTCGACCTTAACCAGTTGACAGATCAAATATTTTGCCACAACCGTGTAATGTCTCTCTTCATCCCATGCCACCCATAGTACTGTCTCAAGTCTCGGTACATCTTTGTACCTTCGAGATAAATAAATTAAATAAAGATATGTGCCTCTGTCATCAACTCTTGCCTTAACTCTCCATTTGGAATATATAGGAAATTTTTGCACCTTAACGTCCCATTCTCATAGATCCGAAGTCCCGTCTGCATACCGGCTTCAGTCCTCTCTCTCTCTATGTCTACTAATCTAGCATCTGTCGGTAATGCCCCATTGATCCTCTCAACTAGTGAAGACTGAACCTCAAGATTAGCTAACAGTCCACTCTGTCCGGGCAGAATAACCTCTACCCTAAGCTCCTGAATGTCCTCTAATAGTTGGGGCTGCATCATCAAGAAATAAGCTGTGGACTTCCTGCTGAGTGCATCTGCTATGACATTTACCTTGTCCGGATGGTACTACAAATCTATATCATAGTCAACCATCAACTCTAACCAATATCTCTGCCTCAAGTTGAGCTCCTTCTGAGTGTAGACATACTTTAGACTCTTCTGATCAGTAAAAATCTTCACTCGCTCTCCGTAAATATAGTGCCTCCATATCATCAGTGCAAATATTACTGCAGCTAGCTCAAGATCGTGCGTCGGGAAGTTCTTCTCATGAAATTTCAACTGCCTCGATACATAAGCGATAAATTTTATATGTTGCATCAAAACATATCCCAATCAACTTCCTGAAGCATCACTATACACTATAAATCCTCCCGATCCTGAAGGAAGAGTCAAAACAGGTGTTGTTGTCAACCGTTTCTTCAACTCTTTAAAGGCCTTCTCACACTCCTCTATTTATAAAAACTCCTGGTCCTTATGTGTCAACCGCATCATAGGCTCTGCAATCCTTGATATGTTTTGCGTAAACCTTCGATACTATCCGACAAGTCCGAGAAAACTCCTAACCTCTGCTACTGATGTAGGTGTAGGCAATGTCTCAATTGCAACAACCTTCTACGGGTCAAATGAAAGTCCTTCTCCTAAAATTATGTGTCCAAGAAAAGGTACTCTGTCCAAGCAGAACTCACATTTGCTGAGCTTGGCGTACAGCCTCTCCTTCCTCAGCATATCTAATACGATTATAAGATGCTTCTCATGTTCTTCGTGGCTCTTGGAGTACACCAAAATATCATCAATAAATACAACCACGAACTTGTCGAAATACTCATGGAAGACCTTATTCATTAAGCTCATAAATACAGTTTGCGTGTTGGTTAAACCAAACGTCATAAGTAAGAACTCATAGTGGTCGTACTTGGTCCTGAAAGCTGTCTTTGGTATATCTTCCTTCCACACTTTGATCTGATGATAGACGGATCTGAGATTGATATTTGGGAATACACAAGCACCACTCAGCTAATCGAACAAATCAATAATGCACGATAAAGGATACTTGTTCTTGGTTGTTACAGCATTTAGTGCTCTGTAATCAATGCACAAACGTACCATCCCATCCTTCTTTGGTACAAATAAGATAGGTGCTCCCCAAGGTGAAACACTAGCTCGAATAAAGCCTTTCTCTAGAAGATCATCAACTTGTTTCTTCAGTTCCACTAACTCCTTGGATGCTAACCGGTACACAGATGAAGTAATGGGCTCTGCTCCCGGAGTCAAGTCAATGGTGAATTCTATCTCCCGATCAGGTGGTAAACCTGGAAGATCATTGGGAAACACATCCACAAATTCGGTTACAACCTTCGGGTACTATGTTTCCTCTTCTACAGTGAGTGCCTTACGGGTAAGCTGGGCACCCTGCTCTCTGGCTCCCCGATGAAACTCAAACTCCGGATGACCAGGTGGTCTAAAGATAACAAGTCCACGTCGGCAATCTAAAGTCGTATGATACTGACTCAACCAGTCCATACCAAGTACAACGTCGTAATCCGGCATGGAGAAGATCAATAATTGAGCTCGCATCTCACGACCACAAACTACTACCGAACAAGATATACAAGTATCACTAACCGGGATGATACCTCCTTCAGTAAGTATTCTAATAGTTTTCAGAAGAGGTGAGCTAGCTACTCTATGTGTGGCTATGAAACTTGCAACTATGAAAGAATGCCATAATCCTGAGTCGAATAATGCTACAGCAGGTAATGAAGCTACTAATATAGTACCTGCAATGACCTCTTATGCAGTCTCTACCTCCTCAATAGTCATGGTGAAAGCCTGGCCTCGTCCCTGAGCTGGTACTGGTTGTTGCTGTTGTGCCTGCTGGAAGAGCTTTGCCTATGTTGCCAAGGGTGGACTCGGTTGATACCCTCCTGGTGCTAGTGGTCTGACTGGTCTGACTACTCCAACTCTCACCTGTGGTGCTCCTGGTACTGGATAAGATGGCCTAGGTGGCTGTTAGGATGGTCTCGGTACGGGTAAGGATGGTCGATGAATCATCGATGCTCCTCTTCAGGGCTCCGTATAGTCCTGTACCGAGTGCTATCCTAATCTGTAAATCAAGAATAGTCATAATTTGTGTCAATAATCACTAACGAGATAGCCTTGTTTGCCATAATATTGGCAAGTAGGGAGTCTCGATGGGGCTGCTCTGGGTGACTGGTGCATATAAGGTATCTTTACAGCTCATCCCTGCGGTGCTAGGGCTAGTACTAGTGCATGTGGCCGCTTCTGGCTAGAATCTCTCCTAATGATGCGTTCTAGGCGTCGAGCTGCGATAAGGACATCCGTATATGAAGTTGGTACAACTGAGCCAATCTGTCACGACCCGCACCCGGAAATTCGGGCACGAGTGCGTGGGTACGTCCAGCCTATGCCGCAGTGTCGGCGGTAGTACGCTGTCTAGGGCATAATCTCAGGTAATAAATCTAGCTCATTCACAATAATTAAATAGGCAAGGAAAAATAGCAGGAAAAAGAATGCTAAGATTTTATAACCAGAATATGATAATCAGATCCAGAGTTTATTACAGAACCATAGATTATATCGGGGACAAACTCGATTACTAAGATGAAAGGAAATAAACAACTAATGCTAACTACTCTGCAGGAGTAGTCTCCTGGGGGGAATTGGCTCTGCAACTGTATCACCTGCTGGCTCATAGGGTCCATAGTAGGTAGGGGCAAGGTTCTCATCATCGCATAAACAACGAATCCAGTCAGGAAAGGAGCAAAGTACACAATGCACAACAAGATTTAAGCTAAATATTTGTGACAGGTAGAAAATAACCGACTAAGCATCATGTTGAGAATATGCGTAAGTAAATAGTGAAATTAACTGAGAAATAATGCTATAAAACAAGACTAGAAGTAAAGTATGATTAATTGCTATAAACCAGAAATATGAGTAAAACAGGAAAATGTGACAGGAAATGTAACTGTAACAAGACAACAAGAACTGCAACAAGACAGGAACTATGTGCGTGAACTTGTGTATTTAGAATACATAGTTGGCATGTAGGGGTTTATAAGGCTAATAAGGCCGTCATAGACGACTAGCAGTCAGGAACAATCAGGAATAAGGCTGATGGTACAGTCGCGTACCAACAGCTAGCAGTCACGACAAGGGGAAAGGTAAACTACATGCATCCTAGTATTCTCCCACCCGACATGAAAAGCAAGACATGAAATATATAATTCAAGATATGAAATCCAGTGTTCTAACTCTACATATGATCATCAATGGTACTATTAAGCAGGGAATTTATTTATCACAATATAAAGGTTAAACTTGAAGTGCAGGTACTTGCCTGTTGTTTGGATCTGATTAATTTGGTTCTTGGGAAAATTTCCAGAGATGAGTCCAAAAGCTGAAATAAACATTACCATCATGCTCAGAAGATGTCAAATAGCTAGAAACGCCTGTCCTTGGGTCCAATTTGGAGACAAGGGCAAAAACGGCAGTTTCGGGTCAAAACGGGGTCCGCTAGTGGGCCCGCTTTGCACCGAAAAACGTGTCCAGATCAATGGTCTCCAAATTCACCAAACTTAGTGTCAACAGGTCAGGAATGCTGATGCGACCCCAACGGAACTTCCAGATTTGGATTCCGATGAGCCGATCACGAAATCGCCCGTCGAGCGGGGCCTATGGGGCCCACGACACGCGATTTTGTCAACGTTCTCAGAATCGAACCAAACTTGACCCACAGGACCAGCGTATCGCTACGAGTCCGATGGCGCAAGTTTCGTCTCGATCCGACGTGTGTGCACGAAGTTAGGGTGAATTGCAGAAAAGGCGGATACGGGGCGATGTCCGCGGATACGCGTTGATTCCGGTGTGCATGCACACCCGAATCAGCTTCCACGAAATCTCACACATCCGTATCGACGACGCGCACGTATCTGTGAAGACCGCACGCGACCAAGTCATCCCGTTTGGCGGGGCACACTCAGTTCCGGGGTGAAACAGGGTCTGATTTTTCCTGTTTTTGGATCGCTGTGTGCGATCACCACAGGACCCGATGCCCCGAACAGTTTCTCCGGACACCGAGAGGGTCATACAGGCTTCACAACGCAATTTGCAGAATTAAAAACGGAGCTATGAGGCGAAAGTTACACATACCTGAAGGGGACCCGAAAATCAGGGTCGAGACGTGTCCGTGTCGTGTCCGACACGGAGTCCAAATTAGGGCTAGGGTTAGGGTTTTCGAATGCTGTGGCGGCGGTCGGTGGTCGGCACGGCGGCGGGGAGCGTCGCTGCGGTGAGGGAGCTGGTCGGAGGGCTCGGGCGGCGTCGGCGAGCTTGGCGGAGGCGCGGCGCGGGCACGGCGGCCGGGGACGGTTGGGGCGGCCGCTGCTGTCTACTGCAGGGTCGGCTGCTGGCGGAGCAGCGGCGGAGCCGGGCGGGAACGGCGGGGCTGCAGCGGGCGGCGCCGGTGGCTGACGACGCGGCGGAGCAGAGGGGGTGAGCCGGCGGGGTCGTGGTGGTCGGAGGGGGGGAGTTGAAGGGTTTAAAAGGGGGCGGAGACGGTTGCGCGCGGGCCGAGGGAGGCGGCGGCCAGCGCGGGGGCGCGGGGACGCGTGGCGCTGGCCGGGCGGAGCGGCGGGCGGCGCGGCCGGCGGGAGCGGAGCGGGGAGTGGGTCGTGAGGGAGAGGGCTGGGGAGCGGGTCGGGGTCCGGGCGGGTCGGGTTCAAGCGGACCCGACCCGACCCGTTAGGGTGACGGGCCGCGGGGGACTGGGCCGGGTCGGCCCAATGGGCCGTGGGCTGGGATCTATAATAATAATAATAATAATAATAATAATAATAATAATAATAAATAATTAATTAATTAATAATTAAATAAATAAATAGTTTTTAGGTGTTTTAAAATAGGTCCGGGGTCCAATAAATTCCAGAAAAATTGTCCTAAGTCCAGTTTTTCATTTTACACCCAAAAATATTATTTTCATAATATTTTAATATTATTTATTATCAATTAAAAATTTTGTAATAATTCAAAACCCTGATTTTAATTACAGAAAATTCCCAGAAAATTCCAGAAAATTGTGAAAAATCCCAATTTTAATATTTTTGAAAAATCAGGGGCTTACAATCTACCCAACTTATAAAAATTTCGTCCTCGAAATTTAAATTATGGCAGGGTTCTCTCTGTCCAAACTCACTTGGTCACAGTATAACGGGTTTCTCTTAGGTGAACATTGCGGTTGCTGCCCAACTTAGAATTTTACCCATATCCTTTAAGGCTGTACAACTAGTAAAGCTAGGTCCCAACTTAATAAATCATGGTATTGAATTTTTAAGTCTGCAACACAAAACACATCACTTAGGGTATTGCCTTAGTCATAAAGGGTTAACATCAATTTGACCGGTCTGAGGGGTATGTCTAACACTATAATTCAACTTATATCAAACACAGGATTTTGTCTTTCCGAAGTAAGGGAAGACGAGGATCAATAATAAGAGTTTAAGGGCGAGGTGGTAGAACAAAGGTATAGGGATCAAGGCGTTTAAAGAATTCTAATGGGGATTGTCAGGCGGTTATGGATTGAGATTCTATTCTGGTAATCATTTATTCGCATGCTCGTATTAGTACGGTTATGTAACTGATACGATATGCTCGGACACTTTTAGGGGCAAGTGTACTAGTCACTATATCTCTCAATCCACGTAAGGTAGTCGTGCGAAGTGCGAATCAAAATGCACTAAGGTTGATCAGACCGTAGTACACTGATTCTGAGTAGACACTTGTATTAGTGGGGTTGATCAGGCCTCAGTAATACATGTGTCCTGAACAAGCCCGATAAAGGTAAGCTTGCAAAACTAAGCTATAAAATAGCAGCATATGTCAAGTTCAGCAAAATTTAAGTGCGCTAGATAATGATGAAAGGAGGTGCAAATTATTGAAGTTCACAAAATAACACAAAATAAGCACAATAGCAAAAAGTCTCTAAAACAGTTATCAAATTTTAAAAGCATACCAGGTATTTAGCAAGTTCAAAATTACTAGGTTGGGGCTGAGGTCACGAACCAATAGGCATGAGCCAAACAATGCTAGAAAAGGTATCTACGGATCACTTACGCGCATTAGCTGCTTCCAGAGTTTGCGCGTTCTCCACGGTCATCACGTAAGCTTGTCCGCGTCCTGGAGCAGTGGGGCAGTCCCTCACTTGGTGTTCTGTTGATCCACAATATAGACAGGCACCCAGTCTCTTCCTACAAACTTGCCAGGTGTGACCTTGTTTTTGACAAAAGCCACAAGTGGGAACTCGTTGATTCTGTCCTTGAGCTTGGTGTTGGGGTGCTGTGGCTCGAGGGAGAGGACGCTGGGTTTGCTGCGGGGACCTCTGCTGCTGTTGTTGTTGAAAAGGGCGTTTGTTGGGTCCCGCATTTCCGGTATCTCTTTCTCGCTTTAGCTTATGCCCCATGTCTCTCTCAACGCCTTGTGCCACGTTTAAGATTTCTTCGTAGGTGCGGGCTCGGCTGGTGGTGACAGCAAGGCGAATATCCGGAGACAGCCCCTTCTTGAATCTACGGGCTCTGTCCTCCGGGATACGAACCATGTACTCCGCAAAGTGGCTTAACCTACTAAATTCAGCAGTAAATTCATCAACAGACATGTTACCTTGTTCCAGTCTCTCGAATTGGCTTTCGAGAGCTTCCCGAGCCACTTCGGGATAAAATTTCTCCTTGAATAGCCTTTTGAAGTCCTCCCAGGTGAGGTTAGGAGCAGATAGTTGGGGTTCATCTCTGAACCAGGTTCGAGCAATGTCGAACAGTTGCAGGCTTGCAGACTCCACTTTAAGATCATCAGGAACCCGAGCAGTCTTCAGGAGTCGCTCTACGTTCTCTATCCATTCATCGGCGTAGAGAATGCCCTCAGTTCCATAGAATTCCAGGGGTTTAAGGTTCTTGAAGTCTTTGGCACTCCCTGGCCTCTTGTGTGGCAACTCCTGGGACCTAAGAGCTTCTGAGAGGCTGGTCCGCAGAAGTGCAGTCTGTTCCTTCTGAGATTCCACTAGTCCCTGGAACACTCCGAGTAGCTGTGCCCCATCTAGAGTAATTGCCGGAACAGATGGAGGCGGCGGGAGTGCAAGAGTTTCGGGCACATTCTGCTCAGCTGGTTCTGATGTGCCTCCTACTGTGTTCCTGGTCTGAACTATTCTGAAAGATTAAGGGATAGAAGAATCAGAATAGAATACTTGGAAATCAAAGGCGATAGGATAATTGAGCAGAAATGATATCAAGAATTGAAATAAGGACCCTATACTGTGAATGAGCTTTATCCTAAAATCCTCAATCTTGTTGCAGGCCTGTTCGGTCCCTAAGTTAGAACCGAATAATTTAGTCGTTTGACCTGCATGGGCCACCACTAAAACGTGTCACGACCCGCACCCGAAAATTCGGGCACGAGTGCATGGGTACGTCCAGCCTACGCCGCAGTGTCGGCGGTAGTACGCTGTCTAGGACATAATCTCAGGTAATAAATCTAGCTCATTCACAATAATTAAATAGGCAAGGAAAAATAGCAGGAAAAAGAACGCTAAGATTTTATAACCAGAATATGATAATCAGATCCAGAGTTTATTACAGAACCATAGATTATATCGGGGACAAACCCGATTACTAAGATGAAAGAAAATAAATAACTAATGCTAACTACTCTGCAGGAGTAGTCTCCTGGGGGGGAATCGGCTCTGCAACTGTATCACCTGCTGGTTCATAGGGTCCATAGTAGGTAGGGGCAAGGTTCTCATCATCGCCTAAACAACGGATCCAGTCAGGAAAGGAGCAAAGTATACAATGCACAACAAGATTTAAGCTAAATATTTGTGACAGGTAGAAAATAACCGACTAAGCATCATGTTGAGAATATGCGTAAGTAAATAGTGAAATTAACTGAGAAATAATGCTATAAAATAAGACTAGAAGTAAAGTATGATTAATTGCTATAAACCAGAAATACGAGTAAAACAGGAAAATGTGACAGGAAATGTAACTGTAACAAGACAACAAGAACTGCAACAAGACAGGAACTATGTGCGTGAACTTGTGTATTTAGAATACATAGTTGGCATGTAGGGGTTTATAAGGCTAATAAGGCCGTCATAGAAGACTAGCAGTCAGGAACAATCAGGAATAAGGCTGATGGTACAGTCGCGTACCAACAGCTAGCAGTCACGACAAGGGGAAAGGTAAACTACATGCCTCCTAGTATTCTCCCACCCGACATGAAAAGCAAGACATGAAATATATAATTCAAGACATAAAATCCAGTATTCTTACTCTACATATGATCATCAATGGTACTATTAAGCAGGGAATTTATTTATCACAATATAAAGGTTAAACTTGAAGTGCAGGTACTTGCCTGTTGTTTGGATCTGATTAATTTGGTTCTTGGAGAAATTCCCAGAGATGAGTCCAAAAGCTGAAATAGACATTACCATCATGCTCAGAAGATGTCAAATAGCTAGAAACGCCTGTCCTTGGGTCCAATTTGGATACAAGGGCAAAAATGGCAGTTTCGGGTCAAAACGGGGTCCGCCAGTGGGCCCGCTTTGCACCGAAAAACGTGTCCGGATCAACGGTCTCCAAATTCACCAAACTTAGTGTCAACAGGTCAGGAATGCTGATGCGACCCCAACGGAACTTCCAGATTTGGATTCCGATGAGCCGATCACGAAATCGCCCGTCGAGCGGGGCCTGTGGGGCCCACGACACGCGATTTCGTCAACGTTCTCAGAATCGAACCAAACTTGACCCACAGGACCAGCGTATCGCTACAAGTCCGATGGCGCAAGTTTCGTCTCGATCCGACGTGTGTGCACGAAGTTAGGGTGAATTGCAGAAAAGGCGGATACGGGGCGATGTCCGCGGATACGCGTTGATTCCGGTGTGCACGCACACCCGAATCAGCTTCCACGAAATCTTACACATCCGTATCGACGACGCGCACGTATCTGTGAAGACCGCACGCGACCAAGTCGTCCCGTTTGGCGGGGCACACTCAGTTCCGAGGTGAAACAGGGTCTGGTTTTTCCTGTTTTTGGATCGCGGTGTGCGATCACCACAGGACGCGATGCCCCGAACAGTTTGTCCGGACACCGAGAGGGTCATACAGGCTTCACAACGCAATTTGCGGAATTGAAAATGGAGCTATGAGGCGAAAGTTACACATACCTGAAGGGGACCCGAAAATCAGGGTCGAGACGTGTCCGTGTCGTGTCCGACACGGAGTCCAAATTAGGGCTAGGGTTAGGGTTTTCGAATGCTGTGGCGGCGGCCTGTGGTCGGCACGGCGGCGGGGAGCGTCGCTGCGGTGGGGGAGCTGGTCGGAGGGCTCGGGCGGCGCCGGCGAGCTTGGCGGAGGCGGCGGCGCGGGCACGGCGGCCGGGGACGGTTGGGGCGGCCGCTGCTGTCTACTGCGGGGTCGGCTGCTGGCGGAGCAGCGGCGGAGCCGGGCGGGAACGGCGGGGCTGCAGCGGGCGGCGCCGGTGGCTGACGACGCGGCGGAGCGGAGGAGCGGCGGAGCAGAGGGGGTGAGCCGGCGGGGTCGTGGTGGCCGGAGGGGGGGAGTTGAAGGATTTAAAAGGGGGCGGAGACGGTTGCGCGCGGGCCGAGGGAGGCGGCGGCCAGCGCGGGGGCGCGGGGAAGCGTGGCGCTGGCCGGGCGGAGCGGCGGGCGGCGCGGCCGGCGGGAGCGGAGCGGGGAGCGGGTCGTGGGGGAGAGGGCTGGGGAGCGGGTCGGGGTCCGGGCGGGTCGGGTTCAAGCGGACCCGACCCGACCCGTTAGGGTGACGGGCCGCGGGGGACTGGGCCGGGCCGGCCCAATGGGCCGTGGGCTGGGATCTATAATAATAATAATAATAATAATAATAATAATAATAATAATAATAATAATAATAATAATAAATAAATAATTAATTAATAATTAAATAAATAAATAGTTTTTAGGTATTTTAAAATAGGTCCGGGGTCCAATAAATTCCAGAAAAATTGCCCTAAGTCCAGTTTTTCATTTTACACCCAAAAATATTATTTTCATAATATTTTAATATTATTTATTATCAATTAAAAATTTTGTAATAATTCAAAACCCTGATTTTAATTACAGAAAATTCCCAGAAAATTCCAGAAAATTGTGAAAAATCCCAATTTTAATATTTTTGAAAAATCAGGGGCTTACACAATCTGTCTCTGCAGCTCAAAGCTTAGGCTATCAAATAATTCTTTGCCTTCTCTTCTTTTGTCGGGATCAGAATAGGAGTGAAGTGGCTCAATTGTATAAACTCTATATTATACTATTCTACTGTCATATTGCCCTGAGTGAGGTGATTAAACTTATCCTGAAGTTCCGGTCTAGCAATAGAAGGAATGTACATATCTTGGAAGAGTTTAGAGAACTCCTCCAAAGTAACTCGGTCTGGCCTGAGTTATTTTTTCTCAGTGAGCCACTAGTGATATGCATTGCTTGTCAGCTATATCCTGACAGCAGTCATCCAATGCTCCCTCGGAAGCTCAGCTGCTTCCGATTGATGTTGGATATTTATGAGCTACTCATGAACTTCAGTGGGCTCTTCCTTGACTGAAAAGGTATGTGGCTTTAGGTGACGGATATCTGAGATGGATATTGTCGATGGCTGTCAAGCTGGTAGAGTTGCCTGCTCCAGTACTGTAACTATACTATCCCTCAAGTTCTTTGCCTAGTGCTGCTGAGCCTCTTACTAAATCTGCTACTGGGCTTGCATTATTTCATAGATTACTTGAAATAACTGATATCCGTCCATAGGCTGCCCTGGCTGGAAAACTGGCAGTGGTGGTATCAGTGGAGTGAACTATGGTGGTGGTAGAATATCGTCTCTCCGGAACCTCGTGGCATTCTAATCTGCCAGGTTGCTTGGTTAAGTTGGTGGATCTCCACCAATGGTGTTACCCCATCGTCGTAAGTAACCACAACAGATTGTAGTGTATCCGTGGGAGTCTCATCGCTAGTTTCTGGATCCATTACTCTACACACAAAGTAAACTATAAGGATTGCTCAGACGAATAAAGGCATGATGTAAGTGAAGAAATTAATTCGAGTTCGATATAGAGGTCAAGAATGTGTCAATATGTGGATGAGATCCTATAATTTTATTTTATTCTAATAGCAGGCTTGCTCGGTTTCGCAAATAAAATTGAAGTAATATATTCGTTGACCTACATGGGCCACTATAAAATCTATGTCACGCCCCAATGCCAAAATACCAAGGGACTAGCCGCGTGGAAATGACCAGTAGCACAAAATACCAAGGGACTAGCCATGTGGCAATAGCCAGAATGTGTCAACATATCACGCCCCAGTGCCAAAACACCAATGGACAAACCCTATGTAATGGACCCATTATAGTGCACTTAAGATGTAATACATATAAATATTGGTCTACAATACCTATCACAGTTTATATATCTAATCTCACCCATAATAAGAATTAAGTTCACAAAGAGATAGTCCAGTCACAATAATAATAAAATAAAATAGTCCATCGCAACGCAGAAAAAATAATATCACGGAGAACAATCCGTCATCAAATAATGGAAAGAGAAAATAACCAAGTACAAATATCCAGAAGTCACTAAACCAAGTCCAAATGTCTAAGAAACACTAAGCATAAATAAATAGAGAAAATAACAGTATGCTCAAGAGAAGTCCTCCCGGACAACCTCGTCCTCTGGTGCAAGTAATGCTCCAATGTCAGCTCCTAACCCGTAAATCTCGGGGTAACTCTCCTCGTCTATACCTGGGGACATAATCCATATTCAGGTCTTCAGGGGACATAGCAAGGTACAATAAACACTCAAGCCAAAGTAACAGTAAATAATAATCAGTATGCTCAAGGAAAACTATCATAACCAGCTAAGTGAATGCACATGAGAATACCCTCCATACATGCCATACACTTGCTGTTAGTCTTATTTTGGCTGCTCTGGCCCATTTTTTGCCTCTGCTCTGGCTGTTAAATATTCTCTCCATCTCCTCGCCTAGGGTAAACCATCCTTGATAAGTTAATTATAGAGCTTGGCATTGTCTTACCCCATATGTATCCGAATACCAAATAATAGAAAAATAGGTGGATAAGCGTCTCTGGACACCTCTAACATACTACACATTGATGCCCTTGTACATTGATGCCCATTTTCTCCAGCCTCTCCAAGATTAGCAACTGGTCCCTCACTGCTTTTTACATGTTTAACGTCATTTTGTTTAGCCAAATGAATACTATATACCTCTCTTTCAGATATCGGGGACGAATCTGGTCATAAGCCATGGCAAAGTTGAAATTGTCGCTCGGGGATGCTTTCCAGGTCCATTTGTCGCAGTCAATGAGCGGTTGTATGCCTACTTCTTCTATCTCCTCCGTATAGTGGCCCTCTACAAAGTGGCCATCTAAATGTCAGGCGCCTACTCTGATTATGGAGCTCACCTGCTTCTTCCTCCCGACAAGTTCGAAGGAGTGCCATCCAATCTGCTCGACTTTGCTTTGATGATTAAGCCACGGATCTAACCATAAGTGAGTGTCGTTCCCATTACAGATTTCTCTAGTGATAAATGGTTTCACTTTGTGTTTGTACTACATGATTGTTTTAAACGTTACTGAGTGGTTATTATCCATTCAGAGCATCCACAAATTTGCGTTCTTTACGTACCTGTTATGCATCTAATTCCCCCATAATGACCATTTATGTTGGAAGTTCCAGGAAAATTTTATTATAGACAGATCTTTTGGAAAGAGTAAGGAGCGCAAGCCCACTCCTCCCTCGTCTTTGGGCCGACACAGGTCCTTCCAAGCTATGGCATGGATGCTCCCTCGCCATATGAATTCAGCAATATCTTCTCCACCTTGTTTATCATAGCTATCAGAAGCATAACGGTCTAGAGCCAAAAGGAGGAGATGGATGCCACCACTGATCGGATAAGATCTATTCGACCACCAAAAGATAAGCACTGAGCTTGCTAGCCTTCAATGCGATGCTGAACGTACTCCACCAGACTTTTACAATCCTGTTCCCGCGTGTAGTTCACTGACAGCGGCAGGCCCAGGTATTTTACAGGCAGGGTACCTTTATTAATTTGAATGATGTTCTTTAATACCTCCTAGTTCTAACAATGCGCATTGAAGTAGATTTTGCTTTTATCTTTGTTTACCTACAATCCAGATAGGTGTCTGAACTCCTATAATAGATGCACTATTATATTCAGGCCCCTAGGGATGGGACCAGGAATACTAACAAATCATCCGCGTATATCAGATGGGATACAGTAGGGATGACGTTCCTGTAGAGCGGATTAATCTCCCTGCAATGTACCACCAAGTCCATCGAACATGAGAAGTACTCCATCACCAATGTAAACAAGTACGGGAAAAGTAGGTCCCCCTGTCTCAGGTACCGGTTGCTCCGAAAGAATCCATTCGGCCTCCCCTTGATGAGGATAGAAAAGAATGGTGTCGAGATACACTCCGGTATCAGCGCCACCCACTTATCATCAAATCCCATGGCTGCCATCACCTTGCAGACAAATTCCTTATTCACCGAGTCGTACACCTTCCGGAGATCCAATTTCATGCACGCCTTGCTCCCCCATATTTTGTTGACTTTTCTGACCATTTCATGTTCCAACAAGCTATTTTCAGCGATCGACCTCCCCTTGATTAACGTGGCTTGATTAGATGAGATAAGCCCTTGTATGATCAACTCCATGCGTCTGCACATAATAGAGGTGATGTTCTTGTACAGAAAGTTACAGCAGGCAATAGAATGGAACTCATACAGTGATGTAGCGCCCTCCTTCTTAGGAATAAGAGTGAGAAATGTATGATTCAGTTCCTTTAGGAGCCTCCTATTGGTGAAGAAATCCTGCACAATAGATAGGATCGTATACTTTAGGTCCTCCCAATAAACTTTGAAAAACTTACTATTGAAGCCATCTGGTCCTGGTGCTTTATCCGGGTCAGCCCCCTTGATTATTGCTTCCACCTCCTCCAACGAAACATGTGCGAGAAGATGATGATTTTCGGATGTAGCTACTAGCCTCTTACATGTAATCTCAGGGAACTCGCCACAGTAGTTGTCTTGATTATAAAGTTTTTTGTAGAACTCTATTGCCTTCTCTTGCATCTCATGTGCCTTCGCCACTTCCTTTCCATGCTCATTTATGATTTTGGAGATTGAGTTTCGATATTGTCTCGTTTTGATGATGTTATAGTAAAATTTAGTACATCGGTCACCCTCCTTAAGCAAAGCGCACTTCGCACGTTGGGCCAATTGAACCTCTTCGACCTGCATCACAACCCGGACCCGCTCAAGCAAGGATTGCTCATTCGCAGCAAAGCCCGAGTCCTGTGGGGAGCCCCGGAGTTGCTCTTAGACTTTAGCCAGTTTCTCTTATATCCTTTCTGGGTCGCCCGATGGGACCAGGTCCACACGTATCTCGTCCTCTCCAGTCCCCTCAGTCTAGCTTACAGGAGACATTATTGGAAGTCGACAAGGATGTAATCGGGAACTCATCGGCCTCCCACTTTCTCCAGTTTGTACAACAAGGCATTAAAATCACCCACCATAATAAGAAGTACCCGAGTTGCATATCCGCGGTGCCCTATCATTGTGCCCATAAACTGTATCATATAAGAAAGAAAGACCTCCCATATTAGTGAATTGTATTGCAATGAGTTGCTCAGTGTTGAAGATAAGCCTATCTGCCCATGTTTTTGCATCCCACATTACCCAGATTCTCACCATTCCACAGGTAGCCAAATTGTTAGATTGCTTCCACCCAATAGGAGTGCGTCTTGTTAGCATTTTTTTCTCCCTTAATCTTATTCTCCAATAGAGCGATAATCGAGCTCTGTGTCTTTTCGAAGACATCTCTAATCTCCTTATATCTCCCCAATGAACACACGCCTCTGGTATTCCATGTAAGGATAGTCATTTAATTTAATTTATTGGATTGGCCTATATCTTTCGCTAAATATACTGTGAGGTCATTAGAGAGTTCAGACCGCATTTCATGCCACTCTGCATTATCAGAGGCATTCCTCCCCTCCTTGGATTGTAAGAGAATGCTCCACCGTGGATTGTCTATACACATACCATTGGCCTTCTTCTCTTTGCTGCTCTCTGCCTGATTGGTCAAACCATCCCCTTTTAACCCGGTCTGCTATCTCTTCCTCGCTTGAGATTGTGGAGGTTGCTGACGTTACCCCCCCCCCCCCCCCGCCTCCCATTGTGTTTGGCCTTGATGACTTCCTTTTAGTCACCATTGAGGGGTTACCAACAAAAGGAACCACTTAACCATACCCCAACTGTTCTACTTCAGTCGATTCTTCTGGCTGGGCCTCCCCCATCGTCCTCTTCCCCAGTTGACTGGAAGTATTGCTCTCCTCTGCCCATTGTGCA
Source organism: Iris macrosiphon (assembly GCA_036927795.1). NCBI lineage: Eukaryota > Viridiplantae > Streptophyta > Magnoliopsida > Asparagales > Iridaceae > Iris > Iris macrosiphon. The sequence goes on from JAYESA010000004.1 coordinate 181,974,230, forward strand.
CTAGATGTGGCTATTGAGGTATGCCTCCCTCTCTCACCATGGTCTGAGTTATTTGATTCAACTATAACCATTTCCTGCTCATTACTCTCCATCTGTCGTCCAACTGCATTTGTCCCCACCTCCATTGCGCCTTCCAGATTCTCCTCTTCCTCTCCCTTCTTTGTGTGGCCCTGACTTCCCTCCGACAGATCCTCCAAACTAGCTTTGTCTTTGCTCACCGGGAAAATCCGACTTACATGCCCGAAAAAGGAGCACTGACTGCAAACCGGAGGGACCTATTCATATTTAATGCTGGTGAGCAGCACCCCAAAAGCTCCTGCGTAAGGCAGCCTCGGTCCAGAAGGCTGCTGATAAGGCCTCTGTGCTGGCAAGGCTGGCCGATGAACCATATGTACTGGATCTCTCTGGTCAGGGCAATCCTGGATGGCATGCTGGCCCGATCCACATCTCAAACATACGCCCAGCCTCCGTCGACAGTCCTTCAACAAATGTCCCCTCTTGCAGCAGAAATGGCATATGGGAACCACTGCTCCTTGCAGGGGTGCTGCTCTCTGCTGCTCCTGCTGTACTAGAGGACGCTTCGAAGGTCCTCCCTGCGGGACTAGAACTGCTGATGACGATGCACTGGAGCGCTTCAGGCTGGCCTCCATCTTGTTGATGCGGTCCTGGCGTCGTGCTGCTAGTAATACCTCAGAGTAAGAGGTGGGGGCTATGGACCCGATAAACCTCTGGGTCTCGAAACTCAGACCTTCATAGAACTTCTCGGCCTTCGCCTCCTCAGTAGGGATCAGGTACGGTGCAAACCTGCTTAGGCGGAGGAACTCAGTATTGTATTCCTCAATCGTCATACTACCCTGCCTGAGGTTCTGAAATCTATCCCGAAGCTCTGCTCGGGCAGTGGAGGGTATGTACATCTCCTGGAAGAGCCTAGAGAACTCTTTCCACGTGGCACGGTCTGGTCCCAAACGCTGCTCCTCTGAAAGCCACCAGTGATGCGCGTTGCCAGTGAGCTGCATCCTGACGACAGTCATCCATCGGTGTCAGGGGAGGTCGGTAGCCTCCAGCTGGTGCTGAATGCTGGTGAGCCAAGCGTGGACCTCTGTCGGCTCCTCTGTGCCAGCAAAAGGTTGCAGCATCATACGACGGAAGTATATGACAGACCCCATCGTCGACTGGTGTGCTGGTGGTGACGCCTACCCCAAGGCCGTCACGATACTCTCTCTCAGGGTCTCAACCTGGCGCTGCTGGGCCTGCTGCTGAGCCTGCTGGTGGACCTACTGCTGGGCCTGCATCATCTCATATACCATCTGGAACATATGTGTCCCATCCATGGGTTGCCCAGTGGGGAATGTCATATAGAGCATCTGGGGTGGGAATGGTAGAGGTAGTGGTAGCTGCTGCTCCTCCTGACTCGAGATCCTCTGATCCTCAGGTCCTGCCTTACGCGGAGTCTGATGCCCGTCCGAAGGCACCTCGGGCTGCCCCGATGACTGTCCCATGGGAGCTGGAGGCAACAGAAGGACCTGCTCCAGTTCCGGTTCCCCGGATGATCCTGCGTCACGAAGAACATCGCCCGGCTGCGCGACGCGTCCGCTGTGGAGATTCATAACTCTAAAAAGAAGTCATGACTGCGATCAGCATTGAGGAAATAAACAAGATGCAATTCGGTAAAAGATATTGAGATAGAGGTATCATGTGAAGGTTTCAAACTTGTAGATAAGATTCCTAATATCTATTCCTAATTTGCAGGCTCGCTTGGCACAGTCAGGTGACCAAGATGATGTAAATCGGGCCTGCATGGGCCACCACAAAAACCTTGTCATGCCCTAGTTCCATAGATAAGGAACTGAGTCACGTGGCAATGGCCAGCAGCATACTTCGGCGGGCATCCCAATCTAATGGGCCCGTCGGAGTGAACCTAAGCTATAAAGTACAATGAATAACCCAACACATAACACATAAGTAGTCAATCTAAATCTCATCCACAGGCAACAGATATAAGAGCATATAGAGGTAATCACAACAACTAATGTGAAGAAAGGAAAAGTTACGAGATAATGTATCAAGTACAAAAACTAGAGTAGTCACACGGGAACAAACCCGCTAGTACGAAATAATGGAATGAAAGTAAGCAATAAGATAACTTGGAACGACATCAGGTAACTAGATAGTAATACAGTCCCAAGAAAAGAGTCACTACCAGTGATCAGGCGAAGTCCTCTGGAATGACCTCGTCCTTGGTTGTAGGTCCTGCTGCTGGATACGTACCCGGATCGTACTCCTCTGGGTAATCCTTGTCGCCTAAACCTGGAAGGGAACCAGGTCCTCAGAGGGACATAACAAGGTACAAAAATACAGTATGCAAAGTATGACAGAAAGTATAAGTGCAACGACAGGGTAATCTATCATAACCAAACAAGTGTGACATAGTTTAAAGACAATGTTCGATGCGTGGGCTATCCAAAATAAAACTGTAGCTCCGAAAACAGAGACACACGGGGAGTACCGTAGCTCCGAGCACAGAGTCACACGGGTGATACAACTACTCAAGAATACAGGATTACTACATATACATATATAAGCGCGTACAAAGGAGCCCAAACGTCTAGTAACTGTCTTTCTCTTCCCAAGCGGTCAACGATGGTGCGCTGAACCTGAACCTCTATCTAACAGTCTTGACACACAGAAATAACTCAACATACGCGACCCTAAGGTCGTCCCAGTCTCTGGTCATGATGTCAGTATCAGGATACAGGAATCTGGCATGATCACAGTGTATGAGTGTGTCCGGGGTGTCGATATTGTCATGCCCTAGTCCCAAAATATCGAGGGACTGGACACGTGGCAATGGCCAGCAGCACACACCGATAGACAAACCCAATTTAATGGATCCATCGGGGCATACTTAAGCTGTAATACAACAATAAGGGTCTAGATAGACTAATCCTATCCACAGAAATGAACATGATAATATCATAATCATAAATCAAGATCAATCTGAATAATATATAAACTCGGGAAATAACCCGATAATGAGTCTGATACATCTGTCAGGATACAAGAATAAAGATAACCATGGCAAATACTGAGTATGGAACAGTATATACTCAGAAGATACCCTCAGGGATCACTCGTCTACTGGATCTGGTACTGCTCCAGTGTCTGCTCCTGCTCCTGCTCCTGCTCCTGCTAATGCTCCTGCTCCGTATACCCCGGGGTAGATCTCGTCTGCTAATCCTGGGGACATAATCCGGATCCAGGTCCTCAGGGGACATAGGAAGGTACAAAATAACTCAAGCCAACATAAATGCAGTAAAATAGTAAATAAAATAAACAGGGTAAATATGTAACCATCTATGTGAAATGCAAGTTGAGAGCATCACTAAAACTCAGGCTGAGACCACTACAAGCTCTGTGTCGGGGAGCTGGTAGCAGTAATAACTATGTATTTTACTATGTAGTTTAGTATGTATTATATATATGAAATCAGCCTGTATCCTGTGTGTCTCTCCCCACCCCATGTAATCACACGTCTCATGTCCACGATGCCTCATGTCCATGTCACGCACGATCATATCTAATACAGCAAGTCATCTAATGTCTATGAATATAATGTCTATGTCATAAAACCTGTATCCTACACAGAATCACCATGAATATCTCAGGAAGATTCTGTCTCATGAATAGTGTCAAGTGTCCTGGGTTATATGTACTTGATAAGACAAGTACGAGAATATAAAGGGTTACGATCTCCATGTCTAGGTGACGTTACACAACTCCGCGTACGGTGTTGGCACCCGACTATTAATCGGAAGCTAAGTAAAGTCACATGGTCCTAGGTCAAGCATGTACAACAATATATAAATAAGATAAGGAAATATGTAACAAGAACTGCAATGTTGGCAAGGTACACTTGCCTGGGGTTTGAATACCAACAGTTGTCCCTGTATCAGTGGATCCTGCAGGTACTCCTCCAAAAGCTGAAATAAACATCACCAACAGTCTCGAAAAATATCAAATAGCTAGAAACGCCTATCCTTAAGTCCAATTTGGACACAGGGGCAAAAATGATACTTCCTGGTCAAAGCAGGGTCTACACGTGGGCCGCTTTGCACCAAAAAATGTGTCAAGGTCAAAGGTCTCCAAATTCGTCAAACTTAGTGTCAACAAGTCAGGAACGATGATAAGAATCCAACGGAACTTCCAGAATTGGATTCCGATGAGCCGATCATAAATTCGCCCATCAAGTAGAGCCGTGGGGCCCACGATACGTGATTTTGTCAACGTTCTCAGAATCGAACCAAACTTGGGTCACAGGACCAGCGTATTGCTATGAGTCCGATGGAGCAAGTTTCGTTTCGATCCGACATGTGTATACAAAGTTACAACACGTTCCAGAATAGGCGGATTCGGGGCGTTGTCGGCGGATATGCGTTGATTCCGGTGTGCACGCACATCCAAATCAACTTCTGCAAATTCCCACACGTCCGTATCAATGGCGCGCACATTTTGGTGAAGACTGCGCGCGACCAAGTCATCCCGTTTGGCGGGGCGGACTCAGTTCCGAGGTGAAACAGGGCATTGGTTTTCCTGTTTTTGGATCGCGGTTTGCGATCACCACAGGACGCGACGCACCGAGCGGGTTATACGGGAATCGAGAGGGTTACACAGTCTACGTGACACAACTAACGAAATAAAAAATGGGGCAGCGAGGAGAGAGAACAGGTTACCTGAATAGGGCTTCGGGGGACGAGAATTTCTCGTGTCCGGGATGCTGTTCGTGTCCTGGTTTGAGAGCTGCTGTGTCCGTGTCCGCTGTGTCAGAGCTAGGGCTACGCTGGTCGGCTAGGAGTGGCCGTTCTGGTCGGTGGAGCCCATCGATGGCTAGGGCAGGGGTGAGGGGGCTGCGAGTCGGCGGGGTCGTGATGCTGGGCTAGGGCGGAGCGGAGTTTGGTCTGCTTTGGGGAGGATGAGGTCGGGGGAATGGTGATGGTGGTGGTGCTGGGCTGGGCTCGAGGCGGAGGGACGGTGGAAGTCGGAAGAGGTCGATGAGGCGAGGGGGTCGAGCGGGGCTGGGCGGAGGAGAGCTGTGGAGTCGGTGACAGACGGAGGCCGGTCGGCTGGGGTTTGGAGGAAGAAGACGACGGGAGAAGTTTAGGGTTCAGGCGAGGGGAGTACGTCGGGGCTGGGCTGCGGGCGGCGGAGTAGATGAGAGAGAGAGAGAGAGAGGGTGCGGCGGCGGCTAGGCGGGAACGTCGAGGGGTTTATATAGCCTGAACAGTAAATCCGGTAGGGATTGGGATAAGGGTTCGGTTAGGGTTTTCGGGTTCGGGTCGGGTTCAATTCGGATCCGACCCGACCCGACCCGTTAAGGATGGGTTGGTCCGGTTCGGTTTGAGTCGGTTTGGTTTGGTTTAATTCCAATTAAACCGGGTTCAGTCAGGGTTAAATTTAGGTTTAATTCTACATTAGTTTTTAGGGCTTTAAAAGTGTTTCCGGAGTCCAATAAATTTACAGAAAATTACCCTATGTCCAGTTTTCTATTTTATACCATAAAATATGATTTTCATAATATTTTAATATTAATTAACATCATTTAAAAATCATTTAAATTCAAAATACCTTAGTTTTAATTACAGAAAAATCCCAAAAAATTGTGTAAAATTGTTTTTAAAAATTTTGAAAAAAATCAGGGGGGTTACACTCTACCCAACTTATAAAAATTTTGTCCTCGAAATTAAAATAGGGTAGGATCTCTCTATGAAATCTCACTTGATTACAGTCTAAAGAATTCTTCTCAAGTGAATATTGCGGTCTTTACCCAACTTATAATTTACCCATCTATCATCTGAGGCTATACATCTAAGAAATTTATCCCCCAAATTATGTTATTGAATCCTCAAAGTTTTTAACACCAACCATATCCTCTATGATATGCCCTTAATTATTTATAAAAGACAGTCACCTAACAATGCGACTGGCCTGCGGGGTATATCTAGTACTATCTATATATCAAACTTATAACAAGCACGAGATTTCGTCTTTCCGAAATAAGGGAAGACGGAGATCAATAATAAAGAGTTCAAGGGTGAGGTAATATAATAGAAGTATCTGGGTCAAGGCGTTTAAAGAATTCAAATAGGAATTGTCAAGCAGTTATGGATTGAAATCCTATTCTGGTAATCCTTCATTCGCATGCTCGTATTAGTACAGTTATGTAACCGATACGATATGTCAGACATGTCCAGGGCAAGTATATTCGTCTACTAATCACTATTCGTCTACTAATCACTACATATCTCAATCCACGTAAAGTAGTATTACGAGGGGCGAATCGAGCGCACTAAGGTTAGCTAGACCTTAATATACTGATCTGAAATGTATTAGTGGGGTTGATCAGGCCCCAATAACACATATGTCATGAACAAGCTCGATAAAGAATAAGCTTACAAAACTAGGCTATAAAATTAGCAGCATAAGTCAAGGTAGTACAACAAATATAAGTTCGCTAGATGATGATGAAAGGAGGTACAAATTAATTCAAGTTTACAAAAAGGCAAAAACAAAATAAGCAATAATAATAAAGACTCTACAATCTCTACAGTTATCATACAACCTCCTTGTCTATGTCGCTAGTCGACCAAATAGGGGCAAGGACCTCTAAATTCTACAGTCTGAGTAAACACTATCTTCTTATGCAAGTCTAAAGTTGTGTCATCCTAGTTTACTTCAACAATGGGGCAATAGGGCTAGGTGGTACTATGTTGTGAGGCATACTACCAAACTTAAATTAATAAACTAATACTGAATTCGTCTTAAGAATATCGTGGAAACTCTTGTTAAGGTCTACGAGAAGGGGTCTTGGTACCTATTAGGGTATCCTCCTATATTACATAGGTCATGGTCGTCTTAAGCCTTAGTCTTAGTGCTTATAGAACAAGTGTCGATAGTGAGGATAGAAGAGTTACTGGCCGTCAAGGGTAAGGGATCTAACTGGTATCGAGGTGGGGGTACAAATTACACGACTTAAAGCTAAGGGGTAATCATTAGGTCATAATCTATAATAATAACTTAAACTGTCAAGTTCTAATTACCAATCACATAATAAAAAAATTTAGAGTAACAACCAAAATAAACAATAAGAGACGCACAGGAATCAAGGCAGTATGCAAGTCAAAATATTTAATTTGAATCCGTATAGATATCAAGAATGATTCAAGCAAGTGGATGAGATCTTTATCCTATTCTTACTGCAAGCTTGCTCGGTCCCTAAGTTAAAACCGAAATAATTTAGTCGTTGACCTGCATGGGCCACCACAAAAACCATGTCACGCCCCAGTCCTAAAATATCGAGGGACTGGACACGTGGCAATGGCCAGCAGCACACACCGATGGACAAACCCAATTTAATGGATCCATCGGGGCGTACTTAAGCTGTAATACAACAATAAGGGTCTAGATAGACTAATCTCATCCACAGAAATGAACACGACAATATCAGAATCATAAAGCAAGATCAATCTCAATAATATATAAACTCGGGAAATAACCCGATAATGAGTCTGATACATCTGTCAGGATACAAGAATAAAGATAACCACGGCAAATACTGAGTATGGAACTGTATAAACTCAGAAGATACCCTCAGGGATCACTCGTCTACTGGATCTGGTACTGCTCCAGTGTCTGCTCCTGCTCCTGCTCCTGCTAATGCTCCTGCTCCGTATACCCCGAGCTAGATCTCGTCTGCTAATCCTGGGGACATAATTCGGATCCAGGTCCTCAGGGGACATAGCAAGGTACAAAATAACTCAAGCCAACATAAATACAGTGAAATAGTAAATGAAATAAACAGGGTAAATATGTAACCATCTATGTGAAATGCAAGTTGAGAGCATCACTAAAACTCAGGCTGAGACCACTACAAGCTCTGTGTCGGGGAGCCGGTAGCAGTAATAACTATGTATTTTACTATGTAGTTTACTATGTATTATATATATGAAATCAGCCTGTATCCTGTTTGTCTCTCCCCACCCCATGTAATCACACGTCTCATGTCCACGATGCCTCATGTCTATGTCACGCACGATCATATCTAATGCAGAAAGTCATCTAATGTCTATGAATATAATGTCTATGTCATAAAACCTGTATCCTATACAGAATCACCATGAATATCTCAGGAAGATTCTGTCTCATGAATAATGTCAAGTATCCTGGGTTATATGTACTTGATAAGACAAGTACGAGAATGTAAAGGGTCACGATCTCCATGTCTAGGTGACGTTACACAACTTCGCGTACGGTATTGGCACCCGACTATTAATCGGATGCTAAGTAAAGTCACATGATCCTAGGTCAAGCATATACAACAATATATAAATAAGACAAGGAAATATGTAACAAGAACTGCAATATTGGCAAGGTACACTTGCCTGGGTTTGAATACCAACAGTTGTCCCTGTATTAGTGGATCCTGCAGGTACTCCTCCAAAAGCTAAAATAAACATCACCAACAGTCTCAAAAAATATTAAATAGCAAGAAACGCCTGTCCTTAAGTCCAATTTGGACATAGGGGCAAAAATGATAGTTCCTGGTCAAAGCGGGGTCCACATGTGGCCGCTTTGCATCGAAAAATGTGTCAGGGTCAAAGGTCTCCAAATTCGTCAAACTTAGTGTCAACAAGTCAGGAACGATCATACGAACCCAACGGAACTTCCAGAATTGGATTTCGATGAGCCGATCACAAATTCGCCCGTCAAGTTGAGCCGTAGGGCCCACGATACGTGATTTTGTCAACGTTCTCAGAATTGAACCAAACTTGGGTCACAGGACCAGCGTATTGCTATGAGTCCGATGGCGCAAATTTTGTTTCGATCCGACGTGTGTACACAAAGTTATAATGCGTTCCAGAATAGGCGAATACGGGACGTTGTCGGCGGATACGCGTTGATTTCGGTGTGCACGCACATCCAAATCAACTTCTGCGAAATTCCGCACGTCCGTATCAACGGCGCGCACGTTTCGGTGAAGATCGCGCGTGACCAAGTCGTCCCGTTTGGCGGGGCGCACTCAGTTCCGGAATGAAACAGGGCGTTGGTTTTCCTGTTTTTGGATCGCGGTTTGCGATCACCACAGGAGGCGACGCACCGAGCGGGTTACACGGGCATCGAGAGGGTTACACAGTCTACGCGACACAACTGACGGAACAGAAAATGGGGCAGCAAGGAGAGAGAACGGGTTACCTGAACAGGGTTTCAGGGGACGAGAATTTCTCGTGTCCGGGATGCTGTTCGTGTCCTGGTTTGAGAGCTGCTGTGTCCGTGTCCGCTGTATCGGAGCTAGGGCTACGCTGGTCGGCTGGGAGTGGCCGTTCTGGTCGGCGGAGCCCGTCGACTGCTAGGGCAGGGGTGAGGGGGCTGCGAGTCGGCGGGGTCGTGGTGCTGGGCTAGGGCGGAGCGGAGGTCGGTCGGCTTTGGGGAGGATGAGGTCGGGGGAATGGTGATGGTGGGGGTGCTAGGCTGGGCTCGAGGCGGAGGGACGGTGGAAGTCGGGAGAGGTCGACGAGGCGAGGGGGTCGAGCAGGGCTGGGCGGAGGAGAGCTGTGGAGTCGGTGACAGGCGGAGGCCGGTCGGCTGGGGCTTGGAGGAAGGAGACGACGGGGGAAGTTTAGGGTTCAGACGAGGGGAGTACGTCGAGGCTGGGCTGCGGGCGGCGGAGTAGATGAGAGAGAGTGAGAGAGGTTGCGGTGGCGGCTAGGCCCGAACGTCGAGGGGTTTATATAGCCTAAACAGTAAATCCGGTAGGGATTGGGATTAGGGTTCGGTTAGGGTTTTCGGGTTCGGGTCGGGTTCGATTCAGATCCGACCCGACCCGTTAAGGATGGATTGGTCCGGTTCGGTTTGAGTCGGTTTGGTTTGGTTTAATTCCAATTAAATCGGGTTCAGTCAGGGTTAAATTTAGGTTTAATTCTACATTAGTTTTTAGGGCTTTAAAAGTGTTTTCGGAGTCCAATAAATTCACAGAAAATTATCCTATGTCCAGTTTTCTATTTTATACCATAAAATATTATTTTCATAATATTTTAATATTAATTAACATCATTTAAAGATTATTTAAATTCAAAATACCTTATTTTTAATTACAGAAAAATCCTAAAAAATTGTGTAAAATTATTTTTAAAAATTTTGAAAAAAATCAGGGGGGTTACAATATACTCAGGTACGTACATCGAGGTGTTACAAACATCTAACATTCATTCTAAGATGTTACGACGAACGTCTGCACCCGGTTGTGATCCGGACGCGAAGTATCGATCGTAAACAAAATACGCGCACAATGTACATAAAGAAATAATACATATCTGTAATCTGAAATACATGGTGGCAAGGTACACTTGCCTGCGTTCGGCTGCTGATGACGGGAATCCGGTACCTCGTCCAAGTCCTCAGGTCCCGTAGTACCTAGAGATGAGATACAAACCCAATCAATAATCTATCATACGGCAAACAGGGGTGTGACACACGTCTATACATATGCTCAGTCTCAGCTACGACTCACAGGGACAAGACGCTAGAGGGTTGACCACAGTTGACTATTCGTACGATACATCAAATCAACTAGTCATCTATACCATATCATCAAACCATCCTCAAAACACAATTAATGATTATTAACCCTTCATTTCATATCATTGTTACCAAATCACAAAGTACTACTCTAATTTAACCATCTTTTATTTCCAGTCCCCAAATTACTGATTAGTAGTTTTACACTACCCTGACCTACATTAAACCTAATCAAACATACATACATATACGCTGAAAGAAAACACTACACTACATAAACCCAAAAAACACATTAACCTCATTAAACCTAATCTCAAGTTATTATCCATGCTCATCATCAACCTACAATCTATACAAACATGATATATAAAAACCCTAGTTAAATAACTCAACATGAATATAAACAAAGAGAGGGGGAGGGAGTCGTCCTCGACGTGGCTCACTGGCCGGAGGGGGTGATGGCCGGAGGAGTGCTGGTCAGCAGGGTGGTGGTCGCTGTGGTGTGGAGGTTGGTGGTGCAATGGTGAAGCTCGCTGGAGCAAAGGAGTGGAGGAAGTGGTGGTGGATATGGCAGTAGGCCGGAGCTCGAGGCCGGGTTGTGGGTGGCGCAGCGGCTCGGTTGGCCGGAGATTGGCCGGATGCAGGCTCGTGGTGGTGGCGTGAAGAGGTGCGGGTGAGGGGCTAATCAAAAGGCCGGAGATCAGCGGGCAGATGGCGGCGGTGATCGAGTGGGTGCGGCGCTGCACAGCTCGGCCGGAGCAGCGTTCGAAAGCCGGAGCTCGGGTGGGGTGGAGGGCCGTCCGGAGCTAGGCTTGGCCGGAGCTCGTGGAGTGGCGGAGCAGCCCGTGGGGTGGTGGAGCTGCTGCTGGCCCACCGGAGCTCTGCAGTCGGTGGCCAGTCCTCCGGTTCCAAGGAAGGAGAAGAAGAATGGAAGAAGAAAAAAGGAAGAAATATGGAGGGCTCGAATTTCTATGTGTAGAGAGAGGAGAGAGAGAGGGGGATGGGGTTTCCTAGGTTTTTGGGGATTAGGGCCGACATGGGGAAAAGGGAGGTGATGGTGACATTTTATAGGGGGTTGTGTGGAGATTGGATGGTGGAGATGTTCCCATTTCAAATGTGGGGTAAGGATGTTACATGAAGAGAATGGTTTCTTCATGCAAAGGAAGGGGAGGAGAAAGGTTGACTACGGTCAAAGAAGAGGGTGGCCTCTCCATTTGGCCTTGACCAATGAGGGTGTGCCACATGTTGCAATATTTGCAATTTAGCCCCTTAAGTTTGGGTAATTGCACAAACACATAAAATGATGGAAAAATTATGGGGGAAATGATGTTTGGTATTTTGTAGGGTGAGGGGGTGTTGTGTGTTTGGCATAGACTTAATTAAATGGGCATTGGGATTAAATGTGGATTAAAATAAGATTAGTCAAAGTTGGTATCCCCAATTTAATTAGAATAAAAATGTCCCGCCCTTTTTAATTAAATGGGGGCACTTGGGGTCTAAATTTGGAAGTGACACAAAGGTCAAAAATTGTGTAAACTTGGTGTCAGTCTTGGACCCTTTAGTTGGTCCAGCTCAACGGGTTAAGTTGGTGTCTCAAAATTGAAGGTAACGACACAGGTGTCCGACACAAAATTTAAATATGTGATTTTGGATACGGGAAGTTGTGCAATTAATTTAGGGCACAACGGATTTGATTTTGAGTGACGGAAAAGTCCAGTGCCTAAATTGGCGGGTCAAGTCAAAAGTACAACAGTCCGATGGAATTTATGGGCTGATGTTGGGCTCCGAATAATTCAACAATGGTAGGGCACGCCAAGGGTTTAATTAATAAATAACAGACATATGCAACCCTACTCTAAACCTCAAACATCTGCTGCTAAACCAAAATTTTCCATCCCATACCAGACTATCTATAGAATTAATTGAGGGGGTTTACAATAGGTAATGGTCATATTAAGTCTTAATCATAGTGTTTATAGAACAAAAGTATTAATATTAAGAATGGAGAAGTTACTAGCTCTCAAGTGAAAGAGGATATAACCTGTATTGAGATATGGATACAATTTATGTGATTTGAAACTAAAGGACAATCATAAAATCATAATCTAAATGAACAACTCAAATTATCAAGTTCTAACTAATAAGCACATAATTTTAAAATTCAAGATTAACAACTATAATGCTAGCAAACTATATATCCTAACATAAAAGGGAATCACTTGGCCTACAATCAGAAGGGTTAGGTGGCACGAATTTTTAGTCGTATCACAAATAGCGAGCGTTAAGGTTTCGGAGAAACAAGATATAAAATTAAATAGAGAGACTCGTGATAATATTATGGTTTCCTATGGAAATATGGTATGCTAATCTCTGTGTTCGAGGTATGATAAAAGAAAATGTTTTATTCATTCAATGGGTTTTAATTGGGTAAAGAGCTATGAGATTGATCTATGACGGATGGATTAACTCAAGATGGAAAAGTATATAGATAGTTGGGTGAGATGGCAGGGTCAGTGACTTATGAAGACTCAAGTATGACTGAATGATGATCATAGATTCTAGGGGATCTACTAAGCTGAAGGTGGGGTACCCTTGCTCTTACTAAGGTATTGGTTTATTCCTCTTGGTTTTCTAAGGTACTATTCTGCTAATATCAAGACAAGAATCTAAATTTATAGTCCTCTGATATTATATCACTATGAAAGTTTAGTTTAGTCCTAATATTCAACCTTGGATTTCTATTGGTTCCTCAATGCTAGGGTCAAACGATATGGCCAAATTTCTAACTAGCCCTAGTAGTGTCTATACTACTCTTAAGTCATTCCTAAATATCAAGGGATAATGGTCAATCAATTTATTGGTATTGGATGCTAGGGTTCATTAGGTATGCTAAACTTTTAGGAGCTGCCAATATTCTAATTTATTTTTCTTAGTAGGTATGTTATCATAATTATCTCCTAACCCTAACAATAAGGACTCCTATATTCTAGCAGAAGGCAATACTGAAGGAACTATTAGGGAAGTATATGAATCAAGCAGGATGCAATTATTTAAATATAACGGATTTGAAGGAAGGTAAGTTATAGTCAAATATGGAAGAGACCTAAGACTCTAATCCTAGGTGTAGGCCCGCTCGGTACAGTTACATAACCAAAACGGCTAATTCGACCTGCATGGGCCACCACAAAAATATGTCACGCCCTAGTCCCAAAATACGTAGGACTAGGAATACGTAAGCATGTCAGCCGTATGTATATGGAGACTCCAATATATGGAAACCATAACACATATGTACGTTGTATTATGAATAATAATTCACAAGTGGTATATAATTTTCATAAGTCACATGGCATAACTAAATCTCATCCACAAAAATAATCGTAAAGAAATAAATGATCAAATATGTCAATGAACCAAATATGAACTAGTCGAGAAGAACTAATAGTTGTATGGAGACAAATCCACTACCAAACTAGAATATAAAAGTAAATATAATAAGTACATCATCTAATGATCAGAGAGGCTCGAAAGAAAGACCTCCTCTAAAGAGAACGAAGTAGCAAGTCCTGATCCGTGCTCCTGCAAATAATTATGATCGTTTACATCTGGAAAGGGACCAGGTCCTCCGAGGGACGTAATAAGATACATAGAAGCATACCAATAAAATAATGAAAATAAATATCTAAAGGATCGTCTAACCACCTATGTGGATGCACTTTGAGAACAACTTTCCAACACATGGGCTATCTGGCTAAAATAGGATTGGTATGATTCTCTCGGAGAATTAGGGGCTAAAAAGCATGACATCTTTTGAATGTCAGAGGCCGCCTGTAGATAATATAGGGGTCATCTGACCACGCATCTCTGGCGGAGCGTACGGGTTACACAAGAAAAGTGCAAAGGAGCCCAAACGCCTTACTTGTTATTCTTTCTACCCCATGCTCTATTCATGCCATATCCATGACACGATGAGACCTCTAATAACTGCCAAGTCTTCTAACATATCTCTATTAGTAGTTATTTCCTATCGCACGTCCCATACATACTAATGCTCAGTCAATACGTAAGTCCTTGATCTATATGAGACTCATAACTCATGATAATGGGGTGGTCTCGTAAAACTAGGTTAACATGCATAATATATAATAAAGATAAAATACGACGCCATCGTTGTTGCACCCAAGTTATTCTTGGACGCACAGTTTATATAGAAGTTAAAATATATGAACTAAATGAAAGAAATAAAATGCATGCACAATATGGAATATAAATCATAGTATAATGGTAAGGTATACTTGCCTGGCAGGAAAGCTGCGTAATGTAAGCGTCCAATGTCAAGCACAAGAGATCAGTAACTATGACATCCGAATGCACATCTTTGGATGCTGAAATAAATCTCACCAACATTCTTAGAATCAGCGAGATAGGTAGAAAATACTATCCTTTCGTCCAATTTGGATACAGGGGCAAAACGGTAATTTTGGGTCAAAGCGGGGTCCATGTATAGCCCACTTTGCACCAAAATACGTGCCAGAGGTAAAGGTCACTAAATGGGGCAAATTATTGGTCAAACAAATTCTAAACGATGATACAAATTTAACGGTATGTCCAATTTTGGATTTCGGTGAGCCGATCATAAATTCGTCCTTCAAGTCAAACCGTGGGGCCCACGAATAGGCGGCTTGATCAACTGTCACAGAATAGCTAAAACTTGGGTCACAAGACCAGTGTGATATCACGAATCCAATGGTGTAAGTTTGTCGCATTTTGACGATCGTACACAAAATGGGGTGGTTGTTTACAAAAGTCACGATACGGGAACTTTTGCGGATACGGGTTAATTCCGACACGCACACACGTCTGAATAAACTTTCATAAAATTTCACATGTCAGGATATACCATATGCACTTTTTGGTATAATTGGTACATGACGAGGCAGTCCCGTTTGGCGGAGCGCACTCCGTATCACAAAATTTTAGCTTTAAAATACCAAGTTTTTGGTCATTTTGGAGGCCGAATAATTTAACAAATAAAATTAACTAAAAAAAACTAAAAGAACAGTAAAATTCTTGGTTATATTGAAAAGAAAACCTTTTAATTAGATTTTGAAAATATTTAACGGATTAGTGGCAAATTGGACATGAAATGGGGGGTTTGGGTCAAATTTATGGACTATTCTTGGTCAGTTTTTTGGCCGACTTTCGTTCGATTTTTCGACCAATCCAGGGAACAAAAACTTGTCCCGCTTGGAGAAAATCCTAGAGGTTTAGGTTGTGAATGTATACTGATAAACCGCTCAAGAAAAGGATGAGAGATGAGAGAGATATAATACCATGAAGTAGGGGTCGTTGCTGCCTGTGTTACCGCAGCTACTGCGGTTGTACTCGCGCTCGGGCGGCCCATGGCTGCTGTGGCGGCGGTCGACGGCCGGTGTGCGACGGTCGCCGGCGCTGAGGGGGTGTCGACGGTGGCCGGGGGAGGAGGAGAGGAGAGATTAGGGTTAGGGTTTGATATATATATATATATATATATATATATATATATATATATTGAGAGAGAGAGAAAGAGTGAGTGAGAGAAATCAAGAGGGGGAGGTCTGGGTTCAGGGTGGGTAGGTTTAGGAAATAGTTAGTTTAGGTTTTTCTTTTTCTTTTTTCTTTTTTTGTTTTCCTTTTTATTTAATTATCATTATTATTATTATTATTAACTATATATTTATTTACATATATAGATGAGGTTATAAAAAAAATTCAAAAAGAATAATTGAACACAAAATAAATTCTAGAAAATTTTACTTTGTAAAGCTTTAATAAAATACTACACCCAAAATATTTTATAGAATATTTGTAATTAATAATTGATATTTATCTAGTTATAATAAATTAAGTAACTATATTATCCAATTAACTAAGTAAATAACTAAATGGATAACCAACAAAATAGGATAATAATAAATAATATACGAATCTTACAAAAAGAGAAATTGCCTAATTTAACATGTAGAATTATGGGACGCTAATTGTAGGAAGTTGGTATTGAAAAATAACCACAAATAAATTATATATATAAAATATTTAACACAGAATCTATGGTTGTTACCCTAATGTCATATTAATGCCAAAGGATCGAATTTCTGTGCCATAAAAGGATCCCACAGGTAGTATCTCCTGTGTAGGCTACTTCCTATGAAGGGCGATACAGATTGGGGCTATCCTATATCATTAATTTCCAAACCACGGTGAAGTATCCTAATAAAATTATTAGATTTTAATTGATTTGAAAAATAATCTAAAACAAATACAAGAAATACAAAATACACACAAGATACATATTTTTGGGTAAGGGGGTTTACATGGAGCGCTGGGGACGTATGCGAAAAAAGGCAGAGTATCTGTGCCTGTAGCCTATGGCAGAGTGGAGGTACCTGAGACCGACAAGGGGGTATCGGGATCACGTGATCGAGGAGATAATCCATCCCCGGGTAGTATAAGATCACGACCACCTCGATCACGTCCACGATCATGACCATGACCACCAGCCATCTATGATCACGATTCACATATATAGACGTATAATAAATAGAACTAAGCAACATAATAGATATCTAATAAATAGAACTAAGCAACAAGATAAAAATCTAATAAATAGAACTAACAAACAAAATAGCTATGAAAATTGAGATAGAAATATTTTTAGTAAAAAAATCAAACTCCATCTCTAGGTACAGCATATAGACAACATAGGTAATCTAATCATCACCATCATCATCGTCATCATCGTCGTCGTCATCAACCTCATCAAGCTCTTCTTTATATTCTTTCTCTTCATCTTCTTCTTCTTCTTCTTCTTCTTCTTCTTCTTCTTCTTCAGAGACATCTTCCTGGTCGTGGACAAGGCCAATTATCTGGTTGTGAGCTAAGTCTTGTATATCAACCTCTTTCTTCCATCTTTTTTCTAGCTTTAGTCTTACATGCCGCCCACCAGTCAAATCGATATCTACGACGCCTTTGGTAACTTATATAGTAGACTTGAACAGCTTGACTTTCTATCACAAATGAGTCGGACCCTTTATATCTTCTGCGATGGTTTATATCAACAAATCCAAATTATTTATTAATTTTTCATCCTTGATTTGGTATTGTGTCGAGCCAATCATATTTGAACATTACAATATTCATTTCATATGGGACCAGATATTGTGACTCTACAATATCCCGAAGTACACCATAATAGTCAAAGTCTGGCTCGTCATCGTAGATGGTCCCTCTTATACAAATACCGGAATCCTTTGTATTCAAGCCGTCAGTAAGAAATTCAGTATTTATAGAATTTTTAGTTGCTTTAAACTTGAAGCCATTAATGACATAGCCTGGCCAAGTCCTTGCTTCCTTAATCGGTCCTAATGCCAAATAACGAAGGCACTCGTTTATGAGTGTTATTCCAGGCAAGAAAACATGTAAACACATCTCGATAATAGACATGTTATTAGAGACATATACAGAAATGGTAGCGACAATATATTTAACATATTATCTGAGTTACTTACGTATTTGCTAAACCAGGACGTAAGTTACAATCGACCTCTCTTTAAAGTTCCTCCTTATTAATATTGGGTGTCCTCATTTTAACTTTATCTCTAAATACATTGAGAGATAGAATCAAAATAATTTAGTATATTTCATTGACAATATTAGATATAACTGTCAAAGTCTAGTCACTTACATCTCCAAATCTCTCACTTCTTGTATGTCACAATTTAACAATACATATCGATGAGCTGTATCCAACTCATCGTTATCCAACCACCATTTCTTACTAGCCCCAATAGGCTTGCCCCTCACATTGAATATCAATAAGCCTCCATTGTAGCATGCATCTCCTACGTCTTCATCATTCCTTGGAGCTTTATTTCGATTTGTCTCGACATGAGTATTAAAATAAATTGAGCAGAAGTTTGAGACCTCCTCGATAATATATGCTTCACATATCGAAGCTTTCATATGAGCCTTGTTTCCAATTTTCTTCTTAAGATAGTGTAGGTACCTAGAAAGACACATTACTTTGAATTAATTTAGAGTAAAAAATCCACTTAATTTTTTAATCAAAATGTGTCTTATATTAATATTTTACCTTTCAAATGGACACATCTATCAATACTGAACAGGTCTACCGACACATGCTTCGTACTGTAGATGAATCGACAGATGTTCCATACTGTCAAAAAAGCCAGAAGGAAATACTTTCTCTAATTTATAAATTGTCAAGATAATTTTATCCTCAAGTTCAACCATATGCTGCACTGTCAGCTTACTTGAACAAATATCCCTGAAGAATATTGGTAGCTCGGCCAACGGATTCCATACAACAGGAGGCAACAACTCTCTAAGAGAAATAGGTAATAATATTTCCATGAACACGTGGCAGTCGTGACTCTTTATTCCCGTTAGCTTGCGTTCATTGAGATCAACACATCTAGACAAATTTGATACATAGCCATCAAAAAATTGTAAACTGGATATCCAGTTGAATATTATTAATCTATCTTTCCTGCTTAATATGAATGGCGCTATTGGCTTCACAGGTCCACTAGCTCCCCTTTGTATTAAGTTTAACTAAGGACGCTTGCATATCTCGGCCATGTCTTATCTTGCTTTGGGATTGTCCTTCGTCTTTTCTTTAATATCCAAAACGGTATTAAATACATTATCGAACACATTCTTTTCGATATGTATGACATCAAGATTATGCCTTATAAGATTCTCTCTCCAATAAGGTAAGTCCTAGAAGATACTCTGCTTGGTCCAATTATGTATATGTCCAAATCCCTCCATACGATTGTTTGATATTGGATCTTCTATCAACTTTAGCAAATCCTTCACATCTTTCTAAATATCATATCCCGATAATCTGGTAGGCGGACGAGAAAGTTCTTGCTTTCCAGCTCTAAATGCCTCATTGTTCTTTCTCCGAGGATGTGACGCAGGTAAAAATTGACGGTGATTGTCAAAGAATAAGGCTTTCCCTCCATGTTTAAGATAAAATGCCTTACTGTTTCCCATACATATCGGACAAGACTTAGTGCCGTGGGTACTCCATTCCAATAACATACCATATGCAGAAAAATCATTGATAGTCCACATAAGTGAAGCTCTCATCTGAATGTTCTGTTTTCTCAAAATATCATAGGTCATGACGCCCAACTCCCACAGCTGTTTCAGTTCATCCACCAACGGCTACAAATATATATCGATATTCTTCATCGAATTTCTAGGACCGAGTATGATAATTGTCTAGAACATATAGGGAATCTTCATACACATCAATGGTGGTAGATTGTAACGGATGAGAATCATCGGCCAACAGGAGTATTGAGATCTCGACTGTCCGAAATGAGCGAAGCTATCAAAATATAGGGTCAATCGAATATTTCTAGGCTCTGCAACAAAATCTGGATAACACCGATCAAAATGCTTCCACACCTCTCCATCGAAAGGATGTGACAATTCTCCACCATCCTTTGTACATTTCTCGTTATGCCACATCATGTGTTCTACTGTATTAAGGGACATATACATCCTCTGTAAGTACTTTATGATCGAAAAGTAATGCATGTACTTGTATGGACGTCATTTTATTCTAGTTGAATTTTCTTTTCTCTGAACTGGCTTATAACAATCCACGTAGCAGAAACTGCATCTTTCTTTATCCTTATTCTTCTTATAGTACAACATGCATCTGTTGCAACAATAATCTATCTTTTCATACCCTAGTCTGAGCTATCAGACCATCATCTTTGATTTGTTAAAGTTTTTAGGAGGCTCTTTTGATTCTTTTGGTAACACATCTTTAACTAATTGTGCGATCCGATCATAGTAAGCTCGTAGTAAGTTGAAATCAGACTTTATATCTAACAAGCGCATCACTATCGATAATACTGAATGATCCTCAAAACCAGGATATATAGGAGTATCTGCATCCTTAAACATATCATAGAACTCATTTGCATCGGGATTCGGATACTCTAGATTAAAATTAGGCCCTGCCGCATCATACACCATATCTCGTGCCAAGTTGTAGTCTCCATATTCAACATAGTCTATATCATCCTCGATGGCAATATTCGTAGCAACATCCAGAACAAAAGCAGACAGTATTTTCGCATAAAGTTCACTTTGCGATGCCCACAGGTCATAATCACGTACAAAACCCTTAAGGGTCAGATGCTTCCTTATAATCACTACTTCTTCGTAACGTCTATTACGACAATAAGAACATGGACACTTAATTTTTGGACCATCCAAGTAATCAGGTTTGCTCATGACATACTTAAGAAATACTTCAATGCCTGCCTTAAAATTGTCACTCAGACCAATCCTGCTCTCTTGTTGCCGCCTGTACACCCAAGTACGATCAACCAAGTAATGATCCATTGCTTGGTTGGTGTAAAAAAATTTGTATCGTAAGATAAAATACACAGAAGCAATTATATATACATACGGCATTAGATAGACATTCTAAAAGTATTATAATTCGTACTTTGCTTATTCTACCATAGCAGAAAGTAGAGAAACATGTGAAACAGAGCTTCACATCGAACAGATTAGATGAAAAGAGTTTTTCATAGCCGGTAGGTCATGTCAGAATCCTGTCGATAGGAAACTTATCGACAGGAATCCGATTTGAACCATCACCTATGAAAAAAAATTGACGTTCAATATGAAGATTTGTGTCACTTGTTGATGAGTTTTTGCATTCTCCACCACCTCCATAAAAGTTACAACATACATATTTGTTCAATATGATGCCTTTCTACATAGTATCGACATGAATTCGGATTTCAATGGCTCAAAATACTATCCAAAATTTATTCTAGCATACATTAGTGTGAATCATCTAAGTTATGTACATCAATGTAGTATATGTTCTTATCAAATATAGTATCTGAAAGATATAACAGAATTAAGATGAACCCACATAATGTAATGCTAAGACATCAGCTCACAATATAAAATATAGTGATGGGTTGTGGTATCATTATTGCAGATGGAGGGGGGCCGAAGGACAGTCAATGTTATCTACGGCTGCATGGTCTCTACCTCACCAGTCAAATGGCTATATAGACTATGCCTCGCCGTTGTTGGGCCAAGTCCTTGCCTCCTAGTGAAGTAATCCAAATTCTCCATATCACTTGTAGGAGCTATTAATTATGTTATCTAGAATTTAGTGTATATATTAGATGTGTTCTTATAATTTTAGTTCTGTTTAGGGATGAAGAGAATGTGTATCATGGGATTGTCCTATAGTTAGAGGGTATCATAGATCTCCCCCTTTTCTCTTACATCGGTACATTTGTACTTAATTGGAACCTGTGTTCCAATCATGTACACACTGTAAAATCCCTAACTCTGAAAACCGTATTAATTTTATTATTAATTATTTAATTTAATTAGTAGTTATGAGCTAAATAGAGGAAATATATTTTTATTTAATTTTATTTAAGGTGTTTGTGCATTTAGGAGTAATGGAGCCATTATAAATTTTTTCTAAATTTATTCCATGTAGAAGACCCTTTGGATTGTTGCTAGATTAATGGTATGCACAAATATAATTCCTATTGGATCTCAACCCGAAACCCAAACCCTATTCTATCCTAAACCCACTACCCGTTTAGCCCCTACCCATACCCGTTAGGAGAAGAAAATATCAACAACAGCAGTAGCAAAAACCAATTTTTCTTTCCCTTCTCCACGCGTGTGAGCCGACTCATTCCACCGCCTCTTTAACTCTATTATTACTAAACTCTCCTCAACCGAAACCCAAAACCAAAGAAAGAAGGAAACAACAGCAGCAGTGGTTTTTGAAACCATAAAATAATTCCATCGCCTCTTATCTCTATATATATTACAAACTCTCCCAAACCCTAACCCCACTTCTTACACCAAACTTAACACCATTTTGGACGCTTGCACTATACGGATATCTTGCCCGGCAAGTATACCTTGCCATTGTACTATTATTTACATTCCATATTGTAAGCCCCCTAATTTTTCATTTTATTTTAAAACATTTATCCAATTTTCTTTTCTGTATTTTTCTAGAAATAAAACTAAGGGATTTTGTGAATAAAAGAATTTTAAATGTTATTAATTAATATTAAAATATTATGGAAATAATATTTTATTGTGTAAAATGGAAACCGGACATAGGGTAATTTTATCATTTTTAAAGCCCTAAAACTAATTTACATTTAAACCGAATTAAACCCGTGCCAAACACCCAACATCCCCATGAGAGCTAAAGCCTAGCCCAAGGAATGTGGACCAAGCCCTAATTCCTAGGTCAACCCAAACCAAAATCCTACATGTATATAAACACCTCTTCCTTCCCTTTTCCTTATAATTTTTTTTCCCTAAGAAAAACCTAACTCTAGCAGCAAACGAACAGAGCCTACCACGAACCCTCGTTCCCAGATCTCTCTCTCACCTTCTTTCTTGTTCGAGTCCTCTCGAGAAATATGGATCAGCAATGGACTCGGAGGAGGGGGTCCTTCGAGGAAATATCTACTCGTCAAGGTGTACATGGACGGAGACCCATAGGGAGGAAGGTGGATCGTGAGTATCACTGCTCCTATGAGAAACTTGCTTCCACTCTCAAATCCATGTTGAAATATGAAGCTGCACGCGAAGCCACCTTCTGTATACGTTTGTTATATACTATTAATATTCATGGTGTTAGATGACTTAAGTGCCATATAGTTCCTAGATGGAACATCAGAGTTTCATTGAGGTACGAAGACAAAGATGGAGACTGGATGCTGGTTGCAGATGTTCCGTGGTGGATTTTTGTGAGCACTGTAAAGAGATGGCGCACCATGAGGACCTTCAAGAGCAAAAGCCTTGGTACTTGCCCCTTTAATCAACCTTGATAGAAGTGATTTAAAAAGCAAAACATGCAAAGGAGTGTTTTTTTCAAAGGAGGAGGGCTGTTGATATTTGCTTGAGCTATCATGGTTCTTCTCGCTCTCTGGAAGAGCTCAGTCGGGGTTGTATAGTTTGGTACAAATAAGAACAGATTCTTAGCCGCTGGAGATGAGTTTGTAGTCAAGTTCTGGTACATGGACAATATAAATCTCTTGACAACTGCTAATGCAAAGGGTGGACTGCCGGATTTTCTGAAGATATGGTGAGATGCGCGGGTTCCACATATTGCAGGCTCGCAGACCCTTCACTAGTACTGCGGAACCTGAGGACTTGGGCGCGGGACCGGGACCCCGTCATTAGCAGCCTCAGACCGGACACAGCCGATTCGAACCAGGACACAAAACAGACACCCGGACACGTGAAATTCAGCATTCACGGAGCCCTGTTCAGGTACCGATTTCTTTCACCTTGCCACTCCGATTTCGAATCTGTAAATTGCTATGCGTAGACTGTATAACCCTATCGGTGCCCGGGCAACTCGCTCGGTGCATCGCGTCCTGTGGTGATCGTACACCGCGATCCAAAACAGAAAAAAAAACAACACCCTGTTTCACCCCGGAACTGAGTCCGCCCCGCCAATCGGGATGACTTGGTCGCACGCGGTCTTTACCGAACTGTGCGCGACATTGATACGGTCGTGTAGGATTTCGCAAAAGTCGATTTGGAGGTGCGTGCACCCCGGAATCAACGCGTATCCGCCGACGACACCCCGTATCCGTCCTTTCTAGAATACGCTGTAACTTCGTGTATACACGTCGGATCGAGACGAAACTTGTGCCATCAGACCCATAGCAATACGCTGGTCCTGTGAGCCAAGTTTGGTTCGATTCTGAGAACGTTGACAAAATCGCGTATCGTGGGCCCCACCGGCTCCACTTGACGGATGATTTTGTGACCGGCTCATCGGAATCCAATTCTGGATGTTCCGTTGGGTTCGTATCATCGTTCCTGACCTGTAGACACTGAGTTTGCGGATATTGGAGACCTTTGACCCTGACACGCTTTTCGGAGCAAAGTGGGCCCACTTTTGGAACCCGCTTTGGCCCGGAAATGACCTTTTTGCACCTGTGTCCAAATTGGACGTAAGGACAGGCGTTCCTAGCGGTTTGACACCTTATGAGGCTGTTGGTGATATTTATTACAGCTTGGGAGTAGTCCCTACCGGATCCACAGATACCAGGACGACAGTTGATATTCAAACATCAGGCAAGTGTACCTTGCCAAACTCTGCAGTATTGTTACATATTTTTCTTGCTTCATTATATTGCTGTGCATGCTTAACCTAGGACCGGTTGACATACTTAGCGTCCGATTATCAGTCGGGTGCCAACATCGTACGCGGTGTTGGGTAATGTCATTTAGATATGGACATACGTGACACTTTATCTTCTCGTACTGGTCTTACCAAGTACACTTTGACCCAGGACACTGGACACTGATCATGAGACAGGATCTTCTCGAGATATTCGTGGTGATTCTGTATAGGATACAGGACTTGACCTAGATTCTCTTTTTTTTAGTTACATTATGACTTGTGCATTAGTTATGACCCCGCTGACATGGACGTGAGACGTTATGTTCATGATTTGTGTGGTTACATTGGGTGGGAAGAGACTCACAGACCACAGGCTGATCATATATATACACCCCTACTATTGTGAGGCCCAAGACTCTGAAGCCCGAGCTTGGCCCATTACTCATTATTACTGCTGCTACCGGCTCCCCTACACAGAGCTTGTAGTATGCTTCAGCCTGAGCTCTAGTGCTGCTCTCATCTTGCATATCACTTAGCTGGTTATTTTAGTATTCCCTTATTGTACCATCTATTGCTGGAGATATCCACAGGCTACAGGTTGACTATGTTATGCCGGCTACTCAGTCTTCCGCTGAGCTAGACCACCCCTTGACACCCCTGCTACCGGCTCCCCTTCACAGAGCTTGTAGTAGTTCCAACCTGAGTACTGTTGATATTTTCTCTTGCATTTTATACAGATGTTACATACTTACCCTGCTTATCTCATTATTTGCTGCACTGTTTATATTCTGGCTTGTATTATTTTCTGTACCTTGCTATGTCCCCTGAGGACCTGGATATGGATTTTGTCCCCAGATATTGCTGAACAGGTTTACCCCGAGGTTTACGGGACCGCAGCAGGAGGAGCCGATCCAGGAGCCGTACCACCATCTGAGGGCGAGGTCTTAGCTGAAGACTTCTCTTGAGCATCCATATTTATGCTCAGCTTTTATTATTTATTTCAGTCTTTTACTTTCTGGTCTGTTGAACCATTGTACTAGATATTTATCGGGTTGTTCCCCGAAGTACTTTGTGAGACTAGATGATAATTTACATTCCTTATTTGTTCTGTGGATCATATTTTATATCTTGTGTGGATGAGATTAGTTGTGCCCTGATTGTCGTAGACTTGTTTTACAGCTTAAGTATGCCCTGATGGATCCATTATATGGAGTTGGTCCATCGGTGCGTACTGCTGGCCATTGCCACGTGTCTAGTCCCACGGTATTTTGGGACTGGGGCGTGATATAGTTTTTGTGGTGGCCCATACAGGTCTACGACTAAATCGTTCGGTTTCAACTTAGGGACCGAGCAAGCCTGCACCTAGGATTAGAGTATAGGATCTCATCCACAACTAACTATGACTCATCCTCCTTCAAATCCATTCCATTCGGATAAATTGCATCCTGCTTGATTCATATGCTTCCCTAATAGTTTCTTGAGTATAGCCTCTCTTAGAATATATAAGTTCCTGTTGGTAGATGATAAGTAAGGTAGCATTCCTATTAAGAGTAGCACTAGAGTATTGACACCCCACTAAGTTTAGAATATCTAGTGAACCCTAGAATTCCTTATCTCTAGAATTGGTTTACCATTACCCCTGATGTATTGTGAAGACTTGAGAGTAGTATAGACACAACTAGAGTTAGTTAGAAGTTCTACCATAATGTTTGGCCCTAGTATTTGACCCCAGTCTTGAGGAACCAATAGAAATCTGAGATCGAATGTTAGGACTGAACCTAATGTGCATAGTGAGATAGTGTTAGGATATAGGTTCGTGTCGTGATATTAGCAGATAGTACCTTAGAAAGCCAAGAGCAATGTATAAAATATTTTCCTAATCATACCTCAAACATAGCAACTAGCATACCGCTTCACCTTAGGAAACCATGATATTATCTAGACCCCACTTTTCAAATTTCCTATGTTGTTCATCTGCGACCTTAATGTTTGCTAATGTGCAACGACTAAAATATGTTTTTCTTTCCTCCGTCTTCCAATTCGTGTCACCTGACACCTCTGATAGTAGGCCAAGTAATTTTATTCCTTGTTAAGGACCCATAGTTTGGTAGGATTATAGTTGTAGTCTTGAATTTGAAAATTTTGTATTTGGTAGTTAGAGTTCGATAAGTTTGAGTTAATCTTGTAGATTGTGACCCGATGATTATCCCTTAGTATTAAATCACGTAAATTTGTACCCCCACCTCGATACAAGTTATATTCCCTTTCCCTTGAGACTAGTACCACATAGTCCACTTGACCCATCAAGGCGGTGTAACTGAATGGCAATAATTGTATGCTAGCATAAGATGACAGTATTTATTCAGACAGTAGAATTTAGAGGTCCTTGCCCCTATTTGGTCGACTAGTGACTTAAACAAGGAGGTTGTATGATAACTGTAGAGATTGTAGAGTCTTTTATTATTGTTGCTCATTTTGTTCGTTTTGTGAACTTGAATAATTTGTACCTCCTTTCATCATCATCTAGCGTGCTTATATTTCATATACTACCTTGATTTATTGTGCTATTTTATAGCCTAGTTTTGCAAGCTTATTCTTTATCGAGCTTGTTCATGACATATGTATTATTGGGGAGGCCCACAATAATACATTTCAGAATCAGTGTATTACGGTCTGATCAACCATAGTGCGCTTGATTCGCCTTCGCAATAATACCTTTCGTGGATTGAGATATGTAGTGATTAGTAGACGAATATACTTGCCCTAGACATGTCTGACATATCGTATCGGTTACATAACTGTACTAATACGAGCAGGCGAACAAAGGATTACCAAAATAGGATTTCAATCCACAACTGCTTTGACAAGTCCCAATTGAATTCTTTAAACGCCTTGATCCCAATACTTCTATTCTATTACGCTGCCCTTGAACTCTTTATTATTGGTCTCCGTCTTCCCTTATTTCGGAAAGACGAAAACTCGTGCTTGGTATAAATTGATACACAGAGAATACTAGATATACCCCATAGGCCGATCACATACTTGAGGATTATTCTTTCGTAATTAAGGACATATCATATGTGATTTGATCGACATTGAAGTTCGAGGATTGAATGACATGAGTAAACATATTAAGGAATATTCTCTTAAGGTATATAGCTTTATGTGATAGATGGATAAATTCTAAGTTGGGTAGTAGTGCATTGTCAACTCGAGAGGAATTTCTTTTAGATTGTGATCGAGTAAGATTAAATTGGGAGAGGTTCAAGCCATTTTAATTTTGAGAATTTTAGAAGAATGACTAAGATGATGAGGATTAATGAATTGATATTGAGGACCCGATATTTATACCTTAAGTACATGATTAAAATTTTTAAACAATGAAGGTAGAATCATCAATTTGAAATTTGGAGGATAAATATAGAATTGCAGACTTGAACAATGGTGGACTGCATTTAAATTATTTTTTCAATTTGATGATTTGAGTTAAAATAAAAACTTGATGGTTCGACTACCTATTTGAAATATTAAGGATGTGAATGGAATTTAAGAAGTTGAAGCATACAAAAATTTATAAGTAAAAAAAAAATAGGAATAATAATGGACTCAAACCACTTCTAAAGGAGATTATGATAGTTAGAGATCGTGAGGTAAAGGTTATATGAGTATGTAAATCTTGGAGATGTTATGTGAATATGGATAATTTGAAACAAGGGGAGAAGAGATAACCATAGGTTAAATTTTGATTGGATCAGTGGTCATCTTAACCTAGAAGTGATTGCAATGGATATGATTAGGATTTTAGTTATCGCAAGAAGATTGCGACTGACTTGCCTTATTGTACATAAAGGACTAATCGATTCTGCCTTATTTTCAATTTTGAGGACGATATTGTCTTAAGTTGGCTGAATTGTGAAACCCCCTCACCTAAGAATTTGACCTACTCGGCCTAGATAGTGAGACTGAGGCTAGCGAATCCACTTAGAAATAGAACACGGTATTTTTATTTAGTTTACAACATGATATCACTTGACACGCCTTACCGTGCTCCGATAATTGGAGCACTACACTAGCCACTGCCTTTCTACAAATTCTACACCCTTATCCTAGACATGCCCATCATCCAATTCTCATCTTTGTGCAATTTTCCAATTGTTGGACGCTTTTATGCAAAAGAGCATTTATGTGTCCACACCATTGGACATGACACATGAAGAAACCTATTTTTTGCTCATATGGTTTTTCCTATGATATTATTCGGGATGTGCAACGTGCAACGTGCAACATCGCCCACCCCTTTAAACCTAGCCTTGCATTTTAACCAATGCAAATCTTATACCATCATTGACCACTACTATGGCTTAATTTTAATTTCGAGGACGAAATTTTTATAAGTTGGGTAGATTGTAAGCCCCCTAATTTTTCATTTTATTTTAAAACATTTATCCAATTTTCTTTTCTGTATTTTTTTAGAAATAAAACTAAGGGATTTTGTGAATAAAAGAATTTTAAATGTTATTAATTAATATTAAAATATTATGGAAATAATATTTTATTGTGTAAAATGGAAACCGGACACAGGATAATTTTCTGTGAATTTATTGGACTCCGGAATCATTTTTAAAGCCCTAAAACTAATTTACATTTAAACCGAATTAAACCCGTGCCAAACACCCAACATCCCCATGAGAGCTAAAGCCTAGCCCAAGGAATGTGGACCAAGCCCTAATTCCTAGGTCAACCCAAACCAAAATCCTACATGTATATAAACAACTCTTCCTTCCCTTTTCCTTATAATTTTTTTTCCCCAAGAAAAACCTAACTCTAGCAGCAACCGAACAGAGCCTACCACGAACCCTCGTTCCCAGATCTCTCTCTCACCTTCTTTCTTGTTCGAGTCCTCTCGAGAAATATGGATCAGCAATGGACTCGGCGGAGGGGGTCCTTCGAGGAAATATCTACTCGTCAAGGTGTACATGGACGGAGACCCATAGGGAGGAAGGTGGATCGTGAGTATCACTGCTCCTATGAGAAACTTGCTTCCACTCTCAAATCCATATTGAAATATGAAGCTGCACGCGAAGCCACCTTCTGTATACGTTTGTTATATACTATTAATATTCATGGTGTTAGATGACTTAAGTGCCATATAGTTCCTAGATGGAACATCAGAGTTTCATTGAGGTACGAAGACAAAGATGGAGACTGGATGCTGGTTGCAGATGTTCCGTGGTGGATTTTTGTGAGCACTGTAAAGAGATGGCGCATCATGAGGACCTTCAAGAGCAAAAGCCTTGGTACTTGCCCCTTTAATCAACCTTGATAGAAGTGATTTAAAAAGCAAAACATTCAAAGGAGTGTTTTTTTCAAAGGAGGAGGGCTGTTGATATTTGCTTGAGCTATCATGGTTCTTCTCGCTCTCTGGAAGAGCTCAGTCGGGGTTGTATAGTTTGGTACAAATAAGAACAGATTCTTAGCCGCTGGAGATGAGTTTGTAGTCAAGTTCTGGTACATGGACAATATAAATCTCTTGACAACTGCTAATGCAAAGGGTGGACTGCCGGATTTTCTGAAGATATGGTAAGATGCGCGGGTTCCACATATTGCAAGCTCGCAGACCCTTCACTAGTACTGCGGAACCTGAGGACTTGGGCGCGGGACCGGGACCCCGTCATTAGCAGCCTCAGACCGGACACAGCAGATTCGAACCAGGACACAAAACAGACACCCGGACACGTGAAATTCAGCATTCACGGAGCCCTGTTCAGGTACCGATTTCTTTCACCTCGCCACTCCGATTTCGAATCTGTAAATTGCTATGCGTAGCCTGTATAACCCTATCGGTGCCTGTGCAACTCGCTCGGTGCATCGCGTCCTGTGGTGATCGTACACCGCGATCCAAAACAGAAAAAAAAAACACCCTGTTTCACCCAGGAACTGAGTCCGCCCCGCCAATCGGGACGACTTGGTCGCACGCGGTCTTTACCGAACTGTGCAAGACATTGATACGGTCGTGTAGGATTTCGCAGAAGTCGATTTGGAGGTGCGTGCACCCCGGAATCAACGCGTATCCGCCGACGACACCCCGTATTCGTCCTTTCTGGAATATGCTGTAACTTCGTGTACACACGTCGGATCGAGACGAAACTTGCGCCATCAGACCCGTAGCAATACGCTGGTCCTGTGAGCCAAGTTTGGTTCGATTCTGAGAACGTTGACAAAATCGCGTATCGTGGGCCCCACCGGCTCCACTTGACGGATGATTTTGTGACCGGCTCATCGGAATCCAATTCTGGAAGTTCCGTTGGGTTCGTATCATCGTTCCTGACCTGTAGACACTGAGTTTGCGGATATTGGAGACCTTTGACCCTGACACGCTTTTCGGAGCAAAGTGGGCCCACTTATGGAACCCGCTTTGGCCCGGAAATGACCTTTTTGCACCTGTGTCCAAATTGGACGTAAGGACAGGCGTTCCTAGCGGTTTGACACCTTATGAGACTGTTGGTGATATTTATTACAGCTTGGGAGTAGTCCCTACCGGATCCACAGATACCAGGACGACAGTTGATATTCAAACATCAGGCAAGTGTACCTTGCCAAACTCTGCAGTATTGTTACATATTTTTCTTGCTTCATTATATTGCTGTGCATGCTTAACCTAGGACCGGTTGACATACTTAGCGTCCGATTATCAGTCGGGTGCCAACATCGTACGCGGTGTTGGGTTATGTTATTTAGATATGGACATACGTGACACTTTATCTTCTCGTACTGGTCTTACCAAGTACACTTTGACCCAGGACACTGGACACTGATCATGAGACAGGATCTTCCCGAGATATTCGTGGTGATTCTGTATAGGATACAGGACTTGACCTAGATTCTCTTTTTTCTAGTTACATTATGACTTGTGGATTAGTTATGACCCCGCTGACATGGACGTGAGACGTTATGTTCATGATTTGTGTGGTTACATTGGGTGGGGAGAGACTCACAGACCACAGGCTGATCATATATATACACCCCTACTATTGTGAGGCCCAAGACTCTGAAGCCCGAGCTTGGCCCATTACTCATTATTACTGCTGCTACCGGCTCCCCTACACAAAGCTTGTAGTATGCTTCAGCCTGAGCTCTAGTGCTGCTCTCATCTTGCATATCACTTAGCTGGTAATTTTAGTATTCCCTTATTGTACCATCTATTGCTGGAGATACCCACAGGCTACAGGTTGACTATGTTATGCCGGCTACTCAGTCTCCCGCTGAGCTAGACCACCCCTTGACACCCCTGCTACCGGCTCTCCTTCACAAAGCTTGTAGTAGTTCCAACCTGAGTACTGTTGATATTTTCTCTTGCATTTTATACAGATGTTACATACTTACCCTGCTTATCTCATTATTTGCTGCACTGTTTATATTCTGGCTTGTATTATTTTCTGTACCTTGCTATGTCCCCTGAGGACCTGGATATAGATTTTGTCCCCAGATATTGCTGAACAGGTTTACCCCGAGGTTTACGGGACCGCAGCAGGAGGAGCCGATCCAGGAGCCGTACCACCATCTGAGGGCGAGGTCTTAGCTGAAGACTTCTCTTGAGCATCCATGTTTATGCTCAGCTTTTATTATTTATTTCAGTCTTTTACTTTCTGGTCTGTTGAACCATTGTACTAGATATTTATCGGGTTGTTCCCCGAAGTACTTTGTGAGACTAGATGATGATTTACATTCCTTATTTATTCTGTGGATCATATTTTATATCTTGTGTGGATGAGATTAGTTGTGCCCTGATTGTCGTAGACTTGTTTTACAGCTTAAGTATGCCCTGATGGATCCATTATATGGAGTTGGTCCATCGGTGCGTACTGCTGGCCATTGCCACGTGTCTAGTCCCATGGTATTTTGGGACTGGGGCGTGACACATATGATGCATGCATATTTTATTTCTGCTTATTTAGTACATTTATTTTAATTGTTATATAAATTATGCGTCCAAGAAAACTTGGGTGCAACGACGATGTCGTCATATTCTACTTTTATTTATGTATTTGCATTGGGCCTACTTTATGAGACCACCCATTATCATGTGGCATTTTATGTTTCATTGGCCGTGACACAGTTGTTACACGAGTGTGAGTCTCATATAGATCACAGACTGCGTGATAGGTCTGGCCTCCTATACGTATGGGTCGTGCGTTAGGAATAACTGCTAATAGAAACTTTGTATGCTAGAAGACTTAACAGTTATTAGAGATCCATGGACATAGCCTATTGTAGTACGGTTGTAAGCCCCCTAATTTTCAGAATTTTTTTAATTTGGATTTTTTGGGAATTTTTTATAAATTAAACCTAGACCTTTGGTAGTTTAATGATTTTTAATTAATGTTAATTAAAATTAAAATATTATGGAAATAATATTTTATGGTGTAAAATAGAAAACCGGACACAGGGTAATTTTCTTTGGATTTATTGGACTCCAAAAACCCGTTTAAAGCCATAAAAACTATTAAATAATTAAACCGAACCTAAACCCGAATTTAAACCAAACCGCTGCGTGAACCAAACCTAAACGAGCAAATTGGGTCGGGTCGGGTCGGATCTGAGCCAAACCCGACCCGAAACCCATTGGGAAAACCCTAGCCGGGAACACTGTTGCGGCTATTTAAGTAGGCCTAGGGATCCGTGTAGCCGTCGCCGCCACTCACTTCTCCACTCCTCCTCGACGACGCAGCGATCTCCGCCGACGCCGACCCAACTCCGACGACTCCCCGCTCAGCCTGCTCCCTCACCGCACTAACTCCACTAACGCCGTCCCCTGTGCTCGACTCCGCCGCCGGGCCGACCTAGCCGTGCTCCTCCCACCCTGAACGATGTCGACCCCATCCTCCGCCCTAGACCGCCGCTCGATCCCCCGCACAGCCAGCGACCTCACCGACCCCTGCCGCCGAGTCCAGCAAGACCCCGACTCCCCACAACCCTCGACCCGCCGCCAGGTCGTCCGACGTCGACTTCCACCGCCGCTCGACTCCTCGAGCCTCGCCGACCCAGCACCGGCCTCATCCGCCGTGTCCACCGACCACATCGACTCAGCCAGGACACAGTTTGAGTCGGACACAGCAGACAGGACACGGACGCGTGAAAACGCAGTTTCTGGAGCCCTGTTCAGGTACCCATTTCTCTCTCCTCGCTGCCCTATTTTTGATTTTGTCTGTTGCATCGCGAACCCTGCGTAACCCTCTCGGTTCCCGTGAAACTCGCTCGGAGCATCGCGTCCTGTGGTGATCGCAAACCCCGATCCAAAAACATGAAAAACAATGCCATATTTCACCCCGGAACTGAGTACGTCCCGCCAAACGGGATGACTTGGTCGCACGCGGCCTTTACCTAAATGTGCGCATCATGGATACGGACGTGTAGGATTTTGCCGAACTTGATTTGGATGTGCGTGCACACCGGAATCAACGCGTATCCGCCGACAACGCCCCATATTCGTCTGTTCTGGAACACGTCGTAACTTTGTGTACGCACGTCGGATCGAGATGAAACTTACGCCATCGGACTCGTAGCAAAACGCTGGTCCTGTGACCCAAGTTTGGTTCGATTCTGAGAACGTTGACAAAATCGCGTATCGTGGGCCCTATCGGCTCCACTTGACGAGCGATTTTGTGATCGGCTCATCGGAATCCAATTCTGAAAGTTTCGTTGGGTTCGTATTATCGTTCCTGACTTGTTAACACTGAGTTTGACGAATTTTGAGACCTTTGACCCTGACACGTTTTTTGGTGCAAAGTGGTCCACTTGTGGACCCCGCTTTGACCCGGAAATGTCATTTTTGCCCTTGTGTCCAAATTGGACTCAAGGACAGGCATTTTTAGCTATTCGATATTTTCTGAATCTAATGGTAATGTTTATTCCAGCAACCGGAGTAGTACCTGCAGATCACACTGAGACCAGAGCTACAGTGAGTCAGGACCCCAGGCAAGTATACCTTGCCAAACTCTGCAGTATTGTTACATATTTTCCTTGCTTCATTTATATTGCTGTGCATGCTTAACCTAGGACTGTGTGACGTACTTAGCGTCCGATCATTAGTCGGGTGCCAACACTGTACGCGGTGTTGGGTACTGTCATCTAGAGATGGACATTCGTGACACTTTATATTCTCGTACTTGTCTTATCAAGTACACTATGACCCAGGACACTTGACACTATTCATAAGACAGGATCTTCCTGAGATATTCATGGTGATTCTGTATAGGATACAGGACTTGACAGAGATACTATATTCATAGATACATTAGGACTTGTTGCATTAGCTATGATCCCGCTTGACATGGACATGAGACGTTGTGGTCATGAGATTGCGTGGTTACATTGGGTGGGGAGAGACACACAGGCTACAGGCTGATGTATATATATATTTATTATGATGAGGACTTAGACTCTATAGCAGAGCTAGGCACTCTACTAGTGTTATATTTATTGTAAGACCTCAGACTCTATATTAGAGCTAGGCACTCTACTAGTGATATTACTGCTACCGGCTCTCCGACATAGAGCTTATAGTGGCTCAGCCTGAGTTTTAGTGATGCTCTCATCTTATATTTTACTTAGCTGGTTATTTAGTATTACCCTGTTTACTCATTTATTTTCTGCACTGCATTTATATTGGCTTGAGTTATTTTGTACCTTGTTATGTCCCCTGAGGACCTGGATCCGGATTATGTCCCCAGATATAGCTGACGAGATCTATCCCGAGGTATACGGGACCGGAGCATTAGCACTAGCACGAATAGGAGCTGATACAGGAGCTGTACCGACATCCGAGGACGAGATCATACCAGAGGACTTCCCCTGAGTATTGGCTTGAGATACTCATTTATTTCTGTTTCTAGTTATTTTATTTCCAGTCTATTTATTGATGTATCAGACTTGTTCTCGGATTGTTCTCCGAGACACTTTTATTGAGATTTGTTAGTTTATTTTATTTGCATTATTCTGGCATTTGATCTGTGATTATCTATTGTGGATGAGATTAGTATAGACTGTGACTTATACAATTGGATCTATTTATTGATGTATTACATCTTAAGTATGCCCCGATGGATCCATTAAATTGGGTTTGTCCATCGGTGTGTGCTGCTGGCCATTATCACGCGTCCGGTCCCTCGGTATTTTGGGACTGGGGCGTGACATGGTTTTTGTGGTGGCCCATGCAGGTCTACGACTAAATTGTTCGGTTTTAACTTAGGGACCGAGCAAGCCTGCAATAAGAATAGGATAAATTTTAGGATCTCATCCACTTGCTTGAAAACGTTCTTGATATCTATATCGTATTCAAATTAAATTTTCTTGCATCATGCCTTGATTCCAGTGCACCTCTTATAGTTTATTTTTGATGCAGAGTAATGGATTCAAGAGCAAACGACGAAACTCCAGCAAACACACCAATAGGTGCGGTAGCTACCTACGGAGATGATGAAGTGGCACCATTGAGTAGAGATCCCTCTACTCACCAAGGCAGTCAAGCAGATCAGCATGCTTCTAGATTTCGGCGTGATGACATCCCACCGCCTCCGCAGTTCATTCTACCAATGCTTGTATTCCCATAAGGGCAAGCTATGGACGGGCAACATATGTTTCAAATGATCTACGCAATGATGCAAGCTCAACAGCAGATCCAACAGGAGACTTTGAGTCGCAGCCTAGCACTTGTACTGGAGCAGGCGATTCTACCAGCACGACGGCCAACGACGGACTCTATCACCGATTTCTGACAGCTGAAGCCCGTACCTTTTCTGGCAAGGAGGGACCCACTGAAGTCCATGAGTGGCTCATCAACACACAACATCAATTAGAAGTAGCCGAGCTTCCAAGAGAACGTTGGATGACTGCCGTCAGAATGTAGTTAACGGATAATGCACATCACTGGTTGTTATCTGAGGAGACACGGCTCGGACCAGACCGAGTCACTTGGGAAGAGTTCACTAGACTCTTTCAAGAGATGGACATCCCAGCTGTGGCACGATCAGAACTCAGAGATAAGTTCAACCGCCTTACCCAAGGCAATATGACAGTGGAAGAATACAACGCAGAGTTCATTCGTCTAAGTCGCTTCGCCCCAACCCTGATCCTGACGGAAGAAGAGAAGGCCGAGAAGTTCTTCGACGG
The DNA here is from genome assembly GCA_036927795.1 of Iris macrosiphon. NCBI lineage: Eukaryota > Viridiplantae > Streptophyta > Magnoliopsida > Asparagales > Iridaceae > Iris > Iris macrosiphon. The sequence continues at coordinate 182,011,203 of JAYESA010000004.1, forward strand.
ACTAAACTTTGAGCTACAGAGACTGATCGGATCCATTGCACCTACTTCTTACTCGGACGTCCTTGCAGCAGCCCGACGCTTGGAGCGCGTCACCAGGCGAGAGACCAACCTAAAGCGACCTTCCACATCCGCACCAACCAGAGCAGCACAAGAGGAGTCTGCGAAGCGTCAACAGATAAATCTACCACCGAGAGCAGCACCAAGAGCCTCATTCCTTCCTACTTGTTACTACTGTGGCAAGATAGGCCATATCGAAAAAGAATGCAGACGCAAGCTGGGAATGTGCTTAATTTGCGGATCCAGACAACACTTAGCCAGAGACTGCACAGCGCATCAAGGAGAAACACCGATGATTAACCGAGAAGCCTTACCATCACCGGGAGGATATCAGCCGAGGCCACCATTGGTACCACAAGCAGCACTCTTCCAGCAGGCCCAGCAGCAGCCGAGGAATCCACCACAAGGACGCGGACAAGCTTATGCGATGACCTTGGAGGACGCCCAGATTCATGGAGTAGCTAATGCACGTAAGTTTTTATAGTTTTATGTTCTAGAATTGTTTTATCTCGTGCCTATTGGTTCGTGACCTCAGCCTTAACCTATGTAATTTTGAACTTGCTTATAATTAATAACTGTAGAGATTAGAGAGTCTTTTGTTATTATGCTTATTTTATGTTGTTTGTGAAATTGAATTAAGTTGTACCTTCTTTCATCATCATCTAGCGTACTTATATTTGTTGTACTACCTTGACTTATGCTGCTAATATAGCCTAGTTTTGCAAGCTTATCCTTAATCGAGCTTGTTCATGACATATGTATTATTGGATCGACACACTAATACAATTGTCTATTCATAATCAGTGTACAACGGTCTGATCAACCTTAGTGCATTTTGGTTCGCTCTTCGCACGACTACTTCACGTGGATTGAGATATATAGTTGACTAGTATACTTGTCCTCTAGATATGACTGAGCATATCGTATCAGTTACATAACTATACTAATACGAGCATGCGAACAAAGGATTACCAGAATAGAATTTCAATCCACAATTGTCTTGACAAATCCTATTTGAATCCGTTAAACGCCTTGATCCTGATACTTCCATCCTATTACCTCACCCTTGAACTCTTTATTATTGATCTTCGTCTTCCCTTATTTCGGAAAGACGAAACCTCGTGCTTGGTATAAGTTGGGGCATAGCTTTATTAGATGTATAGCCTTAGATGATAGATGGGTAAATTCTAAGTTGGGTAGAGACCGCAATGTTCACTGGAGAGGAATCCTTTAGACTGTAATCAAGTGAGATTGGATAGAGAGAACCCTACCATATTTTAATTTCGAGGACGAAATTTTTATAAGTTGGGTAGATTGTAAGCCCCCTAATTTTTAGAATTTTTTTAATTTGGATTTTTCGGGAATTTCTATAAATAAACCTAGGCCTTTGGTAGTTTAATGATTTTTAATTAATGTTAATTAATATTAAAATATTATAAAAATAATATTTTATGGTGTAAAATGGAAAATCGGACACAGGGTAATTTTCTGCAGATTTATTGGACTCCGAAAACCCGTTTAAAGCCATAAAAACTATTAAATAATTAAACGGAACCTAAACCCGAATTAAACCAAACCGCTGCGTGAACCAAACCTAAACCAGCAAATTGGGTCGGGTCGGATCTGAGCCAAACCCGACCCGAAACCCATTGGGAAAACCCTAGCCGGGAACACTGTTGCGGCTATTTAAGTCGGCCTAGGGATCCGTGTAGCCGCCGTCGCCACTCACTTCTCCACTCCTCCTCGACGACGCAGCGATCTCCACCGACGCCGACCCAACTCCGACGACTCCCCGCTCAGCCTGCTCCCTCACCACACTAACTCCACTACCGCCGTCCCCTGTGCTCGACTCCGCCGCCGGGCCGACCTAGCCGTGCTCCTCCCATCCCGAGCGACGCCGACCCCATCCTCCGCCCTAGACCGCCGCTCGATCCCCCGCACAGCCAGCGACCTCACCAACCCCTGCCGCCGAGTCCAGCAAGACCCCGACTCCCCACAACCCTCGACCCGCCGCCAGGCCGTCCGACGTCGACTTCCACCGCCGCTCGACTCCTCGAGCCTCGCCGACCCAGCACCGGCCTCATCCGCCGTGTCTACCGACCACAGCAACTCAGCCAGGACACAGTTCGAGTCGGACACAGCAGACAGGACACGGACGCGTGAAAATGCAGTTTCTGGAGCCCTGTTCAGGTACCCATTTCTCTCTCCTCGCTGCCCCATTTTTGATTCCGTCTGTTGCATCGCGAACCCTGCGTAACCCTCTAGGTGCCCGTGCAACTCGCTCGGAGCATCGCGTCCTGTGGTGATCGCAAACCGCGATCCAAAAACAGGAAAAACAACGCCCTGTTTCACCACGGAACTGAGTACGCCCCGCCGAACGGGACAACTTGGTGGCAGGCGGTCTTTATCGAAACGTGCGCGTCGTTGATACGGACGTATGGGATTTTGCAGAAGTTGATTTGGATGTGCGTGCGCACCGGAATCAACGCGTATCTGCCGACAACGCCCCGTATCCGTCTGTTCTGGAACACGTCGTAACTTTGTGTACGCACGTCGGATCGAGACAAAACTTGTGCCATCGGACTCATAGCAATACGCTGGTCCTGTGACCCAAGTTTGGTTCGATTCTGAGAAAGTTGACAAAATCGCGTATCGTGGACCCCACCGGCTCCACTTGACGGGCGATTTTGTGATCGGCTCATCGGAATCCAATTCTGGAAGTTCTGTTGGGTTCGTATCATCGTTCCTGACTTGTTGACACTGAGTTTGACGAATTTGGAGACCTTTGACCCTGACACATTTTTCGGTGCAAAGTGGCCCACATGTCGACCCCGCTTTGACCCGGAAATATCATTTTTGCCCTTGTGTCCAAATTGGACTCAAGGACAGGCATTTTTAGCTATTCGATATTTTCTGAATCTAATGGTAATATTTATTCCAGCAACCGGAGTAGTACCTGCAGATCACACTGAGACCAGAACTACAGTTGGAGTCAGGACCCCACGCAAGTGTACCTTACCAAACTCTGCAGTATTGTTACATATTTTCCTTGCTTCATTTATATAGCTGTGCATGCTTAACCTAGGACCGTGTGACTTACTTAGCGTCCAATTATTAGTCGGGTGCCAACACTGTACGCGGTGTTGGGTACTGTCATCTAGAGATGGACATTCGTGACACTTTATATTCTCGTACTTGTCTTATCAAGTACACTATGACCCAGGACACTTGACACTATTCATGAGACAGGATCTTCCTGAGATATTTATGGTGATTCTGTATAGGATACAGAACTTGACAGAGATACTATATTCATAGATACATTAGGACTTGTTGCATTAGCTATGATCCCGCTTGACATGGACATGAGACGTTGTGGTCATGAGATTGCGTGGTTATATTGGATGGGGAGAGACACACAGGCTACAGGCTGATGTATATATATATTTATTATGGTGAGGACTTAGACTCTATAGCAGAGCTAGGCACTCTACTAGTGTTATATTTATTGTGAGACCTCAGACTCTATATTAGAGCTAGGCACTCTACTAGTGATATTACTGCTACCGGCTCCCCAATACAGAGCTTGTAGTGGCTCAGCCAGAGTTTTAGTGATGCTCTCATCTTACATTTTACTTAGCTGGTTATTTAGTATTACCCTGTTTACTCATTTATTTTCTGCACTGCATTTATATTGGCTTGAGTTTTTTGTACCTTGTTATGTCCCCTGAGGACCTGGATCCGGATTATGTCCCCAGATATAGCTGACGAGATCTATCCCGAGGTATACGGGACCGGAGCATTAGCACTAGCACGAACAGGAGCTGATACAGGAGATGTACCGACATCCGAGGATGAGATCGTACCAGAGGACTTCCCCTGAGTATTGGCTTGAGATACTCATTTATTTCTGTTTCTAGTTATTTTATTTCCAGTCTATTTATTAATGTATCAGACTTGTTCTAGGATTGTTCTCCGAGACACTTTTATTGAGATTTGTTAGTTTATTTTATTTGCATTATTCTGGCATTTGATCTGTGATTATCTGTTGTGGATGAGATTAGTATAGACTGTGACTTATACCATTGGATCTATTTATTGATGTATTACAGCTTAAGTACGCCCCGATGGATCCATTAAATTGGGTTTGTCCATCGGTGTGTGCTGCTGGCCATTATCACGCGTCCGGTCCCTCGGTATTTTGGGACTGGGGCGTGACAACGGTGGTCCAATCCTTGTCCTTGTTTGGTTCCAAGATTGGGCTAGGGTACTAAAGATAGGCTATGAACCAAATCGTGTCATGGACATGACATGCTTAGAGCATTGGGTGGGGAGAACAACAAGTAAGGTATTTGGGATCCTTTGTACTTTTTTCTTCTGTAACCCGGAAGCTCCGCTGGAGATACAGGCGGTGATGACCCCATTTACTATATGGCGGCCTCTGTCGTTCAAAAGACGACATGCTTTGTAGGCCCCTGATTCTCCGAGAGAATCATGCCAATCCCACTATATGGCCAGATAGCCCACTTGGTGGAAAGTTGTTCTCAAACTGCATTCACTTAGATGGATAGGCGACCCCATTGGATGTTTACTTTTCAGTACTTATTGTCATGTTATTATGTATCTTGTTATGTCCCTCTGAGGACATGGTCCCTTTCCAGATATGGATGCGCAGGAGTATCCGCAGGAGTACGGACCTGGACCTGACGCTACTTACCAGACTGAGGAGGTCTTACCTTCGGAGTATCTGTGATTTTATTACCGCTGTTTAGAGATCCTTGTTGCTACTTCAGTATAGTCGTTTTGTAGTGGATTTGTTTCCATCCGACTATCAGACTTGATACTCATCTTTGATATTCAGATATTATTCATCTCTTTATTCCTACTTATTATTTGTGTTGTGGATGAGATATAGATTGTGTGTGACTTGTTGTGACAGTATATTACCACTGGTGGATTGGATATTCATGTACAGCGTACGTGTGTATATGGTTTCTATATATTAGAGTTCGTATACATACGGCTGGGCGTGTTACGTATTCTTAGTCCTACGTATTTTGGGACTGGGGCGTGACATATTTTTGGTGGTGGCCCATGCAGGTCAGAATATATTGTCTCGGTTACGTAACTGTACCGAACAAGCCTGCTTATAGGAATAGAGTATAAGGATCTCATCCACGCTTGACTAAAACCTCATTCTTCCTTTCAACCATCCTATGTTTGGATAAACAAAGTTTTACGCCAAAATCCCTTGACTCTGTGACCAGACTCTTTACCCTTGTTGGCGTAAAAGCCAAATGACTGTGGTTGGCGTAAAAGCCAAATGACTGTCTTGTTGGCGTAAAAAGCCAAACTATGAAGAAGATTGCCTCCTTTACGCTGCGATTATGATAACTGCTACCCACGTTCAATCTGCGTATGACACGTCATGCAAGCCACGTAGGTAACTGCCCCTGCGTAAACTTGATGATTCATGAATAATAGATAACCAGCATAAAATAGCCTGATTGGCGTAAAATATAAGGATGGTGATGTGAGCGTATTTGTCATAGCCTTAGCTTCCCAGTCATGACCAATTAGAACAAATCTCGTGCATTAAATGCAGAGATATGTCTCGAGCTTTGTGTAAGAAATAACTTTTGACATGGCGTCTAATTTTGTCTCATCTTGAGCGTAAAAACTCATTTCTGTCAATATAGAATAGGCAGCGTATTCAGAAGACTCCATTTTTCTTCCTCTTGCATGCGTAAAAATGACTTGTATCAAATAGGTCACTAAATGACAACCTGGGTCTCTGTGCAAAATTATCATCACAGCTGTCCTCTCGATCATCGTGCAGTACTTTTGTCAAATGTCAGGTTCACCGATTTGTCTGACAAATTCATCCAAGGAATATGAAAGAGTTCCTCGTACAACTTTATGCTGCATTAAAATAACATATTTTCAGACTTTTTACGCAGAGTTTACGCCAGAAGAATAGCAATCTTTTACGCGCAGACTTTTTACGCAGACTTTACGCAGGAAGAATAGAAATCTTTTACGCGCAGACTTTTTTTACGCAGACTTTTACGCAGACTTTACGCAGCAACCTTTTATGCAAACTTTACGCAGCAACCTTTTATGCAGACTTTTACGCAGACTTTACGCAGCAACCTTTTACACAGACTTTACGCAGCAACCTTTTACGCAGACTTTTATGCAGACTTTTATACAGACTTTACGTAGGAGGTATAGAAACCTTTTACGCAGACAACTCTAAAGCTCTACTTTAAGCCAAACTTCTTTGAATCTCTGTTTTACGGCGACAACTTTGAATCTCTGTTTTACGCCAAACTTCCTTGAAGCTCTGCTTTACGCGAACAACTTAGCAACCTGTTTTACGCAAATAACCTTGAAGCCCTGTTTTACGCAGGGAGGGACTTCATGTATGTTGGGGGTTTGACTGTAAAATACGCGGACAATTCCCCAGCATATTTAATGCTTCTACATCCTATTTAATACTTGCATCTTGTTTGATTCCTGTACTTCGTCTAATCGTTGCGTACATCACCTGCAGAGAGATGGAGATGTAGAATGGATGTACTGTCGCCGATGGTGACACAACTTCTGGAGTCAATGGTCAGACTCAAGGAGGGACCTCAACAATTCCTAGACTTCCGGGACCATATAGACAGATTCACAATCCAGTTCTGTCTGATCTTCCCGTTCCACCTAATGGAAACTTTCTAGTCTCATCGACACCGCAGGATGGCCAAGCACAACTGTTCCAATTCTTCCAGATGAATAGACCAGGAGAATCAACTTGGCAGCACGAGGACAGCAGGCGCGAACATTTCCTGAACCTATTCGTTGACCAAGGTATGAATTTACTTTGTCAAATTCATATCTTATACCATCATTGACTTTCTACCGTGGCTTAGTTTTAATTTCGAGGACAAATTTTTTATAAGTTGGGTAGAATGTAAAATCCCTAACTCTGAAAGCCGTATTAATTTTATTATTAATTATTTAATTTAATTAGTAGTTATGAGCTAAATAGAGGAAATAGATTTTTATTTAATTTTATTTAAGGTGTTTGTGCATTTAGGGGATTTATGGAGCCATTATAATTTTTTCCTAAATTTTTTCCATGTTGAAGACCCTTTGGATTGTTGCTAGCTTAATGGTATGCACAAATATAATTCCTATTGGATCTCAACCCGAAACCCAAACCCTATTCTATCCTAAACCCACTACCCGTTTAGCCCCTACCCGGACCCGTTAGGAGAAGAAAATATCAACAACAGCAGTAGCAAAAACCAACTTTTCTTTCCCTTCTCCACGCGTGTGAGCCGACTCATTCCACCGCCTATTTAACTCTATTATTACTAAACTCTCCTCAACCAAAATCCAAAAATAAAGAAAGAAGGAAACAGCAGCAGCAGTGGTTTTTGAAACCACTAAATTATTCCACCGTCTCTTATCTCTAAATATATTACAAACTCTCCCAAACCCTAACCCCACTTCTTACACCAAACTTAACACCGTTTTGGACGCTTGCACTATACGGATTTCTTGCCCGGCAAGTATACCTTGCCATTATACTATTATTTATATTCCATATGATGCATGCATGTTTTATTTTTGCTTATTTAGTTTATTTATTTTAATTGTTATATAAATTATGCGTCCAAGGAAACTTGGGTGCAACGACGATGTCGTCATATTCTACTTTTATTTATGTATTTAAATTGGACCTACTTTATGAGACCACCCCATTATCATGAGGCATTTTATGTTTCATTGGCCGTGACACAGTTGTTACACGAGTGTGAGTCTCATATAGATCACGGACTACGTGACAGGTCTGGCCTCATGTACGTATGGGTCGTACGTTAGGAATAACTGCTAATAGAAACTTTGTATGCTAGAAGACTTAACAGTTATTAGAGGTCCATGGACATAGCCTATTGTAGTACGGTGGTCCAATCCTTGTCCTTGTTTGGTTGCAGGATTGGGCTAGGGTACTAAAGATAGGCTATGAATCAAATCGTGTCATGGACATGGCATGCTTAGAGCATTGGGTGGGGAGAACAACAAGTAAGGTATTTGGGCTCCTTTGTACTTTTTCTTTTGTAACCCGGAAGCTCCGCTGGAGATACGGGCGGTGATGACCCCATTTACTACATGGCGGCCTCTGCCGTTCAAAAGACGACATACTTTTTAGGCCCCTAATTCTCCGAAAGAATCATGCCAATCCCACTATATGGCTAGATAGCCCACTTGGTGGAAAGTTGTTCTCAAACTGCATTCACTTAGACGGATAGGCGACCCCATTGGATGTTTACTTTTCAGTACTTATTGGCATGTTATTATGTATCTTGTTACGTCCCTCTGAGGACCTGGTCCCTTTCCAGATATAGACGCGCAGGAGTATCCGCAGGAGTATGAACCTGGACCTGACACTACTTACCAGACTGAGGAGGTTTTACCTTCGGAGTATCTGTGATTTTATTACCACTGTTTAGAGATCCTTGTTGCAACTTCAGTATATTCATTTTGTAGTGGATTTGTTTCCATCCGACTATCAGACTTGATACTCATCTTTGATATTCAGTTATTATTCAGCTCTTTATTCCTACTTATTATTTGTGCTGTGGATGAGATATAGATTGTGTGTGACTTGTTGTGATAGTATATTACCACTGGTGGATTGGATATTCATGTACAGCGTACGTGTGTATATGGTTTCCATATATTGGAGTTCGTATACATATGGCTGGGCGTGTTACGTATTCCTAGTCCTATGTATTTTGGGACTGGGGCGTGACACACACAACCTGAGTACTATCCTCCATGTCCTTCTTTTTCACATGTATCACACTACTTATGCACTCGCAGAGCACCTGCTCAACCTCACAGTCCAAGCCTCACATCTAACTGCATGTGCACCCCCTTCTACCACTGATACATCACAACAATCAGCCATTAAGATCTGATACACTATGATCTAATACACCACTGTAATCAATAAGCCACTGTCCCCAACTAGTACCTAACCAACTGCCTGACTGAGCATTATTTATCTTTTTACCTGTGCACACATGTGCACAGGTCTGCACTTGTAGTGCCCAAGTGCACTGCACCCCTTATCTGAACCCGACTCCCCCCAAATACTCACTGCACAAGGCCTAACCCGAGCCTCCAATATCCATCCCCTAAATACACATAAGCCATAACACAAAAACTTAGAGTGGTAACAAAAAATCATTACATAAATAATCCCTAAATGGTACAACCTAGAGTGTGGATAGTAACAGTTCAAACCGAAGAGGAGAACGGAGGAAGGAGAGGGGAAAAAGACTTACAGTGGAGCAAAGGAGAGGGAAGCACAGCGAGAGGGGAGCGGAGGAGAGGGAAGCACGGGCCGGAGGGGAGCACGGAGCTGGAGGAGAGGAGAGAGAGGCACGGTGATCGAAATAAAAAAATTGATCGACCGCCTAATTAATATAACCTAGGGCACAGTACATGGCGACGAATATGTGGCATCAAAATCCATCGCCACAACTAAACTATCTAGGCGACTTATATGTGACTCAATATCCATCCCCAGACCGTCGCCATATTTACCCGCATTGTTCCTGCGATTGACCGCGCAAACTGATGACGATCTAGCGTCTAATTGGCGATGACCTAGCGACAAATAGTTGTTTAATTCGTAAATGGTGGTTATTGGTCGTCCAACCGATGGTGAACCGTACTACTTGACGACGGATATTGATCGTCCCCAATATTTTGTCGCTAAATCACTGTATTTTAGTAGTGAGAGGATCATGGTCAGATTCGACCCGGATCAGATGCTAGGTTATAGAATCGGAGGTAATATCGATCCATGCCTGGTTGACGAAGATGTGATCTAGATGAGACCATTAGCGCTGGTCTCCGGATTGAGAATTAAACCAAGTGTACAAGTTGCCCGATAATGGAAGCTCCATAGCACTGGCAGCGATTTAAAAAAATTTGAAGTCGTGGATGGGATGGATACTCGGGAGTAGACCCCCTTGCGTTCCTCGACCTTCGAGATAGCATTAAAATCACCGTCGCACATCCAAGGCCCAACCATCGTGCTCTGAATGTGAAGTAGTCTCTCCCAGAGGATCCTTCTTTCTTTTTCGTCATTACTACCATGAACGATCGACACAACGGCCTCCATCCTAAAGTCTTTCATCATCAAGGATAAGGTGACTTCCTGGTCAGACGAGTCGATAACCTGGGATCTAATCTCTTCCTTATGCATAATCCAGATGTTTCCCTTGTCATTAGAGAAGGAATGGTGGAACCCCAATAGAATCTGTAAACCAACTAACCGATCATGCCCAACCTTAGGTTCGAAGATCGCTAAAAAGTCCACCTTGTGCATCTTAATGAACCCCTTCAGGCGATTGGTCGTAGAACGATTGTCAATCCCCCTTACGTTCCATAAGAGGAACTTAATCATGGGAGGTGGGGTGGGTTGCAGCCTAGCTGCTGAACGAAGATTGGGAGTTGGCATCTCCCCGAGGTGAGACTTATTTCTCTTCTTTCTACTCTGTGGCTTCTTTCTGTGTTATGTGTCCCCCTGTCCTTTGCTTGCCTTCCCCTTATCCCTACTCGGAGAAGGCGTGACTTCTTTCTCTGCTCGCTGCTCCCGAGCGCTATCGAACATCCGAGGAGAAATCGTGTCTTCTTGCACAACTAGTTCAGAACCGGAGGGCTCCTCATGGATGTCAAAAACAAGAAAATAGATATGTTTCGCTTGTCCATAGGAATTTAAAGGGGCTACGACTTCAGCCAGTAAGATATTAGTAGCTCCGGGGTAGGATGGGGGCTTGTTTTGAATCAACCTGTCGACGCCAAGCATTCCAGTGAGAACAATGTTGATGCTTCCTTCTCTCTGACCTGCTAACCCGACATTAGCTTCAACCTAGCTCTGCTAAACATTCATAGGTGGAGACCCACCTGATACCCCACAGAAATGCATTGCTCCCTGGCAAACGTCCTGCCTATGTTGGACAATAGGCGGGGAGGTCATACTTGAGACCCCACAGGTAGGCATAACTACCTGACAAGTCTCACGCACAGCCTCAGAGTTTCCCCTATCTTTGTCCTGCAACAAAGACTGAGGCAACGGATCAATGGACTAGATTACAGGTGGGTCTTTGTCTGGGACAAACCCCCTAGAGAGCCACTCCCCATCTCCAGGGGAGACAATCCCAGAGAGGGGAGTTGGTTATGAGTAATCAGCACTACAACGGTACAGGAAGACTTACAATGTTGATCTGCACAACTATGCGTTGGCTGACTCTTGTTAGCGTTGTAATGCTCCGCTAAGTGGCCCTGGTGAAAGCACACCGAGCAATAAAGGGGCCTCGACTCAAAGATCAAGTGTTTCCAATAGCTTCTCCCTCCAAGGAGCTCAATGTGAACTCGCTCCGGATGGGGGAGGCTGGAATCCATTTCCAAAAACACACGGGCAAGGCTAGGTCTTGTACGTTCCTGAGTGGGGTGATCGATTTGTAGGGGAGCTCTGAAGCCCCGACAGAGGTAAAACAGCACGACCTTGTCGAAAAGCTGTAGAGGAAGCTCCGGGAGCAAGACCCAGATGGGAACCAAAGCTGATTCTCGCGAAGGGGAGAAGGCTGGGGTCCATTTGAAAATACGCATCGGGGATTAAGCAATAAACCATAAATCTTTGGATCTCAACTTGAGGAAGTCGATCTCACTATCTGGCCGAATCAGCACATGTCGGCCATCCAGGACCTCGACGGTCACTTGCCCAACAAAACCGAAGAGAGCAAAAGCCCGTCGGATAGCGTCCACCGAAGGATAGCGCCGGTTGAATTTACCAATCAGAGGAAAACGCAGAGGTAGGAGCAGGACCGCTTCGTCAGCTTCCTCAAACCTAACCGCCGGGGCTCCTTGGAAGGAGAAATGGGGGCGATGGCAAAACGCCGGCTCTACCGGAGTTAGAGGCAGACCACCAGAAACCGAATCCGCAATAGAGCGAAACTGCGGAGCAGCCGAGCCGGATACAGGAGCAGGGGAAGAAGAAGAGGGAAGGGGAGGGGAGGGGAGGGCGGGAGGCCGAAGAGGATCCGCCCTTCCCGACATGGGAAGCGACGGAGAGAAAGGGGGCGGGCGTGAGTCCTAGAGAAAGGGGAAATATATATATATATATATATATATATATATATATATATATATATATATTACATTTTTATATATGAAATTTTTTAAATAAACATTACGATTAAGTGTAGTCTGTATTTTTTTTTTTTTGAATTCCCGGCATAATGCTCGGGGTCCGACGTAACGTTCCGGACTTTGTGCATACTGCATTGTATGCTTTTGGGCCCACTGTCCTCCAACTTCCACCATTTTATAAATTGAAGAAATAATACGCCACCGTGGCTCAATCCACTGATCTTCTGCCACCGAGCCAGAATCTTATACCTCTTCTTGATAACCACAAGAGCCGCTCGAGTTCGGTGATTATGTGTAGTCTGAGATATAAAATATGATTATGTATTTAATCATTGTCTTTCCAGTAGCTTTTTACCAGAAGGATAAAGCTTTTTCTTTCTCCCACCCGAATGAGAGTAAACAAGTGCATGGCTACAATTTAGAAGAAATAAATGATACATGCTATCTTCAATTACTAACCAAGTAAGATATTTTCTTTCTTTCTTGTTAATGTTTACAAATTATTGAAGTGGTTCCATGTTCACGCATACAATGACAGTAATCTTCATTTGAACTTTGTCTAGTAAATACATCCCAATCTCTTATTGTCACGATATTATCTCCTAAAAGTTTGTAGGAGTCGGAGCTAAGATCGATCTATAACAACATCCGGCAATTCTTTTATATATATTTTTTATTTGTAGTAAATACATACATCCCAGATCTTTTATTGTCATATATATATATATATATATATATATATACATTTGACGAAACAAAGCAAAAAATTAATAGTTCAAAGTACAGACAAAAATGGAAACTAACATTATGAATCATGGGATGGGATAGGTGATACGTAATGTGATCAGTTCGATCACTGCTTGCATGGTTGCTGCAGCGGAGGTCCGCATAGACACTTGTTATGGGCAAAGTATTTGGCGCCTTGGAACTGCGCAAAACTTCCTCCACCCGGTATCTTTCCGCAGAGCTTGTTATAGCTCACGTCGAAGGTGAGGATGCTAGCCGCCTTTAGTATCTGGTCCGATATGCGCCCGTAGATCCGATTGTGGCTCATGTCGACGTACAGGAGAGTCTCTTCGGGGTACTCCACTTTGCTCAGATCGAACGACAGCTTGTTGTTGAACAGTACGATGTTCGAAATAGTCTTGGTCCTGCCGAAGAAAGGAGAAGCATCGCCCGTGAGCTGGTTGTTCTCCAAGTTTACGCGGGAGAAGGAGGAGACGTTGGCGAACGACGGAGGGATGGGGCCGGTTAACTTGTTTCCGGATAAGTCGAGCATTGAGCTGTGGATCAGAGTAGAGGGGATGCTTCCGGTGAGCTGGTTGCTGGATAAGTCGAGAGCTACAAGGTTGACGAGGCTTCCGAGGGCGGGAGGGATGGGGCCGAAGAATTTGTTGCTGGCTAGCAGGAGATCTTCTAGGGACGCAAGCAGGGAGAGGAAGGAAGGGACGGGGCCAGAGATGCCGGTGTTCATAATCACCAGAGTCCGGAGCTTTGTTAATTTGGTCAACTGGGGAGGGATGGTACCAACTAAACCTGGGTTGGAACCGATGAATGAGAGGGTCTCTAGGAAGGGGAGATTGCCGACGGACTCCGGGATCGAGCCCTTGAGATCCACGGAGGGAGGAGGAGTGTTGACGTCGTTGCCCCCCCAGAACTGGAGCGAGATTACGCGGCCGGTATCGAGACTGCACTGGACGAAATCCCAGGAGCAGCAGTCCGTACTGTTCCATGTCCGTAAGGTGTTGGCCGGGAAGGAGTTCTTGATGGCGAGGAGGGCTTTCTTGTCTTTTACATTGCATGCAGCGGAGGCCGAGAGGGAGAAGATCATGATCACCAAAAAGAATGATATAGTGGGGATGGTCATGAGAATGTTGGTCGACATTTTTAGCTACTTCCAAAGCTATCTAGAAGATGACCGTTGTGTTTATGAATGAATGAACTGGAAGGAAGAAGATGGTTTCAATTTATACAGGGGGTGGATGATCTTAACAGAGAGTGGTGGGCAAAGACGAGATTCATTTTGGGAAAGCTGGCAATGGCGGCTTCAAAATCTTTGTCCGGATTTGTTTCGGTCAGCCCGTTGTTTGTTCTGTCAGCCGTTGGGTGGGCCGCAGGGCTTGACCGGATTTGGTTCGAGCCGTTTAAGGTACAATTAGGCTTTAACATAAAAGAAAATTTGAGTTGCACTCCATTTTATCATAATTCAAGTTACACTTCAATGTTTTACCATAATATACAGCCACTCCAACTTTCGTCTCCAACTAACGGTCAACTCCGTTGACCGTTAATTTTTGACTGGAATATCCCTAACAAATCACCATTATACCAGTCTCCCCTCCTCAGCCTAGGAAGAGGGAAGGGGTATTTCAGTCAGAAATTAACGGTCAACGGAGAGTTGACCGTTAGTTGGAGACGGAAGTGGTGGAGGGGAGAAATTGTACATTATGGTAAAACAGTGGGATGCACCTTTAATTGTGGTAAATAAAGTGGGGTGCAACCCAAATTTTTCTTTAAAATAAATCAACATCCTTAAATTATTTTCAAATATTCGAAGTACTTACACGAGACGGTACCATGGGGACCGAGGAGCAGATGGACGAGGCCCAACCGACTGCACCTTCGTCTTCTTACATGTTTCAGACCAATCCTTCATGTGCTCCTCCAGACGAGAGGAGGACATAGATTTGGGCCGATGGGCCTACAAAGTAAGTTAATTAGTTTTAGCTTTCTTACACATATATAAATATATATTCACTTTTTTTAATATAATTATCAAGGTATAGATATTGCCCCTCGTCGGTACAGAGATCATTGGAGCATTTTTTGAGGTACAACTATGGTGGCCCTTGGATCAACTACTCGGATGCCCCGGACGAGAGAAAGGCATTCTGGTTTGCACACTTCAAGGTAAAAGTAAATTTGGTTTTAATATCAATCATCTAATTTGATCTTTTTCTATATACTTTCTATATTACTTCTTATAGAAAATATATTTCTATCCGCCATACAGGACTGAGGTGATCGAGCAACACTTGTCTGCCGTCGTCGCCAAACTTATTCGTGATGCGATCTACGACCAGAAGGATCGTGATCGTTTGTGACAACCAATCCAATGTTGGATCACGTCTGAGCAGTGGAATGCGATGACGGTTAGATTTAACGATCCTAGGTACAAGAAAAATTTGAAAAAGACGAAGGTGGCCAGGAAGAAGACAGAAAAGTGGTATGGTGGGTTGATTCCGACGACGGAACATTTTTGTCGCATGGTATGTATTTTATTATGTACATAGTATTTTAATCAAAGTAGGATAAAATATTTAATTTTACTAACATACAATATATTTTTTAACACGTCCAGAGGGGTGAGGATACTAACATAGTAACAGTCTTTCTCGCCACCCATAGAAAGGGCAGTCAGCTCATCAATGAGAGGGCCACACAGAGATACATAAGTATTACTTTATATTTTGTTAATTTTAATATAACTTAGAAACTATACAAATAAATATTCATGTAGTTAGTAATAAGTACCTTAGATATATATTAATAATTATGCATGACGAGTGGATAGTAAGTAGAATGCTTATCGAGATATACGTATTTTTTAGGATGAGTATCTTAGGCTCCGTGAGCGGATGACCCAGCCCACACAGGGAGATGCCGGTAGTTCCTCGCAGCCCCCGCCCACCCAGCTCCTTCGGTTGACGAGCTATGGATGACTTTCGTTGGTGGTCTGCAGAGGGGTACATACTACGGTACGGGATCCTACGATGCCTATGTTGCGTCGCAGTCCTCTAGGACCCCCTCTGCCAGTGTCCATACCACATAGCCCTCCCAGGAGTCTGTGCGAGCCCAGCATAAGCGGGTTGACCATCAGATTGCGTCTCTGCGTGACAAGTTACCGCAAAGGATTACGTCGCAACCCATACCGCAGACGGACGATGCGACGATCGTAGCACATTTTGATTCACTTGAGCGTAGCATCACGGAGTTGAGGGATCTACCCACATCGACAGAGCGCAATGTGATGGTGCTACAGGGGTCGCATGTAGTCATAGGCGATGCACTGGCGAGGCTGCAGACATCACAGGTTCAGATGAACCCGTCAGTGGAGCAGAGTACTGTGAGGATGTTATATGTCATGGATACTTGCAATGCTTGACTAACAGCGTTAGAGCAGATACATCCTCCTGGTCCGCTGGCATTGATATCTCCATCGACTGCACAGACTCCTACATCGGGTGCCATGATGATTTCACCGGAGCAGTATGCCTTGCTAATATCCTCGATTCATGGCGGTGCTCCTTCTCTTCCTCCTGATCAGCAGTAGTTGTTCTTTTGACAGGCTCATCTCATAGGCTCATTGCAGTGCTCCTCCTCTGGATTAGCAGTTGTGTTTGATAATAAACGAAAGAAATAAAACTAGGTTTATTTATACGAAACCCTTTCTTTGTTTACAAACAAGAAAAAGAGGTACAATTAATCCTATACGAGGATGTTAAGTACAAAAATTTGATTCTGGGAAAATATTGCTATAGGAGTCTGATCTGCGGTCGATCACTTTGTCCATTGGACCACACGATGACGAAGAAGTACTGTAAAAGACGAAAAAGAAACTTCAAAGACTACATGAGAGATTGAACTCTCGTTGCCAAAGTAGTCAATCAATACTCTCTAGATATACTCTCTTTTCTCCCTTGAATTCCACCCTCTTGAAAAATCTTCGACCCCTAATTTCTGACCTTCGACCTTTTTTCCTGTGATAGGAAATCTTTATTTATAGAGTTCTGTCGTAGTAACCGTCCAGTCGGCGTAGTAACCGAACAGCGGAGAGAGCTGCACCTTTTACGCGACGGTTATAGTAACTGCTACCCACGTATAAATGATCTTCTGAATCGGCGTGTGACGCGTGTCCCATTATAAGGTAATTTGTATAATCGCTCATCGAAGATCACGGCATACAAGCCACGTAGATAACTGGCCCTCGCGTAGAAAAGGTTGGCATAAAAGCCAAATAACTGTCACGTTGGCGTAAAAGCCAAGTAGTTATCTTGTTGGCGTAGAAGCCAAGTAGCTGTCTGGTTGGCGTAGAAGCCAAATAGCTGTCATGTTGGCGTAGAAGCCAAATAGCTGTCATGTTGGCGTAGAAGCCAAAATAGCTGTCTTATTGGCGTAGAAGCCAAATTCTGCGTAAAGCTTATATACTGCATAGATAGATAATCAGCGTAAAGATAGCCAATTATCCTTCTTTTACTGAGGTCTTGAGCGTATTCTGGGCCAAATAGCCTTATCATGCACCTTTGCAAATATAGTCTGAGTTGGCGTATTTTGAAGAGATAGCATACGGCATACTCCTATAGCTAAAAATAGCCAGGTTGGCGTATTTCGAGAAGATAGCGTACGGCGTGCTCCCATAGCTAAAAATAGCCTGGTTGGCGTAATATACAGGGATGGTGATATGAGCGTATTAGCCCTAATTATAGCTCTCCCAGTCATTAAAAATAGAACCAAATCTCGTGCATTAAATGCAGAGATCTGCCCCCATCTCGCGCATTAACTGCAGAGACGTGCCTCGAGTTATGTACGAAGAACAGCTTTTGACGTGGCGGTTGGTTTTGTCTCATCCTGAGCGTAAAAGCTCATCTTTGCCTGTGTAGAATAGGCAGCATATTCCTTGAATGCGTAAACAATGTCCTATATCAAGGGTTATGTCACTAAACGACAGTCTGGGGCTCTGTACAGAATTATCATTACAGCCGTCCTCTCGATCGTCGTGTAGTACTCTTTTGTCAGGAGTCAGGTTCACTGCTTCGTCTGACAAGTTCATTCGAGGAATACGAAGAGTTTCTCGTACAACTTCCCACTGTATTAAAAGCAGACAGGTTTTACGCCGAAGTGGCAATGTAGCAACCTTTTTACGCCAAAGCAATATGGAAGTACTACTTTACGCGGACGATTCTGGAACTCTATTTTACGCTGAACAGCATTGAAGCTCTGTTGTACACCAATGGCTCTGAAGTCATGCTTTATGCCACACAGTGCTGGAGCTCTGTTTTACGTGGGCTTCATGCACGTTGGGGGTTTTACGCGTATAGTTCTCCAGCGTATTTTTTATGCTTCTACAAGACCCCCTTCAAAGTTTTTAAATTCCTCGTAATTTGAAACACTTTGAATGAAGCATGAAACGGTCAAATTTGACTCATTCTGCGAGGCTGATTTCTCGACGTATTTTTAGGAATCTGTTGGGATTTGGTGTGTTCTCTTCTGCCTATATAAAGGCACGTGAGTTAACCTATTTTTTTCTACACTTCCTTCACCACAAAGAGATGGTTGCCGAGATTCGTCGTGTTGACTTGAGGAAGAAGAATGTCATATTCTTTCAACATGTAAGGAGCCGTAAAAAGAGGCATCTTCGAGCAAATATCCTCTGCAACGATGGATCATGGAAGGATATTATAGCTTCTTTGCTCGGGATAATCAACAATTTCATATGGCTATTCATCCAGGAGAGAGGAAGGGTCGTATTTGGCCACACAGCTTGCAAGATGTATTTTTTTCCATTATGGCACTGGACGAGGGTAGGCAATTTGGCCCTCTGTAGATTTTGAGCGTAGAATCATAGATTTGTAGCCTCTTGAGCGTAAAAAGCTTCCGAGCGTGAAATCATAGATTTGTAGCCTCTGAGCGTAAAACCGTAGGTTTATAGCCTCTGAGCGTAAAAGCTCCTGAGCGTAAAAGCATCTGAGTGTAAAACCATAGATTTATAGCCTCCGTGCATAAAACTGTAGATTTGTAGCCTTCGAGCGAAAAAGTTTCTGAGCGTAAAATTATAGATCTGCTCTGCACGTAAATTCTGGATCCATTGACTGTCCGTCTTTTTTTTTTAAAATTATAGGCTGACGTGGTCCCAAATCATAACCGAATATTAAATATCTGATTTGGTTAGGGATTCGAAGAGTTATCTGAACTCTATAAATAGCCCAAGGTCTTGAGAGAGAAACTCTTTATCTGTCTTCACAAAACCCTTGCTTTCCAAAAACCCTTCTTCTTCATCTCTTTTCCTGAAACTTAGATTTGCCATGGCACCTAAACAGACTTCCACTGCTAATGGAAAGAATGTCTCTTCCTCTGTAAACTCCCTCACCCAAAATAGGTATTTGTGTATATTTTATGTTATTATATTTATTATAGATGTTGAATTTATTTAGAGTATTCTCTTAGTTAATTAGAAAATAATTTTTGTTAGTATATTTACTTATATAAATATTCATTTAGAATTATTTTAGGTTATTTTAGATTTTTGGAAATTTTTTAGAATTTTTGGTAATTAAAACTTAAAAAAACATAAATTTCTAGGACTTCTATGATTTACTATACGACCATACTTGCATGTCGTTCCTACCAAATATTTATTTTAGTTTAAAATATTTAATTATATTTTTTTTGTAATTTATTTAGAATTTTAAGAAATTTATTTAGATTTTAAAATTATTTAGGATTTATTTGGATATATATAGTCTTAATATTAGATAGATGCTAATTTAGTGTTAATAGATATTAATAAGATTTTATAAATTATTTGTATTATCTTTAATTACATTTAATATTATAAATTATTGAGATAAATTCAAACTCTATTTTAAATTAATTCAAATCCTGAACCTACTAGGAAATCAACTTCATGCATATCATATCCTTATTTAAATTCATCATAATCCAATCCAAATTAACCAATCCTAGTCATATTTAATTAAGTAGTGTCCACCATTATAAATACCTCATCCTTCATATTTTTTTCCCCAAATTCCTCTCTTTTTCGTCCAAAAATAGTCAAAATTCGTCATAAATTCAGCATCATTTTCTACTAGTTATGACGAATTAAAAAAAGATATCTCCTAGCTCTGGACTCCAAACGCGCTCCAGTTTTTTTTGTTAGAATGATAATGAGGTTAGATTTCTGATTATATAAATTGTTTTTCTAAATTATTAGTATTAAATTCTGGAAAATTCGTAGAGCACAGCATATCCGAAAATAGACGTGTTTCGATGTATCCGCGATTTCGGGAGAACCAGGAATCAGAATCATGAACCGTTTAAAGTTTCGGAAAGCTAATGTCGAGATAATCGACATATATTTTTCCCAAAATTTATTTCGAAGTATTTACATACTGTTAATTCTGTAGAACTTCTAGGTTAGAATTTAACCATCGGTGCACAATACAAAATTTGTATGTGCCATAATTCCCAAACGAATTTAATTCGGACGAGCTGTAAATTCTAGCATATTTTTGACGCTAAAATCTACAGGAAATCATGCATGAAAGTTGAGTTTGTGTCGGTTGACTTTTTGGTCAACAGATCGTCTCGTTTTGCGTGCCATGAGTCTCGAGTTGATAAAATTTAGTTTCTTTGGACAAAATTTAGGAATTAACATAAAAATCAAAATAATAAGATTAAAATAGGATTTTAGAGTAATTATTCCAGAATTAAATAAATTAAAATAAATTATCTTTTGACGTGATAAATTTGTAATACATAGGCTATTTGGACTGTGACTTGGACTCTGATTCATACCAGCAGCAGGACCCCAGGCAAGATACCTTGCCAAATTATTTATAGTACTTTGCATGCTATTTATATTTCTGTTTATTTATTGCATTCTGTATATTTCTTGCATTTGTAGTTTTCTTTCAGTCATTACTATATATTAGATATGTTGACACACACATGGCACTTAGTATCATAGAGGACAATTATTAGGCGTATGGGCTTTTAACCACTCTGGTAACACCGTAGTCACTAGCACGCACTATGGTGGTCGTGTCCGATGGTCGCTACCCCCGAGGTATGTCGATTGATGGAGTCCGAGGGTCGCTACCCCAGAGGTATGTCGGCTGATGATGTCCACTGACGAGCGTGAGGTTGTGAGGATTAGATCGAGTAGCCTACCCTTGCCCATACGTCGAAAAGTTGTCCTCATTTGCATTCATATAGATGGTCTTGTACAGCGTACTTATTTATTTTCAAATTATATGCATGTTTACTGTATTCAAGTTGGCTCGTATTTTCTGTATCTTGTTACGTCACTCTGAGGACCTGGTCCGCTGCCAGGTGTATCTTTTCTTGAGTATTTACAGGAGCGCAGATTTGGATGGTTACATGTGATCCGAGGATGTCTTCTCTTCGAGCTGTGATGGATAGCTGGTATTCTTATATTGTGTTGTGGTGTTGTACTCATATTGTATTTGCTCTTATATTCGAGTTGGTAGTGAATTTGTTTCCATCCAACTATCATCCTTAAATACTTCTTATTGAGATCTAGTTTCATAGATACTGGTTATTTATTTCTATATGATTTGGTGGATGAGATTTAGATTTTACCCTGTGACTTGTATTATATTTTATACCACTTGTGGATTTTATATTCATATTACAGCGTACGTATGGATTTGGTTTCCATATATTGGATTTGCCATATCCATGCGGCTGGCATGCTTACGTGTCCTAGTCCTACGTATTTTTGGGACTGGGGTGTGACATGTTTTTGTGGTGGCCCATGCAGGTCGAGAGCATATTGTCTCGGTTACGTTACTGTACCGAACAAGCCTGCACCTAGGACTAGAGTATAGGATCTCATCCACAATTGACTGTGATTCATCTCCTCCTATCTGTTCTATTTTGAACAATTGTATCCTGCTTGATTCATGTGCTTCCCTAATAGTTCCTTGAGTATAGTCTTCTGCTAGAATATAGGAATCCCTGTTATTAGGATGATAATTAGAGTAGCACACCTATTAAGAATACAACGAGAATATAGATACACCACTAAGTTTAGAATATCTAGTTAACCTAGAATTCCTTATCTTTAGATTGTTATACCATTATCCCTTGATGTATTAAGAAGACTTGAGAGTAGTATAGACACTACTAGAGTTAGTTAGAAGTTTTACCATAATGTTTGACACCTAGTATCACATAGTCTTTTGACCTATTAATTGAAGTGTAACCGAATGATATTTATCGCATGCTAGCAAAAGGCGACAGTGTTTATTCAGACCATAGAATTTAGAGGTCCTTGCCCTATTTGGTCGACTAGCGACTTAGATAAGGAGGTTGCATGATAACTGTAGAGATTGTAGAGTCTTTTATTATTATTGCTTATGTTATTTTTGCTTTTGCGAACTTGAATTATTTTGTAACTTCTCACATCATAATCCAGCGTTATATTTTCTGTGCTACCTTGAATTTTGCTGCTATTATAGCCTAGTTTTTGTAAGCTTAATCTTATATCGAGCTTGTTCATGACATATGTGTTATTGGGGCCTGATCAACCACACTAATACAAATTGTCTAATCAGAATCAGTGTATTATGGTCTAGCTAGCCATAATGCGCTTGATTCACCCTTCGCAATAGTATTTTACGTGGATTGAGATGTATAGTGGACCAGTAGACAAATATACTTACCCTCTAGATACGATAAAGCATATCATATCAAGTACATAACTGCACCGATGTGAGCATGCGAATAGGAAATTACCAAATTAAGATTTCAATCCACAACTGTCTTGACAATTCTCATTTGAATTCTTTAAACGCTTTGATTCCCATACTTCCATTCTATTACCCCTCCATGAACTCTTTTCCGTTGCTTTCCGTCTTCCCTTGTTTCGGAAAGACGAAATCTCGTGCTTGGATATAAGTGATACACGGATAGTACAAGATATACCCTATAGGCCAATCACATTATTTGATGACTATCTTTCATAATTGACTAAGGGCATATCACATATGATATAGTTGGTGTTAAAGTTTTGAGGATTGAATGACATGAGAAAATAAATTGAGGAATATTTTCTTAAGTGTAAGAGTCTTATGTGATAGATGGGTAAATTCTAAGTTGGGTAGAAATTGCATTATTAAACTTGAGGAGAATTCTTTTAGATTGTGATCAAGTAGGATTAGGATTAGATTGAGAGATTAAGTCCTTTTAAATGTGGAGAATTTTAAAAGAAGGATTAAGATAATGAGGATTTAATGAATTTTAAAAATCTTGATATTGAGGACCCAATATTTATACTTTGAGCACATGATTTAAATTTTGAATATTGAAGGATGAATCATCGATTTAAATTTTTAGGATAAATATAGAATTTTAGACTTGAACAACTGGTGAATTAGATTTAAATTTTATAATTTGATGATTTGAATTAAAAGTTTAATTTTGATTGTTGGGTCACCTATTTGAAATATTGAGGATGTAAATTGAGTTTAAATATTTGAAGAGTACAAAATTCTTAATTTGAGAATAGGAATAAGATTTGATTAGAATTGTTTATTGTTCAAGGTCTAGAGGAGATTATGATAGTTGGAAATGGTGATATAAATTTTGATGTGGGATGTCATATAGACTTGAGTTAGATTTGAATGTTGAAAAAAAAATCGAGAAGAGATTACGACAGGTTGAATTTTGATTTAAACAGTGGTTATCTTAATTTTGAAGTGATCGTGATAGATTTGAATAGACTTTATTATTTAAATTTTTAGAAGAGATTGCGATTGACATACCTTATGTACGAATGTGAAGGATTTAACAAATTATGTCTTATTTTAATTTCGAGGACAAAATTGTTTTAAGTTGGGTAGATTGTAAACTCCCTCACCCAAAATAGGTATTTGTGTATATTTTATGTTATTATATTTATTATAGATGTTGAATTTATTTAGAGTATTCTCTTAGTTAATTAGAAAATAATTTTTATTAGTATATTTACTTATATAAATATTCATTTAGAATTATTTTAGGTTATTTTAGATTTTTGGAGATTTTTTAGAATTTTTGGTAATTAAAACTTAAAAAAACATTAATTTCTAGGACTTCTATGGTTTACTATACGACCATACTTGCATGTCGTTCCTACCAAATATTTATTTTAGTTTAAAATATTTAATTATATTTTTTTTGTAATTTATTTAGAATTTTAAGAAATTTATTTAGATTTTAAAATTATTTAGGATTTATTTGGATATATATAGTCTTAATATTAGATAGATGCTAATTTAGTGTTAATAGATATTAATAAGATTTTATAAATTATTTGTATTATCTTTAATTACATTTAATATTATAAATTATTGAGATAAATTCAAACTCTATTTTAAATTAATTCAAATCCTGAACCTACTAGGAAATCAACTTCATGCATATCATATCCTTATTTAAATTCATCATAATCCTATCCAAATTAACCAATCCTAGTCATATTTAATTAAGTAGTGTCCACCATTATAAATACCTCATCCTTCATATTTTTTTCCCCAAATTCCTCTCTTTTTCGTCCAAAAATAGTCAAAATTCGTCATAAATTCAGCATCATTTTCTACTAGTTATGACGAATTAAAAAAAGATATCTCCTAGCTCTGGACTCCAAACGCGCTCCAGTTTTTTTTGTTAGAATGATAATGAGGTTAGATTTCTGATTATATAAATTGTTTTTCTAAATTATTAGTATTAAATTCTGGAAAATTCGTAGAGCACAGTATATCCGAAAATAGACGTATTTTGATGTATCCGCGATTCCGGGAGAACCAGGAATCAGAATCATGAACCGTTTAAAGTTTCGAAAAGCTAATGTCGGGATAATCGACATATATTTTTCCCAAAATTTATTTCGAAGTATTTATATACTGTTAATTCTGTAGAACTTCTAGGTTAGAATTTAACCATCGGTGCACAATACAAAATTTGTATGTGCCATAATTTCCAAACGAATTTAATTCGGACGAGCTGTAAATTCTAGCATATTTTTGACGCTGAAATCTATAGGAAATCATGCATGAAAGTTGAGTTTGTGTCGGTTGACTTTTTGGTCAACAGATCGTCTCGTTTTGCGTGCCATGAGTCTCGAGTTGATAAAATTCAGTTTCTTTGGACAAAATTTAGGAATTAACATAAAAATCAAAATAATAAGATTAAAATAGGATTTTAGAGTAATTATTCTAGAATTAAATAAATTAAAATAAATTATCTTTTGACGTGATAAATTTGTAATACATAGGCTATTTGGACTGTGACTTGGACTCTGATTCATACCAGCAGCAGGACCCCAGGCAAGATACCTTGCCAAATTATTTACAGTACTGTGCATGCTATTTATATTTCTGTTTATTTATTGTATTCTGTATATTTCTTGCATTTGTAGTTTTCTTTCAGTCATTACTATATATTAGATATGTTGACACACACATGGCACTTAGTATCATAGAGGACAATTATTAGGCGTATGGGCTTTTAACCACTCTGGTAACACCGTAGTCACTAGCACGCACTATGGTGGTCGTGTCCGATGGTCGCTACCCCCGAGGTATGTCGATTAATGGAGTCCGAGGGTCGCTACCCCAGAGGTATGTCGGCTGATGATGTCCACTGACGAGCGTGAGGTTGTGAGGATTAGATCGAGTAGCCTACCCTTGCCCATACGTCGAAAAGTTATCCTCATTTGCATTCATATAGATGGTCTTGTACAGCGTACTTATTTATTTTCAAATTATATGCATGTTTACTGTATTCAAGTTGGCTCGTATTTTCTGTATCTTGTTACGTCCCTCTGAGGACCTGGTCCGCTGCCAGGTGTATCTTTTCTTGAGTATTTACAGGAGCGCAGATTTGGATGGTTACATGTGATCCGAGGATGTCTTCTCTTCGAGCTGTGATGGATAGCTGGTATTCTTATATTGTGTTGTGGTGTTGTACTCATATTGTATTTGCTCTTATATTCGAGTTGGTAGTGAATTTGTTTCCATCCAACTATCATCCTTAAATACTTCATATTGAGATCTAGTTTCATAGATACTGGTTATTTATTTCTATATGATTTGGTGGATGAGATTTAGATTTTACCCTGTGACTTGTATTATATTTTATACCACTTGTGGATTTTATATTCATATACAGCGTACGTATGGATTTGGTTTCCATATATTGGAGTTGCCATATCCATGCGGCTGGCATGCTTACGTGTCCTAGTCCTACGTATTTTTGGGACTGGGGCGTGACATCCTCTTCTCGCTCTTCTGCTCAAGGACGAGCAACTCCCATTAGGCTGAACGAGCCCCGATCTGAGCGAAGTGCTCCGCCATTGAGCTGTGCTCCGGACGTCACAGGTAAAAGGACTTCAAGGGAAAATAGAGGACCTTCCGCACACGTTGTACGTGTATGCGAACCAATACGCCCATATTTCTAATGTGTCAGCATAAAATCTCCATCTTTTCGCAGTCTGGCATAAAAACTCAGACTGTTGAAATTTGGCGTATACTACAAACTTTGAGTTTTATGCGCTGGATGTAATTTTCGGCATAAAAACGCAAGTTTTTGTAGTCTGGCATAAAAACTCAGACTGTTAATCTTTGGCGTAAAAACCAAGAGTGTAGCGTCTAGCGTAAAAGCTGACTTGTTTTCTTGTATTTTGCAGTGGACTTGCAGATCCCTTCTCTGGCCGAAGTGATGGGCTCTGCTGTCGGGATGCTGAACTCAAATTATCTGGAGGACTTATCCCATGTGGCATTTCCCATCTCTGGAGCCAATTATCCTAAAGAGAGGGGAACCATGATCTTGTCCCAAGGAGAACGAATGCTGCTGAGTATGATCAGTGGGGATCCCCTGACATACATAGATGGGACAGAGTATAAGAAATCGAGTTTCTTATTCGGGGATGTCATCGACAAACAATCCCAGACCAAGCCCAAGAAGGAGGATTGGGTGTTTACTGCTGAGGGCACGGTCATGTATCTGCCCAGAATGCCTAGATATTACCCCATCTCGGCCTTCTTTTATGCCACACATCCTAGGAAGATGTTGTGGACTTTGACTCCAGATCTTCACGGTCGGCCGGGGAAGATCTTATACAACAAGGGATTGAACCGAGGGTCCTATATGAGCCGTCTTACGGGCCCTGTTGTGCCCTTTAGGGGATTACTGCCGGGTAGTATCCCGAGTGAGGACACTTCGCTGATCCAGCCGGTTCAGATATCGACCTTCTGTAATAACTTTATAGGAACAGGGAGGAATGTACCCCAAGGTCAATCCTCAGACCAGTGTATGGCTTAGCCCGAGAAATCTTTGATGGGCCAGTTTAACTGCCTGGACCCTGAAGCACTTCCAGACGGAGCTGGAGAGCATTGGCCTGTTTGCGGCTGTGAGTGCCACCAGTGTTGGGCTGCCTGTCAATCCAAATTTGTTCTTGGCTTTGATGGAGTGATACAACTCGCTCACTGGGACTTTTGTCACTCCGCTAGGTGAGTTAGGCTTAGTCCTTCATGAGATGGCCGTGATTTCAAAGCTACTAATGGGGGACACTCCTTATGAGGAGTACGTTCCCACAAACAGGGAGCTGAGGGATACAAACCCTCAGGCAGTGGCGGTATATCAGGAACTGATGAGCCACTATCTTGCCTGCACCACTTTCTACAATGAGCCCTCTGATTTGGCTCATATCAACAAGTGGGCAACCTACCTCTTCTTCCACCAGGCCAGAAATGCTAAGCCGGACAAGGTGGTAGATAGCCAAGATAAGCCCTTGAATTTCTTGAGCGTGCTCAATGCCAACACGGTCGATGACCTTATTAAAGACGCAGGGGCTCCGGATTATATTCTCGATGAGGAGATGGGGGGTTATCCTGCAGGCACTAAAGCCTTCAGTTAAATAAGGCATTGTCGCAAGCCTCTGTCAAGGGAAGCTCAATTGGCTGGCTTACTTTCTGTCTGGCTACGCCGATGGGTAGTGCCCGGCATCGCGTCTGCGGATCGCATCCATCGCAATACCTTATGGCCCGCAGTGCGTCTGATGTTCAAAGCAAGACTGGGCTTGCTTCCTGCTATGGTATGTAGAATACAAGCAGGTCTGAGGGCCCTTACTGATGGGCTGCTCGTAGATAAGATGCAGCGTGAAGGATTTCCCAGAGTGGAATTACCCTTCCTATACCTAATGGGATGGTTAATCCTTCACAACACCAGGGTGATGTCTCCCGGCCCTGCTAGTGGTTCGGAAAATAATTTCTTGTTGAATTACAAGAATTCCTCTTGGGACGTGGCGACCGTCATAGATTGCCGGTGGGCGTTAAACGTTGCCCTCGGCTGGAAGCTCTTCTGCATCGTCCCCCCTGTACATATCAATCAACAGGGGACAAAACTTAAGGATGAAGGTCGTGGGAGGACCATTCTTTCTCCTGAAGCCTTTTACTGGTTGGTCTGCATTAGACCTTCCCACTTACTGTACAGAAGTGAGGACCATTGCTACTTGGAGCCCTATCTGTCCAGCCGGTTCGCCAGGCAATTTGGGTACGACCAGCTGCATATGGTGTCACTACCACATTCTGAAAATAGGAGTATTTTCGACTTTTTATGTATTATTAATATTATGGTATTTATATTAGATGATTTCTCGATAGGTGTATTTAATTTAAATAATTATGTGAGATGTGTAATTAAATATATTATTATATACAATGTTCATTTATGTTTGAGCTGGTAGACTTGACCTAGAAGCCCAGTAGATGAACACCTGTCTGAATTATGGGATTATGTGGTAAATTATTTTGTTTAGAATTAATTTATTGGAGGTTGTAATTAACTACCGTAATTTAATTAATTGTTGCGCCCTGTCCTTGCTTCGATATTTGGAGCGCTACCCTAGCTTTTGCCTTCCAACAAATTTCACAACCTTGCCCTAGACGTGCCTGCCTTCCATTCTGATATTTTTGCAACGCATAATTATGATCCCTTGAGCTTTATTTTAGCCGCACATAAATCGTCGCGGACGTTTATTTAAATTCTAAATAAATTCCAATTTTGTATCGTTGTGCGTTCCAATCGAAATTGGAGGCAATCTTGACCTATTTTTCGTACGACCCAAATTAGGGTAATATTTTGTTCTTAGTCTTCTTCATTAATGCTATTGATGACCCGACCCGATTTTGGTCCCATGTACTCCTAATTAATTTTAGAACACAACTTGCATTTATTTCTAATTAATTTGAGGATAGTATTTTGTCTGATCTCGTTAATCCCGTTAATCTCGGTTTAATTCCAGTACCCTGCTATTTGAGCCGTACGACACATACAACGCCCCCTCACCCTGCAAAATGTCAAACACCGAATCGCTCGCAAAATTTTTATCATTTTATGCATCTGTGCAAATACCCAAATTTAAGGGGGGGCTAAATTGCAAATTTATATTAGGTGTCAACACCCCATTGGTTCAACCCAATGGAGAACCCCAATTTTGACTAATCACCCCACATCCTCATTCCCCCATGAAGAACTTCTCCATGTTAAATCTAGGCCATCCATTAAATGGGGCTCATCACCACCATTCATTCCCTCTCACATCTCCCTATTTAATGTCCTATCACCTAGCCCTAATCCCCAAAAATCTAGGGAATCCCCCACCTCCTCACAAGCCTCAACCGTAGCCTCTTTCCTCCTTCATTCTAATTTTTCCATTCTTCTTCTTCCCTTCTTCTCTTTTCTTCTTCTTCCTTCTTCTCCTTTGTTTTTAAATTATTAACAAAGGGGGGGGGGGAAACCATCTCCAGCCCCACTGTTCCCGGGCACCCCCGACGGCCTGCTGTCTAACTCCGACGACGGTGCAAGTTCTCCCCGGCGGCTGTGCAAACCCCCTAACCCGAAGCTCCACCCCGCCTGTACCACTCCAGCCTCGACTTCTCCATCAAGCTTCTCCCAAACTCCCTCTTCCCCTTGCTCGTAACTCCGGTCGGCCTGCACCAACTCCGGCCCGGCGGTCCCCATCCGAGCTACTCCTTCTCCGACCTCCTACATCAGCCGATCCCGGCGAGCCCAAAGTCCACCCGAGCTCTCCGTCTGGAGCCGAGCTGCTCGATCACTGCAGCCGGCCACTTCTGCACACCCCGGCCGAGCCCGAGCTCTGCCTCCCTGCTACTCCCACCAGCCACCCAGACCTACACCACGACACCTCCGCTCCCCCTCACTCCACCACCCCGTTCTTTCCCGAGCCGAGCCACCCAGACTCTGGCGTAGCTCGACCCGACGACCCACTATTCTCCGGCTCCACTCCTCTGATCCCGGAGCCCGAGCTCCTCCACCCTCCTCAGTTCGGCCGACCCGCCAGAGATCGAACCGAACTCTTCGCGTTCTTCAGCGAGCATCCCCGACCACTGCTCATCTCCGACGAGCAGCCACTGATCCCTCCGGCCGAGTCCCGAGCCCAACTCCCTGCAGCTCCTAGCTCCTAGCTCCGGCCATCTACACCACCACTCCCCCACCACTGCAATCCCTGAACTCCCGCTGCCTACTCCGGCCAGCTCCCCTCCGGCCGGCCAGCCAGCCGACAACCCCTGTGAGTTCCTCTTCCTCTTCCTTCCTTCTTTCATGTATATATGTATACGTATAAATACGTAGATATATGTATGTGTACGTGTGTGTGCGTATATGTGTATGTGTATACATGTGTGTGCGTATATGTATATATATATATGTATATAATTATCCGTATATATGTATTCAATATATATATTAGTATTAATGTATATGTTTAATACGTATATGTATACGTATGTATTTAATAGTGAGTATGTATATGTATATGTCTATGTATATATATTTAATATGATTTATATATATAAATACGTATTCTAGTATATATAATTAATTTGGTATATATATATATTTTGCATATACTTAACATATTCTCAATATATATATATATTGGTTTATTTTTATATATAATATCTATTTAATAAAAATTATATATACTAGTATAAATTAAATTCAAGTATTAGCATAGTCATTTGTACTTTGGAATTTAGTATATATAGTAAAATTCTAATTTGGCTTATTCTTATGGATATACCTTGTATAAAGTATTTCCTAGTAGCTATTTGTAATTAAAACATACAGTATTAATTTTACTTAAGGTATATATAAGTACACATATCTATTTTCGTACCAAATGTATTTAATGTATATGTTAGTACAATATGTACATTTCTATGTCTCTACTACATTTTCATACTTTATTTATTGAGAATGTGTCTATTTCTTTTAATTTTACTTTATTATTTATATTGAATGTATGAGAATTTATCGATGTTGAGTGTTCCACTAAAGGGGTTGACGAACCCAGAAGATTCAACGGAGGGTTTCTCCGGGTCTGTCTATTTTTAGGATCTGTAATATTGCAGGAATATATGACAACCATCAACCATACATTTATTCCAGGTTATTTAATTTTTTATTTTTTCAATTTAGCGACATTTATATACGTCGCTAAATACATCGCTAACTATATCATAACGTCGTTAATTATGTTGCTAAATGTCGCTAAATTATTGATATGGCAGTATTTACCCGGTCAGCAGAACATCGCTAAATATGTTGCAAATATTGCTAAATAGAAAAATATTAACAACGTTTAGTGACACACAACACGTAGCTAATATAGCTACGTTATGTCGCTAAACATCGCTAATATAAAAAATATTAACGATGCAAATACGTCGCTATAGTGACATTTTGTGACATTTTTTTGTCAGCGACTAGCTTAAACACGACTTCAATGAAACGTCACTAAATTTTTTTAGTTACATTTTTATGCCATTTAGAGACATTTTTAGATATCGCTAATTTGACTTATTCTGGTAGTGAGCTGGCACATTATGACTTGGCAAAAGAATATCTTTTAGAGTTCGAGCATAACAAGAACAAGATTTACCATGCTCGAACAAGATGATATAGTTATATGCTTCTATGGCTCATTTTGCTACAAATGACTCAAGAGTGCTCAAAGCACGTAGGAGAGCGACATTGAATAAAAACAAGCAAATAGCTGGACTGACATTGTTACTCCTTGATCTTTCTACTCCACCTGAGTGAATTCTATCTTATGCTTTTTCTTGTTTTATTTTCTTGTAAGTTTCTCAATGAAAATAAATTAAAACTTTTAAATTTTTGAAGAAAAATTATTTGTTGTGGACCCATTTATTTATTGTGCATCTGGTATTAGATACAAATAATAGGTTAGAGTAAAAACATGATCAGAGGTAATATGGACGTGATATATTTTCGAATGAGATGCCACTGAATATATCTGCTTAGAGGTAACATGGATATGGCAAAATATAATTATGTGGAGGATTTGGTGTATTTGTCATCCATGGCATACTCATGTCATGCACAAATGACAAATTTTGCAAGATACAATACTATCATAGGTGATATGGTTGTAATAGCTCGCCAGTTTACTCCTTTGGAGAAAAGAAGAAAGAGTAGTTCAAGGGCGAACTATTGTCTTCTCTTTTGGGGGTGATAAATGGAATATGATCCAGAGGTAATATGGACATGAATTATATTACACTTATTGACTGGTGAAGAAACATGTGATATTATTTCCAACCCAACTGGGGATCAAAAATATGATATCCTTAAAACAACTGGGCTTTAAGAATGGAATAGTTTTATTGGAGAGAATCGTTTATTTGATCTCAACGAGAGTGTTTTATTGGATCTGAGGATTATCCTACTGGAAAACTTTGAGGACCTATTACCCATGTCTTATTCAAGAATGAATATAGGTAATAGTTCGAGATGTCGTGTAGGTTACAAGTTACTGGGGATTGGAAAAATGCACTTACTGTACATCTTATTTTACTCTGTTGGAGATGGATAAGAATATATCGTACCTAGACATAATACTTCTTAAAGAATTTATTATTTATAGGCATCATTATCAAATCTCCATTAGGCTTAACGAGCTTGTAGGCTCTGTTGGAGAATACTGTCTCCATCACATAAGAACCTTCCCATTTACCTTAGAATTTGTCTTTGCTCTTATGAGTTGTGATCATAGGTCTCCTTATAGTAAGGATTAATTCACCGACCTGGAATATTATTTCCATGACTTTTCGATTAAAAGCTCTAGAAATACGTGATTGGTATAGTTTAATTTACTGTTGAGCATGCAGGCACTTTTCATCCAATGCTTCTAATTTTTGCAGGCGCAATCGATCATTATTCTCTAATATTAGCTTATTAGCAATAGCTACCCTGAGAGAAGGTATCTAGTTTTGAGCAAAAGAACTGGTTCACATCCTTAGACCTGAGAGAATGGTGTAAAACCAGTTAAAGTTTTAACTGTTGTACGATAAGCCCATAAACACTCCCCAAGCTTCTCATTCCAATTGCGTTTGTTGGATGAGACAAATTTTTTGAGGAGTTTAATTATAGTCTTATTGAAGCTTCCGCTAAGCCATTGGCTGTTGGATTATAGGCCATAGATGCTACATTTTAGATTTGATTCTTGTCACAGAACCGATAAAATAATTGGCTGGCAAATTATGGCACATTGTCCAGTATTATCCTCCGTAGAATATTGAAATAAAAGATTACATGATTTTTGATGAAGCTAATTACGTTGGACATCTTTATTTCAATGATCGGGACTGCTTCTGCCCATTTAAAAAAGTAATCAGTTATTGCAAGTATGAACCGATGTCCTCTAGAAGAAGATGGGCTGATCGGACCAATAATATCCATTCTCCAGGCTTCAAAAGGCTAAGAGACAGCTGTAGGGTGTAAGAACTCTATTAGTTGGTAGATAAAATCTGCATAGATTTAATATGATCTATATTTATGAGCATAATCTATGACATCTACAACCATGGTGGGCCAATAATAATCCATTCTCCTGAGTAGGTCTTGTAATTTAGGATCTGGATGATGTGCTTTACAGATGCCATCATGAGCTTCACAGAGTGGTTGTTTTGCTTCAGGGTTGGAAAGACAATGTAGTAGCAATCCTTTATAAGAGCGATGATATAATATTTTGGATGAGGCATCATAATAGAATTGGAGTGAGCATCTTTTAATAGAAGTAGTTTCTTTCGGATCTTCTAGAAGAATCACATAAACATCATAGTCTATAAAAGGGTCTCTCCAATATTTATCCATAGAAGTTGAATTTATGACGTAACTCTGTTTAATGTGCAAATTATTTTTGGTACAGAATAACTCTTGAACTATTAGCATAATTGAGTATCGTCTCTTTAGGGGAACAACCAATGATGCTGCAAGGCCTGCCAAAGTATCAGATTTTATATTCTGTAACCGAGGCACACGCTCGATGAAGATTTTTTTGAAAGCAAAAGCCAGTTTGATTATCGTCTGATGATAAGGGATGAGGTCTTCATGCCAAATCTCATACGTTCCCCTGATCTGATTGACTATCAGCTTGTAATCTCCTAGGCTTCAAGATATTCTATGTCCAATTCTTTGGCTAATTGGAGACCAATGAGTACAACATTATATTCTACCATATTATTAAAACATGGTTCACGGAGCAAATATGCTCGATAAATGAGTAGTTTGTCTGGAGATACTAGGACTATGCCCCATCTAGCTACTATGTTGCCTTTGGGTCCTATTCTTGATGCGCCATCAAAGAATAGTTGTAAAACATCATATTTTTTAAATATTTTATTTATTTAATTATTAGTTATTTAATTTATTTATATTATTACGTAGTATTTTAGATAATGTATACGTTGTGATTTAAGAACCTAGATAATTAATCACTTAGAATTGTTGCACAAGTCCTATTATTTTGATTTTATGAATACTTGTGGGAGTGGTAGATTTTTAGAGTCTATATTAGGTACTAATATATTTTGATATATATATGCAAATAAATAAATAGTGAAATAATAACCGTAGTATATTATTAGTAATAATAATAATAATAATAATAATAATAAAAATAATAATAATGATATTATTATTATTTTTAGTAATAATAGAAATAAAATAGAATAAAGAAAAAGAATAAGAAAAAGGAAAGGAAAGGAAAAAGAAAAGAAATAGAAAATAAAAGAAAAAGGAAAGAAAAAGGAACTAGAAACTAACCCAAACCCATTATCTAACCTAACCCAAACCCACCAATGTCATAAACCCAACCCGTTTAAGAAAAAGAAAAAAAAACCAACAACAGCAGTAGCATTCGGCTAACTCCCGACCCGCGTAGCCTATACAACCCCCCCCCGCGCATTTCCTTCTCTCTCGACCTCTCTCTCTCTATATATATATGACATCTCTAAACCCTAACCCTAACCCTACTTTTCACCCTGCAACCGCCGCCCCAAGCGCCACCGCTACGCCGCCGACCAAAATTCTGCACCGCCGACCGCATATCCCCGCGAGCACGCCGCACTGAAACAGGCAGCGAAGACTCTCCCTTCTCGCGTAGATTCCCGTCTCATCGCTCAACTAAACTCGACTCCGTCTTTACCGGTATGATTCCGATCTATCCCTCTTCCAATCCCGTAAATTAGTTTCCATCGTACAACGCACAAACCTAGGTAAAAATCGACGCCAAATCGAAAAAAAATGACCACTTTTAATTTCAAAAATTCTGTTGCAATGACCCATGTTCAAGGGCTCATATCTCCCACCACAGGGATCCAAACCTAGAAATTCTTCTTGCTATGCGAAGACCATCTAACCTAGATTATTTTCTACCAATTATATTTATTTGATGTTGTATGCAAAATTAAATTAGGTTAAAAACCCTGAAAATCTATTTTTTCCTAAATTCCAGAAATTGTGATATGGAGCGCGTCCCGCCCAACGGGACCGTCCCGTCGTGTACTAAGTGTACCAAAAGGAGCACGCGGTATATCCAAACATGTGGCCTTTCACAAAAATTGATTTGGACGCGTATGCGAGTCGAAATCAGCCTGTATCCATGGAAATTTCTCGTATCACAACTTTTGCAAAAGTCCTGCGCATTTAGTGCACCCTCGTCAGAATACGAAAAAACTTGCGCCACTGGACTCGTGGTATCGTGCTGGTCCTGTGACCCAAGTTTCACTCGATTTTGAGACAGTTGACCAAGCCACCTATTTGCGGGCCCTACAGTTGACTTTTTGGGCAAATTTGTGTACGAATCACCGGAATCCAAAATTGGACGTTCCGTTGAGTTTGTATTGACGTTTAGAATTGGTTTGACCTATAATTTGTCACATTTAGAGACCTTTACCCCTGGCACACTTTTCGGTGCAAGGTGGCCCACTTGTAGAGCCCGCTTTGACCCAAAATTACCGTTTTGCCCCTGTGTCCAAATTGGGCGAAAGGGTAGTATTTTCTAGCTAACTCGTTTATTCTGGGAACGTTGGTAATATTTATTTCAGCATCCGGAGACATTCATTCTGAGGTCGTAGCTTCTGATCCTGTGTGCTTGACTTTTGGATATTATACCTTGTAGCTTTCTTACTAGGCAAGATACCTTGCCAAATTGCTTAAATTATTTTGCATGCTTATTATATTTTTGTATATTTATTATATTTCTGTATATTCATTGCATGTGTAGTTTCTTTCAGCCATTACTATATATTAGATATATTTACACTTAGTCTCATAGAGGACAATCAGTAGGCGTATGGGCTATAACCACTTTGGTGAACCATAGTAACTAGCACGCACTATGGTAGTCGTGTTCGATGGTTGCTATCCCCGCGGTATGTCGATTGATGGAGTCACGAGGGTCGCTACCCCCGCGGTATGTCGGTTGATGATGTCCCCTGACGTGTATGTGAGTTGTGAGGATTAGATCGAGTAGCCTACCCTTGCCCATACGTTAAAAAGTTATCCTCATTTGCATTTATATAGATTGTCTTGTACAGCATACTTATATATTTTCAAACATTATGCATGTTTACTGTATTCAAATTGGCATGCTTCTATGTATCTTGTTACGTCCCTCTGAGGACCTGGTCCCTTTACAGGTGTAGATGTTCATGACTATTGCAGGAGCACGGATCAGGACTTACCACTTATCTCTTCCGATGAGGTTTTATCTTTTGAGCATCAGTGATTATCTCTAGCGAGCTATCCTTTCACTGATACACTTCTATCATCACCTTATTTTATATTGGAGATTTACCCTTCTCCCTCATTTTTGTATTGATATAGTCATTGGTAGTGGATTTGTCTCCACCGACTATTAGTTTTGGATTATTTAGACTCATTATTCTATTTTAGTTATTTCTTTTCTATGACTTATTGTGTGGATGAGATTAGTATATCTGTGACTTGTGACACTATATATATACCACATGTGAGATTATATTCATATTACAGCGTACGTGTGTATTATGGTATCCATATATTGGAGTTGTCATATACAGACAGCTGGCATGCTTACGTATTTCTAGTCATACATATTTTGGGACTGGGGCGTGACATATTTTTGTGGTGGCCCATGCAGGTCGAGAGCATATTGTCTCGGTTACGTTACTGTACCGAGCAAGCCTGCGCATATAATTAGAATATAGGATCTCATCCACTTACTTAATCACCTCCCTTGATTGTTTCGCGTTCTTATTTGATTGCTTGCGTTGCATCTTGCTTGATCCCTTCTCAACGTCAATATTCTCTCGTGCGTGATAGGGGTTAGGAAGATGACTTGTACTAGGTATGTACCCTCTAGTATTCAATAACACTATTAGTTAAACTATTATAAGTTGGATAGTATGCCTCATAACCTAGTAACACATAGTCCTGTTGACTCATTAATGAATTATAATTGAATGACACCAACTATAGGCTTGCATAAGAAGATAGTGTTTATCTAGACTATAGAACTTTAGTGTATCTTGACTGTAGAACTTAAAGGCCCATACACTCATTTGGTTGACTTTAGACTTAGATAAGGAATTAGTATGGCAACTGTAGAGGCACAACACCAGTCTTCTTGATGAACTTAAATTATTTTGTACCTTCTTCCATCATAATCAAGCGTACGTATATATTTTTGTGTACTACCTCGACTTATGCTGCTATTATAGCCTAGTTTTGCAAGCTTATTCTTTTATTGAGCTTGTTCATGACATATGTATTATTGGGGGCCCACACTAATACATTGTCTAAATCAGAATCGATATATTATGGTCTGATCAACCGTAGTGCGCTTGGTTCGCTCTTCATATCACTACTTTACGTGGATTGAGATATAGTTGACTCAACTTGTTAGACGAATATACTTGCCCTCTAGACTGGTCAGAGCATATCGTGTCTGGTACATAATTGTACTGATATGAACATGCATATAGGAATTTATTAAAATAAGATTTCAATCCACAGCTGCCTTGGCAACTCCCTTTCGAATTCTCTAATCCCTTTGAATCCCGTACTTGTATTCTATCACCTCCTCCTTGAATTCTTTATTGTTGTTTTCCGTCTTCCCCTATTTCGGAAAGACGAATGTTTATGCTTAGTATAAGTTTGATACACGGATAGTACTAGATATATCCCATAGGCCAAACACTCATGATGACAAACAAGAGAGCGCAGGCACATGAAGTCGTAGATACAGGTACGACCTTAGTTATATGTGTCATTTCATACTCATGACCCCCTTTATGACACGGGATCTTAGGTGCATAATAGCAGTAGAATTATATATAAGGTAGTTTAGCAATTATGAGGATATGTTGATATCCTAACTAGATGGCATATCCAGGAACCTAATGGATGACACGTGTAGCAGTAGTAGTATTCTCCTCATATCACCATCTTGCCCCCTTGGGTGGCTCGTCTTCTATTCCATCTCTATCCCTTATATCGTGCTTAACTCTTCCTATCATAGTCGTATCTTATCGTGCCATTATGAATTGTTTAAATTACTTCAACCTCACCCTTATTTTGTTAGTTAAAAACACAAATGTGTTAGTAATGGTTAATAACTAAAAGATGAGTACATAACTATAACCCTTATGTATATGAATTATAGCAGTATCTGTATTCTTTATTAATTTAACCCTTAAGTATCATCGTTTAGCCTAATAAAAATTTGTTAATTGTTTGAAATAGGTCATACTTCTGATAGTTTTATAAAGTTAGTCAAGACCTTAACTGTTGCCCAAAAACTTAGACTATACTTAGGAAAGAATTGAAACCACTTGTTACGAACTGATAACTATGATAATTCGCTGGCGAAGTAGCGACAGCTGTAGCTAGACCGTTATAGTAGAGTAGTGGAAGTATTTACAGACATATTGGTCAGGTGGCATAGCAGTATTAGACTACGATACTTGACGGTTACAAAGAAAAATTATGGTTATGAGATTCCAGATAGGTGTTCCAAGATACTCGACCCAATAAAAAAATTCCTCCTATAACCTAGACAATAGCCTCAAGAGACTCTGACTACTAGTAGAAGTCTTGTAAGTTGGGTAGTATAGACGAGTTAGAGGATAATAGAATAGTGTATGGACAATAATTGAGAAAGTGTTAGAATGACAGACCATGACTTTTAGGAAGCACTGCTAGATAGCAATGTAGTGTAATAGCTATAGTAATTATTATGAATATGGGTTAGTGTCAATTTCGAGGATGAAATTTTTGTAAGTTGGGTAGAATGTAAAACCCCATATATTTTTAAATATTTTATTTATTTAATTATTAGTTATTTAATTTATTTATATTATTACATAGTAATTTAGATAATGTATACGTTGTGATTTAAGAACCTAGATAATTAATCACTTAGAATTGTTGCACAAGTCCTATTATTTTGATTTTATGAATACTCATGGGAGTGGTAGATTTTTTGAGTCTATATTAGGTACTAATGTATTTTGATATTGTCACACCCCAGTCCCAAAATATCGAGGGACTAGACACGTGGCAATTGCCAGCAGCACACACTGATGGACAATCCAATATAATGGACCCATCAGGGTGTACTTAAGCTATAATACAATAATAAGGGTCTAAATATACTAATCTTATCCACAGAAATAAATACATCAATATCCGAATCATAATGCAATATCAAGTCTCAATAAACATAAATCCGGGAACAACCCGATAATGAGTCTGGTACAATAGTCAAGAATAAAGATAACAACATCATATTCTGAGTATGGATAAGACATATACTCAGGAGAAATCCTTGGCGATCACCTCGTCTTTTGGATCTGGTACTGCTCCAGTGCCTGCTCATGTTCCTGCTTCTACTCCTGCTAATGCTCATGTCCCGTATACCTCGGGATAGTTCTCGTCTACTATACCTGGGGATATAATTTGGATCCAGGTCCTCAGGGGACATAGCAAGATACAAAATAACTCAAGCCATAAATAATGCAGTGCAATAGTAAATAAAACAATAGGAAAACTATATAACCAGCTAAGTGATATGCAAGATGAGAGCATCACTAGAACTCAGGCTGAGACCACTACAAGCTCTGTGTCGGAGAGCCGGGTAGCAGTGATATCATGCAGTTGTCTAGCTCGAAGTGAGACTACGATGCCGTCATAATATAATCAACATATAGCCTGTGTGTCGCTCCCCACCCAATGTAATCACACATCTCATGTCCATGACACACAAGATCATATCTAATACAACAAGTCATACTGAGATCTAAGTATGTATATAAAGTATATGTCACGAAACTTGTATCCTATACAAAATCATCAATAATATCTCAAGAAGATTCTGTCTCATAAATAGTGTTAGGTGTCCTGAGGTATGTCGTACTTGATAAGGCAAGCACGAGAATATATAGGGTTCCGATATCCATGTCAAGGTGATATTACACAACTCTGCATACAGTGTTGATACCCGAATATTATTCAGAGGCTAATTAATGTCACACAGTCCTAGGTTAAGCATGTATATCATATAAATAAATTAGGATAACAATATGAAGCAGGTACTGCAAGTTTTGGCAAGATAAACTTGCCTGTGGTTCTGGCTCCAACTGCTGCTCTGATATCAGCGAGATTTGCAGGTACTCCTCCAGTTGCTAAAATAAATATTACTATCAGATTCAGAAGATATCAAATAGCTAAAAATACCTGTCCTTTAGTCCAATTTGGACACAGGGGCAAAAATGACAGTTTTTGGTCAAAGCGGGGTCCACATGTGGCTTGCTTCGCACCAAAAAATGTGCCAGAGAGAATATTCCCTAAATTCATCAAACTTAGTGTCCACAAGTTCAAAAACGATGATACGAACCCAACGAAATGTCCAGAACTGGATTCCGATGAGCCGATCACAAAATCGCCCGTCAAGTGGAGCCATGGGGCCCACGATACGTGATTTTGTCAACGTTCTCAAAATTAAACCAAAATTGGGTCACAGGACCAGCGTATTGCTACGAGTCAGAAGGAATAAGTTTTATTTCGATACAACGTGTGTATACGAAGTTATAATAAATTCCCGAACAGGGCCGATATGGGGCATTGTCGACGGATACGCGTTGATTTCGGTGTGCGCGCACATCCAAATCAACTTTCGCGAAATCCTACACGTCCGTATTAATGGCGTATACCTTTCGGTGAAGTCTGTACACGACTAAGTTATCCCGTTTAGCAGGGCGCACTCAGTTCCA
Source organism: Iris macrosiphon (assembly GCA_036927795.1). Lineage (NCBI taxonomy): Eukaryota > Viridiplantae > Streptophyta > Magnoliopsida > Asparagales > Iridaceae > Iris > Iris macrosiphon. Next base: position 182,052,908 of record JAYESA010000004.1, read on the forward strand.
AGAAAAAATAGGGTATTAATTTTCCTGATTTTGCGTCGCCGATTATGATCGCCATAGGACGCGACACATTGAACCAATGGCACGGATATCGAGAGGGTTATGCAGTCTACAGATCACAACAAACAAAATGGGAAACATGGCAACGAGGAGAGAGAAATAGATACCTGAATAGGGCTCCAAAAAAGATTAAAATATGCGTTTCGCGAGGCGGCTAGGGCTAGGGTTTCTTGCCGTCGTCGGGCTGCGGCTCTAGATTCATCGAGGCGGCATGTTGGCAGAGGCGGCCGGAGGAACTCGGCACGATGGGCCGCTGCTGCTGCTGCTAGTCTTGGCGGAGCTCAAGGTCAATTGAGGAGATGGGGAAGACGGCAGAGGGGTGGATCCTCCGGGCTCGAGTCGGCGGAGGACGTTCATGGAGGTGGCCGTTGCAGCGGGTCGGAGGAAGGCGGTGGCGGTGAGTGGAGATGACGGTGGTGGCAGCGGGGATTAAATAGGGACGGACGGGAGGAGAAGCGGCGGTGGTTGTTGAAGGTGGAGCAACGTGGGAATCGCGGTGGATGGCGGTTACGAGTGGAGGAGGCGAGGTGGAAACGTTCGCAGGGGAGGCAGAGAGCCACGGTGGGTCAGCCGGCGGCGGGGAGACAAGGGGTTTACGGTTACTGTGCAGATTTGGTTCGGGTTAACGGGTATAGGTCGGGTTTAGATCCGACCCGACCCGCTAGGGTTCAGGGTTGGGTTAAGGGCTCCGGTTCCGCATGGTTTGGTTTGGTTTGGTTTGGTTCACAAATAAACCGGGTTTATTAAAATTATTAATCTTTAGGTCTTTAAAAATGGTTCTCGGGTCCAATAAATTCCAAGAAAATTACCTTATGTCTAATATTTTATTTTTCACCCAAAAATATTATTTTTATAATATTATAATATTTAATAAAAATATTTAAATTTATTTAATTCTAAAATACATAGATTTTAATTAGTTAAAAATCCCATAGTGAATGAAAACATTATTTTCCTAAGCAATAAAAGTTATGCAATTTTCAGAGTGAAGGAAATCTAGTTAAAGCAAGAAAACTACAACTTAGAAAACTAGGTGATCAATTATAAAAACAAACTAGGTTATCACTAACAAGTTCAAAATACCAGGTTTAAAGCTAAGGTCAAGAACTAACAGGCACGAGCTAAATCAATGCATCTATGAATAACTTACGCGTATTTGCTACTCCACGAGTCTGCGCATCCTCCAAGGTCATCGCAAAAGCTTATCCGCATCTTTACGGTAGATTTCTCTACTGCTGCTGAGCCTGCTGAAAGAGTACTGCCTGGGGTATCAAAGGTGGCCTTGGCTGATACCCTTTTGGAGGTGGTGGTATGACTCCTTCAACTCCCGTTTGTGGTGCTCCTAATGCTGGATAGGCTGGCCTCGATACTGGTAAAGCTTGTTGGTTTACCATTGGTGCTCCTTCTCGACGCTTAAGGCATTCCCTCACTAAATGCTGACTGGATCCGCAAGCTAAACATAATCCCATTTTGCGTTGGCACTCGTTTTCAATATGACCTTGCTTGCCACAATGTTGACAGATAGGTAGTGCCTGTGGAGATGCTTCGGGTGGCTGGTGCATGTGAGGTCTCTTTGCAGCTTCTTTCTATGGTGCTCTGGCTGATGCTGATGTGGAAGGCCGCTTCCGGCTGGTCTCTCTCTTGGTGACGCACTCCATACGTCAGGCTGCAGCAAGAATGTTCGAGTAAGATATAGGTGCAGCGGATCCAATTAGCTTATGTAGCTCAAAGTTTTGTCCATCGAAGAACTTCTCATCCTTCTCTTTTTCTGTCGGGATCAGGGTTGGGGCGAAGCGACTCAGACGAATGAATTTCATGTTGTACACTTCCACTGTCATACTGTCTTGAGTGAGGCGTTTGAACTTATCCTGAAGTTCTGATTGAGCGATGGCTGGAATGTACTTCTCCTGAAAGAGTTTAGAGAACTCTTCCCAAGTGACTTGGTCTGGTCCGAGCCGTGTCTCCTCAAATAGCCACCAGTAATGTGCATTATCTGTTAACTGCATTCTGACGGCAGTCATCCAACGTTTCCTTGGAAGCTCAGCTGCTTCTAATTAATGTTGAGTGTTGGTGAGCCACTCATGAACTTCAATGGGATCCTCCTTGGCAGAAAAGGTACGAGGCTTCAGCTGACAAAAATTAGTGATAGAGCCCGTCGTTGGCCGTCATGCTGGTAGATTCGCCTGCTCCAGTACGATTGCTAGGCTGTGACTCATAGCCTCTTGTTGAGCTTGCATTATTGCATAGATCATTTGAAATATCTGCTGCCCATCCATAGCCTGCCCTTGTGGGAATACGGGTATTGGTGGAGCAAACTGCGACGGAGGTGGGATGTCATCTTGCTGGATTCTCGAGGCATATTGATTTGCTTGACTGGGTTGTTGAGCTGATTGACCTCCTCCTACTGGTGTTACTTCATCTTCGTTGGTTACCACAGCATCTCGTGGTGATCTTGCAGGAGTCTCATCGTTTGCTAGTGGATCCATTACTCTGCATCCAAAATAAATAATAAGAGGCGTACAGGAATTAAGGCAGGATGCAAGTCAAGAAATTAATTCGAATCCGATATAGATATCAAGAACGATTCAAGCAAGTAGATGAGATCCTTATCCTATCTTATTGTAGGCTTGCTCGATTCCTAAGTTGAAACCGAAGCAATTTAGTTATTGACCTACATGGGCCACCACAAAAACCATGTTATGCCCAGTCCCAAAATATCGAGGGACTAGACACGTGGCAATGGCCAGCAGCACACACTGATGGGCAATCCAATATAATGGGCCCATCAGGGTGTACTTAAGCTGTAATACAACAATAAGGATCTAAATATACTAATCTCATCCACAGAAATGAATACATCAATATCCGAATAATAATGCAATATCAAGTCTCAATAAACATAAATCGGAGAACAACCCGATAATGAGTCTGGTACAATAGTCAAGAAAAAGATAATAACAGCATATACTGAGTATGGATAAGACATATACTCAGGATAAATCTTCGACGATTACCTCATCTTCTGGATCTGGTATTGCTCCATTGCCTGCTCATGTTCCTGCTTCTACTCCTGCTAATGCTCATGTCCCATATACCTCAGGATAGTTCTAGTCTGCTATACCTGGGGACATAATCCGGATCTAGGTCCTCAGGGGACATAGCAAGATACAAAATAACTCAAGCCTTAAATAATGCAGTGTAATAGTAAATAAAACAATAGGGAAACTATATAACCAGCTAAGTGATATGCAAGACGAGAGCATCACTATAACACAGGCTGAGACCACTACAAGCTCTGTGTCGGAGAGCCGGTAGCAGTGATATCATGCAGTTGTCTAGCTCGGAGTGAGACTACGACGCCATCATAATATAATCAACCTGTAGCCTGTGTGTCTCTCCCCACCCAATGTAATCACACGTCTCATATCCATGACACGCAAGATCATATCTAATGCAGCAAGTAATACTGAGATCTAAGTATGTATATAAAGTATATGTCATGAAACCTGTATCCTATACAGAATTATCATGAATATCTTAGGAAGATTTTGTCTCATGAATAGTGTCAGGTGTCCCGAGGTATGTCGTACTTGATAAGGCAAGCACGAGAATGTATAGGGTCTCGATATCCATGTCTAGGTGATATTACACAACTCTGCGTACAGTGTTGACACCCGAATATTATTTGGATGCTAAGTAATGTCACACGGTCCTAGATTAAGCTTGTATATCATATAGATAAATCAGGATAACAATATGAAGCAGGTAATACAAGTTTTGGCAAGGTACACTTGCCTAGGGTTCTGGTACCAACTGCTGCTCTAGTATCAGTGGGTTTTGCAGGTACTCCTCCGGTTGTTGAAATAAATATTATCATCAGATTCAGAAGATATCAAATAGCTAGAAATGCCTTTTCTTGAGTCGAGTTTGGATACAGGGGCAAAAATGACAGTTTCTGGTCAAAGTGGGGTCCACATGTGGCCTGATTCGCACCAAAAAATGTGCCAGAGACAATAGTCTCTAAATTCGTCAAACTTAGTGTCCACAAGTCCAAAACGACGATAAGAACCCAACAAAATATCCAAAACTGGATTCCAATGAGCCGATCACAAAATTGCCCGTCAAGTGGAGCCGTGGGGCCTACGATACACGATTTTGTCAACGTTCTCAGAATCGAACCAAACTTGGGTCACAGGACCAGCGTATTGCTACGAGTCCGATGGCACAAGTTTTGTTTTGATATGACTGCGTATAACGAGTTCTCAAACATGGCCGATATGGGGCATTGTCGACGGATACGCGTTGATTTCGGTGTGCACGCACATCCAAATCAACTTTCACAAAATTCTATACGTCCGTATTAACAGCGCATACCTTTCGGTGAAGTCCGCACAAGACCAAGTCATCCCGTTTAGCGGAGCGTACTCTGTTCCGGGGAAAAATAGGGTATTAATTTTCCTGATTTTGGGTCGCAGTTTGCGAAGTCCACCAGACGCGACACACCGAACCAATAGCACGGGTATCGAGAGGGTTATGCAGTCTATGGGTCACAGCAGACGAAACAAGAAATGGGACAGCGAGGAGAGAGAAATAGCTACCTGAACTGGGCTCCAAAAAAGACTAAAATGTGCATTTTGTAAGGCGGCTAGGGCTAGGGTTTCTCGCCGTTGTCGGGCTGCGGCTCTGGAGTCATCGAGGCGGCGTGCTGGCGGAGGCGGCCGTAGGAACTCGGCACGGTGGGCCGCTGCTGCTGCTGCTAGTCTCGGCGGAGCTCGGGGTTGAACGAGGAGATGGGGAAGTTGGCAGAGGGGTCGATCCGCCGGGCTCGGGTCGGCGGAGGACGTTCGTGGAGGTGGCCGCTGCAGCGGGTCGGAGGAAGGCGGTGGCGGTGAGTGGAGACGACGGTGGTGGCAGCGGGGATTAAATAGGGCCAGACGGGAGGAGAAGCGACGGTGGTTGTTGAAGGTGGAGCGGCGAGGGGATCACGGTGGCCGGCGGTTACGAGGGGAGGAGGTATGGGGGAAACGTTCGCAGGGGAGGCGGAGAGCCACGGTGGGTCGACAAGCGACGGGGAGACGAGGGGTTTACGGTTACTGTGCAGATTGGGTTCGGGTTAACGGGTACGGGTCGGGTTTAGATCCGACCCGACCCGCTAGGGTTCAGGGTTAGGTTCAGGGCTCCGGTTCAGCATGGTTCAGTTTGGTTTGGTTCACAAATAAATCGGGTTTATTAAAATTATTAATTTTTAGGTCTTTAAAAATGGTTCTGGGGTACAATAAATTATAGGAAAATTATCCTATGTCTAATATTTTATTTTTCACCCAAAACTATTATTTTCATAATATTTTAATATTTAATAAAAACATTTAGTTTATTTATTTTTAAAATACCTTGATTTTAATTAGTTAAAAATCCCAGAAAAATCTAGAATAATTATGAAAAATGGATTTTTAAAATTCCTGAAAAATTAGGGGGTTTGCAGATATATATATATGCAAATAAATAAATAGTGAAATAATAAATGTAGTATATTATTAGTAATAATAATATTAAGTGTAATAATAATAATAATAATAATGATATTATTATTATTTTTAGTAATAATAGAAATGAAATAGAATAAAGAAAAAGAATAAGAAAAAGAAAAAAAAAGGAAAGGAAAAAGAAAATAAATAGAAAATAAAAGAAAACAGAACTAGAAACTAACCCAAATCCATTATCTAACCTAACCCAAACCTACCAATGTCATAAACCCAACCGGTTTAAGAAAAAAAAAAACAACAACAGTAGTATTCGGCTAACCCCCGACCCTCGTAGCCTATACAACTCCCCCGCACGTTTCCTTCTCTCTCGACCTCTCTCTCTCTCTATATATATATATGGCATCTCTAAACGCTAACCCTACTCTTCACCTTGCGACCGACGCCCCGTACCCCACCGCCGACCAGAATTCCGCACCTCCGACCGCGTATCCCCGCGAGCATGCCGCACTGAAATAGGCAGCGAAGACCCTCCATTCTCGTGTAGAATCCTGCCTCCTCGCTCAACCAAACTCGACCTCGTCTTCACCGGTATGATCCCGACCTATCCCTCTTCTAATCTCGTAAATTAGTTACCATCGTACAATACGCAAAACTAGGTAAAAATTGACGCCAAGTTGAAAAAAATGACCACTTTTAATTTCAAAAATGTTGGTGCGATGACCCATGTTCAAGGGCTCGTATCTCCTACTATAGGGATCCAAACCTAGAAATTCTTCTTGCTATGTGAAGACCACCTAACCTAGATTATTTCCTGTCAATTAAATTATTTTATTTGAAGCTGTATGCAAAATTAAATTAGGTTAAAAATCACGAAAACCTTTTTTTTCTAAATTCCAAAAATTGTGATACGGAACACGCCCCGCCAAACGGGACCGCCCCGTTGTATACTAAGTGTACCAAAAGGTGCGCGCGGTATACCCAGACATGTGGGCTTTCGCAAAAACTGATTTGGACACGTGTGCGCGTCAAAATCAGCCCGTATCAGCAGAAATTTCCCGTATCGCAACTTTTGTAAAAGCCCTGCACATTTAGTGCACGCTCGTTAGAATGCGATGAAACTTATGCCACTGGACTCGTGGTATCACACTGGTCATGTGACCCAAGTTTTATGCGATTTTGAGACAGTTGACCAAGCCGCCTATTTGTGGGCCCCACGGTTGACTTTTTGGGCAAATTTGTGTACGACTCTCCGGAATCCAAAATTAGATGTACCGTTGAGTTCGTATTGACATTTAGAAATAGTTAGACCTATAATTTGTTCCATTTAGAGACCTTTACTCCTGACACTCTTTTCGGTGCAAGGTGGCCCACTTGTGGAGCCCGCTTTGACCCAAAATTACCGTTTTGTCCCTGTGTCCAAATTGGACGAAAGAGTAGTGTTTTCTAGCTATCTCGTTTATTCTGAGAACGTTAGTGATGTTGATTTCAGCATCCGAAGACATTTATTCTGAGGCCGTAGCTTCTGATCCTGTGTGCTTGACTTCTGGATATTACACCTTGCAGCTTTCTTACCAGGCAAGATACCTTGCCAAATTGCTTACAGTATTTTGCATGCTTATTATATTTTTGTATATTTATTATATTTTTGTATATTTATTGTATGTGTAGTTTTTTCAGCCATTATTATATATTAGATATGTTGACACACACTTGACACTTAGAATCATAGAGGACAATCAGTAGGCGTATGGGCTATAACCACTCTGGTGAACCATTATAACTAGCATGCACTATGGTAGTCATGTCCGATGGTCACTACCCCCGTGGTATGTCAATTGATGGAGTCACGAGGGTCGCTACCCCCGCGGTATGTCGGCTGATGATATCCTCTGATGTGTATGTGAGTTGTGAGGCTTAGATCGAGTAGCCTACCCTTGCCCATACATCAAAAAGTTGTCCTCATTTGCATTCATATAGATTGTCTTGTACAGCATACTTATATATTTTTAAATATTATGCATGTTTACTGTATTCAAATTGGCATGCTTCAATGTGTAAACCCCCTCAACCAATTTAGAGTTCAATTTCATTAAATCCGGAAACTAGGGATTAATTGGAATTTAATTAGAATTAATGAACAGAAATTTTAAGTAGCCCTCGGACCATGGAAAAACCTTAGCCACACAAGTAAATTTTTGCCCTGCACTGTTAGTTATTAATCTAGAAATTTTTAGAGCCCAATTTCCCCCTAATCCGAAACTCAACCAAGCCACATTGCTCTTCCCCGTGGACCAGCCCACCCCACCAAGACCGCTCTGGCCCAAGTTCCGAGGCCAGCCATCAACCCTCCCTATATAAATATACATCTTCCTAGCTTCTAAACCCTAAATATCATAATTCTTCCTATCTTCAAGAAGCCCTAGCCGACCGACTGCCCTTACATCCACCGACCGACTGCCCTTACATCCGCCGACCGACTGTCCCTTACATCTGCCCCCGACCTACTGCCATTCCCCCGACCCGCTGCCATTTAGCCGACCCGCTGCCATCCCCCGACCCGCTGCCATCCACCGACCCGCTGCCATTCAGCCGAACCACCCGTGGATTGCTGCCGCTGCCACGATTGCTGCTGCATCGACGCTGCTGTCACCTCGCCGGAGTCGCTGTCACCTCGCCGAAATACGTCTCGACAAGAGCAGACCCTACCCGAGCAAACCACGCAGAGGTAACCTCATCAACCCCGCTGTTCATGTGAATATCGTAGCATCGCATCGACGTGTCAAATAATCATTGATATCAGACATAAACCCTATCTATGTAAAAGTGGATTTAAGGACTAACAAGATCTAGAGTCTGTGTATTTACTATCAAACCCAGTAGGAGGCATAATGCCAAGGACATTGCATCTCCACCCTAAACCCTATACAAATAATAATAGTAACCAAGGAGCAGGTATTCGTGTAGATCAGTAATCAAGGTCAGATCGTAACTTGAAAGTATCGTCTCAAAACCTAGGATGTGCGAACGCAGAAAACATGTGCACCTTAGCTAAGCGCACATGTGACGCTGTATTCGAACAAACGGAAAGGGCGATAATATTCAAGCAGCGCGTTGTAGTCGTGAACATTTAATATTTAGTGTCTGATATTAGATTATATATTTTGTGCTTAGGAACTTTGGATCCACCCGGAGATATTGCAGGAACCAGCTTCTGGCATTCACAGCTTCCGAATACAGGCAAGATACCTTGCTATATTTACTGTCTAATTTAGATATGCATATGTTGTATTGTATTCTTGTTGCTTGTAATTTATACAACTGTGCGCGTCCGAGTTGTCTCGGGTGCATTCGACGGGTACGTCGAAGATTAGTATATATGGACTTGGCTCTTAGCAGACTCCACCCATTGGATAATACTCTGTTATTGTCTGAGACCTGACACCTTACACGTTCACTGAGACATATTCATATTAGGATGCGGGTTTGCGCACTCGACTAGCTATCGTTGCGCATCACCTACATCACGGTTAGCATGTAGTCAGGATATAGTTTAGAGACTTGGCATATAGATATATGGTATGCACGTCGAGTAGTCGACTCGCGTATCTACATTAGGCGGGGAGGATAACTAGTAGGCGTATGGGATACCCACATTGGAGCCGTAGTTCGGAGGAGCCTCGGATCCAATGACTTTCCCTTTATACTGATGCCACGTTCTTCGGAGCGATATGGACGATATACTGTACAGATGCCACTCTCTTCGGAGCATGGACGTTATGCCTACACCTACCTATACGCACCAGCGTTGTCCTCACATTGCATTCACTTAGATGGCTAGCACACCCTTATTGTATTTATTTTATTCAGTATTCATATATAGCATGTTATTTTCTTGTAACTTGTTACGTCCCTCTGAGGACCTGGTACCTTTCCAGATTTAGACGAGGCTTACTACCCCACAGTATACGGCCCAGGACAGGAGACGAGATTCGCTACAGCTGAGGAGTTGGAGGTGCAACCGTCAGAGTTTCCGTGATCAGTTGGTAGGCCTTCAGCCTAGATTGGGTGCATCATTATCTACTCAGCTGATGCCCTAGTCATTCTCTTTTATATCTCATTTTCAGTACTCTATTTCGTCATAGTAGTGGGTTTGTTCCCACCAGACATCACTGGTTGTACTATGATATCTTGAGACTGGTATTTATTAACCAGCAGTTTATTTAGTGTTTCTTGCTCTTTATATTGTGGATGAGATTAGTTTACCTGTTATTGACTGATATTGGACATGTTAGTATTATAGGACAGCGTAGCACTCTTCGTGGATCCATTAAATTGGGATATCCTCGGAGACGTGTCAGCTGGCTATTGCCACGTGGCCTGGTTCCATATATTTTGGGACTGGGGCGTGACATGGTTTTAGTGGTGGCCCATGCAGGTCTCTCTCTTTTTGACTTGTCGCTTGTGGTATGGTAACATGCCCAGCGAGCCTGCAATAGGATAGAATTTATTAGGTCTCATCCACTTTTGATTCGTCTTTGAACTTCCTTCCTACTGCTTCTAAATATCTGCATCCTGTTTGTTTGCTCTCGTACTCTTTTAATGAAGCTCTATCCCTTGCAGCAAGATGAATTTGCGCAGTGGACGAGGAGCACCCCGTGCCGCAGTACCAGACAACACCACTCAAGGGGATGAGGTACCCCAAGGGCAACCACCGCTACAGACCCCGCTGATACATTGGCACAAGACATCGCAGGGCGATCCTATACCGCAGCCTGAGGGACAGACTTCCCAGATGATCCCCAGGCAGCATTGTGAGGGCCAGACTTCAGGAGCTACACCGATGCCGCAGACTGAGAGACCGACATCAGAGGAGACGCCTACTGCACAACCAGAGATTCCGCTACCACCGCCTCCACCTTATCTACCCCAGATGCCGCAGCTAGATAGCCAGCCACAAATACTTCAGTTCTTCCAGGCAATGATACAAGCATAGTGGCAGCAGACAGAGACATTGCGACAGAGTCTGATAACAGTACTAGAGAGGACACCTGCCGCGACACCAGTACCAGGACCTCCACCAGCCCCGACAGGTGGCACTGTTAGATGGTTCCGACAGATGGGACCAGATACCTTCACAGGCAATGAGACTGCAGAACAGATCTCCGATTGGATCGCCAACACAAAGATGCTATTAGAGGCTTCACAACTGCAACCAGACCTTTGGATGACCGCAGTGAGGGCCCAACTAAAAGGCAACGCCCATCACTGGTGGGATTCCATCGAGCGCAGTGTAGGCAAGAACCAGACTTGGGAACAGTTCTTAGAGCACTTCAATGCGAAGTATTTTCCGGCAACAGTCAGAAATGCTCTGTACTCCCAGTTCCTACATCTAGAACAGGGGAATATAACTGTTGACGCATATGACGCGGAGTTTAGCCGCCTTAGCAGATTTGGAGCTGTCCTGATACCCAATGATCTAGAGAAGGCTCAGAGATTCTACCACGGCCTCAATTTCGAGCTACAGAGATATACCACCGCACAGGCGAGGATTTCTTATGAGGAGGTTCTAGCAGAGGCGAGGATCCAGGAGGCCATTGTCAGAAGATCTAGACGTTCCAGCACGACCACGCCAGTTAGAGTCCAGCCAGGAGCAGGAGGACCCATCCGTCGTCCCGGAGCACAGACACAACAGAGAGCAGCACCATATCCACACCAGGAACTTCCGACTTGCCACTTCTGTCGTAAGAGAGGTCACTTCGAGAAGGACTGCCGAAAGAGACTTGGGACATGCATGATTTGTGGAGCAAGCCAGCACCTTGTCAGAGATTTCCCACAGCGCCGAGAGGCAGCCCCACAGGCCGGACAAAGGCCAGCAGCACCAGCCACGAGGATACTACCCCCACCAGGAGGCCAGCGTCCACCAGCACCCGGAGGATTCCAGAGGGGACCACCCTTGCCCCCACAGCAGGCACAGTTTGATCGGGCCCGACAGCAGGCAGGAGGACAGAGACAGGGACAGGCCTTTGCCTTAGCAGCTACCGAGGAAGAAACAGAAGGGGAAGCAATCACAGGTACCATTTTAGTCGCATCCTTACCTGCGGCAGCATTGTTTGATTCTGGTGCTACATTATCATTTATATCTAGTAGATTTGTAGCAATGCATAGAGTAGCGACTTCCCCCTTACCTAAGAGTTGGAAGATTCTTACCGGAGGAGGTATCGTGCCGGTTACCAGCACTATTAGAACGTGCTCGGTAGTCGTATGTGGTAGAGAGATGAGGGCGCGATTCTTGGTTTTGCCTATGTCGTACTTTGATGTTGTGTTAGGCATGGACTGGTTAAGCCAATATAATGCCATACTGAACTGCCGGAAGGGTAGCGTCACTTTTAGACCACCAGATCAACCGGAGTTCGAGTACATGTGAGGGACCGTCGAACAAGGAGTAGGACAGGCAGCTGGAACTTGCATGGCTATGGAGATTTCACCTCCACCAATAGTTACAGAATTCGAGGATGTTTTCCCCAAAGAATTGCCAGGCTTATCACCAGATAGAGACGTGGAGTTCACCATTGAGCTAGTACCAGGAGTAGCACCGGTATCTTCTAATGTGTACCGATTGGCGAAGAAGGAGTTAGACGAGCTGAAGCTACAATTGGAGGAGTTCCAGAGCAAGGGATTTATCCGTCCTAGTGCATCGCCATGGGGAGCACCAGTATTGTTCGTACCTAAGAAGGATGGAACAGTACGTATGTGTATTGATTACAGAGCCCTTAATGCTTTGACTATCAAGAACAAGTACCCCCTGCCGCGGATTGACGACTTATTCGACCAGTTGACAGGAGCAGTGGTGTTCACAAAGATCGACTTGAGATCGGGTTATCATCAAGTAAAGGTGCGAAGAGAAGACATTCAAAAGACAGCATTTAGGACTCGTTATGGTCACTACGAGTTCTTAGTGATGCCTTTTGGACTGACGAATGTGCCAGCTGTATTTATGAACTTGATGAACAGAGTATTCCACCAGTACTTAGACCGGTTCGTGGTAGTTTTCATCGACGACATTTTGGTGTATTCGAAGAGCCACGAGGAGCACGAAGAGCACTTGAGATTAGTGTTAGAGACACTGAGGAGAGAGAGACTTTATGCCAAGCTGAGCAAGTGTCAGTTTCTCCTAGATCGTGTCGCTTTCCTTGGACACATCATCTCAGGAGACGGTATCTCAGTAGATCCGGCGAAGATTTCATCTGTAGAGACATGGCCAACCCCTACCAATGTCTCAGAAGTAAGGAGTTTTCTAGGACTTGCCGGATATTACCGGAGGTTCGTAGAGAACTTCGCGAAGATTGCAGAGCCAATAACCCGCTTGACCCGTAAGGAGCAGGAATTCACTTGGACAGAGGAGTGTCAGAAGGCATTCGATGAGCTGAAGAAACGCTTGACTACAGCACCCATCTTGACCATACCTTCTGGACCCAGAGGATTCGTAATCTACAGCGATGCATCCGAGAAAGGATTAGGATGTGTCTTGATGTAGCATGGGAAGGTTGTAGCTTATGCTTCTAGACAGTTGAGGACACATGAGAAGAATTATCCCACCCGTGACTTGGAGCTTGTAACAGTGATCTTTGCGTTAAAGCTTTGGAGGTATTACCTATATGGAGAAAGAGTGGAGATATTTACTGATCATAAGAGCCTTAAATATGTCTACACTCAGAAGGATCTAAATCAGAGGCAGAGACGTTGGCTCGAGGTGATGACAGACTTCAAAATTGAGCTATAGTACCACCCGGGAAAGGCCATCGTAGTAGCAAACGTATTGAGCAGAAGACCTATGGCATTCTTCTTGACTACCCAACAACATCTGTTGAGAGATCTAGAGCAGATGGGTATAGAGGTTGTCATACCCGGAGTAGACGGATAGCTGTCGAGTTTCCAATTGCAATCGACACTGGTAGAGAGAATCAAGGCTGCTTTGTCGACAGATGCCAGATTTCAGAGGCTCAGACAGAGGACAGAGGCTGGATTACAGACAGGACTGCGGATACATGAAGACGGAATACTGAGATGCGAAGATCGTCTCTATGTTCCAAATGGAGAACTTCGACAGAAATTGATGGCAGAGGCACACAGTTCCACCTATTCCATTCATCCAGGAGACACGAAGATGTACAGAGATCTAAGACAGTACTACTGGTGGCACGGAATGAAGAGAGAGATAGCACGCTTTGTGGCCAAGTGCCTGGTGTGTCAGCAAGTCAAGGCTGAGCACCAGAGATCTGCAGGATTGCTTCAACCGCTTCCTATACCGGAGTAGAAATGGGAGCATATCACTATGGACTTTGTTACAGGCTTCCCGAGGAGTCCTAGTGGGCACAATGCAGTATGGGTAATCGTGGATAGACTCACCAAGTCCGCACACTTTTTACCCTTTAGAGTTGGGCAATCGACAGAGGCTTTAGCAGATATGTACATGAGGGAGATTGTGCGCCTACATGGAGTGCCAGTTAGCATTGTGTCTGACAGAGATACGAGATTCACGTCTTACTTTTGGCAGAGTATGCAGGAGAGCCTTGGTACTCGCCTAAAGTTTAGCACAGCGTATCACCCACAAACAGATGGCCAGTCGGAGCGCACCATTCAGACACTGGAGGACATGTTGAGAGCATGCATGCTTGACTTCGGAGGATCATGGGAGGACCACTTACATTTGGTCGAGTTTTCCTACAACAACAGCTATCAAGCGAGCATTCATATGGCTCCCTATGAAGCGTTGTAAGGAAGGAAATGTCGTTCTCCAGTATGCTGGAGTGATATAGGCGAGCGACAGATTCTTGGACCAGAGTTGGTTGTTCAGACGGTAGAGAAGGTAAAGAAGATCCAAGGACACCTTCGAGCAGCACAAGACCGACAGAAGCATTGGGCGAATGCACACCGCCGACCCTTAGAGTTTCAGGTAGGAGATCACGTATTCTTAAGAATCTCACCTACTCGAGGGACTATCAGATTCGGAGGCAGAGGGAAGCTGAGTCCGAGGTACATCGGACCATTCGACGTATTAGAACGCGTCGGAGAGGTTGCTTACAGATTAGCATTACCATAGACCTTGAAAGGAGTCCACGACGTCTTCCATGTATCTCAACTGAGGAGGTACATATCGGATTCTAGTCACGTGCTTGACCATTCCGAGATCACAGTCGGCCCGAGCCTATCGTGTGAAGAGGAGCCTGTGGAGATTCTCGACAGGAGTGAGAAGGTACTACGAGGTCAGACTATCCCCTTAGTCCGCGTCGCATGGAGACATCATGCACCCGGCGAATCGACTTGGGAACGCGAAAAGGATATTCGGCAGCGTTATCCCCATCTCTTCGAAGGACTAGGTACGTGCCGGTATTTTCTTTAGTCCTTAGTGCTTAAATATGCGTATGTTTAAATTTTGAGGACGAAATGCTCTAAGGAGGGTAGATTGTAAACCCCCTCAACCAATTTAGAGTTCAATTTCATTAAATCCGGAAACTAGGGGTTAATTGGAATTTAATTAGAATTAATGAACGAAAATTTTAAGTACCCCTCGGACCATGGAAAAACCTTAGCCACACAAGTAAATTTTTGCCCTGCACTGTTAGTTATTAATCTAGAAATTTTTAGAGCCCAATTTCCCCCTAATCCGAAACTCAACCTGTCACGACCCGCACCCGGAATTTGGGCATGAGTCGTGGGTACGTCCAGCCTACGCCGCAGCATCGGCGGTAGAACGCTGTCTAGGTCACAAACATAGTATATCCTGTCAATAGTCTCAACTCCGCACGGAGGACAATGATAAATAAACCACAGTTCTATAATATACTCAATCACAAACTATAAGAATAATGGCACGATGAGAATTGAAAAGAGTTCTAATAAAAAACCAACCACAATAAGTCCAACTCAAATCCTGGGTCTAAATGACCTCACAAAGTCACAAAACTAAATAAATACGACTCAGTCTCAGTCTAAAACAATAAATGCAGAAAAATAATCTAAGAACAGCCGGGTAGGATCTCCTCTAGGATAGGCACCTCCTCTGGGATTTCTGGAGTGAAATCTCCCTCTATTCCTGGGCCGTAATGAGTAGGGCAAAAGTCCTCCAGGTCCTCTGAAAATGTTGTTATCCAGTCAGGATTGGAGCGAAGCACAAGCACTAACAGCAGTTTCATTAAATTGACAAAAACTATAAACAGTGTAAGAGATACAAGATGGAAATAAAAGCTGAACATGTGAAGTACTGGAGAAATGAAATAGACAATAGAGCATCTAGCAATGAGCAATAAATAGTGAATGCTAGAACAAGTAAATCTGAATAAAGATAAAACATCTAGCTAAGTGGTTGAAATATTAGTTTATTATGTGATCGGCTTGGGACTAGATCAGGCTGGTTATATATGATTAGCTATGATTCTTTTAGGTCAGGCTAACCGCATGGTTAGCAATGGTGCATATAGTGGTCAGGCTAATCATATATAACAGCTATGGAGCATATAAATGGTCAGGCTGCACCCGACGTGAGAAGTGGGGTGAGCTATGGTACATATAATGTTTGGATATGATCACATAATCTACTAATAGTTCCCCATCCCCCAGATAGCACGATGGATTCCAATCACGACTCCTCATGATGGGGATCTAGGGTGCTAACCCGTGTATCCATAGTGTCGGAATCAAGTATGTAATACACTACAATTTATAGAAGTAATCAACCATGAAAACTGTCAGAGAATGTACTCGCCTGTGGTCCTGAGCAAAATGTGAGGGTCGATGTCCGAGATGAAATCACAGTGACCTATTTGGAATATAAATGTCAAGTACTGAATTAAAGAAATAACAAGTTTAATTAATTAAGAAGATGAGGCTTCTAGGTCATGGATCAGTCTATACTAGGTTAATTCTAAGGTTTACTAGTCCATACTAGTCTCACACTAGCTAATTAGTTGTCATTCTTAGTTATAAACACTAGGGTGTACTCATACTACCTCTATACCTATTTTATCTAGGTATTACCTTAACTATATATTACTACATTGCATTAACAATAAACCTCACATACCTTAGCTAGACTTAAACTCTGATCCTAGTTCTACCTTAACCTATGACTTGACATTCTAGTACCTATATCCTAAGTACAATTGTTACCTCAACTTGGACCCAACTGATACCAAGTGTCCAAACTGAACTCTTGGCTGTGTACTAACTACACAACCATACTCTGCTGCTATCCAGGTCTCCCTAACTGAACACAGGTTTCAAGTTCCTAGCTAAGAGCTGATACATAGCATTAGTCAAAGATAACTGATTTAATGAACCAATTGTAGTTCCACAGTCTGGAATTGTTCAACTTCACACATGCCTGGCTTAAACTGAGACAAGCTTATGACTACTGGCAGGATCAAACAGGTAGTACTCTCAACCAACTGAACCAGAACTCACTGGAACCTAGTTGAACTGGATCTGATACTGTAACAGATACTGCACCCAACTGATACACAACTACACACTTAGATCTCAACTCCCCATTCACTGCACACAAAAATAACTTACTGAAAACACACAGCTAGTACACACAGCTACTGGAGAAAACCTGGGACACACTGACATTACTGCCATTTAAACCCAAGTCACTGACACAGTTCAAATACTGAACACACTCAGTGCTAGTACACACACACCCTCATTCACACTGATGTTCACATAGGTAAAACACAGTTCTCCTCCCTAATCTGATACACATGCACAAATACCTAGACCTACACTTCTCACACACAGGTAATGGAGAATAAAGCCTGGCACACACACTGTTCACACACAGCATCTCACAGACACTAAAACACCACAGAACATGGATACCTTGTACTCACTGCAACTTCTACACACATAGGTATTTGAACTGAGAACACACAGGTTCTAGTTTAACTCACTCCACACACACATATATATATATTGATACATAAACACACAATGGCACTCATCAACCTGGCACTTTAGAACTAAAACTAACCCTCACTACACCTCTCCCTCTATTCCTGACACACAGAATTTAACATGGGAATACCTACTCACTGCACACACTGCTATTTAACACAGGGACACCTGATTCATTTACTGATACACTACAACACACATATACATACTCAAATTTGCCTACTGAACACACAGGTAAACATTACACAAAGGTTCACTCAGTGCACAGGAATTTCTATACACTACTTCTCACTGACTGATACACAAACACCTATACATAATACTCCCCAACCCACTGCACTGTGGAACCCAAAATACACAGCCAACATACAGATATCCCGATCACCCACTGCCCTTCATTGATACCAAGCTCTAACCATCTAGTACCATGTTCAGTCCACCCCATCTGGACTGATACTCTAAACTGATACCAACACACAGTTTTGTGATACTCACACCCACACACATACCCATTTCCCTACTCTGCTACACAGCCACAGAACAGTCCCAATCCGACTGCATACATGCTGATCCACACAGGAAAATACACAGTTTTTACACAACTAGTTACTAATAATAGTTCCCTGAATTTGAATACTGAAACACACACGCATATATATTGATACACACTGAAATACCTAACCCAGAATTCTCAAAACCCGACTGTGTACAGTGGAAAAACCCCCAAATCCTGATTTCCCTTTGAGAACATCAGAAATCTCCAATCTAACCCTAAACCGATGTCTAGACTACACGTAGGGGATGTAATCATGCCTTATACGAAGTCCCTAGGTTTAGGGTTCCAGAGATTTGGGGAAAAACCAAACAAAAATTCACCAAACCCTAGATCTCCTAGGTTTACATGTAGAATCCCTAAAATTCGAATTCCAACCTTAGGGTGGGTTCCTAATGGCCATTTAACATCTGAAAACAGAAAAAATGAATTAAAAATAGGGTTTTTACCTGCAGGGATGGTTTCTTCAATGAGGTTCTTCTTCTCCAAGGCTTCCTGACCCACGTTCCTTGCTTTGGAGAAGGAGAAAATGGAACCTAGGGTTTGATCTCGAAAATTGGGTGGGGAGATGGTTTCTCTTGTGGAGGCTAGGGTTTCCTTTTTCTTTACGTGAAGAATAGCTTAGAAAGAGGCTTCCTTTTTATATTAAAGCAATTCTAGGGTTTCCAGAGATTTGTTTTTAGGTTAAACCCCCTGGCCCTCTCATGTAGAACCTAATTAACTCAGGTTTAGGCCTTCTAGGGTTTGAGGTCCAAACCTAAAATTAGAATTCTAGGGTTTTACTAGAACTGGGTTTTTAAATTAGGGTTTGGTCATTAGGGTCTGTCCTAATGAGTTCTAGGGTTTGACCTAAAACTAAACATTACTTACAATATATAATTAGTTTATAAAACTCAACAATTTAATTTAATACATAATTATTAAAAATAGTTAAATTACACAAATGCCCTTGCCTGAAAAAGTGGTAGTGACAAGTCTACCCTCCTAAAAGAAATTTCGTCCTCGAAATTGGACTGAACTAGAATAAGAATGAAATCAGAAAAGGAATATACCTCAAGTCTAGAAGAGATACGGGTATTGCTCGTGCATTTCGTCTTCTCTCTCCCAGGTCGACTCCCCTGGAGAGTGATGTCTCCAGGCTACCCGAACCAAAGGAATAGTCTGGTTCCGCAATACCTTCTCTCTGCGGTCCAAGATCTCTACGGGCTGCTCAGGATAGCTGAGCGTCGGGCCAACCTCAATCTCCGAGTGATCAAGTACGTGGCTAGGGTCGGCCACGTACCGTCTCAGCTGCGACACGTGGAACACATCATGCACTCCTTCTAATGCAGGCGGCAAGTCTAATCTATACGCCACTGCACCTACCTTTGCAAGAATACCGAAGGGTCCGATGTAGCGTGGGCTAAGCTTCCCGCCTCTACCAAAACGAATTATTCCATGCGTCGGAGAAATCCGTAGGAATACTAGATCGCCAACCTAAAACAAAAACAGTCTCAACACGCAGTCTAAACAAACAAACACAAACAAAAAAAATTAACAATCTATACCTGAAACTCAAGGGGTCTACGGTGGCTGTCGGCCCAATGCCGTTGTCTGTCCTGCGCCACTCGCAGTCTGTCTCTGATGAGTTTTACCTTTTCTGCTGCATCCACGACCATTTCGGGTCCTAGTAAGGCTCTCTCTCCAACGTCGTCCCACGATAGCGGTGTACGACACCTCCGTCCATACAAAATCCACATCCTTCCTAGTCAGCCTGGTCATCGGCGCTGCAATCTTAGAGAAGTCTTGTACAAACCTCCTGTAGTATCCTGCTAGCCCGAGAAAACTCCTGATCTCAGCTACCGAACTGGGGGTAGCCCACGACTCCACTGCCTCGATCTTCTTTGGGTTTACCGAAATTCCGTCACCCGATACCACATACCCAAGAAATTTGACCTTGTCAAGGAAGAATTCACACTTAGAGAGTTTCCCGTACAGCTTCTCCCTCCTAAGAGTCTCTAAGACCAATCTCAGGTGCTCTTCGTGCTCCTCCGGGGTCTTGGAATACACAAGAATATCGTCGATGAACACCACCACGAACTTGTCAAGGTACTGGTGGAACACCTTGTTCATCAAGTTCATGAATACTGCCGGTGCATTGGTTAAACCAAATGGCATTACCAGAAACTCGAACTGGCCGTATCTGGTTCGAAAAGCTATCTTCGGCGTGTCTTCTTTCTTCACCTTCACCTGGTGATAGCCTGACCTCAGATCTATCTTTGAAAACACCCTCGCCCCGCTCAACTGGTCGAAAAGATCATCTATCCTTGGCAGCGGGTACTTGTTCTTGATAGTGATATTGTTCAAAGCTCTATAATCAATGCACATGCGCACCGTGCCGTCCTTCTTCGGTACGAACAATACCGGAGCTCCCCATGGTGATGAACTGGATTTGATGAAACCTTTGTCCTGCAGCTCCTCAACTTGCTTCTTCAGTTCTGCCAGCTCGCTGTTGTTAACTCTATAGACATGTTGTGAAATGGGCTCCGCTCCTGGAACCAAGTCTATAGAGAATTCAATATCTCTGTCTGGCGGCAAGCCTGGCAACTCTTCTGAAAATACATCCAGGAACTCTGCTATCAGAGGATGTGGCAACTCCTCTTCTTTCGCCCTGGTTCCGCAAAATGTGCTCCTCCTCTGTTCCGCTGCTTCTCTGACGACCTCAAACTCCGGCTCTCCTAGTGGTCTAAATAATACTCTGCCTCTATAACAATCTATAGTAGCATGATGCCTACTCAACCAGTCCATTCCGAGTACAATATCGTACCCCGGAAGTGGCATGACGAGTAAACTCACGCTTAACTCTCGGCCTCCTACTGACACTCTCTGGTCCTTGCAGTGATCACGGACTAGGATAATACCTCCACCAGTCATGATCTTGCAAGTCCTAGCTAATGGTTCTGTGTCTAAATGATGTCGAAGTGCATATGATACAGACACAAAACTATGGGAAGCGCCAGAATCGAATAAGGTAAATGCGGGAATACAATCGAGAAGAACCGAACCTGTGATCAAGTCTCCTGCTGGCTCGATCTCCTCGACTGCCATGGCGTACGCTCGCCCCTGGGGTGCACCTCTCTGCTGCTGATGCTGGGCAAACCTCTGATTTTGCGGTGGAAGTGGTCCCCTCTGTTATTGGCCTCCTGGTGCGGCAGGTACCCTGCCTGGTCCTCTCTGGGCGGCTGCTCCACCCTGACCTGGACGAGTCCGAATGGTAGGGCAATCCCTTAGCTGATGTGTCGTCGATCAGCAGGACAAACATGAGCCCAATCTATGCCTGCAGATCTCTCTAGTATGTCCCTTTCTGAACTTCCGGGCCCTGTCCCCCGGATCTCTAATCATCGACGGCACGAAGCGACTCAGGCGGCAAAACTCCGCGGCATACTCATCGACGGACGAGCTCCCCTGGACTAAGTCATGGAACTGACTCTCCAAGGCTCCTAGGGCAACGTCAGGAAAGAATTTCTCCTTGAAGAGCTCCCTAAAATCCTCCCAAGTGAGTCCTCTGCGCAAGAGTCTTGGCTCCGTGCGAAACCACGTCAGGGCAATATCGAACATCTGGCTGCCAGCGGCCTCGATCTGGAGCGCCTCTGGAATCTGTGCCAAACGCAAGTTCCTCTCAATGTCCTCTAGCCAATCATCGGCGTAGAGTATCCCTTCTGTCCCCTTGAACTCCCGAGGCATCATCCTCTTGAAGTCCACAATGGTGCCCGGCCTCTGTTGTTGCTGACCAGGATGTTGCTGCTGCTGAGTGACTCTCTCCACAGCCTGGAGAGCCACTTGGTGAGCATTCTCCATGTTCACCCTCATCATCTCTGTCTGGGCCTGATGTGCCTCAGCCTGCACTCTCTGGGCCTCTGCCGACGTCCTCTGGGCATCGACCATGCCCTGAATCAAAGCGAACATCTGTGCCCCATCGACGGGCACACCTCCTGGATACTGAACTGGTGGTGGTGGTGGTGGCTCCGTCGTAGCTGCGGGGACCCTCTGAACAGGTGGTGAAGGACCCCCGAATGCTGCAGACACTCCCACATGTACTGGAGATGTAGGAGGTGCTGCTGATGTCTGTCCGGCAGCGCGAGAGGTGGCAGACCTCTCTGTATCTGCTGCTCCGAGTCTCTGGGACCTTCTTGGCGGCATCCTGAAGACAGATCGAAAGATTCAATTAAGGCAATAGATATGATATCAAGGAAGGACAGAAAATTTCTAAAGGAATTAATCATTAAGAATAGTATCATAAGAATCAGAATTTACTAATTGTGATTGAGCATATCTTCGGCCTAATTCCTATTCCTATAACAGGCTCGTAGTAATACTCTAAGCGAGCACCACTACGATATCACTCTAATCTGAATCTAAGACTAAGACTACAGACAGGACCTGTATGGGCCACCACTAAAACGTGTCACGACCCGCACCCGGAATTTGGGCATGAGTCGTAGGTACGTCCAGCCTACGCCGCAGCATCGGCGGTAGAACGCTGTCTAGGTCACAAACATAGTATATCTTGTCAATAGTCTCAACTCCGCACGGAGGACAATGATAAATAAACCACAGTTCTATAATATACTCAATCACAAACTATAAGAATAATGGCACGATGAGAATTGAAAAGAGTTCTAATAAAAAACCAACCACAACAAGTCCAACTCAAATCCTGGGTCTAAATGACCTCACAAAGTCACAAAACTAAATAAATACGACTCAGTCTCAGTCTAAAACAATAAATGTAGAAAAATAATCTAAGAACAGCCGGGTAGGATCTCCTCTAGGATAGGCACCTCCTCTGGGATTTCTGGAGTGAAATCTCCCTCTATTCCTGGGTCGTAATGAGTAGGGCAAAAGTCCTCCAGGTCCTCTGAAAATGTTGTTATCCAGTCAGGATTGGAGCGAAGCACAAGCACTCACAGCAGTTTCATTAAATTGACAAAAACTATAAACAGTGTAAGAGATACAAGATGGAAATAAAAGCTGAACATGTGAAGTACTGGAGAAATAAAATAGACAATAGAGCATCTAGCAATGAGCAATAAATAGTGAATGCTAGAACAAGTAAATCTGAATAAAGATAAAACATCTAGCTAAGTGGTTGAAATATTAGTTTATTATGTGATCGGCTTGGGACTAGATCAGGCTGGTTATATATGATTAGCTATGATTCTTTTAGGTCAGGCTAACCGCATGGTTAGCTATGGTGCATATAGTGGTCAGGCTAATCATATATAACAGCTATGGAGCATATAAATGGTCAGGCTGCACCCGACGTAAGAAGTGGGGTGAGCTATGGTACATATAATGTTTGGATATGATCACATAATCTACTAATAGTTCCCCATCCCCCAGCTAGCACGATGGATTCCAATCACGACTCCTCATGATGGGGATCTAGGGTGCTAACCCGTGTATCCATAGTGTCGGAATCAAGTATGTAATACACTATAATTTATAGAAGTAATCAACCATAAAAACTGTCAGAGAATGTACTCGCCTGTGGTCCTGAGCAAAATGTGAGGGTCGATGTCCGAGATGAAATCACAGTGACCTATTTGGAATATAAATGTCAAGTACTGAATTAAAGAAATAACAAGTTTAATTAATTAAGAAGATGAGGCTTCTAGGTCATGGATCAGTCTATACTAGGTTAATTCTAAGGTTTACTAGTCCATACTAGTCTCATACTAGCTAATTAGTTGTCATTCTTAGTTATAAACACTAGGGTGTACTCATACTACCTCTATACCTATTTTATCTAGGTATTACCTTAACTATATATTACTACATTGCATTAACAATAAACCTCACATACCTTAGCTAGACTTAAACTCTGATCCTAGTTCTACCTTAACCTATGACTTGACATTCTAGTACCTATATCCTAAGTATAATTATTACCTCAACTTGGACCCAACCGATACCAAGTGTCCAAACTGAACTCTTGGCTGTGTACTAACTACACAACCATACTCTGCTGCTATCCAGGTCTCCCTAACTGAACACAGGTTTCAAGTTCCTAGCTAAGAGCTGATACATAGCATTGGTCCAAGATAACTGATTTAATGAACCAATTGTAGTTCCACAGTCTAGAATTGTTCAACTTCACACATGCCTGGCTTAAACTGAGACAAGCTTATGACTACTGGCAGGATCAAACAGGTAGTACTCTCAACCAACTGAACCAGAACTCACTGGAACCTAGTTGAACTAGATCTGATACTGTAACAGATACTGCACCCAACTGATACACAACTACACACTTAGATCTCAACTCCCCATTCACTGCACACACAAATAACTTACTGAAAACCCACAGCTAGTACACACAGCTACTGGAGAAAACCTGGGACACACTGACATTACTGCCATTTAAACCCAAGTCACTGACACAGTTCAAATACTGAACACACTCAGTGCTAGTACACACACACCCTCATTCACACTGATGTTCACATAGGTAAAACACAGTTCTCCTCCCTAATCTGATACACATGCACAAATACCTAGACCTACACTTCTCACACACAGGTAATGGAGAATAAAGCCTGGCACACACACTGTTCACACACAGCATCTCACAGACACTAAAACACCACAGAACATGGATACCTTGTACTCACTGCAACTTCTACACACATAGGTATTTGAACTGAGAACACACAGGTTCTAGTTTAACTCACTCCACACACACATATATATATATATTGATACATAAACACACAATGGCACTCATCAACCTGGCACTTTAGAACTAAAACTAACCCTCACTACACCTCTCCCTCTATTCCTGACACACAGAATTAACATGGGAATACCTACTCACTGCACACACTGCTATTTAACACAGGGACACCTGATTCATTTACTGATACACTACAACACACATATACATACTCAAATTTGCCTACTGAACACACAGGTAAACATTACACAAAGGTTCACTCAGTGCACAGGAATTTCCACACACTACTTCTCACTGACTGATACACAAACACCTATACATAATACTCCCCAACCCACTGCACTGTGGAACCCAAAATACACAGCCAACATACAGATATCCCGATCACCCACTGCCCTTCATTGATACCAAGCTCTAACCATCTAGTACCATGTTCAGTCCACCCCATCTGGACTGATACTCTAAACTGATACCAACACACAGTTTTGTGATACTCACACCCACACACATACCCATTTCCCTACTCTGCTACACAGCCACAGAACAGTCCCAACCCGACTGCATACATGCTGATTCACACAGGAAAATACACAGTTTTTACACAACTAGTTACTAATAATAGTTCCCTGAATTTGAATACTGAAACACACACGCATATATATTGATACACACTGAAATACCTAACCCAGAATTCTCAAAACCCGACTGTGTACAGTGGAAAAAACCCCAAATCCTGATTTCCCTTTGAGAACATCAGAAATCTCCAATCGAACCCTAAACCGATGTCTAGACTACACGTAGGGGATGTAATCATGCCTTATACGAAGTCCCTAGGTTTAGGGTTCCAGAGATTTGGGGAAAAACCAAACGAAAATTCACCAAACCCTAGATCTCCTAGGTTTACATGTAGAATCCCTAAAATTCGAATTCCAACCTTAGGGTGGGTTCCTAATGGCCATTTAACATCTGAAAACAGAAAAAATGAATTAAAAATAGGGTTTTTACCTGCAGGGATGGTTTCTTCAATGAGGTTCTTCTTCTCCAAGGCTTCCTGACCCACGTTCCTTGCTTTGGAGAAGGAGAAAATGGAACCTAGGGTTTGATCTCGAAAATTGGGTGGGGAGATGGTTTCTCTTATGGAGGCTAGGGTTTCCTTTTTCTCTACGTGAAGAATAGCTTAGAAAGAGGCTTCCTTTTTATATTAAAGCAATTCTAGGGTTTCCAGAGATTTGTTTTTAGGTTAAACCTCCTGGCCCTCTCATGTAGAACCTAATTAACTCAGGTTTAGGCCTTCTAGGGTTTGAGGTCCAAACCTAAAATTAGAATTCTAGGGTTTCACTAGAACTGGGTTTTTAAATAAGGGTTTGGTCATTAGGGTCTGTCCTAATGAGTTCTAGGGTTTGACCTAAAACTAAACATTACTTACAATATATAATTAGTTTATAAAACTCAGCAATTTAATTTAATACATAATTATTAAAAATAGTTAAATTACACAAATGCCCTTGCCTGGAAAAGTGGTAGTGACACAACCAAGCCACATTGCTCTTCCCCGTGGACCAGCCCACCCCAACAAGACCGGTCTGGCCCAAGTTCTGAGGCCAGCCATCAACCCTCCCTATATAAATATACATCTTCCTAGCTTCTAAACCCTAAATATCATAATTCTTCCCATCTTCAAGAAGCCCTAGCCGACCGACTGCCCTTACATCCACCGACCGACTGCCCTTACATCCGCCGATCGACTGTCCCTTACATCCGCTCCTAACCCACTGCCATTCCCCCGATCCGCTGCCATTCAGCCGACCCGCTGCCATCCTCCGACCCGCTGCCATCCACCGACCCGCTGCCATTCAGCCGAACCACCCATGCATTGCTGCCGCTGCCGCGATTGCTGCTGCGTCGACGCTGCTGTCACCTCGCCGGAGTCGCTGTCACCTCGCCGGAATACGTCTCGACAAGAGCAGACCCTACCCGAGCAAACCACGCAGAGGTAACCTCATCAAACCCCGCTGTTCATGTGAATATCATAGCATCGCATCGACGTGTCAAATAATCATTGATATCAGACATAAACCCTATCTATGTAAAAGTGGATTTAAGGACTAACAAGATCTAGAGTCTGTGTATTTACTATCAAACCCAGTAGAAGGCATAACGCCAAGGACATTGCATCTCCACCCTAAACCTTATACAAATAATAATAGTAACCAAGGAGCAGGTATTCGTGTAGATCAGTAATCAAGGTCAGATCGTAACTTGAAAGTATCGTCTCAAAACCCAGGATGTGCGAACGCAGAACACATGTGCACCTTAGCTAAGCGCACATGTGATGCTGTATTTGAACAAACGGAAAGGGCGATAATATTCAAGCAGCGCGTTGTAGTCGTGAACATTTAATGTTTAGTGTCTGATATTAGATTATATATTTTGTGCTTAGGAACTTTGGATCCACCCGGAGACATTGCAGGAACCAGCTTCTGGCATTCACAGCTTCCGAATACAGGCAAGATACCTTTCTATATTTACTGTCTAATTTAGATATGCATATGTTGTATTGTATTCTTGTTGCTTGTAATTTATACAACTGTGCGCGTCCGAGTTGTCTCGGGTGCATTCGACGGGTACGTCGAAGATTAGTATGTATGGACTTAGCTCTTAGCAGACTCCACCCATTGGACAATACTCTGTTATTGTCTGAGACCTGACACCTTACACGTTCACTGAGACATATTCATATTGGGATGCGGGTTTGCGCACTCGACTAGCTATCGTTGCGTATCATCTACATCACGGTTAGCATGTAGTCAGGATATAGTTTAGAGACTTGGCATATAGATATATGGTATGCACGTCGAGTAGTCGACTCGCGTATCTACATTGGGCGGGGAGGATAACTATTAGGCGTATGGGATACCCACATTGGAGCCGTAGTTCGGAGGAGCCTCGGATCCAATGACTTTCCCTTTATACTGATGCCACGTTCTTCGGAGCGATATGGACGATATACTGTACAGATGCCACTCTCTTCGGAGCATAGATGTTATGCCTACACCTACCTATACGCACCAGCGTTGTCCTCACATTGCATTCACTTAGATGGCTAGCACACCCTTATTGTATTTATTTTATTCAGTATTCATATATAGCATGTTGTTTTCTTGTATCTTGTTACGTCCCTCTGAGGACCTGGTACCTTTCCAGATTTAGACGAGGCTTACTACCCCACAGTATACGGCCCAGGACAGGAGACGAGATTCGCTACAGCTGAGGAGTTGGAGGTGCAACCGTCAGAGTTTCCGTGATCAGTTGGTAGGCCTTCAGCCTAGATTGGGTGCATCATTATCTACTCAGCTGATGCCCTAGTCATTCTCTTTTATATCTCATTTTCAGTACTTTATTTCATCATAGTAGTGGGTTTTTTCCCACCAGACATCACTGGTTGTACTATGATATCTTGAGACTGGTATTTATTAACCAGCAGTTTATTTAGTGTTTCTTGCTCTTTATATTGTGGATGAGATTAGTTTACCTGTTATTGACTGATATTGGACATGTTAGTATTATAGGACAGCGTAGCACTCTTCGTGGATCCATTAAATTGGGATATCCTCGGAGACGTGTCAGCTGGCTATTGCCACGTGGCCTGGTTCCATATATTTTGGGACTGGGGCGTGACACAATGTATCTTTTTATGTCTCTTTGAAGACCTGGTCCCTTTCCAGGTGTAGATGTTCATGACTATTGCAGGAGCACGGATCAGGACTTACTACTTATCTCTTTCGAGAGGTTTTACCTTTTGAGCATCAGTGATTATCTCTAGCGAGGGATCCATTCACTGATACACTTCTATCATCACCTTATTTTATATTGGAGATTACCCTTCTCCCTCATTTTGGTATTGATATAGTCATTGGTAGTGGATTTGTCTCCACCGACTATTAGTTTTGGATTATTCAGACTCATTATTCTAGTTTAGTTATTTCTTTTCTATGACTTGTTGTGTGGATGCGATTAGTATATTTGTGACTTGTGAAACTATATATATACCACTTGTGAGATTATATTCATATTACAGCGTACGTGTGTATTATGGTATCCATATATTGGAGTTACCATATACATACGGCTGGCATGCTTACGTGTTTCTAGTCCTACATATTTTGGGACTGGGGCGTGACAATAGTTGCCAGGTGTCATCTTCCATTAACATATTAGACTCTAAGACTTCATCTGGGATATTATCGTACTGTTTGGAAGATTTTGGTACAAGATGAGATGCTAGAAAATTATCTAGCACTTGACCCTTTACTGCATTTTGTGGGACATACACCATGTCATAAGGCGATAGCAGCATTGCCGATATAGCTAACCGAGAATTGAGTGTGTTTGGCTTGATCATTAATACCCGGAGTGGATTCATTCTGGATATGACATGAATGGTTTGACCCGACACATAGTGTCACATCTTTTGAATAACCAACAACAAGGCGAAGTATTCTTTTTCTACAGGATTGTATTGATGTTCAGCACTAACCATCATACAACTAAGATAATAGATCACCTGTCCATGTCCTTCGTTACTCTTATGTGCAAGAATAGCTCCTAGGGAGTGATCCATTGCTCTAACATACAACAAAAAGAACTTCCTTACGATCAGAGACACCAGAACTGGCAAATTTGTGAGATATCGTTTAATGTCGTCGAATTCTTGTTGACATACTTCGTTCCGGACAAAGAAGACACCTTTTTTCATTAACTGACTGAAAAGTCGGCATCGTCCCGAGAGATTGGAGATGAACCTCCTAGTGTATGCCAGACGACCTTCTAGACCACGAAGTTCTTTGAGATTGTGTAGAGGCTACATTTTGAGGATATCTTTGATTTTATCGAGGTCAACATTATCATGCCCCGATCTCCTACAGGATTGATAGACCCCACTAAATACGAATCACCGCACCAATAATCCAGCAGAATAATTATTCCTATCAGAATCATGATGTTGTGCGAGCCTGAGTTGCGTTTGTGCAAGGCAAATGCCAAAATGGTCGATTGATAATGAGTTCACATAGTCGTCATAGCGAAAAATAGAATAAACATAATTATTGAATCCAGACAAGCTCTTTATTGATATAAAGTAAATCTTACAAGCGGTGTTAGGCCGAGATCACAAGTCGCTCATGCTCTCTCTCTCTCTCTCTCTCTCTCTCTCTCTCTCATTACAATGAATATTCCCTTATGCTTACAACTGATTCAAGTACTTTGGATAATGATGTTCCTATATATTATGTCTCGTATATGTGAGCTTCAGGTTTGTACGCCACGCTCCAAGATGCTAAGTGCGGTCTTGTGCCTTGATGCATCAAGTAATCTCCGAATCTGTATGAGTACTCCCTGCACCTTAGATACAATCTGGTTGGGTATTAGTACATTGAATGCACTGGTGGGAGGCCTCTCCTCCACACCATAAAACAAGTATATTCATTTTTTATGTGTACCGACTGATTATGTTGTCTTTCTAGTCTTTGCCTTAGGATCAATTTCTTGGCATAGTAAAAGTAAAGCATCTACCCGTATCTAGAACAAAAGTATCATTCGGTAAAATAACTTGAGTTTGTCTTACCCTTTTCTTACCATTCGGCCTTCCTTATCATGTGCAACAATATAATCAAGCATATTCTATGTATCGAAGAACATCTATATAACTCGATGTGTCGCTCGAACGATGTCTTAGAAATAAACATGATTTACTTAAACTACAAGGTGCACCGTTCATCCATTCTTCTAATGTGTGATGTTCTGTGCATCAAACTATGATGTGTTATGTGGATAGCCGCTATGCATGCATGACTTATCTATATAAAGGTCACTGGCTATGCTAGCCATATTGGACATATTCTAGAATAGAACGGCTGTCTTCCCAGCTCGATTGCGAGCCTTACTGGGCATCCTGAACCATCCGAGGAGTCATTGTCTTTCCAGGTCAGTTGCAAGACTTGCTAGATGTCCTGCACTCGCTTGCTAGTACTTCAGCTAGATATCGCACTAGAACTTCAGCTAGCACAGTTCTCCCAGGCCGACAAAATTTTGATGCCTCGGATATCGTTCGAGGACTCTCTTCCTGGTGCACAACTAGTTGTCTTTGACCATGCAACTACTTCATCACTTATTATCCTAACCGAGAACTTCATGCTCGATTTCTCTTATTCGAGGACTTCAGATCGGTTCATTCTTCTCTACGCAGCTCCCTGATCGGAGATTGGCTCGATGATCTGCATATCCCGAGTGCTTTCTCTTCTTTTTTTCTCCTTACTCGGAATGACTACTTGATAGCCTTTCTCGTCTATGTATGCAATATGAATCTACTCTAAATCTGTGTTACATTTCGTGCGATACAGTACATCAATATTATGAAAGAGATATACTTTGTGGCATAACATATGAAACTTACTTTATTTAGATCAATACTCTATGTTATGTACTATCAAGGCAGAGTTTCCATATTCTATACACAATGATAAAGTAAGATTACTCCGTTAGCTATGTGCGTTCATCTCTTTTATTAGCATGCAAAGGTTATCGATTAGAAACTAGTATGTATCATTCATTTTTTAAGTGTATAGCTAAGCAGAGACAGGTTCATCGTAGCCACCCACCTTAGAGATAAATCATATCAAACGAGCGAGACTCCGAGGGCGCCACAAAAATGTCTAAATTTGAACTTCTCTAAAGAGCCAAGTCTAAAAGTCTTCTCCTCAAGCGAGTCATCTCGCCGAGCTAGGCGGAAAGGTTCGTTATACTTAGGTCGTTTGAATCGGCCATTCGGATTGATCGGAGCATGTCCTTTGATAATACACTACTCAGAACAATCTCATCCTATAGACTTCCTGAGCGAAACTCGTATTATCGCACAACTTCTAAACCAAACTCTATATATGTCGCCTAACTTCCAGAGAATATTTGAACAATCCATCTATTCCTTTCCTCGCCTTGCGCTACGCACGCGAGATCCAGTTTCATCGAATGACTCTATCATTTAATGCTATCGAACCATACTTAATACAACCATTGCATACTCTGACTCAAACTCTTTTATGCCTATCGTAGGGCTGTACTACTCAATCACGGGGTGTGCTATAACTCAACGCGTATGAGAAAAACTTAGGCTAGGGCAACTTACCCAATCTCTATACTCCATTCTTGCAAATCCAAAACATATTTGACCGATTACTTGACGTTGTCTATCGAAACTCAATGTTACGTCTTAACGAATCCCAATGCTCCATGAAACTTTTCAAGTTTAAATCTTGACTGATCTTCCAAACTCAACTAAATTCAAGTCTAAGTCTAATCGCATATCGATACTCTATCTCGCTAAGAGAATTCTGCTATCCTTCAAGTTATTGTTCGATTGGTCTATCTCCCAAAAATATTTTTGATACTATGTAACCATCGATTAATCATAATTTGATTCACTTATATATACCTTGATTACTTCTCTTCTGACACGATTATAATTCTAATACCATCGTTTGAATCCGTCTAACTTAAATTTATTTTCGTTCGATACTTAAATCCAAATTCTTAATGTATCCATCGCCTTGCTCATATCACTTATGTTCGTTCATACTCATTCACAATCTTCCTACGATACAATTCAAGACCATCCTAATCAATTTCGTCCATCCCTATCTATCTTCCAAGTATTTTTTCCTATGCAATCACCACGGTTCCTTGAGTGAGTTTCTTATAAACTAAGTCAATTCAAATTCGATTCAAAACCAAGCATTGTACTATCATCAAGTACGTCTTTCGAGCAATAATTTAATTCGTTCTCCAACTTTCTTGATTTAATTCCATCAGTCTTCATAATTCTATTTGATCCAATCCTCGAAACCATCTCATTCATTTTAATCCCAAACGATTCATCCAACTTTTAAAGTTACATAACCAACATCCAAATTTTATCATTTTATTCCAATCGCATCAATCGTCAAACTTTCTAGCATACTCCACAAACTAAGTCATAAATCTAATACCTGCTGCCCTATTTCTATCATCTACTCAAGCGATACTCTAAAGTAGATCACACTGGTTCATCTTACAGCAGAGGGTCGTCTGCCTACCTACTAGGTTGACTCACAAGGTCATAGGTACACATACGAGTTCATGCTTATAGCATGGAAATTCGTTGCACGATGCTCATATCATACAAACTTATTACTCAGTTGATAAATCAAGTTCCCTCCTAGGACTGATACAAGTTCAATAATGCAACACACCCAAACATAGCCTAAAACACAAGTACATGCATATGCCTACATATATATATATATATTAGTGGCAATTTCACAAACACTTAAGGTGCAAAGCTAAAATACCTATGACACATATCCAAACCAAGTGCTAAAACCCATGCTTCTCCATAATTAACATTTATAGAAGCTAATTATATTATAATATAACTATAGTAACTTGCTATAATGAGAATTGAGGAGTAATTGCACAATTCACACAAAATTAGCCCTGTATCACACGATATCGCATCGTATCACAAAATACCATGATACGGCCGACACGTATCCATTTATAGACACGTACCTAGTCCCACAATCCCGATCTAAGTCTAATTAGATCTAATTGGTCTCATGACATACAATTGATGTGTCAATCTCATAATTCCCCCAAAATAAACACAAATCACCACATAGAATTTATAATACATAACCAATTGATCTAGAACTTATTCCTATAGGTAGTCCTATGTCATGGGGTGATTCCTAAGGGTCAAATGCATAATTTAGAAGCTAGAATGAAAAAAATTCAAAATTTATTAATTAGGAGATGGATTTCCAATAAAAACTTAAGTAGACTCGATCCAGACAGGATCTCTCTACCAATGTTTCTCCTTCTTGTGCTCCTTCTCCAAGTTCCAAAGCTCTTCTAATGGTGAAAGTGAAAGAAAAATACAAATAAATTGATGGTGAATTGATGGAGGAATCAGAGAATTAGGGATCTATGAATTGGGGATCTCAAAATAAAGGAGTAAATGAAGAGGAGAGAGAGAGAGAGAAGACCTCCCTATAGGGGCCGGCCACTTCCCCCTTCTCCAAGCAACCTTGCATTGTCTAATTTTCCCCCCTATTTTTTATTATGAAGAATAATTAATGAGGGCTAAAATGGGGAGTCTCTACACTAATGCAAATTAGTCTAAACTCCTTCATTAATTAGAGACAAAGGGTTTAATGGGCATAGTCCATGTTGGGCTCACTAGTTGTCATAACAAGTCTAATTGGGTTCACAAGTGTCAAGTCCAATTAACTAAACTAGCCTACTAATTATAAATAAATAATACAAAGCACCAAATAATTATATAGCACAGTAAATAATATTTAATTCCTAAAAATAAAATAACTAGGCCAAATTACTAAATTACCCCTACTTGGAAAAGTGAGGGTGACAATCCTACCCACCTTAGAAAAATTTTGCCCTCAAAATTTAAGGAAGAAACTATCTACAAAAGTAATCACAACAAGCAAGAAAGAATTTTACCTCACAGCTCAAACAGATAATGATATCGCTCGCACATCTCGGCCTCTCACTCCCAGGTGGACTCCTCTGGCGAGTGATGCCTCCACGTAATGTATACTGTCATGCCCCAATCCCAAAAATACGTAGGACTAGGACACATAAGCATGCCAGCATCATGTATATGGCAACTCCAATATATGGAAACCATAACCCATACATACGCTGTAATATGAATATCAATCCATAATTGATAAAAATCTATCACAAGTCACAGGATACAATCTAAATCTCATCCACGAAAATCAATATAAATAAATAACCAATGTCTATGAAACTAGATCTCAATATAAGTATCTAAGGATGATAGTTGGATGGAAATAAATCCACTACCAACTCGAATATAAAGGTACAACACAATAAATACAACATAAGAATACCAGCTAACGACCATGGGCTCAAAGAGAAGACATCCTCGAAACATATGTAACCATCCAAATCTACGCTCCTACAAATACTCAAGAACAGATACACCTGGAAAGGGACCAGGTCCTCAGAGGGACGTAATAAGATACATAGAAGCAAGCCAATTTGAATACAATAAACATGCATATTGTTTGAAAATATATAAGTATGCTGTACAAGACAATCTATATGAATGCAAATGAGGACAACTTTTTGACGTATAGGCAAGGGTAGGCTACTTGATCTAATCTCACAACTCACACACACGTCTGGAACATTATCAGCCGACATTCCACGGGGGTAGCGACCCTCGTGACTCCATCAATCGACATACCGCGGGGGTAGCGACCATCAGACATGACCACCATAATGCGTGCTAGTTACTATGGTTTATCAGAGTGGTTAAAGCCCATACACCTACTGATTGTCCTCTATGATACTAAGTGTCAAGTGTGTGTCAACATATCTAATATATAGTAATGACTGAAAGAAACTACACATGCAATAAATATACAGAAATACAATAAATATATAAAAATATACTAGGCATGAAAAATACTGTAAGCAATTTGGCAAGGTATCTTGCCTGGCAAGAAAGCTACAAAATGTAATGTCCAGATGTCACGCACGCTAGAGTAGAAGCTGCGGCCTCAGAATGAATGTCTCCAGATGATGAAATAAACTTCACTAATGTTCC
The DNA here is from genome assembly GCA_036927795.1 of Iris macrosiphon. NCBI lineage: Eukaryota > Viridiplantae > Streptophyta > Magnoliopsida > Asparagales > Iridaceae > Iris > Iris macrosiphon. Next base: position 182,088,358 of record JAYESA010000004.1, read on the forward strand.
CAGAAAAAGCAAAATAGCTAGAAAGTACTTCTCTTTTATCCAATTTGGACACAAGGGCAAACGGTAATTTCGGGTAAAAGTGGGGTCCACGTGTGGCCCAGTTTGCACCGAAAAATGTGCCAAGGGTAACAGTCTCTAAATGGGACAAATTATAGGTCAAACAAACTTTAGACGTCAATACGAACCCAATGGTATGTCCAAATGTGAATCCCGATGGGCCGAACATAATTTTGCCCAAAAAGTCAACCGTGGGGCCCGCCAATTAGCGACTTTGTCAACTGTCTTAGAATTGCGTAAAAATTGGGTCACAGGACCAGCACCTTACCACGAGTCCAGTGGCACAAGTTTTGTCCCAATCTGACGATCATACACAAAATGTGTGAGACTTTCGCAAAAGTGACGATACGGAATTTGTCCGCGGATAAGGGCTGATTTTGACGCGCACACGCATCCGAATCAGTTTTTGCGAACTCTCACGTATCCGGGTATACTGTGCGTACAGATTTTTATACTTGGTATACGGCTGGGCGGTCCCGTTTGGCCGGGCGCGCTCCGTTTCATAACTTTTAGAAATCTGGAAAAAGTGTGTTCACGGGATTTTTTAACGAATTTAATTCTACCTACAGCAGTTAATAATCTAGGGTTATTTAACAGAAATTAAACTAGGTCAAGTGGTCTACGCATACCAACACAAATCATTAAATTTGGATCTCTGTGTTGGGAGATACGAATTCGGGAACATGGATGATCACCGCAGTTTTCTGCTATCCCAGAAATTGGTCTATTTTCGCCAACTTTGGCACTATTTTGCCTATGGTTACGCGCTGTTCGAGGTCTACTATCACACAGATATGAAAGAGGGCTAAGAGGTGAGCATACCGGTGAAGATGGGGTGACGTTTGGTCGAGCGAGGCGACGAAAAACAACTCTGGAACACAGGTACCTCGCTGCAAAAATCTGCAGTGCGCGGGGTGCACGGGGTCGCGGTCGTCAGGATTTGTTTGGATGGCCTAACGCGGTTCTCCGAATGCGGTGACGGCGCTCTCTAGGTCTAAATAGGAAGAGGAAGGGTTTGGATGATCTAGGGTTAGGGTTTTAGTCAAAATAATGAATATATATAGGTATATAAGAGAGAGAGAGGGGGGTTTCTGTTCGCGGGGTGCGGGTTAACTTGGGCTTGCTGCTGTTCTAATTGCACGGGGTATAGGTTTATGGGTTACAGTGAGCAGCAACCCAGCGGGTTTTGCTCTCTCCCACGGGTGGGTGCTTTGCTATTTGCTTAATAGCAAAAAGGGTGGCTAGCTCACAAAGGGGATGGCTGCATCATAAAGGGAAGTGGGTGCTTATTAGCAGCGGTTGACTTGTTGAAGGGTAGCTGGGTGTAGTTAATAGTTAGTAATACTTTTCTTTTCTTTTCTTTTTATAATTTTATATATATATATATATATATATATATATATATATATATATATATATACACGTATATACTTAAAAAAAATTCTAGAATTATACTAATACATACCATTAAGCTAGCAACTACTCAAGGGGTATCCTACATAAAATAATTTTGAAAAAATTTCTAATGGCCCCATAAATCTTCTAAGTTCAACAACACCTAGAATAAAAATTAATAAAAATCTATTTCTCTTAATTAGCCACTAATTACTATAATTAAATTAATAATTAATAATTAAAAAGGGTATATACAGTTTCTAGGAATAGGGGTTTTACATTCTACCCAACTTATAAATATTTTGTCCTCGAAATTAAAATTAAGCCACGGTAGAAAGTCAAGGATGGTATAAGATTTGCATTGTTTAAAATACAAGGCCAGGTTTAAAGGGGTAGGCAATGTTGCGCGTTGCACATCCCGAAAAATCATGGGAAAATCTACATGAGCAAAAAATAGGTTTCTTCATATGTCATGTCCAATGGTGTGGACACCTAAATGCTCTTTTACATAAAAGCGCCTAACAATTGGAAAATTGTACAAAGATGAGAATTGGATGATGTGCACGTCTAGGATAAGGGTGTAGAATTTGTAGGAAGGCAGTGGCTAGTGTAGTGCTCCAATTATCGAAGCACGGTAAGGTACGCTAAGTGATATAATTATTATAAAATTAAATAAAAATACCGTATTCTATCTCTAACTGGACTCAATCTAGCCTTAGTCTCACTATCTCCGCCAAGTAGGTCTAATTTTTGGGTGAGGGGTTCACAATCTATCGAACTTAAAATTTATCCATCTATCACCTAAGGCTATACATCTAGGAAGACTATTCCTCAAATTATTTAATCATGTTATTCAATCCTCAAAGTTTTAACACCAAATATATCACCTATGATATGCCCTTAATCAAATATAAAAGAGAGTCACTAAGTCATATGATTAGCCTTATGGGGTATATCTAGTACTATCAGTGTCAACTAATACCAGCACGAGGTTTTGTCTTTCCGAAATAAGGGAATACAGAGGGCAATAATAAATAATTCAAGGTGAAGGTGATAGAATACAAGTACGAGGTTCAAAAAGATTAAAGAATTCAAAAAGAGAGTTGTTAGGACAGTTGTGGATTAAAATTCTATTTTTGGTAATTTCCTATTTACATGCTCGTATTAGTATAGTTATGTTACCGATACGATATGTCAGACATGTCTAGGGACAAGTATATCCGTCTACTACCATATATCTTAATCCACGTAAAGTAGTCATGCGAAGAGCGAACCAAGCGCACTAAGGTTAGCTAGACCTTAATACACCGGTTCTGATTAGGCAATTTTATCATTGTGTGCATCCAATAATACATATGTCATGAGCAAGCTCGATAAAAGAATAAGCTTACAAAAACTAGGCTATAATAGCAGCATAAGTCAAGGTAGTACAGTAAACATAAATACGCTAGATTATGATAAAAGAAGGTACATAATAATTCAAGTTCACAAAAGATAAGACTCCATAATCTCTACAGTTGTCATACTAATTCCTTGTCTAAGTCGATAGTCGACAAAGTAGGGGTATAGCCTCTAAGTTCTACAGTCTGAAAAAATACTGTCGTCCTAAGCTAGCATACAGTTAATGTTGTTCAATCACACTTCAATAATAGGTCAAAAGACTATGTGATACTATGTTGTGAGGTACACTACCCAACTTATAACAATAACTAATACTGTAATTGTCTTGAGAAAATTCTTCAGAATAACCTGGTCCTTGTAAATAAAGTATAAACTATTGTTAGGAAAAGATCTTGGTACTTATTAGGGTATTCTCTTACATTACATAGGTCATGGTCATCCTAAGTCCTAATCTTAGTGCAAGTGTCAATAGTAAGAATGGAATAGTTACTGGCCTTCAAGGGGAAAGGGGATATAACTCGTATCGAGGTGGGGGTACATGTTACGCAATTAAAAACTAAGGGATAAGCACCAGGTCTTAATCTTTAAGAATAGCTTAAACCATCAAGTTCTAACTACTAAGCACACAATTTCAAAATTTAACATTTATAACTATAATCCCAGCAACTATATGTCCTTAACACAGAATAAATCACCTGACCTACAATCAGAAGTGTCAGATGGCACGAGTTGAAAGATGAAGGATAGAAGAACAAAATTTAGTCGTCGCGCAATTAGCGAACGTTAAGGTCGCAGAGGAACAATATAAAATTAAAATAGGGGGCTCTAGATAACATCATGGTTTTCTAAGGGGGAGTGGTATGCTAGTTGCTATGTTCGAGGTATGATCAAGGAAAAAGTGTTAATTACATTCCTCTAGGCTTTCTAAGGTGCTGTCTATTAATAATAAGATAATGATCTAAGTTTATAGTTCTCCAATACTATCTAACTATGAAGGTTAGGTTCAGTCCTAATATTCAATTTTGGTTTTCTATTGGTTCCTCCATACTAGGGTCAAGCATTATGGTAAAACTTTTAACTAACTCTAGTAGCATCTATACTACTCTCAAGTCTTCATAATACATCAAGGGGTAATGGTAAACCAATTTATAGATAAGGAATTTAAGGGTTCACTAGATATTCTAAACTTAGTGGTGTGTCTATATTCTCGTTGTATTCTTAATAGGTGTGCTACCATAATTATCATCCTAATAACAGGGGTTCCTATATTCTAGCAGAAGGCTATACTCAAAAAACTATTAGGGAAGTACAGGAATCAAGCAGGATGCAATTATTCAGATAGAATATATTGGAAGGAGAGCGAATCATAGTCAATTATGGATGAGATCCTATACTCTATTCCTAGGTGCAGGCTTGTTCGGTACAATAATGTAACCAAGACAATATGCTCTCGACCTGCATGGGCCACCACAAAAACATGTCATGCCCCAGTCCCCAAAATATATAGGACTAGGACACGTAAGCATGCCAGCCGCATGGATATGACAACTCCAATATATGGAAACCATAACCCATACGTACGCTGTAATATGAATATCAAACCACAAGTGGTAAAAATCTATCACAAGTTACAGGGTATAATCTAAATCTCATCCACAAAAATTAATATAAATAAATAACCAATGTCTATGAAACTAGATCTCAATATAAGTATCTAAGGATGATAGTTGGATGAAAACAAATCCACTACCAACTCGAATGTAAAGGTACAACACAATAAATACAACATAAGAATACCAGCTAACGACCAGGGGCTCGAAAAGAAGACATCTTCGAAACATATGTAACCTTCCAAATTTACTCTCCTACAAATACTCAATAACATATACACCTGGAAAGGGACCAGGTCTTCAGAGAGACGTAACAAGATACATAGAAACAAGCCAATTTGAATACAGTAAACATGCATATTGTTTGAAAATATATAAGTACGCTGTACAAGATAATCTATATGAATACAAATAAGGACAACTTCTCGACGTATGGGCAAGGGTAGGCTACTCGATCTAATCTCATAACTCACACAAACGTCTGGTACATCATCAGCCGTCATACCGCGGGGGTAGCGACCCTCGTGAATCTATCAATCGACATACCACGGGGGTAGCGACCATCGGATACGACCACCATAGTGCGTGCTAGTTACTATGGTTTATCAGAGTGGTTAAAGCCCATACGCCTACTGATTGTCCTCTATGATACTAAGTGTCAAGTGTGTGTCAACATATCTAATATATAGTAATGACTGAAAGAAACTACACATGCAATAAATATACAGAAATACAATAAATATATAAAAATATACTAGGCATGCAAAATACTGTAAGCAATTTGGCAAGATATCTTGTCTGGCAAGAAAGCTGCAAAATATAATATCTAGATGTCACGCATGTAGGAGTAAAAGCTGCGACCTCAGAATAAACGTCTCCGGATACTAAAATAAATATCACCAACGTTCTCAGAATAAGCAAAATAGCTAGAAATTACTTTTCTTTCGTCCAATTTAGACACAGAGGCAAAACGATAATTTCGAGTAAAAGTGGGGTCCACGTGTGGCCCCACTTTGTACCAAAAAATGTGCCAAGGGTAACAGTCTCTAAATGGAACAAATTATAGGTCAAACAAACTCTAGATATCAATACGAACTCAACGGTATGTCTAAATGTGGATCCCGATGGGCCGAACACAATTTTGCCCAAAAAGTCAACCGTAGGGCCCGCAAAATTGACGACTTGGTCAACTGTCTCAGAATTGTGTAAAAATTGGGTCACAGGACCAGTGCGTTACCATGAGTCCAGGGGCACAAGTTTTGTCGCAATCTGACGAGCATGTACAAAATGCGCATGACTTTCATAAAAGTTATGACACAGGCTTTGTCCGCGGATACGGGCTAATTTTGACGCGCACACGCATCCGAATCAGTTTTCGCGAACTCTCACGTGTCCGGGTATACTGCGCTCACCAATTGGTACACTTGGTACACGGCAGGGAAGTCCTGTTTGACGGGACGCGCTCCGTTTCACAACTTTTGGAAATCTGGAAAAAGTTTGTTCACGGGATTTTCTAACAAATTTAATTCTACCTACAGCAGTTAATAATCTAGGATTATTTAACCAAAATTAAACTAGGTTAAGTGGTCTACACATACCAAAAAAATTTATCAAATTCGGATCTCTGTGGTGGGAGATACGAATTCGGGAACATTGGTGATCACCGTAGTTTTTTACGATCCTAGAAATTAGTCTATTTCTGCCAACTTTGGCCCTATTTTCGCCTATGGTTATGCGCTATTCGAGGTCTACTATCACACAAATATGGAAGAGGGTTAAGGGGTGAGTATACCGATGAAGATGGGGTGGCGTTTGGTCGAGCGAGACGACAGAAAATAACTCTGGAATACAGGTACCTCGCTGCAGAAATCTGCAGTGCTCGGGGTGCACAGGGTCGCGATCGTCGGGATTAGTTTGGAGGGTCTGGCGTGGTTCTTCGGCTGCGATGACGGCGCTCTCTAGGTCTAGATGGGAAGAGGAAGGATTTGGATGATTTAGGGTTAGGATTTTAGTCGAAATAATGAATATATAGGTATATATGAGAGAGAAGGGGGGGTTTTCGTTCGCGGGGTGCGGGTTAGCTTGGGCTTTCTGCTGTGCTAATTGCACGGGGTATGCATTTATGGGTTGCTGTGAGCAGCAACCCAGCGGGTTTTGCTCACTCCCACGGGTGCGTGCTTTGCTATTGGCTTAATAGCAAAAAGGGTGGCTAGTTCACAAAGGGGGTGGCTGCATCATAAAGGGAAGTGGGTACATATTAGCAGCGGTTAACTTGTTGAAGGATAGGTGGGTGTAGTTAATAGCTAGTAATGCTTTTCTTTTCTTTTCTTTTCTTTTTCTTTTATAATTTCTTTTAAATATATATGTATATATATATATATATATATATATATATATATATACTCAAAGAAAAATTCTAGAATTACACTAATACATACCATTAAGCTAGCAACTACTCAAGGGGTATCCTACATAAAATAATTTTGGAAAAATTCCTAATGGACCCATAAATCTTCTAAGTTCACCAACACCTAGAATAAAAATTAATAAAAATCTATTTCTCCTAATTAGCCACTAATTACTATAATTAAATTTATAATTAATAATTAAAAATGGTATATACGGTTTCTAGGAATAGGGATTTTACATATACCAAAGGAATCGTCTGGTTTCGTAGAACCTTCTTCCTGTGATCCAGAATCTCTACGGGCTGCTCTAGATAACTGAGAGTAGGACCAACCTCGATCTTCGAGTGATCCAATACATGACTAGGATCTGCCATGTACCATCTCAGTAGAGACACATGGAACACGTTGTGCACTCCCTCCAGTGCAGGCGGTAATCCTAGTCTATAAGCCACTATACCAACCCTCGCTAGAATACTGAAGGGTTCGATGTACCATGAACTAAGCTTCCCGCCTCCACTAAAGCGAATCGTGTCCCGTGTTAACAAAATCCTCGAGAATACCAGATCGCCAATATAGAACAAAATATAACCTTAGCACTCTATCTAAGACAAGGCAAACATGAGCAACACAAATAAAACCTATACCTCAAACTCCAACAGTCTCCAGTGGCTATTGGCCCAATGCCGATGTTTGTCCAGCACCACTCGAAGTCTATCTCTGATAAGCTTCACCTTCTCAACTGTATCTATGACCATCTTCGGTCCCAATAAGGCTCTCTCACTTACATCATTCCAAGATAATGGAGTACGATATCTCCGTCCATACAATACCTCAAATGGTGACATCTCGATACTGGCCTGGTAGCTGTTGTTATAAGCAAACTCTACCAAGTGAAGGTGATCCTCCCAAGAACCCCCAAAGTCTAAAATACAAGTGCGTAGCATATCTTCGAGAGTCTGGATAGTCCTTTCCGACTGTCCGTCAGTCTGGGGGTGGTATGCGGTACTAAACTTGAGCTGGTGTCCAAGCTAGTCTGCAGACTCCTCCAGAAGTGGGACATGAAGATACTATCCCGATCCGAGATGATGCTCATAGGAACTCCATGTAAGCTGACTATCTGCCATACATACATCTCCGTGAGGTTCTCCGTAGACGTACCCACTTTGAAAGGCAGAAAGTGGGCCGATTTGGTCAACCTGTCTACGATGACCCAAATTGCGTCTTTCTCTCCTGGAGAACGCGGAAGCCCCAAAAAAAGTCCCTCGTCATATGCTCCCACTTTTTTACTCTGGAATGGGTAAAGACTGAACCAATCCACTGGCCTTTGTCCCACTACATTTACCTGCTGGCATACCAAGGATCTGGATATGAAGCTAGCCACCTCCAGTTTTATACCATACCACCAAATATTCTCTCTCATGTCTCTATATATCTTGTTGGCATCTGGATGCATAGAGTACTGAGATCAATATGCCTCCTGAAGAACCTCCTCACGTAATGCTTCACTCGGCACACATAATCTGGTATCGTACCGCAATGATCCATCCTCTAAAATACTGAAGTCCTCTACCAATTCCATCCGAACCTGCGCTCTGATGCTCCTCAGAGGCTCATCCTCGAACTGTACGACTCTGATCCGGTCTATCAACTCGGACTGTACCTGAAGTTCCCATATCTGTGTTGCAACTCCGGGAACTAACACTTCAATACCTAAGCTATCAAGATCGTATAATAAATATTTGTCCCTCATCAAGTACATAGCCACCGGATACCTGCTCAAGGCATCAGCGACTGTGTTGGCCTTTCCTGAATGATACTGCAAAGAAATCTTGAAGTCCTTCATCAACTCCAACCACCACCTCTGCCTCATATTGATCTCTTTTAGTGTAAACACATATTTCAATCTCTTATGGTTTGTAAAGATCTCCACACGCTCTCCGTACAAGTAGTATTTCCATAGCTTTAGAGAAAAATGACTGCTGCCAACTCTAAGCCATAAGTAGGGTAATTCTTCTCAGGAGGATGTAATTGTCTAGAAGCATAGGCAATCACCTTCCCGTTCTGCTGCAACACACAACCGAAACCCTTACCCGAAGTATCACTGTATATAGAAAATCTTTATATCCCCGACGTGAACTTGAACACTGGAGTTGTAGTCAAACTCTTCTTCAACTCCTCAAAAGCAGCCTAGCACTCTTCAGTCCAGACGAACTCCACGTCCTTCCTGGTTAGCCTAGTCATTGGCTCTACAATATTAGAAAAATCTTGAACAAATCTCTGATAATAGCTTGCCAATACAAGAAAGCTCATGATCTTCGCCACTGAACTCGGGGTAAACCATGACTCAACTACTGATATCTTCTTCGGGTCTACTAAGATCCCGTCTCTTATAATCATATGTTCGAGAAATTCAACCTTATTAAGGAAGAACTCACACTTCGAAAGCTTGTTGTACAGCTTCTCCTTCCTGAGGGTCTCCAAAACTATCCTCAATATTTCTCATGCTCCTCCGGGGTCTTCGAATATATCATCATAGAAGACCACAACAAACTGATCCAGGTACTAATGAAACACCTTATTCATCAGATTTATGTATACCGCCGGGGCATTGGTCAACCCAAACGGCATCACCAAGAACTCAAACTGCCCATACCGAGTCCTGAAAGCTGTCTTCGGAATGTCTTCATTCTTCACTTTCACTTGGTGGTACCCGGACCTCAAGTCTATCTTCGAGAATATCTTCGCTCCGCTTAACTAATCAAATAGATCGTCAATCCATGACAACAGGTATTTATTCTTAATAGTGAGGTTGTTGAGTGTCCTGTAGTCGATACACATACGTACTGACCCATCCTTCTTCGATACGAATAATATCGGAGCACCCCATGGTGATGAACTAGAGCAGATGAAGCCCTTGTCCTGTAACTCATCCACCTGCTTCTTCACCTATACTAGTTCGCTGTTGTTTATCCTATAAATATACTATGATATCAGCTCCGCGCCTGGCACTAAGTCTATAGAGAACTCCATATCTCTGTCTAGCGGCAAGCCTGGCAACTCCTCCGGAAAGATGTCCATATACTATGCAATTAATGGATGTGGCGGCTCCTGCTCTTCCACTAAAGCTCCACATAAGTCTCCCTTGCTCTGCTCTGCTACTCCTTTGATGAACTCATACCACTACCAGAATAAATCAAATTAGCGACGTAAAGAAATGTCGTTAAATGATCAAAAAAAATTAGCGACATTTTACTGAAGTTGCCTTTAAACTAGTCGCTGACAGAAAAAATATCGCCAAATATTGCTATGCCGACATTTTCTAGCGACGTAAATATGTCGCTAGATTAGCGATGTTTAGCGACACAACGCTGCTAAATTAGGGACGTGTATATTTGTCTCTATATGTCGCAAATTAGCGACGTAGGTAGCGACGTTTACAGCGACGTTACTATGACTTGGCAATACTGCCATGTAAGCAATTTGCGACGGACAGCAACTTTGTTTAGGGACGTGTATAGCGGCATAATTAGTGACATAATTAGCAACATAATTAGCGACATGACTGAACGTCGCTAAACGTCGCTAAAAACGAAGCTAAAGATACAGTAAAAAAATAATAAAAAATGAATACTGAATTATTTCCAAACTATTCTTCATGCAGTTTATTAATTCACAATTTATACAAGTAGACCCGAAGCAACCCTCCATTGAATTTGCTAGGTTCGCCGACCCCCTTGGGTTGAACACTCAACACCGGTAAATTAACATATATTTAATATGAATAATATAATAAAATTTGAAGAAAATAAAATATTGAAATTATAAACCGAATCAAGAGAAAATATCGTCGTAAAGAATACAGCAAATATCCATACGACTGAGTCTCAAAGCCTCGTCCTAAAGAATATAAGAAATAATGTCTGAAACACAAATAATTAATAATAAAACGGTCCTAACTAGGACTACAGAAGATCTACAAGAGGATGACCGCCGGCGCACATGAAGGATAAGAACAGATCATACTGCTCCCTTGAAATCGATACCAATATCGATAGAGAAGGCAGTGACGTCGGTGGAATTTGTGTCGATATAGGCGCACCAGGAGGACGTATCCGCTCCAACTCTGTGAGTCAGTGGTTGTATGAATCCATGGTAGATAACAGCCTCGTACTGCTATATACTATTGAATCCTGCATCATCGTCAGCCTCTCGCCCATGGATAGCTGTGATGCCTGCTGCTCCGTCACGCTACGCTCTGTCGAGCCTCTAAGATCAGTTGTTAAATCCTGGAGCTCCATGATGCTGCACTCGAGCATATCAAATCATGCGATGAGCGTTGTATCGTTCGCCTGCGGCTGGGACCGGGGCTGCTCCTCCATCCTTCATAGCAACTTATCACGGAAAGACGCAATCTAATGGTCAACGGCCTCCTGGACTCGGGTCGATGACTGCGAGGGCTGTGGGGAATGTGTACTTATCGGGGAGGCCCTAGATGACTGTGTCACAACAAGGGCGCTATAAGATCTCGTACCATAGTACGTACCCCTCTGGAGACCACCAGCGGTGGTCACCCACAACTCGTTTGAGAGGGCTGCAAGGAAGTACCTGTAACACCCTGTTCTTCTCAAGTGGACTGCCGATTCAAATGACAAAAAGTGCTTGTCTCGACCCGCTTTGCTCAGGCAAGAATACTCGTTTGAGGCAAAGGATATTCAGACTTGTCCCTACAGGTTTTTAGCTTAGGCTTTCATAGGCTCGCTTGACGTATCGTTTAACCGAGGCAAATCATCGCTAAGGTGGGTGGCTACGGTGAACTTGTCTTTGCTTAGCCAGCACACATAAAATATGGAACAATATATGCTAGTCACTAGGTGAATCACCCCCTGCATGCTAATAAGAATTCAACGCACCTAGGGAAAAGAATAATCCCAACTTGTACTGCATATGCTAGAACATGGAAATGAAACATTGCTTATATACGTTCAGACCCTCGAATGCTACCCTAGAACGTATCGCTCTGAAAGTCCCTTACGATCTCACTCCTCAGCTTACCTTCGGGCCCGAGCTAACATGAATGTTTGTGTTTATACAAATGCATGCTTGTCTGCTTGTATATTGCCTTGTTTTCATCCAAACCCCAGAAGACTACTAAGTAGTCGTTCTGTGCAAGATTGAACTTACAAGTATCCGGGACCATTAGGTCGCTAAGGCATCCCCAAACTAGGGGAATGCATCAAGGCAAGTCATTCACTGAACAAAGAATCAAGATTCAAGTATCTCGTGTTCTCGTGTTCCAATACACTCATGTTCTCGTGTTCTAGTGCACTCGTATTCTCGTGTATCTTATGATAATTGGAAGACCCAAATTGCATGTCGCGGACAATTCAAAAATGAGGTATTGTTCCACGGACGGTCATCGGGGCACTGGGACCGATCCGATCCGGATGGAACTTGTGTGTAATCATCGTGTACGGGATAGGATAGCTTCCAGCGCATCATGTACTCTCATAGCACTCTATCCTTGTCCTGGACTATGTCCAAAAAGGGCTATGTCAGCGATTCGTGTTTATATAGATAAGTCATCCTCGCTTAGCGGCTATCCGCGTGCGAGTCAATGTATCGCATCAAAAGACAACTGAACACCTGAACGATCATGATAAAATGACTCTCGTATTGCATATGTTATTGCCTTGGTTTTTATTATGAATGCCCCTGAATGTTTATACATGCCTGTGCTTGAATTAATAATATTTGCATTGGACAGGGAAGGCCAATTGGTAATTTGGTAAGTCTCGTTGTGTTTCCTCTCATGTTGCACGGCGTACTGCCACACGAGTTAAGCTATTCAATATTTGCATAAAACAGATCCTAAGGCAACTAGAAAGACAACTTAACAGTTGGAGCATGGAACCTATATTACATATTTGGATTTGTCGAGCGGGCGAGTAGCCTCCCCACCAGTGCATTCAATGTACTGATAATCCACCAGATTGTATGCAGGGTGCGAGAGAACCTCATTCGATACAGATGCTCCTTCGTGCGTGCTAAGGCATGGAGATCACTCCGTAGCATCGCTGCATCCAGTATTGAAGCACATATACAAGACATAATATTGTGAACATTGCCTGAACATCGCCTGTGTAATCATTCCACAAATTGTAGCTACATGGCATGCTTTTATTGTTTCAGAGAGAGAGGCTTGAGCAACTTGTAATCTTGGCTATACGCCGTTTGTAATATATGTTTATATCAATAAAAAGAGTTGCTTTACTTCTACTTGTGTTATTTAATGCTTCCGCTATTTTGTCGACTCAGTGAACCTGTTATCAACCGCCTATGCGTTTATAATTCTGCTGCACTCGGGCAATCTATGTGACTCTGTGGCTTAGAACTCTTACCGCCAACCAATGAACCATGGCCTTGCACGAGCGTAGCTCACGCTTGTGCGGTATCACGCTCGGATGGGTCAAAGCGATCGTTCCGTGGGAGCGCTGGTGCGGTGATTCTCGCCTAGCGGGAACGCCCGATTTAGCCTGCAGGAGATCGGGGCATGACAGTACCAGCCTCTCCAGTTGTAGGTGCACTAGCAGTTGCCCGCTCACGCAGCCTAATATACTCGGCCTAGAAAAGTTTGGATACTCGATAATTGCCTAAGTTATATTAAAATTAACACAAAGTAAAGTAATACTTACATAGGTTTGTGAGGCCTTCTCATCAATGAGATTTTCATCCTTTCGATGGGTAGCCAGGAAGACGGTCACCATGTTTGCATCCTCACCCCTCTGTACCTGTTAAATATATATTATTTAGTACTAAAATTAAATATTTTTCTACTACTATTTTATCGTACCTATATTAAAATAATATATCTGAAATAAAAAATATACCATACGATAAAAATGTTCTGTCATCGGAATCGAGCCACCACACCACTTTGCTGTATTCCGCCTAGCCGCCTTGGCCTTCTCAGACCTTTCCTTGTACCTCGGATCGTCGAATCTAGCCCTCATCGCACTCCACTACTCAGGCGTGATTCACCCTTGGATCAATTTTCCAACGCGATCACGAGCCTTCTGATCATCCAGAGCATCACGGATAAGCTTGGCGACAACGGCAGGAAACATCCGCTCGATCAACTCGGCCCGGTATGGAGGATAGAAATAAGTTTGCTACAATAAATAATTTAGTAAGTTATATAATATGCATAAATTAGATGATTTATATAATATATTTTTACCTTGAAGTACGCAAACCAGAATGCCTTCCTCTTCTCCGGAGCTTCAGAGTAGTTGATCCAAGGGCCACTGTAGTTGTTCCTCAGAAAGAGGCCCAGGCGTCTCTGAACTGACAATGGACGATATCTATACAGAGATAATTATTTTGATCGAAAAAATCAATATATGATGAATAAATAAATACACGATATATATGATGTTAAACCATCTAATTGACCTACTTTGTACCGTCGGTCCAAATCTCTGTCCTCGTCTCCTCCGGAGGTGCGCATGGAGGATCTAGCTGATGTTGGGACAACGTCGGTACGACCTCCTCCATATGCTCATCTGTCTTCATGGTTCCATCAGCAGGAGAAATACTGGACGAGGGAGTACTATCAGGCCTAGAACTACTCGTTCCAGGAGTGCTACCACATAACGTCATCGCAGTCGAAGATGTGACTGATTGATATACTGGAGTACTAGGCGACGAGGATCCAAAACCAACAGTAGGCAGTACCGGAGGAGCACTCTTTCTACCTCGGGGCCTGTCGAACCCTCCGCGTCGTCAAGTCATACCTGATAACAATATATGATGAATAAAGAAATACACAAATATATAGTACATTCTACAGTCAAAATATTATGCATATCTCACAGCATTCATAGAATTATACAGTAAATAATTAGTGGTATCACAAGTCTAAATGGATAGTATATTCTACAGTCCAAATATAACACATACCTTCGTCAAAACAGTATATTCTACAGTCAAAATATAGTACATTCTACAGGCAAAATATTTTATTTTCAATCATCTTCAGAAAATTTATCTTATTCGCCTTCCTCGTCCTCATCTTCCTCTTTCTTCTCGTCTTCACTTTCATCTACTTCATTTTTGTCTTCGTCTTCCTCTTCGGATAATTCTATATCTTCTACATTATTACTCGTGTAATGAGTAACTTCCGTTGAGTCCACATCTACAATATTTGTTACAAGAGGTAGCTCGTCCTCCTGATAAGCTATTTCGTCAATGTCAAAGGTATTTTTAGCTTTAGTCTTGCATACTGCCCACCAATCTGACCTCACTGTCCCCGTCTAGGATAAGTTGTGAAGTACATGAGCTGAGCCTGACTTGATAGGAAAAATAGTTTGTAGCCTTGATATCTACGCTTGTAGTTTATATCCACAAGGCCATGCTTGTCAATTTTCCAACCTTGATCTTGAATTAGATTGAACCATTCATACTTTAATAGCACGATATTAGCAGGTTCTGTGCTATAATTATATGTCAACTCCATAATCTCTCGTAAGATGCTTAAGAAATCATTGTCTGGATCGATGTCTTTGTAGTTCGAAGATTTGATACACAAACAACTATTTTTTATGGAATCAAGATCCAGAAAGCTGTCTCTGATAGGAGCATTTGTTGACTTGAACCTAAACCCATTCACACAGAAACTTGGCCATATTCTAATGGCAGTAATTGGTCCCTTGGTTATAGTTCTAATAGATTTAGCCTCGGGTGTTATTAGATGATCGACGTAAATATCAAAGTAGCGATAGTAAGTTATTTATTTTGCAAGTGCATAAATAAAAAGTAATTACCAAGCTCCTTACATATGCGCTCAACCAAGAAGGAAAATGGCATCTCATTTCTTGTTCTACTTCTTCGTCTGTTATGTAGGGTCTAACCGACCTCAACTCATCATTATATGTGCTGAAAAATAGCATAATAGTAGCTTATACTATCATATTGAGATGATATAAATCTTGACGTATTAATTACTTACCCCTCTAGCTTCTCCACTTCATCCTCATCGCAATTGAGTAATATATACAACTGAGCAGCCCTTAGCTCGTCGTCATTCAAATATCTCTTCTTTATTTTTCCCGAAGGCATTTCGGACGAATTGAATACTTTAAGTATTGCATCATTAGATTCTTGATATCCATTGTTGTTTCTCGGAGCTCTCGTTCTATTAGTAGCAATATGAGGTTTAAAATACGTCGAGCAAAAGTTTGTAATCTCCTCGAGAACATAAGCTTCACAAATAGAGCCCTCAACCCGTGCCTTATTTTTTACCTTTCTCTTTAGGTGATTCAGATGCCGCTCGAAGGGGTACATCCACCGATAACCGACAGGACCACCAACACATGTCTCATAGGAAAGATGAATTGGCAAATGCTCCATAGAGTCAAAGAATTCAGGAGGAAACACCTTCTCGAGCTTACATAGTGTTATCGTAATGTCCTTCTCTTGCTTATCTAGACGATCGACGAGCAACTTAGTAGAACAAAGATCTCTGAAGAATATGTTGAGCTCTGTCAATGGATCCCAAATAACATATGGTAAAAATTCCTGAAATACAATCAGAATTAACCTCTCCATGAATACGTGACAATCGTGGCTCTTCATACCCGTCAGTTTATTCTCCTTGAGGTCGACGCATCTTCTCAAGTTTGACACGTACCCGTCTGGAAACTTTATACCCTGAATCCACCTACAAAGTCTCCCTTTATCCTCTTTCTCCAGTGAGAAAACTGACTTAGGCTGCTTTAACTTTCCATTCCCCTCCTCTATCAAATACAATGCAGGATGTCTACATATTTCTTTTAAGTCCAACCTGGCCTTTGAATTGTCTTTCATCTTCCCCTATACCTCCATTACAGTATTAATTATATTATCAAACACATTCTTCTCGATATGTATGACATCAAGATTATGTCTGATAAGATTGGTGCTCCAATATGGCAGATCCCAGAATATACTCCTCTTCATCCAGTTATGGGTGCGACCAAATATGTCACACTTGTACCCCTTAACAGGCTCTTCGATAGCACTTGGTAAATCTTTTACCTCTTTCCATATCGTATATCCGGACCACCTTGGTGGTGGATTGGCCTTCTCCATAATGCACGCATGAAAAACATTCTTGTTCCTCCGGTACGGATGATCCTTCGACAAAAATTATCGATGACAATCGAAGAAGCACGATTTGCCTCCGTGTTTGAAACAGAAAGACTTAGTACGGTCCATGCAATACAGATATGAGAGACGACCATGAGTGCTTCATCCCGATAATATTCTATAGGCCGAAAAGTCGTTGATGGTCCATATAAGTGTTGCCCTCATCTGAATATTCGGCTTTTTAGAAATATTGTACGTGTTGGCACCTACTTCCCACAGCTAATTCAACTCATCTATCAAAGGCTATAAATACACATCAATATTCCTCTTCAGATTATTTAGACCCGGGATAATAACGGTTAGGAACATATACAGAGTCATCATACACATCCAAGGCGGTAGATTATACAGAGTGACGATCATAGGCCAACATGAATACTGGGAGCCCAAAAGTCTGAATGAGGTAAAATCGTCAGAGGAGAGCCCCAATCTGATATTACGCAGATCCGAAGCAAAATCTGGATACTCTCGATCAAAGTGCTTCCATAATTCTCTATCGGATGGATGATCCAATACTCCTTCGATCTATTTTTGCCTATGCCAACTTATATTTTCTGTAGTCTCCTTAACCATAAACAACCTCTGCAACCGCGACGTCAAAGGCAAGTAGTGCATCAAATCTATAGACTTCCTTGCACCGACAGACTTTCCTCTACCAGTGGCCTTGTAGTGATCAGCACCACAAAATTTGTATACATCTTCATCTTTGTCGTCTTTGTAGTACAACATGCACCCGTTGGGACATGCATCGATTTTTTCGTATCCCATCCAGAGCGATCTCACCATCCTCTTAGATCGATAGAAGTCTTTAGGCAACTTTGCACCCTCGAACAAGATCTCTATAATCAAATCCATCAGTCGGTTATAGCATTCTTGCGATATATTAAAATTGGACTTGATGCTCAACAATCTTCTAACCACCTCCAACGGTGAATGATCCTCACAACCAGGATATAATAGAGTACTTGCATTCTCCAGCAACTCCATAAACTTTGCAGCATCGATATTCGGTGCCTCCTCAGCTACATCATGATTATCCGGATTGAAACTAGGCCCCGTCGCAACATTGCTAATCCCGCAATTTTTAGTAGTGAACTCTGGCTCTCCTGGCACCTTAAATAGAACTCTGCCTCCACGACAATCGATAATTAACCAGTCCATCCCGAGTAATATGACGTAGCTCAAAAGTGGCATTACGAGTAGACACGCGCTCAACTCTCGGCCTCCCAAAGAACCTCTTTGATCCTTGCAAACATCACAGACTAGGATAATGCTGCCCCCAGTCATTATCACGCCTAGTCCCAAAATACGTAAGCATGCCAGCCGTATGTATATGATAACTCCAATATATGGATACCATAATACACACGTATGCTGTATTATGAATAACCATTCACAAGTGGTATAGTTTTATATCATAAGTCATAGGGCATAACTAGATCTCATCCACAGAATCAAATATAAATGAATAACAAATCAATTATATAACTGAATCAAGTATAAAATGCTTGATAAGAACGAGTAGTTGGGTGGAGACAAATCCACCACCAAACTAGAATATAAGAGAAACCAAATAAGTACATCTAATAAAAAATGAGACTCGAAGAGAAGACCTCCTCGAAAGAGAGATAAGTAGCAAGTCCTGATCCGTGCTCCTGCGAATAGTCAAGATCGTCTACACCAGAAAAGGGACCAGGTCCTCAGAGGGACGTAATAAGATACATAGAAGATTGTCAATTGAATACAGTAAACATGCATAATAGACAAAAAATATATAAGTACGCTGTACTAGATAATCTATATGAAAAAGCATAGTGAGGACAACCTTTTCGACGTATGGGTAGGTGTAGGATACTCTATCTATCTCACAACTCACACATACGTCCATGAACATCAGAAGCCGTCATAACTCGAGGGTAGCGACCATCGCGATACCAGAAATTAATATACCTCGAGGGTAGCGACCATCATGACACAAATACTGTAGTGCATCCAGTTATTATGGTTTACAAAAGTGGGTAGCCCATACGCCTACTAACTGCCCTCCCCTCCCATGATACTATGTGTCAAGTGTGTGTCCACAAATATAATATATAATTTAGACTGAAAAAAAATACATATAAAATACATATAATGAATATATGAAAATATGATAAGCATGCAAAGTACTGTAAGAAATTTGCCAAGGTATACTTGCCTGGCAAGAAAGCTGCAAAGTGTAAGCGTCCAAACGTCAGGCACAAGGGATCAGAAACTATGGCATCAGAATGAACGTCTCCGGATGCTAAATTAAATATCACCAACATTCCCAGAATAAGCAAGATAGCTAGAAAATACTACCATATTGTGCAATTTGGACACAGGGTCAAAACGGTAATTTTTGGTCAAAGCGGAGTCCACACGTGGGCCACTTTGCACCGAAAAGTGTGCCAGGGGTAAAGGTCTCTAAATGGGACAAATTATAGGTCAAACAAATTCTAAACGATGATACGAACTCAACGGTATGTCCAATTTTGGATTCCGGTAAGCCGATCACAAATTCGCCCTTCAAGTCAACCCGTGGGGCCCGCGAATAGACAGCTTGGTCAACTATCTCAGAATCGCGTGAAACTTGGGTCATAGGACCAGCGTGATACCACAAATCTAATGGTGCAAGTTTTATCACATTCTGATGAGCATACACAAAATGGGATAATATTTTGCAAAAGTCGCAATTCGGGAACTTTTTACGGATACA
The DNA here is from genome assembly GCA_036927795.1 of Iris macrosiphon. NCBI lineage: Eukaryota > Viridiplantae > Streptophyta > Magnoliopsida > Asparagales > Iridaceae > Iris > Iris macrosiphon. The sequence goes on from JAYESA010000004.1 coordinate 182,108,151, forward strand.
GGTTGAATCCGACCCGTGCACATGTCCGAATCAACTTCCGTGAAATCCCACACATCAGGATATACCATACGCACCTTTTGGTGCAATTAGTATATAATGAGGCGGTCCCGTTTGGCGGAGCGCACTTCGTATCACAAAATTTTAGTTTTAAAGTATCAAGTTTTTGGTCGTTTTGTAGATCGAATAATTTAACAATTAAAGCAAACTAATAAAAAGTAAAAGAACAAAAATATTCTCGGTTATATAGAGAAGAAAATAATTAGATTTTGAAAATATTAAACAGGTTGGTGGCAATTTAGGCATGAACATGGGAGTTTGGTGTTGAAATTCTGGACTATTTTTGGCCAATTTTTTGGCCAACTTTCGGTCAATTTTTTGACCAATATAGGGCACGAAAACTTATCCCGTTTGAATGAAAATTCTAGAGGGTTAGGTTTTGAACGTACACAGATAAATCCCTCGAGAAAAGGACGAGAGATGAGAGAGATATGTTACCACAAAGAGGGGATCAAAAATGTGCACATGCGAGCGGCGCGCAGGGCTGACGTTGGCTGCTGCGGCGGCACGCGGCTGCCGCCCGGTTGTCGCCGGCCAGGGGGGTCGGCGGCCTGGGTCGGACGTCGGTCGTCGGAGGTCGAGGTCTAGGGTTAGGGTTTAGGTTTGAGTTGACTGTATGTATGTATATATATATATATATATATATATATATATATATATATATATATATATAGGGAGAGGGGATATGGCCGCGGGGGTCTGCTGTGGTGGGAGAAAGATTAGGAATAGGTTTAGTATTATTTAGGGTTTTAAGGATTAGTTTTGGGGTTTTGACTTTTAGGTTTCTTTTTTTTTCTTTTCCTTCTTAATTCTATTATCATTATTATTATTATTATTACTTTTTATTATTATTATTATTAGTATTACTATTATTATTATTATTATTATTATTACTATTATTATTATTATTATTATTATTATTATTATATATATATTATTTTAATATATATATGAGGTATATAAAAAAATATTTGTACACCAAAAATAAATAGTTTTGTGCAATAATTCTAAATGAGTATTTATCTAGGTAATTAAATCAATAAAATATATTTTCTAATTAACTAAAAAATAATATAAATAAATTTAATTATTAATTAAATAAATATAATATTTAAAATTAGAGGGTTTTATATTCTACCCAACTTACAAAATTTTTGTCCTCGAAATTAACACTAACCCATATTCGTAATAAATCACTATTGCTATTAACACTTCATTGCTAGCTTGCAGCGCTTCCTAAAAGGTTTTAGTCAGCCACCCTAACACTTTTCTCCCCTATTGCCTGTACACTATTCTTTTATCCTCTAACTTATTCACACTACTCAACTTACAGGAATTCTACTAGTAGTCAAAGTCTTTTGAGGCTATTGTCTAAGTTGTAAGACGAATTTATTCATTGGGTCAAAAATTCTGTGATACTTGTCCAGAATCTCATAACCATGATTTTTTCTGTAACTTTCAAGTATCGTAGTCTAATACTGCCATGCCACCTGGCCAGTATATCTGTAAATAATTCGACTAATCTACTATAATGGTCTAGCTGCAGCTGTCGCTACCTCGCCAATGATTTGTCATAGTCATCAGTTTATAACAAGTGCCTTCAACTCTTTCCTAAGCTTAGTATAAGTTTTAGGGCAACAATTAAGGTCTTGACTAACTTTGTAAAACTATTAGAAGTATGAACTATTTCAATAATCCAACTAATTCTTGTTAGACTAAAGGGTGCTACTCATGGTTTAAAAATAATAAGAGAATACAGATATTGTTATAGTGCATATACATAAGGGTTATCATTATGAACTCATCTTTTAGTTATTAATTATTACTAACCCATTTATGTTTTAACTAACAAAATAAGGGTGAGGTTGAAGTAAATCAACAGTTCATGATGGCACGAAAAGATACAACTATAATATGAAAAATTAAGCATGGGATAAGGAATAGATATGGAAGAGAAGATGACCAACCCAAGGGGACGAGATAGTGATAGGAAAGAGAATACTACTACTGCCACTCGTGTCATCCATTAGCATCGTGGGTATGTCTTCTAGTTAAAATATCAACATATCCTCAAAAAATTTAACACCAAATATATCACATGTTATATGCCATTAATTACAAAGGATAGCCACAAGGTAATGTGATTGGCCTATGGGGTATATCTAGTACTCTCTGTGTATCAAACTTATACCAAGCATGAACGTTCGTCTTTCCGAAATAGGGGAAGACGAAAAACAATAATAAAGAATTCAAGGAGGGGGTGATAGGATACAAGTACGGGGTTCAAGGCGATTAAAGAATTCAAAAAGACAATTGTCAGGGCAGCTGTGGATTAAAATCTTAATTTGGTAAAAAAAATTTGCATGCTCATATCAGTACAGTTATGTAACTGATACGATATGCTCGAACATATCTAGAGGACAAGTATATTCGTCTAACAAGGTGAGTCCACTATATCTCAATCCATGTAAAGTAGTTATGCGAAAAGCGAACCAAGTGCATTAAGGTTTATCAGACCGTAATACACTGATTCTGATTTGGATAATGTATTAGTAGGCATCCCCAATAATATATATGTCATGAACAAGCTCGATAAAAGAATAAGCTTGCAAAATTAGGCTATAATAGCAGTATAAGTCGAGATAGTCCAAAAAATATAAGTACGTTGGATTATAATGAAGAAAGGTACAAAATAATTCAAGTTCACCAAGAAGATAAGACTCGTCCGGTGTTGTGCCTCTACAGTTGCCATACTAACTTGTTGTCTAAGTTTTTAGTCGACCAAATGGAAGTATGGACCTCTTAGTTCTATAATCTGGATAAACACTATTGTCTTATGCTAGCATATAATTGGTATCATTCAATTACACTTCATTAATGGGTAAAAAAGACTATGTAATACTAGGTTATGAGGAATACTACCAAACTTACAAGAATTTAACTAATAGTATTATTGAATAATAGAGTGTATATACCTAGTACAAGTCATCTTCCTAATCCCTATCAAGCACGAAAGAAAAGATAAGATTAAAGTTATGAAAGGATCAAGCAAGATGCAATACAATCAATCAAATAAGAAGGAGAAATGGAATCAAGGGCGGTGATTAAATAAGTGGATGAGATCCTATACTCTAATCCTATGCACAAGCTTTCTCGGTACAATAACGTAACCAAGACAATATGCTCTCGACCTGCATGGGCCACCAAAAAAATATGTCATGCCCCAGTCCCAAAATACGTAGGACTAGGAATACGTAAGCATGCCAGCCGTATGTATATGACAACCCCAATATATGCATACCATAATACACACGTACGCTGTATTATAAATAACCATTCACAAATGGTATAGTTTTATGTCATAAGTCACATGGCATAACTAAATCTCATCCCCATAATCAAATATAAATGAATAACCAATTAACTATATAACTGAATCAAGTATAAAATGCTAATTGAATACAGTAAATATGCATAATAGACATATCAAATAAGTACATCTAATGAACAATGAGACTCGAAGAGAAGACCTCCTTGAAAGAGAGATAAGTAGAAAGTCCTGATCCGTGCTCCTGCGAATAGTCAAGATCGTCTACACCTGAAAAGGGACTAAGTCATCAGAGGGACATAACAAGATACATAGAAGCATGCTAATTGAATACAGTAAATATGCATAATAGACATAAAATATATAAGTACGTTGTACTAGACAATCTATATAAAAATGCATAGTGAGGACATCCTTTTCGACGTATGGGTAGGTGTAGGATACTTCATCTATCTCATAACTCACACACACGTCCATGAATATCAAAAGCCGTCATACCTCGAGGGTAGAGACCATCGCGATACCAAAAATCGACATACCTCGAGGGTAGCGACCATCGCGACACAAATACCGTAGTGCATCCAGTTACTACGGTTTACCAAAGTGGGTAGCCCATACGCCTACTGACTTCCCTCCCCTCCCATGATACTATGTGTCAAGTGTGTGTCCACAAATATAATACATAATTTAGACAGAAAAGAAAATACATATAAAACACATATAATGAATATATGAAAATATGATAAGCATGCAAAGTACTGTAAGCAATTTGGCAAGGTATACTTGTTTGGCAAAAAAGCTGCAAAGTGTAAGCGTCCAGACGTCAGGCAAAAGGGATCAGAAACTATGGCATCAGAATGAACGTCTCCGGATGATGAAATAAATATCACCAACTTTTCCAGAATAAGCGAGATAGCTAGAAAATACTACCATTTCGTCCAATTTGGACACAAGAGCAAAACGGTAATTTTGGGTCAAAGCAGGATCCACATGTGGGCCACTTTGCACCAAACAGTGTGCCAGAGGTAAAGCTCTCTAAATGGGACAAATTATAGGTCAAATAAATTCTAAACGACGATATGAACTCAACGATATATTCAATTTTGGATTCTGGAGCCGATCACAAATTCGCCCTTAAAGTTAACCCATGGGGCCCACAAATAGGCGACTTGGTCAACTATCTCAGAATCGGGGGAAACTTAGGTCACAGGACCAGCATGATACCACGAATCCAGTGGCACAAGTTTTGTCGCATTCTGACCAGCACACACAAAATGGGGTAGTATTTTACAAAAGTCACGATACGAAAACTTTTTACAGATACGGGTTGATTCCGACGCGCGCACACGTCCGAATCAACTTCCGCAAAAGTCCACACGTCAGGATATACCATACGCGTCTTTTGTTGCAATTGGTATACGACAAGATGGTCCCATTTGGTGGGACGCACTCCGTATCATAAAATCTTAGTTTTAAAGTATCAAATTTTTGGTCATTTTGGAAGTCGAATAATTTAACAATTATAGCAAACTGATAAAAGTAAAAGAACAGAAATATTCTCGGTTATATAGAGAAGAAAATTCTTCAATTAGATTTTAAAAATATTAAACAGGTTGGTGGCAATTTAGGCATAAACATGGGGGTTTGATGTTAAAATTCTGGACTATTTTTGGTCAGTTTTTAGGCCAACTTCTGGTCATTTTTTTGACCAATCTAGGGCACAAAAACTCATCCCGTTTGAATAAAAATCCTAGAGGGTTAGGTTGTGAACATACACGGATAAACTGCTCGAGAAAATGATGAGAGATGGGAGAGATATGTTACCACGAAGAGGAGCTCGGAACTGTGCACATGCGCGCGGCACGCGGGGCGGACGGCTGCTGCTGCGGCGGCCCACGGCTGCCGCGCGGTTGTCGTCGGCCGGGGGGTTCGGCGGCGCGGATCAGTCGCCGATCGTCGAAGGTCGAGGTCTAGGGTTAGGGTTTCGGTTTGAGTTGACTGTATATATATATATATATATATATATATATATATATGGAGAGGGGATATGGCCGCGGGGGTCTGCTGTGGGGGGGGGAAAGATTAGGAATAGGTTTAGTATTAGTTACGGTTTTAAGGATTAGTTTAGGGGTTTTGACTTTTAGGTTTTCTTTTTCTTTTTCTTTTTCTTTTTCTTTTTCTTTTTTTCTTTTCCTTTTCCTTCTTAATTCTATTATCATCATCATTATTATTATTATTATTATTATTATTATTATTATAATTATTATTATTATTATTATTATTATTATTATTACTTTTTATTATTATTATTATTAGTATTACTATTAGTATTACTATTACTTATTATTATTATTATTATTTCTATTATTATTACTAATATTATTATTATTATTATTATTATTATTATTACTATTATTATTATTAAATATATATTATTTACAGATATATATATATATATGAGGTATATAAAAAAATATTTGTGCACCAAAAATAAATTCTAAAAATCTATCACCCCTTAACAAGGATTCTTAAAATAAAATAAGATAAAAATAATAGTTTTGTGCAATAATTCTAAATGAGTATTTATCTAGGTAATTAAATTAATAAAATATATTTTCTAATTAACTAAGAAATAATATAAATAAATACAATAATTAATTAAATAAATATAATATTTAAAATTAGAGGGTTTTACAGTCATGATCTTGCAAGTCCTCGCCAACGGTTCAGTCTTAAGATGATGCTTCAAAGCAAAAGATATAGATACGAAACTATGTGAAGCCCTAGAATCAAATAAAGCATGAGATGGAAAAGAATCAAGATAGACTGAACATGAAATGACATCTCCAACTGGCTCCTCCTCCTCGACGGTCAAGGCAAAATCTTGCCCCTGTTGAGCACCTCTTTGTTATTGGTGGTGATGTACGAACCTCTGCTGCTGGGTCAACAACAGAGGTCCTCTCTGCTGTCCCGCTGGTGGTCTTGGGGGTTCTCTCTGTGCTGGGCCCCGCCCTGAGCTGGACAAGATGGAGTTCTAGGACAAGCCCTTAAATAGTGGCCTCATGATTTACAGAATAAATACTGGCCCAATCTTATCCTGCACGCATCTCATCAATGTATTATCTTCTTAAAGAATGGGCAAGAAATAACAGGCCTCTGGATCTGGTACGCTTGCTCTGGCGCTCTAGCTGGTACTAGGTACTACTGCTTTGGCTATTGGAAGTGTCTCTGATGCTGCTGCTGAAAGTGAGGCCGCTTCATTGGGCCCATGCTAGTACTGGATCCTCCTATGTCCCTCGGCCTCTTGGAGCCAAGCTCTAGATCATCCTCTGCCCTATGTGCCTACCTTAGAATCTCCTCAAAAGTAGAGGTGGGTCTCCATTCGTATATGATTTGATCTCCTTGTTTAGGCCCTTCCTAAAACTTTTGGCCTTCCCTCTGGGGGTTGTCCCTCAACAAAGTGGCCTAATCGACAATACTCTGCAGCATACTCATCCATCATCATACCTCCTTAAATGAGGTACTAAAACTGGCTCTTTGGAGGTGTCAGAGCCACATCTGGAAATAATTTTTTTCTTGAAGATCTTCTTAAAAGCTTCACAAGTAAGTCCTGGTGCTAAGATCCTGGGGTCCGTCCTGAACCAAGTCAATGCGATGTCAAACATCATGCTTCCTGTGGCCTCTACCTGCAACCTCTCTAAAATTTGTGCCAGTCATAGGTTCCTCCCAATGTCTTCTATCCAATCATCAGCATAAAGAATTTCCTCGGTGCCTTTAAAATCCTTTGGCCCCATCCTCTTGAAGTCTATGATTGTCCCCGGCCTCGACTGTTGTAGGAAGAACTGAGGTGGTATCGTCTGTGGCTGGACTAAGGTAACTCTCTCGACTGTGGCAAATAAAATTTGGTGGGCATTCTCAATGCCCTGCTTTATAACCTCTGACTGGCGCTGTTGTGCCTCTATCATCTGCTGAAAGAGAGCAAACACCTGCGTCTGATCTACAGTGGGTGGTGGAGGTGGAAGATCCTTTGAGACTGTCGGTGCTTTCTTTGTACCGGAGGTGGATCACCGCCGAAAGCTGCTGCTGAAATGTCCACCTGGATCGGTGAAGCGCACCTCTGAACTGAAGCTGCTGGAACAGTGTTTGCTAGTGTTGCCCTCAGAGGCGATGAAGTGACCGACCTCTCTGACACTGCACCTGAGCACTAAGAATGCATCTTCAATGACATCTTAGAGATAGATTGAACAAATGAATCAATATTGAGTAACATACGATATCTTCAAAGAAGGAAAAAAATTATTCAAAGTAAAGTAAGCTTTCAAATAGACAAGGATAGTAAAACTAATATTTGAAAATGTTTCCTAGTTGTGATTGAGTATACTCTCCGCCTATATCCTATATCTTAAATTGGCTCGTAGAAGTACTCTAGATGAGCACTAATACGATATTGCTATAATTTTCAATCTGGACCTACGTGGGCCACCACTAAAAATGTGTCATGATGTGCACCCGAAACAAGGGCGTGGGTAGTGAACAATGCCCAGCCTACGTCGTAGCATCAGTGGTAGAACGATGTCAGGGTTAACCGTACTATCTAAACATCTCACATAATATATACATGGTACTTGTCAATGTCATCTCAACTCCAAACAGAGGAATAATATGGTATATGATAATTGTCATGCCCCAGTCCAAAAATACCAAGGGACTAGCCACGTGGCAATAGCTAGTAGCACAGCTCCAATGGGCAAACCCAATTTAATGGACCCGTTAGAGTGCACTTAAGCTGTAATAAGTATAAATATAATTCTATATCATTTATCTCAGTATAATTCTAATCTCATCCACAACCAATAATTATAATACAATATAATAGACCAGTCAAGATACTAGATAACAAAAAGTAGTCTACCATCAAGTCCAAACAAGTAGTGTCTCGGGGAATAACTCATCACAATAAAGAAAAGAGAAATAACACCAAATACAAATGTCCAGAAGTCCAGATATAAAATAACACTAAGCATGAAAAACTAAATAGATAACTAAGTACTCGGGAGAAGTCCTCTAGCACAACCTCGTCCACCGGTACAAGTACCGCTCCGCTCTTGTCCCATAAACCTAGGGATAACTCTCCTCTGTTACACCTGGGAACATAATCTGGATTCAGGTCCTCAGGAGATATAGCAAGGTACAATAAACACTCAAGCCAAATGAAATATAGTGAGTAAAAATAGATTCTCAAGGCAAGCTATGTAACCAGCTAAGTAAAATGCAAATAAGAGCATCACTAGTATTCAAGCTGAGACCACTAAAGGCTCTATGTAGGGGAGCCCAAAGCAGCAAGTAGTATCTAGTAGGGCCAGTAAATGTGCCAAGCTCTGATACAAAGACTAAAGCACCTTCAGTAACATAGTATATATATATAAACTTAATCAGCCTGTAGCATGTGTGTCTCTTCCTACCCAATGTAATCTCACGTCTCATATCCACAATGTCGCATGTCCATAAAATGCAAGATCATGACCTCTAGCTAGTACAACGAGTCATAATGATATCTCTATATTTGCAAGTCTCATATCACGAATCCTCTAAGCCTATACAGAATCACCATAAATAACCCAAGAAAAGATTCGGTCACATGAAATAGTGTCAAGTGTCCTACAGTCTGACGTACTTGGTATATCAACTACATAAAAATAGGATTATGGAATCAACTCTCTAAGTGACATTCCAAAACTTCGCAAACGGCGGTGATACTCGAATCTTGTTCGGATGTAAAGCAATATCTCGCGGTCCTAGGTTGAACAGGTACATCATAAGAATATATATATGAAAAAAATATAAGTAGATAATATAACAGGATCTACTGCAAGTTTGGCAAGGTATACTTGCTTGGGCTCTGAACTCCGTCAACTGCTCCTAGAAGAGTGAAATATGTAAGTTTGCCCCCGGATGTTGAAACAAACGTCACCAATATTTTTTGAATACATGAAAAAGATAGGATTGACTACCCATAAGTCCTATTTAGACACAGGGACAGAATTGACAGTTTTGGGTCAAAACGAAGTCCACATATGGTCCACTTCGCACCAAAAAATGTGTCAAACTCAAAGTACTCCAAATTTATCAAACTTAGTGTCTATGAGTCTAGAATGATATTTCAAAATCAAGTTTTTTGACAGTTTTCTATACTAAATTAATCACATAACTACACCTAATAAAATAAAGTATTTAAAGGGTTTAAAACTTGGTTAGGTTGTTTTCACATAAAAAAAGAATTACTCAATTTGGCATCATGGTTTGGGAGTTATTGGTCTCGAAACTTGGTTAGGCTATTTTTGAAAATGTCGTAAAGTCAATTTTTTGCCTGACTTTTCGGTTAACTTTCTCCGATTATAAATTAATATAAATCAAAACTCCTGAAGGGGTTTGAGGTCCTTCATATTGTGAATGTATGCGAACAAGAAGCTCATGAAATAATTGAGCGAGAAGGTTATGTTCATACCTCAAAGTGTGCCTCACAAAATATTGCTGCTGCTGCACGTGCTCGCGGTGGCTCTGGTGGTCGCGGTGGCTTCGGTGGTTGCCCTGTGCTCAGATGAGGTGGAGAAAGGGATGACTGAGTGGGGGAGGGAAGAGAAAGATGGAGGTTTGGTTGGGTTGGAGTTGGCCGAATGGGGGTTACACCTCCTTAGGAGTATAATAGTTATAGGTAGTCATGAATGGGAGGGGAGGTGAAAGGTTAGGGGTTTTAGAAAAACCAAGGGTCATATGTAACTCCCCATGGAACTCAGTCCCTCCTCCTTGGTTGCAGTCGGTCCCCCCTCCCCACTCTCCATTTGAGTGAGCACAAGATACAAGTTAGTTAAGATGGTCCAAGGGTTATGCTATTAATAAGTTTATGCTGAAATTAAAATAAAAGTAGGTAAAAGGTGAGATTTGGTGTGAAAAAAATAATGTTTGGTGAGTAGAAAAGTAGAAAATAGGTGTATAGTGTTGTGCATGAGTTAGACAAGTTGGTTTGAGTGTTCAAGTTGGGGTTTCGGGCTCGGTCAGGTGCAATTAATGAAAATGGTCATTTTTGACTAATTAAAATGTACGGTATTTCTATATTAATTTTTAGAGCCTACGGGGACTCAAATAAATGTGACACCAATATCATGTGCATAGTTGATAGTGTTAGGCTAGGGTTATAAAAGTCAATGTCAAAATTTAGGTTCATGTTGCTCGTCTAAATTGACCGCAACGGAAAAGTGTCAAAGTATCATACTTTTGAGTCAAAAAGCGTCGCAGTTGTTGTGCGGTCAAAACGAAGTATAGGTTTATAAAATTATGTAAGACATATATGCCAAGAGCCTAATTTGGCTCAGCTAAGCCTATTATGCAAAGTTTGTTAAAAAGAAAAAGCTAGTATTGTATTCCTGGCATTAAGACTACACTAAAGGGTTTCTAAATTCTAGAAATTATTTTAATGATTATTATAATAATAATATTACTAAAATAACCTTTTCTAAATTTTAGGGGGTTTATAATCTACCCTCCTTGAAAAAATTGTGTCCACGCAATTAAGAATTAAACTACTCTAGAAATTTATAAAGATATGGTAATCTAAGGGTAGTTCTTAGGTCATACCTGCATCCTCGAATAAATAAGGATAACGTTGTCGTATGACATCCTCTCACTCCCAAGTAAATTCACCTAGAGAGTGATGCTTCCAAGTTACCCGAACTAGTCTGGTCATCTATCCCCGCAACATCTTCTCACTAGTATCCAGTAGCTCAACTGGCTGCTCCTCATAAGTGAAAATCGGACCTACTGAAATTTTGGAATGATCAACTACGTGACTTGGGTCAGTCACGTACCTTCTCGGTTGTGATACATAAAATATATCATGCATTCCCTCTAGAGATAGGGGTAATGCAAGGTGGTATGCCACCTCACCAATATGCTCAACAATATCAATAACCAAAACTGCATCCTTCCTAATGGGGCTTCTTGGAAAGCCTGTAACAAAATCTATAGTGATATATTCTTACTTTCATTCGGGGATGGGAAGCGGTTGTAACATACCAACGGTTCTCTAATGACCGGCCTTAACCTGCTGACAGACCAAATATTTTATCATAAACCGCATAATTTCTCTCTTTATCCTATGCTGCCAATAGTACTACCTCAAATCTTGGTATATCTTCGTACCTCATGGATGAATAGAGTACATGGAGCTATGTGCTTTCGACATTAACTCATGTCTCAACTTCCCATTCGGAACATATAGGCTATTTTTACACCTTAACGTCCCATCCTCATGGATCCGAAGTCATGTCTGCATACCGACATTTATCCTCTCTTTAAGTCTCTGAAACCTAGCATATGTAGGCAATGCAGCCTTAATCCTCTCCACTAGTGATGACTTAACCTCAAGATTAGCCAACTTCCTACTGTGTCCTGGCAAAATTACCTCTAATCTGAGCTCCTATAGGTCCTCTAATAACTGGGGCTACATCATCAAGAAATAAGCTGTGGGCTTCCTGTTGAGTGTGTCTGCTACGATGTTCGCTTTGCCCAGATGGTATTGTAAATCTATATCAAAATCGACCATCAACTCTAACCTACGCCTCTGACTCATGTTGAGCTCTTTCTGAGTATAGACATACTTCAGACTCTTATGATCCGTGAAAATACTACTGCAGCTAACTCAAGATCATGCATCGGGTAGTTCTTCTCATGAACCTTCAGCTGCCTCGATGCATTAGTGATAACTTTGCCATGCTGCATCAAAACACATCCTAGTCCATTGCCTGACGCATCACTATAAACTATGTATCCTTTCGATCCTGAAGGAAGAGTCAAGACCGGTGTTGTCATTAATCGTCTATTCAACTCATCAAAGGCATTCTGGCACTCATCTATCCATGTAAACTCTTGGTCCGTACGCATCGACCGTGTCATAGGCTTTGTAATCCTTAAGAAGTTCTCCAAAAATCTTCGATAATATCCAACAAGTCCGAGAAAAATTCTCACCTCCACAACTGATGTAGGTATGGACAAAGTTTTTATTGCAGCAACCTTCTCCAGATCAACTAAAAGTCCTTCTACCAAGATGATATATCCCAGGAATGGCACCATATCAAAACAAAACTCATATTTGCTGAGCTTGGCGTACATCCACTCCTGTCGCAGCATCTCTAGCACAATTCTGAGATGCTCCTCGTGCTCTTCGTAGCTCTTAGAGTATACCAAGATGTCATCAATAAACACAACCATGAACTTGTCCAAGTATTGATGGAAGACTATATTTATCAAACTCATAAATACAGCTGGAGTATTGGTTAAACCAAACAGAATAACTAAGAACTCATAGTGTCCGTACTTGGTCCTGAAGGCTATCTTCGGTATATCCTCTTTCCGCACTCTAATCTGATGTTAACCGGATCTAAGATCAATCTTTGAGAATACCCAAGCACCACTCAATTGATCGAACAGATCGTCAATGCATGACAAGGGATACTGGTTCTTAATGGTTACAGCATTTAGTGTCTTGTAGTCAATACACAGGCGTACCGTTCCATCCTTCTTCTGTATAAATAGTATGGGTGCTCCCCATGGTGAAACACTGGGCCAAATAAATCCTTCTCAAGAAGATCATCAACTTGCTTCTTTAATCCTACTAACCCCTTAGGTGCTAGTCGGTACACTGATGAAGTAATAGGCTTTGCTATTGGAATCAAGTCTATGGTGAATTCTACTTTCCAATTAGGTGGTATGCCTAGAAGATCATCGGTAAATACATCCACAAATTTTGATACCACCTTTGGGTACTCGGGCTCCCCTTCTACAGAGAGTGCCTTAAGTGTAGGCTGAACACCTTGCTCTTTGGCTTCCCAAAGAAACTCAAACTCCGGATGACCAGACGATCCAAATATAACATTTCTCTGCCGACAATCTAGTATCGCATGGTACATACTCATCTAGTCCATACGAAGTAAAACATCATAATCCGACATAAAAAAGATTAAGAATTGAGCTCGCATCTCTTGCCCCCAAACTACTACCGAATAAGATCTATAAATATTACTAACTGGGATAATTCTGCCTCTTGTAAGAATTCATATAGTCTTCAAAATGGGTGCGATAGCTACTCTATGTGTGGATATGAAGCTAGCAGCTATGAATGAATGCGATGCTCCATAATAGAATAACTAATATAGTACCTGCGATGACCTCTCCTATAGTAGCTTCATCTTCAATAGTCATAGCAAATGCCTGCCCTCGCCCCTGAGATGGTCCTCTCTGCTACTGCCGAGCCTGCTGGAATAGTGCTGCCTATGGTGCCAAAGGTGGCCTCGGCTAATACCCTCCTGGAGCTAGTGATCTGACTCCGTCAACTCCCGTTTATGGTGCTCCCAGTGCTGGATAAGCTGGCCTAGGTGGCTGCTGGGATGGTCTCAGTGTTGGTAAAGCTTGTCGGTTTACCATCGGTGCTCCCTTTCGACGCTCAGGGCAATCTCTGGATGAATATTTGCTGGATATGCAAACTAAGCATAGTCCCAACTTGTGTCTGTACTAGCTTGTGTAATGATCTTCGTTGCCACAATATTGACATGTAGGCAGTGTCTGCAGACCTGCTCTGGGTGGCTGATGCATGTGAGGTCTCTTTGCAGCTCCTTTCTATGGTGCTCTAGCTGGTACTGATATGAACGGCCATTTCTGGCTGGACTCTCTCCTGGTGATGTGCTCTATGCGTTAGGCTCCGACAAGGATGTCCGTATAATAAGTAGGTGCAATTGAGCCGATAAACCTCTGTAACTCAAAGCTAAGTCCATCAAAGAATTTCTTTGTCTTCTTCTCTTCTGTCGGGATCAGAGTAGGGGCAAATGACTCAACCGAATGAACTCCATATTGTACTCTTCCATAGTCATATTGCTTTAAGTGAGGTGGTTGAACTTATTCTGAAGTTTCTCTCTAGCAATAGATGGAATGTATATCTCCTGAAAGAGACTAGAAAATTTCTCCCAATTAACTTGATCTGGTCCGAGCCGTTTCTCCTCAGATAGCCACTAGTGATATACAATGCCCGTCAACTACATCCTGAAGGCAATCATCCAACACTTCCTCGGAAGCTCAGTTGCTTCCAATTGGTGTTAAGTATTTGTGAGCCACTCATGAACTTCAGTGGGCCCCTCCTTGCCAGAAAATGTATGGGGCTTCAGCTAGCAGAAATTTGTGATAGATCCCATCAATGGCCGTCTAGCGGGTGGGGTCGCCTGCTCTAGTGTGGTTACTATACTGTTCCTCAGGTTCTCTGCCTGGTGACGCTGAGCCTCTTGCTGAATTTGTTGTTGAGCTTTCATCATTGCATAGAACATCTAAAATAGATGATGTCCGTCTATAGGCTACCTTGGCGAAAAGCTGGCATCGGTGGAGTGAATTACGGTAGTGGTGGAATATTATCTCTCTAAAATCTTGAGGCATCCTGATCAGCCAGATTGCTTTGCTGAGTTGATAGATCTCTTCCCAATGGTGTCACCCCATTGTCATAAGTAATCACCGCACCCAGTGGGGTTCTCATAGCAGTATCATCACTAGTTCGTGGATCTATTACTCTGCACATAAAGTAAACTATGAGAGTCACATAGAGGAATCAATGCAGGATGCAAGTCAAAAAATTATTTTGAATACGATATAGAGGTCAAGAATAGGTCAATAAGTGGATGAGATCCTATAATTTATTCTATCCTAATTTGCAGGCTTGCTCGATTCTTTAATTGGAATTCGAAACAATATATATTCGTTGGACTTGCATAGGCCACTACAAAAACTATGTCACATCCCAGTCCCAAAATACCGAGGGACTAGCCACGTGGCAATGACTAACAGCACAGCTCCAATGGGCAAACCCAATTTAATGGATCCGTTAGAGTATACCTAAGCTATAATAAGTATAAATATAAGTCTACATTATTTATCTCAGTATAATTCTAATCTCATCCATAGACAATAATCATAATACAATATGATAGACCAGTCAAGATACTAGATAACAGAAAATAGTTCATGATCAAGTCCAAACAAGTAGTGTCTCGGGTAACAACCTGTCACAATAAAGAAAAAAGAAATAACACCAAATACAAATATCCAAAAGTCCATATATAAAATAACACTAAGCATGAATAACTAAATAGATAACTGAGTACTCAGGAGAAGTCCTCTGGCACAACCTCGTCCACTGGTGCAAGTACCGCTCCAACGTTCGCTCATGTCCTATAAACCTCGGGGTAACTCTCCTCTGTTATACTTGGGAACATAATCCAGATCCAGGTCCTCAAGGGACATAGCAAGGTACAATAAACACTCAAGCTAAATGAAATACAGTAAGTAAAAATATATCCTCGGGGCAAGCTACGTAAACAGCTAAGTGAAATACAAATGAGAGCATCACTAGTACTCAGGCTGAGACCACTAAAGACTCTGTGTCTCAGATCCCATAGCAGCAAGTAGTATCTCGTAGGGCCAGTAAATGTGCCAAGCTCTAATACAGAGACTAAATCACCTCCAGTAATATAGTATATATATAAACATAATCAGCCTATAGCATGTGTGTCTTTCCTCACCTAATGTAATCTCATGTCTCATGTACACAACATATGATGTCCCGAACACGCAAGAACATGACCTCTACCTAGTACAACGAGTCATAATGATATCTCTATATATGCAAGTCTCATATCATGAATCATGTAAGCATATACAGAATCACCATGAATAACTCAAGAAAAGATTCTGTCACATGAAATAGTGTCAAGTGTCCTACAGTCTGACATACTTGGTATAGCAAGCACGTAAAAATAGGATCATGAAATCAACTCTCTAAGTGACGTTACACAACTTCGCGTACGGCGTTGACACCCGAATCTTGTTCAGACGCTAAGCAACGTCTCGCGATCCCAGGTTGAACAGGTATATCACAAGAATATATATATATATATATATATATATATATATATATATACGGAAGAAACATAAGCAGATAATATAACAGGATCTACTGCAAGTTTGAATAGGTATACTAGCCTCGGTTATAAAATCCGTCAACTGCTCCTGGAAATATGGAATCTGCAAGTTCACCTCCGGATGCTGAAATAAACATCATAATTTTTTTTAAATACATAAAATATCTAGGAACAGAATTGATAATTTTGGGTCAAAGCGGGGTCCACATGTGGCCCACTTCGTACCGAAAAATATATTAAAGTCAAATTACTCCAAATTCATCAAACTTAGTGTTACGAGTCTAAAATAATCTTACAAACCCAACAGAACATCGAGAACTGGATTCCGATTAGCCGATCACGAAATTGCTCCTCATATGGAACCGTAGGGCCTACGAAATAGTATTTCGTCAACGTTCTCAGATTCAAACCAAACTTGGGTCACGGGACCAGTGTAATATTACGAATCCAATGGCATAAGTTTTATTTTGAACCGATGAGTACATATGAAGTTATGGCGAGGTGTCGGAATAGATAGATACGGTATTTTTTGGCGGATACACGTTGATTATGGCGTGCACACACGTTTGAATCAAGGTCCACAAAAACTAGCACATCCTAGTTTATGTTACACACTATTTAGTGAAATCCGTACACGATGACATAGTCTCGTTTGGCTGGATGCACCCCATAAGTTTCCAAAATCAAGTTTTTTTGACAGTTTTCTATACTAAATTAATCATAGAACGACATCTAATAAAATAAAGTATTTAAAGGGTTTAAAACTTGGTTAGGTTTTTTTCACATAGGAAAAAGAATCACTCGATTCGGCATCACGGTTTGGAAGTTATTGATCTTAAAACATGGGCGGTTGGGCTATTTTTGAAACTGTCGCGAAGTCAGTTTTTTGACCAACTTTTGGGTCGACTTACGCTGATTATAAATTACTTTAAATCAAAAATCTTGAAGGGATTTGAGGTCCTTCATATTGTGAATATATACAGACAATAAGCTCATGAAATAATCGAGCAAGGAGGTCGTGCTCATACCTCAAAGTATGCCTTACGAAACACTGCTGTTGCCCGTGCTCGCGATGGCCGTGGTGGCTCCGGTGGTCACCCGGTGCTCCGATGAGGTAGAGAAAGGGATAACCGATTGGGGGAGGAAAGAGGGGATGGAGGTTCGTTTGGGTTGGAGTCGGCCGAATGGGGGTTACACCTCCTTAGGAGTAGAATAGTTATAGGTAGTAATGAATGGGAGGGAAGGTAAAAGGTTAGGGTTTTAAAAAAACCAAAGGTCATATGTAACTCCCCCAAGAACTCAATACCTCCTTGGCTACGGTCGGTCCCCCCTTCTCTATTTGAGTGAGCATAAGATACAAGTTAGTTAAGATGGTCCAAGGGTTATGTTATTAATAGGTTTATACTTAAATTAAAATAAAAGTAGGTAAAAAGTAGGATTTGGTGTGAGAAAAATGGTGTTTGGCAAGTAAAAAAGTGGAAAATGGGTGTATGGTATTGTGCATGAGTTAGACAAGTTGGTTTGAGTGTTCAAGTTGGGGTTTCGGACTGGGTCAGGTACAATTAATCAAAATGGTCATTTTTGACTAATTAAAATGTATGGTATTTCTATATTAACTTTTTAGAGCCTACGGGGACTCAAATAAATGTGACACCAATGTCATGTGCATAGTTGGTCATGTTAGGCTAGGGATTATAAAAGTTAGTATTAAAATTTGGGTTCATGTTGCTCGTCATAATTGACCGCAACAAAAAATTGTCCAAGTATCATATTTTTGAGTCAAAAAGTATCGTGGTTGTTGTGCGATCAAAACAAAGTATAGGTTTTTGAAATTATGTAAGACATACATGCCATGAGCCTAATTTGGCTCAGTTAAGCCTATTATACAAATTTGGTTGGAAAGAAAAAGCTAGTATTGTATTCCTGGCATTAAGACTACACTAAAGGGTTTCTAAATTCTAAACATTATTTTAATAATTATAATAATAATAATAATAATATTACTAAAATAACTTTATCTAAATTTTAGGGGGTTTACATAATGGTAAACTATACTCAATCATAATATAAAACTAAAGGAGGGTCTAGAATGAGACTAAAGAGAGAAAATAAGAGTCACAATACATCCACAAGTCCAAAATAATATATAAATTCCATGAGTCTAGAATGAGACTAATACAATGTCCAAAAATATAAATATAACTAATCCTCCTAAGATACTGGCACTAAGTCCTCCTGCTCTATGGGAGAGTCCTCTAATGGCTCACCGTCCTGCGGCCCATAATAAGTGGGACACTGATCCACAAGCCAATCGTCTGAAAAATATATTCTGTCAGGATTGGAGCAAAGTACATACCTCTGAAAGCAGTTCCAAATACATAACAGAGCATATATAACAGATAATAGAAAAAAATACAAGATAAATAGCCATAAGAAATAAAATAAACTAGAGTGAATAAGTAATGTACTGGAATAAAGAACAGGTAATACGAATAAGTGCAAGTAATGGAAATAGAATAAACTAGCTACTATGCCAAAGAGTACAAGTTTATTACATGATCAATTTGGGTTGAACACAAATACAATATGGTAACTCGATTACATGTGTAATATGTAATCGACATAAATATGAATACACTTGGGCTTGATCACATAACCAACTCCTACTCCCCCAGTCCCTAAGCAATACTTATGGATCTAATCATAATATGTTACAAACACGAATATAAGAACACTAAATACGAGCAGTGTGTGAATACGAAGTACACGAAAATCAATATCCAATACATACGATAAATATATATGAAGGAGTTTCCGTTAAAAATAGTAAGGGGATAACACCTCCTGACAGGATCCATATAGTACCAGTCCGTGTAGCCACTGTGTCAGAATCAAGTAAACAGTTCTAGAACATGATCATGGCTGAAAACTAACAGAGATATGTACTCACCTCTGGTCCTGAGCAAAGTTGTCTCTAGGTGCCCAAGCTGGTCACCCAATCCTATTTGGAAAACATTATGTTAAATGGGGTAATAGATAAATAATGAACAAAATAATACACTAATATGCTCTCTAGGTCGATTTGAGACTAAACTAGGTCCAACTGGGTTAATTAGCCTATTTTAGTCACTAACTAGCTACACTAGGTTATATTAGCTTTTCTAACTTATAACACTAGGTAATGAGTTATACACTACTTACTACTAAGTAGCTAATACTAATGAGGGTTAAAATATTATACCTTAGAGTGTAACTAATACCTTAGCTATAACATTATTCATGACTAATATGATACAACTGTTATATATACTACTAATACAATACTAACCTAGCTAACTGGTTCAATAACCAACTAAGATATATCTTAATCAATACATTGATACATTATATATATATATATATATATATATATATATATATATATATATATATATATATATATATATATATATATATATATATATATATATATATATATATACTAGATTTATATATATATATATATATATATACTAGATTTATAAACTAACTAACTAACTAACTAACTGCTACTGATACTAACACTAACTTATTCAACTAACACACTAACATAACATACTAACCATTAGCTAACACTAAAACCAGTAGCACTAACACCTACTGCTGATAACTTAATCTAACTCATTTGGTACTTATTACCAGTCTCATTATTTCAGTCATACTAATACCTTTAACTGATATCCAAAGCAACTAGCTGATACTAAATTAACTAATCACTAACTACCTCTAGTATTCACAACTGACCACCTCCCTAACTGATTTACTAGGCACTAATAACTGGCATTCTAAGTATTGTTTCCTCCCTTATTAACACTACTTCACTTACCTACTGATATCCCTCTTAACCTTGAGTGTCAAGCCAAACCTCATACACAGGAAACTAACTACTACTTCTATAACAGTGTATATCTGTACAGCCATTGCTGATCCCCTTACTCACTTGCTGATACCCGATACTCAGTCTTCTAATATACCTGATCTGATACTTAACAAATATGTACATGTCACCCTTGTGCATCACGCTACAACCTCACCCATTTATCTACATATGCCTGGGCACTACTTAAATAATACCCCCACTTAGTTGAATATATTGCAACTTAATGTGCCCCCATCCTCGCTACACTGGAACCTGGGTTTATCTCCCTGCACCTATCCTCTACACTCAATGCAAATGCCATTGCAATGAATTCCGGTAGGGACCTTAGCACTCCTCTCCAATCACCACATACTAATGCTCCAAAAATTGCTGCTACTGCCTTCTAATGTTGATGCTGTAACTGCTTTCTAATGTTGCTGCTGCAAGTGCTTCCCATATTGCTGCTTCTGCAAAGCCTAAAAAATGTCACCTGCAGACAATAACTTGCTTAACAGAAGTTTTTTCCCCAATGCTCGAGCACACATAAGTTGTTTCCCCTATAGATCTCCTTAACAACATACTAGCTCTTGATACAAACCACTTATGTATATGACACACTCCAAATACGGATCGAGATATTCACTACTCAATTGATACACTAAGTTCCCTCCTAGGACTGATACAATTTCAATAATTCAACACACCCAAACATAGCCTATAACACAAGTACATACATATGCCTACATATATACATTAGTGGCAATTTCATAAACACTTAAGGTGCAAAGTTAAAATACCTCGGATACATATCCAACCCAAGTGCTAAAACCTACGATTCTCCATAATTAACATTTATATAAGCTATTACATTATAATACAACTTTAGTAACTTGCTATAATAAGAATTAAGAAGTAATTACATAATTCACACAAAATGAGCCCAGTATCACACGGCATCGTACCATATCACAAAATACCATGATACAGCCTACATGTATCCATTTGTGGACACATACCTAGTCCCACAATCTTGATCTAAGTCTAATTAGATCTAACTCATGACACATAATTGATGGGTTAATCTAGTAATTCTCCTAAAATATACACAAATTACCACATATAATTCACAATACATAACTAATTGATCTATAACTTGTTCCTATAGGTAGTCCTATGCCATAGGGTAATTCCTATAGGTCAAATGCATGATTTATAAACTAGAATGAAGAGAAATTCAGAATTTACCAATTGAGAGATGGATTCTAAATGAAAACTCAAGTAGATACGATCCGGACATGAGCTCTCTACCAATGTTCCTCCTTCTTGTGCTCCTTACTTCTCCAAGCTCCAAAGCTCTTCTAATGGTGAAAGTGAGAGGAAAATGCAAATGAATTGATAGAAAATTGATAAAGGAATAAAAGAATTGGGGATCTATGAATTGGGGATCTCAATATGAAGGAGTAAATAAAAAGGAGAGAGAAAGAGAAGACCTCTATATATGGGTCAGCCACTTTCCCCTTCTCCAAGCAACCTTGCCTTGTCCAATTTGCCCCCCAATGATTCATTATGAAGAATAGTTAATGAGGGCTAAAATGGGGAGTCTCTACACTAATGCAAATTAGTCTAAACTCCATAATTAATTAGAAGGAAAGGGTTTAATGGACCTAGTCCATCTTGGGCTCACTAGTTGTCATAACAAATCTAATTGGGTTCACAAGTATCAATTCCAATTAACTAAACTAGCCTACTAATTATAAATAAATAATACAAAGCACCAAATAATTATATAGTACACTAAATAATATTTAACACCTAAAAATAAAATAACTAGACCAAATTACTAAATTATTCCTACTTGGAAAAGTGAGGGTGACATTAATTTTGTTGTATCTCGAAAATTCGTCCATGAAGGACATGCATTCAAAACTACATGTATTGTTGATCATAAAATATATGATATGGAGAGAAAACTCATCTTTTGGGCAGACATAGTTTAGATCTCGATAATCTATGTAGACCCGGACCTTCCAATTTTTTTTCATAACTGGGACGTTATTGCTACCCAATTCGGATGCTGCTCTTCTCGAACGAATCCACATGCTATAATTTTCTTGTCTTATGCTTCAATTGCATCCATCATATCCAGACGGAATTGCCGTTACTGTTGTTTCACCGACTTAGTATTCAGAAGAATATTGAGCTTATGTATGGCTATTTGAGGATCCAGGCTAGGCATATCCTTGTAAATCTATGCGAAGACAACGATATACTCCTTTATTAAATGGACTAAAGCTTGTTTATCTTTTTCAGGAAGACTCTTGCTAATAATGTTTATTCTTGGGAAAGATTCTTCTCCTACAATAATTTGGACCACTTTATCCTCTGTAGGTAGTTCACGTTGCTCAAACCGAAGCTCACATTGAGTATCCATCCGTTGTGCCCATAGATTTCAATATTATTATCATCTGGGCCAGTTGACAACATATTTACAAAGATAATATGTTTGAATACGTCACCCATACTTTAGGTAGAATTCCACAA
Organism: Iris macrosiphon; assembly: GCA_036927795.1. Taxonomy (NCBI): domain Eukaryota; kingdom Viridiplantae; phylum Streptophyta; class Magnoliopsida; order Asparagales; family Iridaceae; genus Iris; species Iris macrosiphon. The sequence goes on from JAYESA010000004.1 coordinate 182,130,985, forward strand.
TGATGAGTCAGAGGAATGAGAATGTCTTTTCTTCCGATTATGAACTTTCAGGACTTGTTGGTGGTGTAGCATATTTCAAACCATGACCAGTCCACTGGTAGTATGTTTTTGGCTTACCTTTTGGAGAGAAGTGACGTATAGGAGTCCTTCTGCCTTTTCTATAATTTAGTCCCAAACTAGACTTTAGGTTGTAGCCCATCTCTTTCATAATATTCTTGGATGGTTGACTGTAATGATACGGTTGTATCTTCCTATTATCTTTGTCATAATCATTAGTTTGCATGACTCTTTTGTTTCTATCTTTGCCAAAAATTATCTGACTTTGCTTGTCCTGTCTTGTTGGGACTATGAAGATGCATCCTCATATGGTTCATATAATAAACTAAATTGAAATGAAGATGCCACGGATATGGATAGTTGTTCGTGAAAATGAATAGCCTCTAAGAATTTTTTAGCAAAGGGTTCAACATCAATATAGTACGAAGTAGTGTCTTCTTTATTCATGAAATACAAAATATCTTCTTTTTCTACATAGTCAACAGAAACTTCAGCCTTGACAGAAGGCTTGGAAAGAATAGTGACTAGGGGTTAATTTACTGATGTTGGTTGCTTGTTATGATCAAGGTCGATAATGAATGTCTCATTCTCCAGCGTCGGCTGTTTATTACGTCGAAGGTTGATGACCAATGGAGGTAACTTGTGCAGGTTGATGACGAGAGGCTTCAAAGGAGTCGGACGAGTAGTATGTCCTTTGACTCGGATCATCAAAGGCTCTTCCTTTGGGGTGTTCTCATCTTCATCACCAACTTCATTAGCTTCTTCTTTCAAAATATTTTTTGCTTTATCTACAACTTGATCAGCCTCTTTTTTATGTACTCCGGTGTATAGAGTATAGAGTCAAAAAAATAGGCTTTGACATTTTTGAATGGGTTGAGGTCAGCTACCTATGTTTTTACTTCTTCCCGACTGTCCAAATTTTTGAAGCATTGGTGTAGGGTGGAGGGTACAATTCTATGCTCATGTATCCATAGTCCTTCTAGCATAATATTGTAAGATACGTTAGAGTCGATCACATAGCATGTGACTTCAGTACGTAGGTCGCTTATCTAAATTTTTAGGCGTATATTTTCTAGCAGTTTACTTCTTCCAGCATTGAAGCCTAGAATGGTAGGGCTAGTGGCAGATAGGTTGTCCTTTGGTATCTTCAATCCTATCAGTAGGCTTTTAGGAATGATGCTAAGTAAAAAACCAGGGTCAATGTGAATTTGATTCATCTTAATAGATCTGATTTAACCTGTATAATACAGAGGCATGTCATGGCAGTTATCCTTGAGTAGCATGTCATCTTGCATGAAGGTGATGTTAGGAATCTTCTTGATCACGCTATGACATTGAGGGCACGCTAGTGGCTCTTTATTAGGAGTCTTGAGTTGAGGTAAGCATGAGTCTACATGTATTATTGCTTTTCTCAAAGCGTCACGAGTCTCCTTCAACAAACGAAGCAACTCGAATATGGAAAGTCGGGCTAGAGTATTGGTCACCTATACCAATATGTCAAAATTTTAGAGCTTGTTAAGTCCTTGAGGTACATTCTTCTTCAGGGATTTGTCAAAGCGTACTTTATTTTGCTTACCTTTCTCTGTCGTAGTAGGCTTCGAAGGACCAAGTTCGGTTGTGACTGGATCAACCAGAGTTGATGAAGTAGAAGAAGAATTAGGAGCATCTTTCGGGATAGACTCATAAGTTTTATGATAATCTTTCCCGAACCTGGTACCAGTCGTGACTTCTTATTCGGGTATCGAAGAAAGAAGTATCATGTTACAAGACTTGAGTTTCTTTTTGGCATGCAAATTTTTGGAATGAGTCTGAGGGATAATTTGATCATAACCCAATCTGCTACGGGATTTCTTAGACTGCCCTTGGAGCTGTAAAGGAATACGATGTCCCTTGCCAAAGTTTAGACCTTCAGCTTTTTGAAAGTTTAGACCTTCAGCTTTTTGAAAATTATACCCCAAGCATACAGATTGTTGGTTGTATTAATAAAATTGGGGACACTCCTCCTTGGCCACACTAATTAAGGTTGATGCTCTAATTATGGTTAAAGAAGGAAGAAGAATTTGTGTAGGAACACATTTATAAGCAATGAAGATTTGTTGTGCCTTACACAACAAAACACTGCCAATTATGTATCATTGACGGTGCATCAAGTGAAGCTTGCAAGTAGATCTTGGTGGAGCAATATTCAGATTTTGAAATATGATCTCAAGAGGTATGTATTCTTGAGGTTGATCTTGATATCTGTCTAGGTGATGATCTAAAAAAATCATATTGCATGATTTATACTTCTTGCTCTGTGACTGTTTATCTTGATCTCTGTCTGAGTTATGCTCTTCCTAAACATTATGGACTACTCTTTAACTGTTGATTCTTTACAGGTAGTGCAATGGATGGAATCATGGAAGAAAACTTTATGATCAGATGGAAGTCCCAGGTGTACCAAAAAAGCTAGGTGGATGGTATTATTTTGGTTATCTATTCTACTTGAAGAAAGTGAAAGAGAGATATTTCTTTAATTAAACTCTCTGCTACTAAAGTAAAAAAGGAGAATTTTCTTTGCTACTGGTATCCTTGTTTGCAATTCTTACAACTGAGGACTTTTGGTTCTAGCCACTGTCTGAGGTATTGACTTTCATTTTTTGTGGTTTTTTGTTATCATGTATAATTGCCTCTCCTTTGATTTACTTTTGAGGAAGACACCTTTAGATATTATTGTTCTAGCTACTTAAAATGCAAGAGTGAAAATTCAAGAGGCTTTTTGAAGAAATCTATGAGAAACTCAGATGTCTAGACCCTATTATTGTCCCAGCTGCAGTGTTATTTATTTATAATGGCAATGATGATGTGGAGACTAACATGGCAATGATGACATGTAAAGTCTCTGTTGTTGATTCTGCTACTGATGCAGGCATTAGAGAAGATATTTAGCTCTTTGATATCTCAGATAATGCTATTCTGATACTATATTTAAGTATATACATTGGCATTCAAATGAATTGAGCTCTAAGATTCTGAAAATACTCTGATGCAAATGCTCTAGAAATATTATGATACCAACATCAAGGTCTGAATGCTATGCCAAAGTTTGAGTTATGTAGTCTCTGATACTGAGCCATACTAGAGCCAATATAGAACCAGAAGTCAAATGAGCATTCCATGGTACATCCCTGATACTATTAATCCTATTGATCCTATTGATGCCAATGGTCTATAGAAGTAACTCAACCATCCACTTTTTACTTATAACTTCCTTTAGTATCACTATCTTACATGGGGCAAGCTGCATTTCTAATCAGGTTTCCAGAATTAGTGCCTGGCGCTTTCTATAAATCAATTCTAGGTAATTAATATCTACTAAAAATTTATTAGTGTGAGCTTGGGAAAATTATTTCTAATCTAGACTCGAAAAGCTCGTTTTTAGATGCACTATTTACATGCATATTCTTAACTAAATTACAGGCCCACTATTCTGGCAAAAATTTATAGTTGTTGTAGCTGCTGATATTATTGCAAGCCAAGCTATGATATCAGGAGCATTTCAAATCTTATCACAATCCCAAACGCTGGGTTGCTTCCCAAGAGTTAATGTTATTCATACTTCTGCTAAGTTAAGATTATACATCATTCTGCAATTGAATCTAACAATTTATACTTATTAGATAGATATTAATTAGAAAAATCTTTTTATTTATTAGTTAGAAGGCATTCTGTGTGTGTGCCTAAATTATAAGTTAGATATTAATTAGAAGGCATTTTGTGTGTGTAGCCTAAATCTTTTTAATTATTAGTTAGATATTAATTAGAAGAATCATTCTGCAATTGTACCTAAATTATAAGAAAGACATTAGTATCTTATGTTTTATAGTTATAATTTCAGAATCATTCTGTATGTAGCCTAAATCATTCTGCATTTTGTGTGTGTAGCCTAAATCTTTCTTATAATTTAGGTTCAATTGCAGAATGATTTAATTGCAGGGTTGACAAGGTTGCCCAAGACTTTAGCACCTTATGTTTTACAGTTATAATTTCAGTAAAAACTTAAAAGAGAATCAAGTTTCGTTACTTTCGTATATTTTCAGAAATGTTGAATAAAGGAGTTGGTTAATAAATTAAGTGAGGTAAATTATATGATTTTTTGTATGGCAAAGAAAATATTATCGAATTATCGAATTTACGAAGGGAACTATACCAATTTTTTTGCATAAACTTTTAGAATATTATAGTAACTATTAGTTAGCCCACCCTATTCCAAAATCCTGGCTCTGCCCCTGCTGAAGAGGCTCCAGAATTGGTTGTGCGATTCACCGGAGTCCCGGGCGCCATCCCTTCATTCCTCTCTGAATTATCTGCACTCAGTACACTCAAGCTGGCAGATAATAACTTGGTAGGAAGCATACCCGCCTACTTGGGCAACCTTGTCAACCTTACCTCCATCACCTTGTCGAACAACCAGCTCACCGGTGTCACGTCCCGATCCCACAAGGTCGATCATCCTCACTTGAATTATTTACGAAACCGATCATCCTCGCTTGGATATGATATCGTGCGAGCTTGGAGTTGCAGTCGCACAAGGCAAGAACGTGCAGTGATCGTAATCCATTTAAAACACAAGTTAGAAAACACATTCACAGAGAGTAGAATACAAAGTATAGGAATAAAATATAATTTTCATTGATAATTCAAAGTAATTTGCATAGAGTTTACATTTGGTGCGCCTCTCTGCTACATTGATTACATTACAAAAGAAAACTCAAAAGGTAGGACATGCTCCATCAAATAAGCTTTGTCATCTGTAAATTACACTATTTTATAGATTCAAAATTCATGCCTCCAAAATGAATTAGCTTCAACAATACTTTAAAATAGAAGAGCTTCTAACGTCTACTCGTCTATCCACTAGCGTTGCACATCCTGAGTGACTAAAATGTTTGCTCATAAATGTGGGCCAGTACAAGCTGTACTAGTGAGGGAGACGAACCCACTCACCTAAATCAACACTTGCTTATTATGGATGAGCATGTATTAAAATGATCATGCTATTAAGAACTAAGTGAATTCAGTTTATATTAGTTACATGTTTTTAGAGAAAAAATAACATAGAAACCATATAGTACATCGGTCGCTTACTTAAGCGATGCGCCCCTTCCCTGAACAGAAACATAAGTATACTTACCATCTTTCATGACCTGCACCCAGAAAATTGAGCATGAGTCATGGGTACGTCCAGCCTACGTCGCAGAATCGGTGGTAGAATATTGTCTAGGTCCGTTCTAGGTAACAACTATCTATAACTCACAATAACCTGTTAAGATAACCTCTCTAAAAGGAGGATAACATGACAATATATACATAAACTCAATCACAATAACTATGGAAAAAGTAAAAGCACGATAAGATATCAACAAAAGAAACAAAGAACCAAAGAGAGCAAGTACAATATCCAAAATATACAGTCCAAGTCTAAGAGTCTATAACATCTCACAGTAGCAAAATAATAATACAGTCATCCAAAACCAACTGAGAACAAACCTAGTGAAACCCACCTAGCTATACTAGGGCGCTAGCAGCGTCTCCTCAGCTGGGATGGGCTCCTCCTCTATCCCAGGGTCGCAACAATCATCGACACCTGGCCTGTAGTAAGTCGGGCAAAAGTAGTCAGGATCCTATGGAAAAATATATCCAGTCAGGATTGGAGCGAAGTACATAACTCTGAAAGCAACTCCAAATATATGGTAAGGTGTATATGACTAGCAATAGAAAAGAATGCAAGATGCACAAGAAAGTAAATACATGGTGGAACTGATAAAGTAACTGTAATATAAAACTGGGAAATAATACAAGTAGTAGAGAAGTAACTGCACGTGAAAAAATACGAATACTAGCTAAGTGCCTTGAGCACAAGTTCGTTATGTGATCGGCTTGGGTTGCTCATGATTTATTCTACGATAACTCCATTATGCATGAGTTGCATAACTGACATACACATGAATACTGTTTGGATTTGATCAAATAACCAAATTCTACTCCCCTCCCCCACTAATACTCTTAGATCCAACCACGATACGCTACGTACATGATAAATAACTCGTGCACATGAAGGTGAGAGCACACAAAGTGTCATGTCCCGGTTCCAATAGATAAAGAACCGAGTCACGTCCCAATGGCCAGCAGCGCACTTTGGCGGGTATCCCAATCTAATGGGCCCATCGGAGTGCACTTAAGCTGTAAAGTACAATGAATAACCCAACACATAACACAAAGATAATCACTCTAAATCTCATCCACAGGCAACAAATATAAGAGCACATAGAGGTATTTACAACAACTAATGTGCAGAAAAGGAAAAGTCCCAAGATAGAGTATCAAGTACAAATACTAAGTAGTGACACGGGAACAAACCCGCTAGTACCAAAATACTGGAATGAAGTAAGCAATAAGATAACTTGGAACGATATTAGGTAACTAGATAGTAATGCCGTCCCAAGAAAAGAGTCACTACCAGTGATCAGGCGAAGTCCTCTAGAATGACCTCGTCCTCGGCAGTGGGTCCTGCTGCTGGATACGTACCCAGACTGTACTCCTCTGGGTAATCCTCGTCGCCTAAACCTGGAAGAGAACCAGGTCCTCAGAGGGACGTAACAAGGTACAAAAATATAGCATGTCAAGTAAACAGAAAGTACAAGTACAATGACAGGGTACTCTATCATAACCAAACAAGTGTGACACAGTTTAAAGACAATGTTCGACGCGTGGGCTGTCCAAAATAAAACCGTAGCTCCGGACACGAAAATATACGGGATGTACCGCAGCTCCAGGGAAAGAGTCACACGGGTGATACCACTACACTAGATACAGGATCACTCCATAAATACTACATAAATATATAAATGCGTGCATAGGAGCCCAAATGTCTAGTAACTTTCTTCTCCTTCCCAAGCAGTCAATAATTGTGCGCTGAACCTGAACCTCTATCTAACAGTCTCGACACACAGAAATAACTCAACAGACGCGACCCTAAGGTCATCTCAGTCTCTGGTCCTGATATCAGTATCAGGATACAGAAATCTGGCATGATCACAGTGTATGAGTGTGTCATGGGATGTCAATATACTCAGGTACGTACATCGAGGTATTACAAACATCTAACAATCATCCTAAGATGTTACGACGAACGTCTGCACCCGGTTGTGATTCGGACGTGAAGTATCGATCGTAAACAAAAATACGCACACAATGTACATAAAGAACAATAAATATCTATAATCTAAAATACAGGGTGGCAAGGTATACTTGCCTGCGTTCGACTGCTGATGACGGGGATACGGTACCACGTCCAAGTCCTCAGGTCCCGTAGTACCTAAAGATGAGATACAAACCAAATAAATAACCTATCACACGTCAAACAGGGATGTGACACACATCTATACATATGCTCAGTCTGAGCTACGACTCACAGGGATAAGATGCTAGGGGGTTGACCACAGTTGACTATCGGTATGATACATCAAATCAACTAGTCATCTGTACACTATCATCGACCAATCCTCATTCTTACCATATTTATCACGTGGTTCAGTAGTTCAGGTATGCTCATTCCTCGACAGTAATTACTTATTAAATATTAGGTCTTCCTTTATACAACCATCATTATCATTTCACCCAAAATTACTTCTCATCTATACAAATTAACATGCACATAAATCAATATGATAAACCCTAAATCTCAATGCCTATCATTTAAATCCATTTTATAAACTTATGAAAAACAATCCCTAAACTCACCTCCATAATTTAATCCTTACTAATTTGTTTAGCATGTTACCACCATGTAATATATCCAGGACATTTAGTTATAAATAAAATACTAAACTCCCATGCCAATCATTTAATTTAATTTTATTTTCTTATGTAAAAAAACAAACCCTAAACCTATATAACACATAATCCTCCATCCTTAACACAAGATCAATAATCTATACTACACCTTCATAAACCCTAAAAACATAATAAATCCCAATCTCATGTCATTATCCCATGCTCATCAAACTACATTACCATACCAACAAGACATATAGAAACCCTAGCTAAACCTCAACATGAATATAAATAAAACCCTAGTAAAAAAATAACACAATCTGAAATATAAATAAGGAGAGGGGGAGGGAATCGACCTCGACGAGGTAGCATCGACCGGGGGTTGGCCGGAGAACAGCGGGTCAACAGGGTGGTGGAAATGATGGTGCAATAGAGGTGGTGGAGATGATGCAATGGTGGTGGTGATGCAATGGTGGTGGTGGAGATCGGCTAAGGTGGCGGTGGAGGTGATGCAATGGTGGTGGTGGAGATCGGCTCAGGTGGCGGTACAGGTGATGCAATGGTGGAGGTCGGATGTGGTGGAGTCGATGGGGGCAGTGCCGGAGAACAGCGGCTGCAGCTGGATGCAGTTGGCCGGAGGACAACGGGTTCGTCGGGGTATCTCGACACGGGTTGCAGGGACAGCAAGGTAGAACAGTGGCTGTGCACAGCAGGCTATCGGATCTCACAGGCGTGGCTGGAGGGGAGATCAGCCACAGGAGGACAGCGGGGGGGGGGGCACTTTCTGCTCGGCCGGAGCTTCTCTCCAGGAAAAAGAAGAAAGGAAGAAGAAGAAGAAGAAGAAGAAGTAGGAAAATAAATATGGAGGGGGTTTGGCTCGGTTTCCAAGGTGGAGGAGTGAGAAGAGAGAGAAGAGGGTAGTTTTCAATGTTCCTAGGGATTACGGCCTGCATTGGTGAGAGGGGAGAAAAGATATTATATAGGGGAGTTGTATGGAGGATGGATGGTAGTGATGCTTCCATTTCAAATGAAGGGTGGGGATTTTACATGAAGGGAATAGGTTTCTTCATAAAAAATAAGGGGAGGAGATGGGTTGACTATGGTCAAAGAAGAGGTAGCCTCTCCATTTGGCCTTGGCCAATGAGGTTGTGACACATGTTGCAATAATTGCAATTTAGCCCCTTATGTTTGGGTAATTGTACAAACACATGAAATAATGGAAAAATTATGGAGAAATTGGTGTTTGGTATTTTGTAGGGTGAGGGGGTGTTGTGTGTTTGGCATAGACTTATTTAAATAGGCATTGGGATTAATTAGGGATTAAAATAGGATTAGTCAAAATTGGTATCCCCGATTAATTAGAATAAAAGTGTCCCGCGCTTTTAAATTAAATGGGGGCACTTGGGGTCTAAATTTGAAAATAACACAAAGATCAAAAATGGTGAGGGCTTGGAGTCAGTCTTGTACCCTTTAGTTGGTCTGGCTCAACGGTTTAAGTTGGTATCTCAAAATTGAAGGTAACGACACAGGTGTCCGACACAGAATTTAAATATAGGATTTTGGATACGGGAAGTTGTGCAATTAATTTAGGGCACAACGGATTTGATTTAGAGTGACGGAAAAGTCCAGTGCCTAAATTGGCGAGTCAAGTCAGAAGTGTAATAGTCCGATGGAATTTATGGGCTGATATTAGGCTCCGAATAATTCAAAAAGGGTCGGACATACCAAGGGTTTAATTAATTAATAACGGACATATGCAACCCTACTCTAAACCTCAAACATCTGCTGCTAAACCAAATTTTCCATCCCATACCTGACTATCTATAGAATTAATTGAGGGGATTTACATCCTTCCCAACTTAGAAAAATTTTGTCCCCAAAATTAAAAGTAAAGCACGAGAATAGCTAAGAGAATTTAAAAACAAGCTAGTAATCAAATATGATACGTAAATTTGTACCTTGCTCCTCAAATAAGTACGGGAAATGCTGTCGAATGGAATCCTCGTGCCCCCAGGTAGACTCGCCTGGCGAATGATGCTTTCATGCAACTCTGACCAGTCGAATAGTCTTCCCTCTCAAAGTCTTCTTGCTGTGATCGAGGATCTCAACTGGCTGCTCTACGTAAGATAGACTGGGCCCGACTGTAATCTCTGAATGATCCAGCATATGGCTAAGGTCTGCGACATATCTCCTCAACTGTGACACATAAAATACGTCATGCACTCCTTCTAATGATGGAAGCAATGCAAGATGGTAAGCCACTTCGCCAACTCGTTCTAAGATGTCAAAAGGTTCGATGTACCTCAGACTCAGCTTGTCTCTGGCTCCGAATCTGATGGTACCACGAGTAGGCGATATCTTCAAAAATATATGGTCAGCTTCCTTGAACTCCAATAGTCTACGGTGCGCATCTGCCCAATATTTTTGTCTGTCCTGTGCTGCTCGCAAGTGGCTCTGAATCTGCTTGACCTTGTCCACTGTCTGTGTCACCAACACTAGACCATGTATCTGACGCTCTCCCATGTTACTCTAACAAACTGGTGACCTATATTTTCTACTGTACAGTACCTCATAACGTGCCATCTGTATGCTAGCCTGGTAGCTGTTATTGTAGGAGAATTCTACCAAGTGTAGATGGTCCTCCCAAGATCCTTCAAAATCAATCATGCACATTCTTAATACATCCTCTAATATCTGTATCGTGCGCTCTGACTGGCCATCAGTCTGTGGATGATATGCAGTGCTGAACTTGAGATAAGTTCCTAGGATCTCCTGCATACTCTGCCAAAAATATAATATGAATCTGGAATCACGATCCGATACGATACTGACAGGCACTCCATGTAGTCGTACTATCTGCCTCATATACATGTCAGCTAATATCTCCATGGACTGCCCAACTCTGAAGGGCAAGAAATGTGCAGACTTGGTGAGTCTATCCACGATAACCCAAACTGTATCCTTCCTGCTAGGGCTCCGTGGGAATCCTGTAACGAAGTCCATGGTAATATGTTCCCACTTCCACTCGGGAATGGAAAGCGACTGCAATAATCCTGCAGTTCTCTGATGTTCAGCCTTGACTTGCTGACAAACTAAATATTTTGCCAAGAATCTTGCAATCTCTATCTTCATCCCATGCCACCAGAAATGTTGTCTCAAGTCTCGGTACATCTTCGTACCCCCAGGATGAATAGAATAAATTGAGCTATGAGCCTCGGTCATCAACTCTTGGCGTAGCTCGCTACTCAGAATGTATAGGCGATCTCCATACCTCAATGTTCCATCTTCATGAATCCTGAGTCCTGTCTGCATGTCGGCTTCTGTCCTCTCTCGTAGATGTCAAAATCTCGTATCTGTAGGCAGGGATGCCTTAATCCTCTCAATCAACGTAGACTGAACCTCGAGACTGGCCATATGTCCATCCCTGCCTGACAATACAATCTCTATCCTAAGCTCCTGGAGATCCTCTAGCAATTGCCGCTGAGTCATCAAAAAGTATGCCATGGGCTTCCTGTTTAAGACATTTGCTACTATATTCGCCTTGCCAGGGTGGTACTACAACTCAATGTCATAATCTGTCATCAACTCAAGCCAGCACCTCTGCCTCATGTTGAGCTCCTTCTGCGTGTAGACATACTTCAGACTTTTATGATTTGTGTAAATCTTAACACGCTCACCATAAAGGTAATATCTTCATAGCTTTAGTACAAATATTACTGCAGCTAGCTCCAAATTGTGCGTCAGATATTTTTCTCATGAACTCTCAGCTGTCTCGATGCGTAGGCTATCACCTTACCGTGTTGCATCAGTACACATCCTAGTTTGCTCCCAGATGCATCATTGTATACTACAAATTCTCTTGATCCTGAAGGTAGTGTCAAAATTGGTGCTGATGTCAGACGCTTCTTCAGCTCATCGAAAGCCGCCTGACACTCATCGGTCCAGATAAACTTCTCGCTTTTACACGTCAGCAGCGTCATAGGCGCAGCTATCCTTGAAAAGTTTTCCATGAACCTCCGATAATATACGGCAAGTTCGAGGAAACTCCTAACCTTTGTAACTGATGTAGGCGTAGGCCATGTCTCAACTGCAGCTATCTTCTTCGGGTTAACTGATTGTCCTTCTCCGATGATTATGTGTCCCAGAAATGGTACTCTATCCAAGCAGAAATCATATTTGCTAAGCTTGGTACATAGCCTCTCATGTCTCAGCGTCTCCAATACGATCCTGAGATGTCTCTCATGCTCCTCCTGGCTCTTGGAATATACCAAGATATCGTTGATAAATACCACCACAAACTTATCTAAGTACTGGTGGAAGACATTGTTCATCAAACTCATAAATACTGCTGGCGCGTTGGTTAAACCAAACGACATGACTAAAAACTTATAGTGGCCATACTTCGTCCGAAAGGCCATCTTCGGGATATCCTCTCTCCGTACCTTGATCTGATGATAACCGAATCTGAGATCGAACTTCGAGAATACACATGCACCCCTAAGATGATCAAACAAATCATCGATATGTGGCAGTGGATACTTGTTCTTTATCGTTACAGCATTTAGCGCCATGTAATCGATACACAAGCATACCATCCCGTCCTTCTTCGGTACAAATAGAATGGGTGCTCCCCATAGATACACTAGCCTGTATGAATCCCTTATCTAAGAGATCATCTACTTGGACTTTTAACTCAACTAACTCCTTCGGTGCTAGTCTGTAAACGGGGAAAGTAACTGGCTCGGCTCCTGGAGTCAACTCTATAGTGAACTCAATCTCTCTGTCAGGTGGCAGTCCTGGGAGATCCTCTAGAAACACATCCTCAAACTCTGCTATAAAGTGAGGGCACATCGGTTCACCTTCTGTAATATATGTCGCTAGGGTAGGTTGGCCACCGTGCTCTCGGGTTCCCCAAAGAAACTCAAACTTTGGGTGATCTGGGGGTCTAAAGATGACACAACCACGACGACAATCTAGTGTTGCATGGTATTAGCTCAACCAATCCATGCCTAGGACAATGTCATAGTTCAACATGGAGAAGACCATAAATCGGGCGTGCATCTCTCGTCCACAGACAACTACTGAACATGATCTACAAGTATCGCTAACAGGTACTATTCCACCTCCCGTAAGAATCCTCTTGATGTTCGGAAGGGGTGTGGTGGTTATTCTATGGGTAGCCATTAAACTAGCAGCTATAAAAGAGTGTGTGGCACCAGAATCCAATAGGACTAATACTGGTAATGAAGCTACTAAGATAGTACCTGCGATCACTTCTCCGGCTGTCTCTGCCTCCTCTATAGTCATCGCATAGGCCTGACCATGACTCGGAGCCGGTGCCCTCGGCTGTTGTTGTCTAGCCTGCTGGAAGCGATCTTCTTGTGGGGCCAAGGGTGGTCTCCTCTGATTTCCTTCTGGTGCTAGTGGTCGCTGTGCTCCAGCTCCTGCGTAAGGCAGCCTCGGTCCAGGAGGCTGCTGATAAGGCCTCTGTGCTGGCAAGGCTGGCCGATGAACCATCTGTACTGGTGCCCTCTGGTCTGGGCAATCTTGGACTGCATGCTGGTTTGCCCCACATCTCAAACAAACGTCCAGTCTCCGTCGGCAGTCCCTCAATAAATATTACTTCTTGTCGCAGTAATGGCATATGGGAATGACAGCTCCCTGCTGTGGTACTGCCCTCTGCTGCTGCTGATGTACTAGAGGATGCTTCGCAGGTCCTCCCTGCGGGGCTCGAACTGCTGATGACGACGCACAGGAGCACTTCAGGCTGGCCTCTATTTTGTTGATGCGGTCCTGGCGTCGTGCTGCTAGTAATACCTCAGAGTAAGAGGTAGGGGTTATGGACCCGATAAACCTCTGGGTCTCAAAACTCAGGCCTTCAAAGAACTTCTCGGCCTTTGCCTCCTCAGTAGGGATCAGGTACGGTACAAACCTGCTCAGGCAGAGAAACTCAGCATTGTATTACTCTACAGTCATACTCCCCTGTCTGAGGTTCTGAAATCTGTCCCGAAGCTCTGCTCGGGCAGTAGAGGGTATATACATCTCCTGGAAGAGCCTAGAGAACTCTTCCCACATGGCACGGTCTGGTCCCAAACGCTGCTCCTCTGAAAGCCACCAGTGATGCACGTTGCCAGTGAACTGCATCCTGACGGCCGTCATCCATCGGTGTCGGGGGAGGTCGGTAGCCTCCAGCTGGTGCTGAATGCTAGTGAGCCAAGCGTGGACCTTTGTCGGATCCTCTATACCAGCAAAAGGTTGTGGCATCATACGACGGAAGTCCATGACAAACCCCATCGTCGACTGGTGTGCTGGCGGTGATGCCTGCCCCAAGGGCGTCACGATACTCTCTCTCAGGGTCTCAGCCTGGCGCTGCTGGGCTTGTTGCTGAGCCTGCTGCTGGACCTGCTGCTGGGCCTACATCATCGCATATACCATCTGGAACATCTGTATTCCATCCACCGGTTGCCCTGTGGGGAATGGCATATAGAGCATGTACGGTAGGAATGGTAGAGGTGGTGGTAGCTGCTGCTCCTCCTGACTCGGGTCCTGCCTGATACGGAGTCTGATGCCCATTTAAAGGTACCTCGGGCTGCCCTGATGACTGTCCTATGGGAGCTGGAGTTAACAAAAGGACCTGCTCCAGTTCTGGTTCCCCGGATGATCCTGCGTCACGGGAAACATCGCCCGGCTGGGCGACGCGTCTGCTGTAGAGATTTATAACTCTGAAAAGAAGTCATGACTGCGATCAGCGTTAAGGAAATAAATAAGATGCAATTCGGTAAAAGATATCGAGATTGAGGTATCATGTGAATGTTTCAAACTTGTAGATGAGATTCTTAATATCTATTCCTAATTTGCAGGCTCGCTTGGCACAGTCAGGTGACCAAGACGATTTAAATCGGACCTGCATGGGCCACCACAAAAATCTTGTCATGCCTCGGTTCTAATAGATAAAGAACCGAGTCACGTGGCAATGGCCAACAGTGCACTTCGGTGGGCATCCCAATCTAATGGGCCCGTCGGAGTGCACCTAAGCTGTAAAGTACATTGAATAACCCAACACATAACACAAAGATAGTTAATCTAAATCTCATCTACAGACAACAAATATAAGAGCACATAGAGGTAATCACAACAACTAATGTACAGAAAAGGAAAAGTCCCAATATAGAGTATCAAGTACAAATACTAAGTAGTCATACGGGAACAAACCCGCTAGTACAAAAATACTGGAATGAAGCAAGCAATAAGATAACTTGGAATAGCATTAGGTAACTAGATAGTAATACCGTCCCAAGGAAAGAGTCACTACCAGTGATCAGGCGAAGTCCTCTAGAATGACCTCATCCTCGGCAGTGGGTCCTGCTGCTGGATACGTACCCGGACCATACTCCTCCGGGTAATCCTCGCCGCCTAAACCTGGAAGGGAACCAGGTCCTCAAAGGGACGTAATAAGGTACAAAAATACAGCATGCCAAGTAAACAGAAAGTACAAGTGCAATGACATGGTACTCTATCATAACCAAACAAGTATGACAGAGTTTAAAGACAATGTTCGACGCATGGACTATCCAAAATAAAACTGTAACTCCAGACATGGAAACACACGGGACGTACCACAGCTCCGGGCAAAGAGTCACACGGGTGATACCACTACACTAGATACAGGATCACTACATAAATACTACATAAATATATAAGCACGTGTAGAGGAGCCCAAATGTCTAGTAACTGTCTTCCCCTTCCCAAGCGGTCAACGATTGTGCACTAAACCTGAACCTCTATCTAACAGTCTCGACATACAGAAATAACTCAACAGATGCGACCCTAAGTTCGTCCCAGTCTCTGGTCAGGATGTCAGTATCAGGATACATGAATCTGGCACGATCACAGTGTATGAGTGTATCCTGGGGTATCGATATACTCAGGTATGTACATCGAGGTATTACGAATATCTAACAATCATCCTAAGATATTATGACGAACGTCTGCACCCGGTTGTTATCCGGACACGAAGTATCGATCGTAAACAAAAATATGCGCACAATGTACACTAAGAACAATAAATATTTGTAATCTGAAATACAGGGTGGCAAGGTACACTTGCCTGCGTCCGGCTACTAATGACGGAGATTCGGTACCACGTCCAAGTCCTCAGGTCCTATAGTACCTAGAGATAAGATACAAACCAAATCAATAACCTATCATACTTCAAACAGGAATGTGATACACATCTATACATATGCTCAGTCTCAGCTACTACTCACAGGAATAAGACGCTAGGGGGTTGACCAAAGTTAACTATCGGTACGATACATTAAATCAACTAGTCACATTCTTACCATATTCATCACGTAGTTTAGTAGTTCAGGTATGCTCATTCCTCGACAGTAATTACTTATTAAATATTAGGTCTTCCTTTATACAATCATCATTATCATTTCACCCAAAATCATTGCTAATCCATACAAATTAACATGCACATAAATCAATATGATAAACCCTAAATCTTAATACCTATCATTTAAATCTATTTTATAAACTTATGAAGAACAATCCCTAAACTTACCTCCATAATTTAATCCTCACTAATTTGTTTAGCATTTTACCACCATATAATATATCCAGGACATTTAGTTATAAACAAAATACTAAACTCCCATGCCAATCATTTAACTTCATTTTATTTTCTTATATAAAAAACAAATCCTAAACCTACATAACACATAATCCTCCATCCTTTACACAAGATCAATAATCTATACTACACCTTCATAAACCCTAAAAACATAATAAATCCTATTATTATGTCATTATCCCATGCTCATCAAACTACACTACCATACCAACAAGACATATAGAAACCCTAGCTAAAACTCAACATGAATATAAATAAAACCCTAGTTAAACAATAACACAATCTGAAATATAAACAAGGAGAGGGGGAGTGAGTCGACCTCGATGAGGTGGCGTTGATCGGGGGTTGGCTGGAGAACAACGGGTCAGCATGGTGGTAGAAATGATGGTACAATACAGGTGGTAGAGATGATGCGATGGTGGTTATGGAGGTGATGCAATGGTGGTGGTTGAGATCGACTAAGGTGGCAGTGGAGGTGATGCAATGGTGGTGGTGGAGATCGGCTAAGGTGGCGGTAGAGGTCGGATGGGGTGGAGTCAAGGGGGGCAGTGGCGGAGAACACCGGCTGCAGCTGGATGCAGTTGGCCGGAGGACAGCGGGTTCGTTGGGGTATCTCGGCGCGGGTTACAGGGACAGCAAGGTAGAGCAGTGGCTGTGCACAGCAGGCCGCCAGAGCTCGCAGGCGTGGCCAGAGGGGAGATCAGCCACCGGAGGACAACGGGGGTCGGGGCGTTGCCTGCTCGGCCGGAGTTTCTCTCCAGAAAGAAGAAAAAAGGAAGAAGAATGAGAAAAATAAATATGGAGGGGGTTTGGCTCGGTTTCCAAGGTGGAGGAGTGAGGAGAGAGAAGAGGGTGGTTTTCAATATCCCTAGGGATTAGGGCCTGCATTGGGGAGAAGGAAGAAAAGATATTATATAGGGGGTTGTATGGAGGATGGATGGTGGTGATGCTTCCATTTCAAATAAAGGGTAGGGATTTTACATGAAGGGAATATGTTTCATCATAAAAAATAAGGGGAGGAGATGGGTTAACTATGGTCAAAGAAGAGGTAGCCTCTTCATTTGGCCTTGGCCAATGAGGTTGTGACACATGTTGCAATAATTGTAATTTAGCCCCTTAAGTTTGGGCAATTGCACGAACACATAAAATGATGGAAACTTTTTGGGGGAATTGGTGTTTGATCTTTTGTAGGGTGAGGGGGTGTTATGTGTTTGGTATGGACTTAATTAAATGGGCATTGGGATTAATTGGGGATTAAAATAGGATTAGTCAAAATTGGTATCCCCGATTAATTAGAATAAAAGTGTCTCGCACTTTTAAATTAAATGGGGGCACTTGGGGTCTAAATTTGGAAATAACAGGTCAAAAATGGTGTGGGCTTGGAGTCAGTCTTGGACCCTTTAGTTGGTTCAGCTCAACGGGTTAAGTTGGTATCTCAAAATTGAAGGTAATGACACAGGTGTCCGACATAAAATTTAAATATAGGATTTTGGATACGGGAAGTTGTGCAATTAATTTAGGGCACAACAGATTTGATTTAGAGTGACAAAAAAGTCCAGTACCTAAATTAGTGAGTCAAGTCAGAAGTACAATAGTCCGATGGAATTTATGGGCTGATATTGGGCTCCGAATAATTAAACAAGGGTAGGGCACGCTAAGGGTTTAATTAATTAATAACAGACATATGCAACCCTACTCTAAACCTCAAACATCTACTGCTAAACCAAAATTTTCTATTCCATACCTGACTATCTATAAAATTAATTGAGGGGGTTTACATAAAGCACATGAGAATCAATAACCGAAGCACATGATGAAATACACGTGATAGAGTACCTGCTGAACAAGGTAAGGGGGATAACATCTCATGACGGGATCAAACTAGTACCAGTTCATGAAATAATGTGTTAGAATTAGATAATATAGTTCTAGAACCGGTGATATATATGCTATCATAAAATAAAAATAATCAGAGGTAGGTACTCGCCTGACGTCCTGAGCAACTAGTAAGGATCAAGATCCGAACAGACGTCGCAAAGACTTATTATGAAAAGCAAGATTAAACAGGGTTCTAAACAGTTAAACAGATATAAAATAACTAAAAATAAGCTTTTAGGGTTGTTCTAGGTCAAACGGGTCAAACCGGTGAAATCTGGGTCAAAAAGTCAACACGTGTCCAAAAAGTAAACTCTAGGCCGAAACTAGGTCAAAGGTTGACTTTGGCGGTCAACTGGAGCAATTACGGTCAACTTTAGGTCAAACTAGGGTGCTCCTAAAATTCTAGGTCAAAACTAGCTCATTAAGCTAGTAAACCCTCAAACTCGCCTCTTTGAGATACCGGGATACCCTCGGTATCCGATATATCAACCTACGCTATATATAAAGAAAAAGAAAAAAAAGAAAAAAAAAGGGGGGGGGTGACGGCCATGTAGGGAAAAGTTAGGGTTAGGGTTTGGGAGCCTAACACAAAGACCAAAATACCCTCCAATTAAGTCTTCAAAACTAGGGTTTAGGTTTAGGATTTTCTAAATGCATTCTAACTAATCTAAAATACTCCAACTAACTAATTAAAATATAAATAACTAGTCTACACCAATAAATAAGTCTGACAAGGGCGTTGGTTGGGTCTGACATGGGTCCACTAGGGTTTGACACGGGTCCAAACTAGCCAAACCCTAAAACAAGTTATAAAAATAATTACAACCACTAATTAAATATAAATACAAATATTTATGATCAATACACAATTTACCAAATTAAAAATAAAAAGAAAATTCTATTTTTTAGAATTGGGTAGTGACACCATCTGCACAAGATAATAGATTAGCATGTGTTCTATATATATGAGGTCATTGGTGTGATCGATACCATGGGAACTTATCCAAGGCATTACGGCGTACCCTATCAGCCCGGATAGCAAGTCCCACTTAAGGTCCCACAATGTATCGTGCCAAGAATGATCAAATATTTTTCCTTTTGTCGATACGGTTCAAGTATCCCAGAATACCGTTTCAAATTTTTTTTAAATATTATGCACAAGTTGTCCCAGATTATGCAAATGCGTGAATAACTCACCTATCATACAATGCATAAGATAAAATAGAAGAAAGTAGAGCAATTATATATATATACTTATGCAAAAGTTTATATTTTCTCAAAGTCATGGTCCAATTTTGGTGTCCCATGGGTCTAAACTCTCCGAGGCACCAGGCCACAACCAATAATTTAGATGGCGCATTCCATCAAGCAGTTCCTTGGTTTTGAACCACAACTGCCCGCTTTATTACGAAGCTCGTGTTATAGATCATGTACATTCATATACAAGTTAGTCTATAATTATCCATGTTCCTTTCTTAGTGGCTTGTATGCATTCTAGCTAAGGATTTTCTAGCCGTTCAACTGGGCATCATCGATTGAACGTTTGAAACATTAGGGATGTGGGCATAAAGAAGTAGGAAAGAAGGGTACGAACCACCTACCAATTAAAGAAAGTGCTGAAAAAAGTAGTCCCGCCTAGCCACGATCAAGCGTCAGTTACGCAGACCTGCAATTGCATGAGCATCGAGTTAGAATCCTTTCGCCTATCCTTCCTCTAAAAATTTCCAAGAACCAAAGCTCCAAGAGAAAAATTCAACAACAAAAATCAAGCAAATCGTAAGTAACACGAAAATGAAATCCCAAAGAGAAATCAAGAAAACCAAGCAACAAAATACGAAAACTATTGGACTCTTTTCAATAGAGGCATATCCATCAGTTGGAAAGGATCATCGTATTTTTTTATGGCAAGAGGATGCCAAAGATTTTAAACACTAAGTTACAACTCAGAAAGACTAGCCACGAGCCCATTATATAGTGCGCATTCTAGTCAAATCAGAATTTGAGGTACTACATAATATACCACTAAAAAAAAGTTTTGTCTCATAACTTAAGAACAAGGTCATACCTCCGACTGAATGAACAATGAAGGGTGCTTCTCCTTCGTCTCTGACTCCATGTCCCACATTGATTTTTTAATCGAAAGGTTTTTCAACTGAAAGGTTCTACCACAACACGTGAACCAAGGACATTGTTCGGTTATGTAGCACCTTCTCCTTGTGATCCAAAATTTGCATAGGTTTCTCTGAGTACGATATGTCCGTGTATAGCTCCAACTGATCAAAACTAACCACATGACTCGGATCATGCACATACTTTCGAAGTTGAGAGACATGGAAGACATCATGCACTTTTGCCTGGTCAGGGGGTAGTGCAATCCGAATGGCCACAGTTGCCACTTGCTCAAGTATCTCAAAGGGGCCAACAAATCTGGGACTCAATTTTCCCTCAATACCGAAGTGCATTACTCATCGCATCAGTGTCACCTTCAAAAAGATGTGATTCCTGACCATAAACACCAAGGGTCTTCGTTGAGCATCAGTATAGCTCTTCTATCGGCTCTGGACAGTACAAAGTCTTTCCCAAATCAAGCAAACTTTTTCAACGGCCTGCTCCACCAGCTATGTTCTGAGTACCTGTCATTCACTGATTTTGTCCCAGCAGATTGGAGATCGATACTTTTTCCCATAAACCAGTTCATACAGTGCCATATGAATGCTCAATTGATAATTCTTGTTGTACGCGAACTCTGCTAACAGTAGATGTGTGTTCCAACTAGTCTTCAGATCGATCGTACGCAGTCATAATATATCTTCAAGTATTTGATTCATTATCTCCGTATAGCCATCAGTCTGGGGGTGATATACAGTACTGAACTTTAGCTTGGTGCCCAATGCAGAATCTAGGCTAGTCTAGAAACAAGATAAGAAACTTTCTTTGTGATGCGAGATAATTTAGGCAGGTACTCTGTATAGTCAAACAATCTCGTCGATATAAATCTGCACTAGCCGGTCGACGCTCCATATAACTTTGATAGAAAGGAAGTGGACAGATTTAGTAAAATGATCAACTATGACCCAAAATGTGTCATGCCCTCGCAGCATCTTCGAAAAGTCCACGATAAAATTATGGCGATATTATCCCATTTTCACTTTGGAATAGTGAGGATTTGCAACTCCACGTTGGGCCACTAATGTTTATCTTTTATCTGTTAACAGGCCATACAGTGTGATACAAAGGTTGTCATATTCTGTTTTATACCGAACCACCATAAGGTCATGTGCAAGTCCTTGTACATCTTGGTGCTCCTCGGATGTAAGAAAATATTTGCATAGTGTGCCTCTATCATAATTTCCTTTAAGATTTTGGATCTCTAGTAACGCATAATCTTTCTTTCATCTATAGGGTCCATCTTCGCCTTCTACAAAGTGGGATGTCTTTTTTGTCGAGATCATATCCTCTTCGGGAATTGATCGTCCTTCTAGGAAGACTTGATTCTATCACGCAAACTTGGGTCAAGATGGAGTGGAGCAGCTGCATCCCTCGATGTCGAACTCGGAATTCGATGTCCATCACCTCTAGATCCTGAAGCAGACGGCTATTTATGGATAGCGAGCCCACATGATTTTGAATCAGAGCATCAGCAATGACGTTTTTCTTGCCCGACATATATGCGATCGTCAAGTCATAGTCCTTTATCAGTTCTAGATAGTGCCACTACCGGAGGTTCAATTCCCGTTGGGTGAATAATACTTAAGGCTCTTGTGGTCTATATAGATTTTGTAAGCAACACCATATAGATAATGCCCCCACAACTTTAGCGTGAACACAATTTCAGCCAATTCTACGTCATGTGTTGTATAGTTCTTCTCGTGCGGCTTCAATTGTCTTGAGGAGTACGATATCACCTTATCCCTCTGAATGAGAACACACCCTAAGCCGAGTCCCGAAGCATCATTGTATATCTGAAACTCTTCTACTCTATCAAGAAGTACAAGTATTGGAGCTGAAATGAGCCGTTGCTTTAGCTCCTGAAAGATAGCTTCACAATCGTCATTCCACTTGAATGCAATCCCTTTCTAAGTAAGGCGAGTTGGAGGTGAGGCCAATTTATAAAAAAAACTTTACGAACCTACGGTAGTATCCCGCTAGGCCCAGAAAGCTACAAATTTTACTGGCTAACGTTGGTTGCCTCCAATCCACCACCGTTTCGATCTTCTTCGGGTCTACGGTAACACCTTCTGCTGAGATGACATATCTAAGAAATGCCACACTGCTCAATAAGAACTCACACTTGTTGAGCTTTGCGAATAATTGATGCTCCCGCAACGTCTGTAGCACGATCTTCAAGTGTTCCTGGTGCTCCGTCTCATCCTTGGAATAGATTAATATGTCATCAATAAACATGACCACAAACTGTCTACTAATGGTCGAAATATATGGTTCATCAGATCCATAAAAGCTGTTGTGGCTTTCGTCAAGCCGAACGTTATTACAAGAAATTCATAGTGCGTGTATCGGGTTCGGAACCCTGACTTAGGGTTGTTACCAAATTTGATCTTCAATTGATGATAGCCCAACATGAGATCAATTGTAGAGAATATTGTCGCTCTATGTAGTTGATCAAACAGGTCATCTATCCTTGGTAATGGGTACTTATTCCGCAATATAGCCTTATTCAGTTCTCGATAGTCTATACCTACATGGATCCGCCCTTTTTCTTTACGAACAGCACTGGTGCTCCCCACATAAAAATGCTTGGATGAATGTATCCTCGGTCAAACAGATCTTGTAACTGCACCTTCAGTTCCTTCAGTTATGTTAGGGCCATTCGGTAGGGTGCCTTCGATATCTGCGGCATATCCGAAAAGATGTCAATGGCAAATTCAATCTCTCAATCATGGGGCATTCCAGGAAGCTCGCCCGAAAACACACGAGAAAATCTACTATGACATTAGCTTGTGCTACATCTGTATCTTTCTGTCGGGTGTCTCGAACAGAGGCTAAGTACCCTTCACAGCCCGAATACAACATGTACCTTGCCGTAACTGCTGATATCACCATTGCCATCTTCGGTGCAGCGTTGTACGAATAGTAGAACTCTGCCTCACCTGGTAGACGAAATACGACTCGCTTCTCCGCGCATTCGATCATCGCATGGCAAGCACCCAACCAGTCTATCCCGAGAATAATATCGTATTTCTTAATGTCTAGAACAATGATATCTAAGGAAAGCTTCCTGCCTTTGATACAAATATAGCCGTCCTTACAGATCGCATTGGCGGGCATGTCGACTCTCGAAGGGGTACTCACGCACAGGTTCATATTTAATGGTGTAGAAGCTAATTTATTCTCAACAATAAAATTAACATATATCAAACTATGTGTAGCACCGGAATCGAATAACACTATAGCGGGTAAATCTCTAAAAAGTAAGGTACATGTCATAATCGTGTCGGAGGCGGATGCCTCATCCCGAGTCAATGCATAGACTCGACCTTGGGCATCCTGCCATTGTGGGTTCACTGGTATAACGTTGGCACCATAAGATGGAGGTCCCCTATTCAGGTTTGACTGGTGTCTGATGATTGCCCTTCTGTATCGACAGTCAAATAATTTATGGTCCAAGCAACCATATTTGAAATATCCCATAACTCGGCACTTAGCTGCCCGATGTCCACCCTTGCTGCACATATGACAGTACAGTCCTGGAGGGGGACCCCTGTACTCAAACGTGTACAAACGCTTTGGCACTCCAGACCCTCCCACTTCATGAGGACGCTTGTTAAAATTTGTGCTGGTAGTCTGTCTATTTGTCTTTTGAGAATCGTGCCCAAAGATCCGTTCAATATTCAGAGCAACTTCATAATACTCCCTGTAGGTCTAGAACTTCTAAATTATGATTTCCCTATGTAGGTCATCATTCAAGTCCTTCTGAAAATGATAGCACCATGCTTGCTGATTAGGCAAGAAGTGTCCGACAAACTTGGCAAGTCGTACGAACAATGAATCATAGTCATCTACAGACATACTTTATTGTACCAGATTGCTGAAGTCATCTTTTTTTTGTTGTCATACTTCCCTAGGGATGTATTGTTCAATGAAAGCAGATTTGAACATCTCCCAAGTGATTTTACAGTTGGGATTGGTATCATAAATCTCTTGTTTGGTGGCTTTCCACCAATCATGCGTATGCAATTCTAGTTGCACTGATGCACATGCCACTCGTTTGGACCCTTTAATGTCGACAAGGTTGAAGAGTCCTTCGAGTTTCATAATCTATCCTATCACAATATCTGATTTTGCTTGCCCGTTGAACGTGGATGGGTGCATCTTGGTGAACTCATCTGCCCTGCAGGAAGTCTTAGTGGAAGGCTGCACTTCCTCTGATTCGTCTTCTACCGCCATGGCTGGCGGTGTAACAGGCATCGTCATAGTCGTGCCGTTGCTGGGCACCAAAGATACAATCAATTATATTATGGTGTGCATCTGCTTTTTTGTGCAGTAAACTGTGCCTGAATCTTTGCCTGTTGAGTGGAAGCATGTTGTTGCTGCACCTCCATTAACTATATGAGCCTCTCCATCATATCGTTTAAACCCGTTCTTTCGGATTCTCCAGAACTTGTCGGATCGTTCTAGGCAGTCTGAGCACTACTTGCAGCGACAACATTCTTTTTTTCCATTACTACAAAAGATAGTAGCTTGTCAACACTCCAAAAATGATAATTTCTATCTATAGGCTCATGGTATAGGGCAATTTATCTCATGAAACGGACACCGAATGCATTCAATCGGGAGATGCATCAAACTTCTAGAATATCTTTTTTTTTAAATACAAGAAAGTGAAACCATGCTCTGATACCAACTTGTCACGCCTAGATCTTGTAAGGGTCGATCATGCCCGCTTGCATCCTTTGCGGAACCGATCATCCTTGCTTGGGCGAGATATCGTACGAGCCTAGAGTTGCGCTCGCACAAAACAAGAACGTGCAGTGGTAGTAATCCATTTGAAACACAAGTTAACAAACACATTCATAGAGAGTTAAACATAAAGTGTAGGAAGAAAATATGCCTTTCATTAATAATTCAGAGTAATTTACATAGAGTTTACATTTGATGCTTATCTCGGCTACATTGATTGCATTACAAAAGAAAACTCAAAAGGTAGGGCGCGCTCCATCAGATAAGCTTTGTCATCCCTACATTACACCCTTATATAGATTGAAAATCCATGCCACCAAAATGAACTGGCTTTAACTATACTTCAAAATAAAAGAGCTTCTAACGTCTCCTCGTCTATCCACTAGCGTTGCACACCCTGAGTGCCTGAAATGTTTGCCTATAAATATGGGTCAGTACAAGCTGTACTGGTGAGCGGGACGAACCCACTCGCCTAAATCAACACTTCCTTATTAGGGGCAAGTATGCATTAAAATTATCATGCTATTAAGAACTAAGTGAATTCAGTTTATATTAGTTACATATTTTTAGAGGAAAAATAACATAGAAACCATATAGCAAATCAGTCGCTTACTCAACCGATGCGCCCCTTTCCTGCAAAAAAATATAAGTATACTTACCATATGCACAAGATAATAGATTAGCATACGTTCTATCCATATACGATTATTGGTGTAATCGACACCATGGAAACTTATCTAAGGCATTGCGGCGTGCCATATCAGCCCGGATAGCAAGCCCCCCTGAAGGTCCCGCAATGCATCGTGCCAAGCACGATCAAATATTTCCCCTGGGTCGATACGGTTCCAGTGTCCTAGAATACTGTTTCGAGGAAATATCAAACCTTGTGCATAAGTTGTCCCAGACTATGCAAATGCGTGAACAGCTCAACTATCATACAATGCATCAGATGAAACAGAAGAAAGTAAAGCAACTATATATATATATATATATATATATATATATATATATATATATATATATATATATATATATATATACACACACACTTATGCAACAGTTCATATTATCTCAAAGTTGTGTTCCAATTTTGGTGTCCCGTGGGTCCAAACTCTCTGAAGCACCAGGTCGCAACCAATATTTCAGATATCGCATTACATCAAGCAGTTTCTTAGTTTCAAACCACAACTGCCTGCTTTAATACAAACCTCATGTTATAGATCGAGTACATTTATATACAAGTTAGTCTATAATTATCCATGTTCTTTTTTTAGTGGTTGGCATGCATTATGGCTAAGAATTTCCTAGGCATTCAGCCGGGCATCATGGATTGAACATTTAAAACATTAGGGATGTAGACGTAAAGAAGTAAAGAAAAAGGATCTGAACCACCCACCGATTAAAGAAAGTGCTGAAAGAAGGAGTCCCCCTAGAGACGATTAAGCGTCAGTTATGCAGACTTGCAATTGTACGAGCATTGAGTTAGAATCCCTTCGCCTATTCTTCCTTCCAAAATCTCCAAGAACCAAAGCTCCAAGCGAGAAAGCCAACAGCAAAAACTTAACAAATCGAAATTAACACCAAAACAAAATCCTAAAGAGAAATTAAGAAAACCAAGCAACAAAATACAAAAACTATCGGACTCATTTTAATATAGAACTATCCATGAGTTGGAAAGGATCATCGCATTTTGCCTGTGGTAAGAGAATATCGAAGATTCTAAACACTAAGTTACGACTCAGACAAACTAGCCACAAGCCCATTATATAGTGCGCATCCTTGTAGGATAGGATTTGAGACTAAACTATGCTGAGGAGACAGAACGCTTCTTATTTCTGGCGTATGTGAAGCTTCTGAACTTGAAGATTCAGAAGCCAGGTATGAGAACTACAAAAACTATCTTCCTGGGTTATGTTGAGAAGAGTGATGCTCGAAGATTTTTTGATATTAAATTAAATCATATCGTCGAATCTCACGACACAAAATTATTTGAAGATAAGTTTGAAAGAAATAAGAACATTATTATCGTGGATATTCCGGAGAATAGTGTGAGTGTACAGGAGGCTAACATTTCTAATGAAGATATAGTCCAAGTAGAAGTTTACATTCTAGAAACAACGATCAAACCAGAACTTGCAGAATCGGCATCCAAGGGAGTGAGGAACAGAAGAAAGGACATCGGAGATAATTTTTTTACCTATCATGTGAAAGCAGATCCACTTACCAATGATGAGTCGATGAAGACCAGAGATGCTATCTTCTTAAGGGAGGCTATCAATGATGAGTATGACTTAATTACCTCTAACAATACTTGGGTATTGGTCGATCTACCTGAAGGAGCTAAACCAATCGGATGTAAATGAATCTTTAAGAAGAATATGAAGGCCGATGGAACTGTTGACAAGTTCAAGACAAGACTGGTAGCCAAAGAATTTTCTCAGAAGCAGGAGATCGACTACTTTGACACATATGCTCTAGTAGCACGTATGATGACCATCAGGATATTGATTTCTTTAAGTATAATTCATAAGCTAGTTATTCATCAAATGTATATTAAAACAATATTCCTAAATAGAGAGTTGACTAAAGAGATTTATATGCAACAACCAGAAGAATTTGTCGTCAAAGGGCTTAAAGACAAAGTCTGCAAGTTGGTGAAATCAATATATGGTCTGAAGCAAGCTCCCAAGATATGGCATGAGAAGTTGGATAAAGTTATAAGATAAAACGGCTACAGAGTGAGTAAGATGGACAAGTGTATTTACACAAAGTTCGCTGATGGAAGAGGAGTCATCGTTTGTCTATACATAGATGACATACTAATTTTGGGTACGGATCTAACACGTGTCACTAAGACAAAGAAGTTTCTCTCATCCAAGTTCAGTTTGAAGGACTTAGGGGAAGCTGATGTTATCTTGGGGATATAAATCATCGGGACAGACACTGGAGTGACTCTGTCATAGTCCCATTATATTGAGAAGATGCCCATACGCTATAAATATTAGGATCTTTCAGGGATAGATACACCGTACAGGTATGACAAAAAGCTGAAGCTAAATCCAAGAAAAAGTGTCAGGCAACTGGAGTACTCAAGCGTCACCAGGAGTTTAATATATGCAACAACTACTCCAAGGCCTGATATAGCTTTCGTCGTAGGGATGCTGAGTCAGTTCACGAGATATATAGGTATTGAGCACTGGAAAGCTGTGAAGAAAGTGATAAGATATATCAAGAGAACATAGAAGTATGCATTTTTCTACAGCGGATATTCGACAGTAGTGGAAGTCTTCAGTGATGCAAGATGGTACTCAGAAGTAGAGAGCGAAAGGTCCATAAGAGGATGCATCTTCTCCATGGGTGGAGCTGCTATATCGTGGAAGTCAAAAAATAGACAATGCTCTCTCATTCCTCTATGAAATCTGAGTTCTATGCACTAGTGACTGCAGAAGATGAAGCAAAATAGCTTAAAGAGCTCATGTATGATCTTTCAGTAGTTGGTGCATAGATTCTGGCAGTATTGATATACTGTGAGAGCCAGGCGACTATAGCAGTGGCATCAAATGACCTCTTCAATGGTAAAAAGAGGACTGTGCGGCTGAAGCACAGGGCAGTGAATGATCTGATAAAGACTGGAGTCATTATCATTATTAATATTCTGAGTTAGAAGAATCTGGCATATCCGTTCTCCAAAGGTCTCAAATGCCAGCTGGTCGAGGATACAGCAAACAAAATAAGATCCTTCAAAGTCTAACATGCAAGATCTGAAAATATTCTCTAGAATCTGGATCGTACACTCTGGCTAGCCATTTATTTATGGATGGTAAGGAGTGCTGAACTTGAGTTGGGTGCCTAAACTCTCCTATATTGTTCGCCAAAAGTAGGATGTAAATCTAGAGTCTTGATCCAATATGACACTAACTGGCACTCCATGCAACCTCACAATCTGTCGTATATATATGTCGGCTAGAATCTTGGTGGACTGTCCAACTCAGAACAGCAAGAAATATGCCGACTTTGTGAATTGATCCCTAATAACCCAAACTACATACTTCCCGATGGGACTCCTTGGAAATTCTGTAACAAAATCTATGATAATATGTTCCCACTTCCACTCAGAGATGGGAATGGTTCTAACATACTCGCGGTCCTCTGATGCTCAAACTTAACCAGTTGACAGATCAAATATTTTGCCACAATCGTGTAATCTTTCTCTTCATCCCATGTCACCCATAGTACTGCCTCAAGTCTCGATACATCTTTGTACCTCCGGGATGAATAAAAAAATAGAGATATGTGCCTCTGTCATCAACTCCTGCCTTAACTCTCTATTCGAAATATATAGGAAATTTTTGCACCTTAATGTCCCATCCTCATAGATCCAAAGTCCCATCTGCATACCGGCTTCAGTCCTCTCTCTCTATATATCTACTAATATAGCATCTGTCGATAATGCCCCATTGATTCTCTCAACTAGTGAAGGCTGAACCTCAAAATTATCTAACAGTCCACTCTGTCCGGGCAGAATAATCTCTACCCCAAGCTCATGAATGTCCTCTAATAGTTGGGGCTGCATCATCAAGAAATAAGCTGTGGACTTCCTGCTGAGTGCATCTGCTATGACGTTCACCTTGCCCAGATGGTACTACAAATCTATATCATAGTCAACCATTAACTCTAACCAATGTCTCTGCCTCAAGTTTAGCTCCTTCTGAGTGTAGACATACTTTAGACTCTTGTGATCAGTAAAAATCTTCACTCGCTCTCCGTAAATATAGTGCCTCCATATCATCAGTGCAAATATTACTACAGCTAGCTCAAAATCGTGCATCGGGTTGTTTTTCTCATGAACTTTCAACTGCCTCGATACATAAGTGATAAATTTTATATGTTGCATCAAAACATATCCCAATCAACTACCTGAAGCATCACTATATACTATAAATCCTTCCGATCCTGAAGGAAGAGTCAAAATAGGTGTTGTTGTCAACCGCTTCTTCAACTCTTCGAAGGCCTTCTAACACTCCTCTGTTCATAAAAACTCCTGGTCCTTATATGTCAACCGCGTCATAAGCTCTGCAATCCTTGAGAAGTTTTGCATAAACCATCGATACTATCTAGCAAGTCCGAGAAAACTCCTAACCTCTGCTACTGAGGTAGGTGTAGGCCATGTCTAAATTGCAACAACCTTCTACGGATCAAATAAAAGTCCTTCTCCTAAAATTATGTGTCCAAGAAAAGGTACTCTGTCCAAGCAGAACTCACATTTGCTAAGCTTGGCATACCTCTCCTTCCTCAACGTATCTAATACGATTCTAAGATGCTTCTCGTGTTCTTTGTGGCTCTTGGAGTACACCAAAATATCATCAATAAATATAACCACGAACTTATCCAAATACTCATGGAAGACCTTATTTATTAAGTTCATAAATACAGTTGGCGTGTTGGTTAAACCAAATATCATAAGTAATAGTGGTCGTACTTGGTCCTGAAATCTGATTTTGGTATATCTTCCTTCCGCACTTTGATCTGATGATAGATGGATCTGGGATTGATATTTGAGAATACACAAGCACCACTCAGCTAATCGAACAAATCAATAATGCAAGATAAAGGATACTTGTTCTTGTTTAGTGCTCTGTGATCAATGGACAGACGTACCATCCCATCCTTTTTTGGTACAAATAAGATAGGTGCTCCCCAAGGTGAAATACTAGCTCGAATAAAGCCTTTCTCTAGAAGATCATCAACTTATTTTTTCAGTTCCACTAACTCCTTGAATGTTAACCGGTATACAGATAAAGTAATGAGCTCTTCTGCCGAAGTTAAGTCAATGGTGAATTCTATCTCCTAATCAGGTGATAAACCTAAAAGATCGTTGGGAAACACATCCACAAATTTGGTTACAACCTTTGGGTACTATGTTTCCTCTTCTACAATGAGTGCCTTACGGGTAAGCTTGGCACCCTGCTCTCTGGCTCCCCGAAGAAACTCAAACTCCGGATGACCAGGTGGTCTAAAGATAACACGTCCACGTCGATAATCTAAATTCGTAAGGTACTGACTCAACCAGTCCATACCAAGTACAACGTTATAATCTGGCATGGACAAGATCAATAATTGAGCTCGCATCTCACGACCACAAACTACTACCAAACAAGATATACAAGTGTCACTAACCGGGATGATACCTTCTCCAGTAAGTATTCTAATAGTTTTCAGAAGAGGTGAGCTAGCTACTCTATGTGTGGCTATGAAACTTACAACTATGAAAGAATGCCATGCTCCTGAGTCGAATAATACTAAGCAGGTAATGAAGATACTAATATAGTACCTGCAATGAACTCTCATGTAGTCTCTACCTTATCAATAGTCATGGCAAAAGCCTGACCTCGTCCCTGAGCTATTACTTATTGTTGAGATTATACCTGCTGGAAGAGCTCTGCCTGTGGTGCCAAAGGTGGACTCGGTTGATACCCTCCTGGTGCAAGTGGTCTGACTGGTCTGACTACTCCAACTCTCACCTGTGGTGCTCCTGGTATTGGATAAGATGGCCTAGGTGGCTGTTGGGCTGGTCTCAGTGCGGGTAAGGCTGGTCGATAAATCATCGATGCTCCTCTTCGGGGCTCCTTATAGTCCCGTACCGAGTGTTATCCTAATCTGCAAATCAAGCATAGTCATAATTTGTATCAATAATCACTCACGAGATAGCCTTGTTTGCCACAATATTGGCAAGTAGGGAATCTCGGTGGGGCTGCTCTAGGTGACTGGTGCATATGAGGTCTCTTTACAGCTCATCCCTGCAGTGCTAGAGCTAGTACTAGTGCATGTGGCCGATTCTGGTTAGAATCTCTCCTAATGATGCATTCCAGGCGTTTAGCTGCGATAAGGACATCCGTATATGAAGTTGGTACAACGGATCCAATCTGTCTCTGCAGCTCAAAACTCAAGCCATCAAATAATTCTTTGCCTTCTCTTCTTCTGTCGGGATCAGAATAGGAGTGAAGTGGCTCAATCTTATAAACTCCATATTATACTCTTCTACAGTCATATTGCCCTAAGTGAGGCGATTAAACTTATCCCAAAGTTCCGATCTAGCAATAGAAGGAATGTACATATCTTAGAAGAGTCTAGAGAACTCCTCCAAAGTAACTCGGTCTAGCCTGAGTCATTTCTTCTCAGTGAGCCACCAGTGAGGTGCATTGCCTGTCAGTTGTATCTTGACGGCAGTCATCCAATGCTCCCTTGGAAGCTCAGCTGCTTCCAATTGATGTTGGATGTTTGTGAGCTACTCATGAACTTTAGTGGGCTCTTCCTTGACTGAAAAGGTATGTGGCTTTAGGTGATGGATATCTAAGATGGATATTGTCGATGGCTGTCTAGCTGGTAGAGTTGCCTGCTCTAGTACTGTAACTATACTATCCCTTAAGTTTTTTGCCTGGTGCTGCTGAGCCTCTTATTAAATTTGCTACTGGGCTTGCATCATTTCATAGATTACTTGAAATAACTGATGTCCGTCCATAGGCTGCCCTGGCTAAAAAACTGGTAGCGATGGTATCGGTGGAGTGAATTATGGTGGTGGTAGAATATCGTCTCTCCGGAACCTCGTGGCATTCTAATCTTCCAGGTTGCTTGGTTAAGTGCATGGATCTCCACTCAATGGTGTCACCCCGTCGTCGTAAGTAACCACAACACATTGTGGTGTATCTGTGGGAGTCTCATCACTAGTTTCTGGATCCATTACTCTACACACAAAGTAAACTATAAGGATTGCTCAGACGAATCAAGGCATGATGCAAGTGAAGAAATTAATTTGAGTTCGATATAGAGGTCAAGAATGTGTCAATATGTGGATGAGATCCTATAATTTTATTCTATTCTAATAGCAGGCTTGCTCGGTTTCGCAAATAAAATTGAAGTAATATATTCGTTGACCTACATGGTCCACTATAAAATCTATGTCACGCCCCAGTACCAAAATACCAAGGGACTAGCCATGTGGCAATGGCCAGAATATGTCAACATGTCATGCCCCAGTGCCAAAATACCAATGGACAAACCCTATGTAATGGACCCGTTATAGTGCAATTAAGATGTAATACATATAAATATTGGTCTACAATACTTGTCACAGTTTATATATCTAATCTCATCCATAATAAGAATTAAGTTCACAAAGAGATAGTACAGTCACAATAATAATAAAATAAAATTGTCCATCACAACGCAGTAAAAATAATGTCATGGAGAATAATCCGTTATCAAATAATGGAAAGAGAAAATAACCAAGTACAAATATCGAAAAGTCACTAAACCAAGTCCAAATGCGTAAGAAACACTAAGCAAAAAATAAATAGATAAAATAACAGTATGCTCAAGAGAAGTCCTCCCAGACAACCTCGTCCTCTGGTGCAAGTAATGCTCCAATGTCAACTCCTAACCCGTAAACTTCGAGATAACTCTCCTCGTCTATACATGGGGATATAATCCAGATTCAGGTCTTCAGGGGAAATATCAAGGTACAATAAACACTCAAGCCAAAGTAACAGTAAATAATAATTAGTATGCTCAAGGAAAACTATCATAACCAGCTAAGTGAATGCACATGAGAGCACCCTCCATACATGTCATACACTTGCTGCAAGTCTTATCTTGGCTGCTCTTGCCCATTATTTGCCTCTGCTCTGGCTGTTAGGGTAAACCTCCTTGATAAGTTAATTATAGAGCTAGGCATTGTCTTACCCCATATGTATCTGAATACCAAATAATAGAAAAATAGGTGGATAAGCATCTCTGGACACCTCTAATATAGCACACATTGATGCCCTTGTACATTGATGCCCATTTTCCCCAGCCTCTCCAAGATTAGCATCCGGTCCCTCACTGCTTTTTACATGTTTAACATTATTTTGTTTGCCAGACCCTTTAGCCAAATTAATAATATATACCTCTCTTTCAGATATCGGGGACGAATCTGGTCATAAGCCAGGGCAAAGTTGAAATTGCCGCTCGGGGATGCTTTCCAAGTCCATTTGTCACAGTCAATGAGCGGTTGTATGCCTACTTATTCTATCTCCTCTGTATAGTGGCCCTCTACAAAGTGGCCATCTAAATGCCAGGCACCTACTCTGATTATGGAGCTTACTTACTTCTTCCTCCCCACAAGTTCGAAGGAGTGCCACCCAATCCACTCGACTTTGCTTTGATGATTAAGCCACGGATCGAACCATAAGTGAGTGTCGTTCCCATTACAGATTTCTCTAGTGATAAATGGTTTTACTTTGTGTTTGTACTGCATGATTATTTTAAACGTTACTGAGTGGTTATTATCAATTTAGAGCATCCATAAATTTGTGTTCTTTACGTACCTGTTATGCATCTAATTCCCCTATAATGACCATTTACATTAGAATTTCCAGGAAAATTTTATTGTAGATAGATCTTTTAGAAAGAGTAAAGAGCGCAAGCCCACTTCTCCCTCGTCTTTGGGCTGACACAGGTCCCTCCAAGCTATGGCATGGATGCTCCCTCGCCATATGAATTCAGCAATATCTTCTCCACCTTGTTTATCATAGCTATCAGAAGCATAACGGTCTAGAGCCAAAATAAGGAGATGGCTGCCACCACTGATCGGATAAGCTCTATTCGACCACCAAAAGATAAGCACTGAGCTTGCTAGCCTTCAATGCGATGCTTAACGTACTCCACCAGACTTTACAATCCTGTTCCCACGTGTAGTTCCTGACAGCGGGAGGCCCAAGTATTTTACAGGCAGGGTACCTTTATCAATTTGAATGATGTTCTTTAATACCTCCTAGTTCTGACAATGCATATTGAAGTAGATTTTACTTTTATCTTTGTTTACC
Source organism: Iris macrosiphon (assembly GCA_036927795.1). Taxonomy (NCBI): domain Eukaryota; kingdom Viridiplantae; phylum Streptophyta; class Magnoliopsida; order Asparagales; family Iridaceae; genus Iris; species Iris macrosiphon. The sequence goes on from JAYESA010000004.1 coordinate 182,166,154, forward strand.
TACAGTCCAGATAGGTGTCTAAACTCCTATAATAGCTGCACTATTATATTCAGGCTCCTGGGGAAGGGACTAGGAATACTAACAAATCATCCGCATATATCAGATGGGATATAGTAGGGATGATGTTCCTATAGAACAGAGTAATCTGCCTGCAATGTACCGCCAAGTCCATCGGATATGAGAAGTACTCCATCACCAATGTAAACAAGTACGGGGAAAGTTGGTCCCCCTGTCTCAGGTACCGGTTGCTCTGAAAGAATTCATACGGCCTCCCCTTGATGAGGATAGAAAAGAATGGTATCGAGATACACTCCCATATCAGCGCTACCCACTTATCATCAAATCCCATGGCTGCTATCACCTTGCAGACGAATTCCTTATTCACCGAGTTGTACACCTTCCGGAGATCCAATTTCATGCACGCCTTGCTCCCCCCTATTTTGTTGACTTTTTTGACCATTACATGTTCTAACAAGCTATTTTCAGCGATAGACCTCCCCGTGATTAACGCGGCTTGATTGGCTGAGATAAGCCCTTGTATGATCAACTCCATGCATCTGCACATGATAGAGGTGATGATCTTGTACAGAAAGTTATAGCAGGCAATGGGATGGAAGTTATAAAGTGATGTAGCACCCTCCTTCTTAGGAATAAGAGTGAGGGATGTGTGATTCAGTTCCTTTAGGAGCCTTCCATTGGTGAAAAAATCCTGCACAACAGATAGGATCATATACTTTAGGTCCTCCCAATAAACTTTAAAAAAACTTACTATTGAAGCCATCTGGCCCTGGTACTTTATCTGGGTCGGCCCCCTTGATTATTGCTTCTACCTCCTCCAATGAAACATGTGCGAGAAGACGATGATTTTTGGATGTAGCTACCAGCCTCTTACATATAATCTCAGGGAACTCGCCACATTAGTTGTCTTGATTATAGAGTTTTTTGTAGAACTCTATTGCCTTCTCTTGCATCTCATGTGCCTTCGCCACTTCCTTTCCATCCTCATTTATGATTTTGGAGATTGAGTTTCGATGTTGTCTTATTTTGATGATGTCATAGTAAAATTTAGTACAGCGGTCACCCTCCTTAAGCCAAGCGCACTTCGCACGTTGGGCCAATTGAACCTCTTTGACCTGCATAATAACCCGAACCCGCTCAAGCAAGGATTGCTTATTCCCAACCAAGCCCGAGTCCTATGGGGAGCCCCGGAGTTGCTCTTGGACTTTAGCCAGTTTCTCTTATATCCTTTCCAGGTCGTCCGATTGGACCAGGTCCACACGTATCCCGTCCTCACCAGTCCCTTCAGTCTAGATTATAGGAGACATTGTTAGAAATCGACAAGGATGTAATCGGGAACTCGTTGGCCTCCTACTTTCTCCAGTTTGTACAACAAGGCATTAAAATCACCCACCAGAATAAGAAGTACCCGAGTTGCATATCCGCTGTGCCCTATTATTATGCGCATAAACGGTACCATATAAGAAAGAAAGACCTCCCACATTAGCAAATTGTATTGTAATGAGTTACTCAGTATTGAGGATAAGCCTATCTGCCCATGTTTTTGTGTCCCACATTACCCAGATTCTCACTATTCCATAGGTAGCTAAATTGTTAGATTGCTTCCACCCAGTAGGAGTGCGTCTTGTTAGCATTTTTTCTCCCTTAATCTTAGTCTCCCATAGAGCGATAATCGAGCTTTGTGTCTTTCCAAAGACATCTCTAATCTCTCTCCATCTCCCCAATGAACACGTGCCTCTGGTATTCCATGTAAGGATAGTCATTTAATTTAATTTATTGGATTGGCCTATATCTTTCGCTAAACATACTGTGAGGTCATTAGTGAGTTCAGACCGCATTCTATGCAACTCTGCATTATTCGAGGCATTCCACCCTCCTTGGATCACAAGAGAATGCTCCACCGTAGATTGTCTATACATATACCATCGGCCTCCTTCTCTTTGCTGCTCCCTGCCTGATTGGTCAAACTATCCCCTTTTGACCCAGTCTGTTGTCTCTTCCTTGCTTGAGATTGTGGAGGTTGCTGACGTTACCCCCCCCCCCCCACCTCCCAATGTGTTTGGCCTTGATGACTTCCTTCTAGTCATCATGGAGGGGTTACCCACAAAAGGAACTACTTGAATATACACCAACTGTTCTACTTCAGTCGATTCTTCTAGTTGGGCCTCCCCCATCGTCCTCTTCCCCAGTTGACTGGAAGTATTGCTCTCCTTTGCCCATTGTGCACTAGTTGTGGCTATTAAGGTATGCCTCCCTCTCTCACTGCGGTCTGAGTTATTTGATTCAACTATAACCATTTCCTGCTCATTACTCTCCATATGTCGTCCAACTGCATTTGTCCCTACCTCCATTGTGCCTTCCAGATTCTTCTCTTCCTCTCCCTCCTTCGTGTGGCCCTGACTTCCCTCCGACAGATCCTCCGAACTAGCGTTGTCTTTGCTCACCGGGAAAATCTGACTTACATGCCCAAAATAGGAGCACTGACTGCAAACCAGAGGGACCTATTCATATTTAATTACCTGCAACAGAATTTCCCCCGTAGGCAGAATGAACTCTACTATCTTAGCAATACACTTGAAGCCTTTATTTCTACGAACGCCCGTGCATACCTGATCCTCATCGTCTTTGTTGTCACTTCATCTAGTTTGATCGGTCTTCCAATAAGACTTGCCAGTTTCATAATCATAGGTTCAACCCAGTATAAGGTGGGTAAATTGGGGATTCTAATCCACACAGGGACTGTGTGCAGTAATTCTTGCTCTTATTTAGCATCACTCTACCACTCCTTGATGGTAACTAAAATGCTATCAAACATCCTGGGGCCTCCATTCATGATCTGTTTTGTGTCCTCCTTCAATCCAAATCTGATAAAGAACAAACCATTTTCTCTGGAAAGGATCTCCATAGAGCCACGTGGTCACCAAACGCGACTTGCATATGCTCGAAATATACTATAGAATGGTATGTCCTCTAAAAAAAATGCGACCAAAGTGTTGCTTCATAATGAGGCTGCCTCCGTAAGATCCTTTGTGATGAATTATGCAACCCTCATATTGCCTTCCAAGGTTCTTGGCTCAACGTAGCACCATTGTAAGCCACTTTCATCCTCCAGTGGCCTGCAAATATCTGCCCATGAACACCAACCCCCTTTTGCTACCTCTCCTTGTTCTTCCCATAGATTTTGTCGCATGACTTGAGTGCCTCCAGATTCCTTTATGCGATCCCTAGGCGGGGAGGTCCCTCCGTGCCGATTATATCCATTCCCCTCTCCTTCCCGTTCCTCGGCCGGCATTGGTTCTTTGCCGCCCGAGCGATTAGGAACCTCCTTGTCGCCTCCGTTCCTATTTTGACCATACCCCCTCGTCGAGGTCTATGCTTGCACGTGTGTTTTCCTTGCCTCTCCTACACTATTCAGGCCTGTGTTTACTGTGGGACATTCTATGTATCTACCCTATATTCCTTCCCGCCTATGCCTCACTACTGTGGACCATCCAACTTCCTCCGCCCGCGCCCCGTGTGACTCCTCGTGTTCTCCCTCAAGATCATCTTCTCTTCCATCTCTAGGTTTCCATGAGTTCCTTCGGAACCCTAGATCATAAGGAACCCTAGCTGCTGCTATATATATATATATATATATATATATATATATATATATATATTAACCGTCTAATATATGGAATATAAGGATGAGTCCCAACTCAGGAAGCATCTAATCTCGAAAAGTCGAGCGATGCCCATAAAGGTATACAACAAAATGGAAAAGTATACCCCCCAAAATCTAAAAACAAGACCATTCAAACAGTTTCACGCTCTCTGTGCACAACCTTCTCCAGCTGACGCATAAGCTGCGTGTCAAATGTGAATACCTCGTCCCTTACCAGCGAATAACAAAGTTTGGCAAAAGCCCCTGCTATGTTGTTTTCCCTTAAGGAGTACCAAGAGACTCTCCACATACAAGATAAATCCCTCAACTCGCAAAAAGTCTTATGAAGTCCCCAACTCGGTTGATACCTGCCTTCTAGATCGTCTACAATGTGCTTATCTATTATCTGAAATACAATATTTTGAATGCCCTAATGTTGTCCCAACCTCAAGCCCTTGAGAATAAGACTACCAAATATCGCATGTATAGGCCCTCTCTCATATCTACAGCTCAAGCCATAAGTCATATCCTCTTAGAAATTTCTGATAATAAAACCCCCATCCCAAGGCCCTAACGTACCCCTGTGTTTTACGGATATATTACAGGTGAGCCAGTTCTCCTCTACCGCTTTCCAAGGTCACAATATCCTTGGAGCTTTGGTTCTACTGGCCCTTCTAATGAAGCTCAGGATGGCTTCGCTGAGATGTGTGCACGCACGAAGAGGGTTATTAGTCTACCTCTCCACTTCGGGAATCAATCGATGTGCCGAGAATATATTTTCCCCATACCTGGCTTTGTTTCTATTTTTTCAAAGCACCCATAAAGAAGTGCCCGCAATCACCTATTTGGCATGTGTCCCACCCAAATTCTACTAGTTGTCTAGATGTTGAGCTAGATCCCTGCTACCTCTGAAGACTGAGCACGCCTGGTGTAGATGCGACCATACCTCCTGAGCCATGTTCCCATAAAGAAATATATGTTCAACCATTTTTACCTTAGCTTCTTTGCAGCAATGACACTTAGAAGCCAATAAGAATCCTATTTACGATAATTTATCGTCTATAGGAAGCCTATCGTGGATAATACGCTAAATGAGAATGGACCATTTCACCTGGATGTAAGGACCCCAAATGTTAGCTAATCTGACCACTTTTGGTGAGCAGAATCACACCAAATTCCAAGCTGACAAAGTAGAAAAATAACTAGAGGCATTTGGCTTCCAAATGTGTTGATCTAGTTTATTGGTCAATTTTAATCCCTCCTCAAGGATACGATCACAGATAGCCTGATCAACTATCCCCAAAAGCATATGCCAATCCCAATTTCCATTGCAGAAGAACTCCCTGACCTGTTGTGCCAGATCTCCTGTCTCCTTGCTAGCTTGCCATACAACGACTAATCCTCCCACCGACTGCTTACCCGTCCGTCCCCGTGGAACACCGCTATGTGACTTTCACCAACATCTCTAGCCCAGAGCAACCACTTCCAGAAGCCTGAAGTGCAAAAAGTTTCAACGGCCAGACATGCGTGAGAGCGGATAGCATATTTGTAATGGAAAATTTTGTACCACAGCAAATCCTGGGAACAGAATTTCCACCACAATTTAATTAAGAATGTTGCATGAATATCCTAGAGTCTGCGTACTCCCAGACCGCCTTCGATCTCCGATATGGCAATGGTGGACCAACTCGACCAAATCCGATGCTCCACTCCCTTCTTCAAACCCCAAAAAGTAGGAAAACATAGTCTCAATCCTAGAGTAGACACAACTAGGAGGCGAACAAACAATAAAAGTAAAAATAGGTACAGAGGAAAGAATGAGCTTGGCTAGAATGAGCTTACCTCCTAGAGATAGCAACCGATTATGCCACCCCGTGATGCACTCTTCGATCTTGTGGATAATAGGCTCAAACATGATAGTAGTATGACGTTTCCCCAAAATCTAAACTCTAAGATACACAAAAGGGGGATTTCGATCTTGAAGCCCATGATTTCGATGAGACTGTAACATCTTTGACCAGGAAAGGAAGGGTCGATGATGACACTGCTCTTAGGTTTACTGATCAAGAACCCCAAGACTCTCTTGAAGGAGGAAAGGAGTGGCATCACCTTATAGACCGAGCTATTCTCACCCGAACTGTCATGCCCCAGTCCCAAAATACGTAGGACTATGACACGTAAGCATGTCAGCCGCATGTATATGAAAACTCTAATATATGGAAACCATAACACATGCGTACGCTGTATAATGAACAATAATTCATAAGTGGTAAAACTATCACAAGTCATAGGGTATGATCTAATCTCATCTACAAAAATCAAATATAAATGAATAACCAATATCTATAATTAGATCTCAATATGAAGTATCTAAAGATGATAGTCGGATGGAAATAAATCCACTACCGAACTAGAATATAATATAAACACAATATAAGTACATCCATTAATAAGCAATAAGGTTCGAAGAGAGACATCCGTGAACTATACGTAGAAAGTTTGGATCTGCGCTCCTGCGAATACTCATGAACATCTACACCTGGAAAGGGACCAGGTCCTCAGAGGGACATAACAAGATACATAAAAGTATGCCATAAAGTAAATACTGTGAAAACTCAAGGGTGAACTAGCAAGCTAAGTGAAATACAATTTGAAGACAACATTGGTACGTATGGGTAGGTAAAAAGTATAAAGCGTAGCATCGAGCCAGAGGCTAAGTATCTGGCATTAGCTATAAACTGGATGCTAGATGTATATGCTGACTACATCACCGATCATGATAGCGCACAGCTAGTAACCTCTGTCGGATGTATCGACAAGCATATACTCCCATAATCGGGTAACACTGATCCCATAACCGGGCAACACTGAGGCTCATGGCCCCTCAATTTACTCTAAAACTATGGCAACTAAATGTCTGTCCCATACGCCTACTAATTGTCTTCCCTACCCCATGTCAATGTACAAGTCACGAATACGATATGGACATCTCATACTCTAATGCAAGTCTCTATAGAAATAAACAACTAAGCTAAATACCATCACACGTACTGCTCATACTGATGGCCAGTCAGTCATGAGGCACGCATCCCTATATGAACTTACTATGTGGCATGTAATGATATGTGTCAAGGCCTGGGAAGTCATACCGATAACTCTACAACTTTAGGTGGGTCCACTAGACACTAAGTCAGACACAAGTCCTAACGTCAATGCCTTCGTTGACTGCACCCGAGTCTCTCTCGGACACGCATAATTAAAATAATAAACATGCAGCTAATAATACATAATTTAAATAATACAAAAAGGTAAGATATACTTGCCTAGGTCCTCAAGCTATGAGTGCCAATAACCTATTCTAGAAGTCGTACAAATTAATCCAATATATCCTCGGGGTCAGTGTGCACAGGAACGGGAATCGAGGGTGACTGCTACAGGTCATCTGGCAAGGGTGATGGTCCATGATGACGAGGATGACAGTGATGATATATATTAATTAGGGTTAAGGTGATTACAATGGTGATGATAATGGAAATGATGATAATGGTAGTTATGTGGATGATGATGGGGTGATGGTGATGACGAGGATGATGATAGGGGTAATGGTGATGACGTGGATGATAATGTGAAGGATGGTGATGACGAGGATGATGATGTGGATGATGGTGACGATGATGATAACGAAGATAACGACGATGATATGGATGATGGTGATGACGAGGATGATGATGTGGGTGATAGAGATGATAAGCATGACGATGTGGATGATGGTGATAACGAGGATGATGATAGGGGAAATGGTGATGACATGGATGATAATGTGAAGGATAGTGATGTCGAGGATGATGATGTGGATGATAGTGACGATGATGATAACGAAGATAACGACGATGATATGGATGATGGTGATGATGAGGATGATGATGTGGGTGATGGAGATAATGAGGATGACGATGTGGATGATAGTAATGATGAGGATGATGATGTGGATGATGGTGATGACGAGGATGATGATGTGGGTGATGGAGATGACTAGGATAAGATAATTATGATGGGGGGATATTGATGTTGCTAATGATGATGATGATTACTGCTGACCGAAGTCTGGCCAGGGGGTGGGAAGGTCCGGCCAAGGGAGGGGAGGTCCGGCCAGGGGAGGTGTTGGTGACAGGGAGGAGAGGAGGTTGTGGTTCAGGAAAGGGAGAGGAGTTCGTGGTGGTGCTGGTGGTGACGATGTAGACGATGGTAATGAGGACGATGATATGGATGATGGTGATAAGGACGATGATATGGATGATGGTGATAAGGACGATGTGGGTGATGGAGATGACTAGGATGAGATGATTATAATGGGGGGATGTTGATGTTGCTAATGATGATGATGATTACTACTGAATGGAGTCCGACCAGGGGGAGGGGAGGTCCGGCTAGGGGAAGGGAGGTCCGGCCAGGGGAGGTGTTGGTGACAGGAAGGAGAGGAGGTTGTGGTTCAGGGAAGGGAGAGGAGTTTGTGGTGGTGCTGGTGGTGTGAGGTGCTGCCGATAGTGATGTCAAGGGAAGGAAGTTCTCAGGAAGGAAGGAGGTCGAGGGGGGTGAGAGCAGGGAGGAGGTGGAATGGTGGTCGAGGAGGAGGTCAGGGCCGAGCTCGGTGCTCAGGCAAAGACCGGAGGGGAGATGGTGGCGAGGGGAGATGGTGGCGAGGGGAGTCGGAGAAGAGAGGTGGAGGTCGTGATGGAGTTGGACAGCGGCGGTGGCGTACAGCGAAGGTCAGGATGAGGAGGTAAGGGAGATGAAGAAGACGACGAGGGAGAGGAGATCATGAGCGGCTCGGTAGAGAAGGATGGCCGGCGGGGGAGACCGGTGAGGATCGTGGCTCAGGGATCGGGTATCAGTCGACGGCTGGCAGAGGGGAGGAGAGGAATCAAGGTGAGTGCAAGGGAGGTTATCGAGATGGTGGTGGTGGTGCATGGACTCAGCGAGGAAGGAGGGGAGGTCAAGGTGATGATGGTGACATTAATGGCGGTGGTGGTATAGAGGATCCGGCGAGGGAGGTCGACGACGGAGGTGAGGGCAGTGGTCGGGGCTACGCGGAGGCGTCGTGGTCGAGCAGGAGGTCGTGATGTCGGAGAGATGGAGGAGAGGACTGGGGTGGTTACGGCTTGTTAGGCTGCTGTCAATGGAGGGGGTGCAGGGTGGAGAACGGTGGGGTCTCCGGTCGGTTGGCCAGGGAAGATCACCGGAGAAGGGGGTGCACAGGAAGAGGGAAGGGGATGAATAGTAGCCGGCTAGAAATAGGGTTGGGGTTTTGATGTGGGAAAAAATATAGGAAAGAATTTTTTATCCATATGGAATTTGACCTAGACAAGTTTGACTTTGGTCAACATCCTCTTGGGTTGGGCCTTGGTCTCACATGAGGATGTTTGGAGGGCGATAATTGCATTATTTAAATACAATGATTGGTTTAAAATAAAGGGGGCGATGTTACGCGTTACATATTTCAAAAATTATGGAAATATTCCTACGAAGGGGAAAGTTGGATTTATTTATGTATTTTCCAATGGTGTGGATACCTCAATACGCTTTTGCATAAAAGTGCCCGACAATTTAAAAAATAACACAAAAATAGAATTTGGGTTTTAATTAATTAAATTACCATGCAAGGTGTTCTAAAATTAATTAGAAGTACATGGGGATAAAATTAGGTGGGACATAAGTGTCATAGGCATAGAGAATTCGGTGTAGAATATTATCATAATTTTGGGTTGCATAAAACGGTCAAGATTGTGTCTCCAATTTCGATTGGAACGCACAAAGGTACAAAGTTGAATTTATTATAGAATTAAATAATAATGTCTACGACGAATGTTGTGCGACTAAAATATAGCACAAGAAAGTATAATTATAAGTTACACAAAGGTCAAAATGGTAGGCGAGCACGTCTAGGATAAGGTTGTGAAATTTGTAGATAGGCAATGGCTAGTGTAGTGCTCCAATTATCGAAGCAACGGTAAGGTGCGCTAAGCGATATAAATATTGTATAGTTAAATCAAATATCGTGTTCTATTTTTAATTGGGTTCAACTAGCCATAATTTTACTATCTAAGCCAAGTAGGCCTAATTTTGGGTGAGAGAGTTTACACCAACAGAAGATAAGAATATCGTTAGCGTATCCTAGGTGTGAGATGACCGGGCAACCACTATGTATGGAGAACACATTAGGCGTCCGGGAGTAAACTGGTAAAGGTTCCTACTTAATGTCTCAACAGCGATAATGTAAAGCGCCGGAGACATTGGGTCGCCTTGACGCACCCCTCTAGACGACTTAAAAAAGCCTGCAGGAATGCCGTTGATGACAAGGGAGAACCAAGAATTAGAAATAGAATAATATATTAGCTTAATCCAATGATTACTGATGCCGAATCATCTCATGACCCAAATCAAGTAATGCCAGTCTAGCCTGTCGTAGGCCTTTGTCAGATCTAATTTAATAACGATGTTCCTACCACTTTTCTTATTACCCAAGTCCGACATCAGTTCCTGCGCCAGAATAATGTTATCGACAATCTTTCGGCCCCTTACAAACCCACTTTGCTTAGGCAAAATGATCCTAGGGAGGATCCAGGCCAATCTGTTAGAAAGAAGTTTCGAGATAACCTTGTTAACAAAATTGTAAATGCTAATAGGACGATAATCCGAGAAAGACTATGGGTTGTCGCACTTCTGGATGAGTAACAGGTTGGTGCCCGATATAGACCTCGGGTATTCTGCACCAGAGATAAAGAATTGAACTGCTTCCAGAAAATCGTATTTGACCGTGTCCCAACAATGAACAAAAATTCTCCATTGAAGCCATCCAGACCCGCCGAGCTGCCTTTGTCGAGAGATTTTACAGTACTCTCAATCTCTTCCATGGAATGAGCCATACTGAGGGAGGCATTGTCGCCTTCAAAAATGAGGGGGGATAACTTCTAAGAAACGATCATATTTAGAAATAGAATTTTTAAGAAAGAGGTTGGGGAAGTACTCAACTGCAGAAGCCTTGATCTCCTCTAGATTCGAAGTAAAAGTATGATGCTCAGTGTTTAAGCGATTGATTGAGAGCTTGAATCTCTTACTTTTGAAGCAAGTATGAAAGTAAGCGGTGTTCCTATCACCATCGATGTCTCATTTGGTATGTGCCTTCTGCCTCCAAAAGTCATATTTAATTTGAAGCTTCCTGGTGAGATGTGCCTGAGCATCCTGGAGGCGAAGCAATCCACTATCCTCCCTGGAGTTGTCAAACTCCCTTTTCGTACGGTTGACTGCTAACTCAGCCTTCTTGAGTTCATCCAAGATGTTACAGAATGCGTTAAAGCTCTAGCCCGAGAGAGCCTTCCTAGTAGCTGCATGTTTCAGACCCAACTGTGGGAGACTATTGGGATGTGAAGTTGAAGACCAGGCCACTATAGCCACCCCTTGGAATTCAGAGTGTTGGTTCCAAAATAAGAGAAATCTCTGACTTGGCGTCTGTCTTGATCAATTAGAATGAGAAGACACTACTTAAATATAAAGAAATAGTGACGGCCATTTTTTGTCACCAAAATATTACTATTCACTATTAGCAACTACCAGGCGACGGTATTAGAAGAAAAACACCCGTCGGTAAACATCACGTCACTAAAAGATTCTGTCGCCAATTAGTAATTTTTTTACTATAAATTGGCATAATTGCGACGTCGATTTAGTTGACATCTATGCAATATTTCAGCAATGGATTCATTAAGCGTCTCTTTAGTGACGTATAAGCGATAGTAATTTAGTTTATAATGACGTCTAGATAGTGACGAATTTGTGTCAAAAATGGCGTCGGTTTAGCGACGTTATAGCGACGTTATAGCGACATTATTTATGTTCCTGATACTGAAAAAAGTCTGATACTCAAGTTGGTGACGGAATAACGAAATTACTTATTGTCGGGCGGAAGTCGCTTGTCCGTCGATGTATGTCGATAATCCGTCACCCAAGAATAGAAATTTACTTGGCGACGGTTGTATCAGTCGCAAGTATGTCGTAGGTAGCTACTAAGTCGACGTATGTCCGTCGCTAATATGCACATAACTGCAAAAAAACTTTTAAATATAGATATCCTAGCATGTTTGGTTTATATAAAATATATTAAACACTATCAATATATCAACCACCCATGGCAACTCGTTGTAGAATTTTCGTCCAATAGACCTTCAACGGCATAAACGCATGCTGGAAACACACACGAGACATAATTCAGGAAAGATATCTAATTAACATAATAAAATAAATTGTATACATAAACAACATCCACAAGTCCACGATCATGACAACACAAATAAATAATGTCCACAAGTCTGCGATTACTACAACACAAATATATATCAAATATAAAGAAAATTATCGATCTGGCGGTGTTTACTGGTCACGCAAACGTTCGAGGATGTTTGAAGAAATTTTATTCAGTAATTCAGAAGGTAGTGAACCAAACGCCTCCGGCGGCAATAAACTTAGGAGTCACATTACTGTATCAACAGATAGAATAGTGCCAGAAGCAAGAGCGGGAGGAGCACAGGAAGCCAACGGTGGAGGTCTCATCAAGCTATTGATCAACTCATGCATACCCACCACTATGGCCTACAATGTGGTCATCGTCGTAACAAGTTGATCTATCCTATCAGGTTGTGCTGCAGGAGAAGATGTCGGCGGTGGTGGTCTCGAGAATACCGACATCTGCAACGCCAAGGAGCCGGTACCGTAGACGCGCCCACCTTTCCCTCTTCTGCCAGTGACATGTACAAAATGTTTGTTCATCCGAGCGTCCATGGAAGAGGACGTTGTAGTGGGCGAAGACCCAGTGACACTCTCTTTCACCCCATCCTGAGTGGCCCGAGAGGCTCTTTCAGTCTGCAGAGACTGGAACGCAGCCTATCCAATGACTCGTGCTTAATTTTCTTATGGCCTTCGAACTTGTAATATAAATTCTAATATCTCATATTATTTTAACTTATAATATAAATTAAAATACTTACAGCAGTCTTGCTGGCCTTCTCATCCACGTAGCTCCAGTCCTTCATCCTCTCATGCGTATACTCAAAAATATCGGCAAAACTGATACTAGAGGGATCTCCCCCCTCCTTTTCCAGCTTCTCTGCTTATGTACGAAATATTAATAAAACATACTAGCTTTATAATTAATGTTATTTAACTATATAATAAATTTTTTTAAGTACTTCATGTTATCTTATCATGTTTTGATGGTGCATAGCGATAGGGATCGATCCACCAGTATGCAGACTCCTATGAGATCGCGCCTTCTTCCCTTGCTCGAACCTCCTCTTGAAATCATGAGTATCGAGCTTCTTCTGCATCTTCTCCCAGAAATTATCACGGATATAGGGTTTCTTACCCTTTTCAGCATTTATCCTTTTTGCAAATTATCCTTCGTATCCCGTACCTTCTTGCTACAAGCGCCAGGATATATCTTTCTTATCTCTGCATCGCGATGCTCGTTCCACAAGTAGGTTTTCTGATATACAAATTCAATTAATATAAATAAATTAAAAAAATTAATAAATAGAATAACAGAAAAGATCACATATACCTTCATCTGGTCAAGCCATATATACTGCATGTCGGGCAGCACATCAGAGAATCTAAGGTAGGGGCCGTAGTAGTTCTCCCTAATAATTTTTCCAAGTATTGGATTAGTATTATAGGGAAAAAACTACAAAGAAATAACAACAGATCATTTAGTTGAATAAATAAATGAAACATATGAAATTAACTACATCAGATGAAACATATAAATTTACTTACAACTCTTTGGTCGCGGGCCAAAGCTCCTTTCTGAACTGCCTACCGGTCTCTCTGGTTGTGTCAAAGGACCATCCGGTCGGGGGATATACTGACTACTAGCATTATACTCTAAGTCTGGATAATCCGGGGCCCATCATATAATTATTGGAGTATCTGGTAGACGAACTGACGATGGGGTGCTAGGATCTGCATCAGATGATGACGGGGGCATAAATGCCGATGATGGAGTGGCACGCCCCAGTCCCAAAATATGTAGGACTAAGAATACGTAAGCATGACAGCCGTATGTATATGGAGACTCCAATATATAAAAACTATAACACATACGTACATTGTATTATGAACAATAATTCCCAAATGGTATATAATTGTCACAAGTCATATGGCATAACTAAATCTTATCCACAAAAATAATCATAAAAAAATAAATGATCAAATATGTAAATAAACTAAATATGAACTAGTCGAAAAGAACTAATAGTTGGATGAAGACAAATCCACTACCAAACTAGAATATAAAAGTAAATATAATAAGTACATCATCTAATGATCAGAGAGGCTCGAAATGAAGACCTCCTCTAAAGAGAACGAAGTAGCAAGTCCCGATCCATGCTCCTGTTAATAGTCACGATCATCTACATCTGGAAAGGGATCAGGTCCTCAGAGGGACGTAGCAAGAAACATAGAAGCATGCCAATAAAATAATGAAAATAAACATCCAAAGGGTCGTCTAACCGCCTATGTGAATGCACTTTGAGAACAACTTTCCAACACGTGGGCTATCTGGCTAAAATGGGATTGGCATGATTCTCTCAGAGAATTAGGGGCCTAAAAAGTATGACGTCTTTTGAACATCAGAGGCTGCTTGTAGATAATATAGGGGTCATCTGACCACGCATCTCCGACGAAGTGTACGAATTACACAAAAAAGTACAAAGGAGCCCAAACGCCTTACTTGTTATTATCCCCACCCCATGCTCTATTCATGCAATATCCATGACACGATGAGACCTCTAATAACTGCCAAGTCTTCTATCGCACATTCCATACATACTGATGATTAGTCAATACGTAAGTCCGTGATCTATATGAGACTCATAACTCGTGTAAGAAATATTTCATGGCCAAATAAAACATAAAAATACCTCATGATAATGGGGTAGTCTCGTAAAACTAGGTTAACATGCGTAATATGTAATAAAGATAAAATATGATTACCACCGTCGTTGCTCCTAAGTTATTCTTGGACGTGCAGTTTATATAGCAGTTAAAATATATGAACTAAATGACAGAAATAAAATGCATGCACCATATAGAATATAAATTATAGTACAATGGCAAGTTATACTTGCCTGGTGGGAAAGCTGTGTAATATAAGCGTCCAGACGTCAAGCACTAGGGATCAGAAACTATGACATCCGAATGAACGTCTCCGGATGCTGAACTAAACGTCACAAACGTTCCCAGAATCAGCGAGATAGCTAAAAAATAATACCCTTTCGTCCAATATAAACACAGGAGCAAAATAGTAATTTTGGGTCAAAGTGGAGTCCATGTTTGGCCCACTTTATACTGAAATACGTGCTAGAGGTAAAGGTCTATAAATGGGCCAAATTAAAGGTCAAACAAATTCTAAATGATGATACGAACTCAACGGTATGTCTAATTTTGGATTCTGGTGAGCCGGTCACAAATTTGCCCTTCAAGTCAAACCGTTGGGCTCGCAAATAGGCGGCTCGGTCAATTGTCTCAAACGGCGCAAGTTTTGTCGCATTCTGACGAGCGTACACAAAGTGGGGTGGTTGTTTGCAAAAGTTACGATACGAAAACTTTTACGGATACGGGTTGATTCCAACGCGCATGTCCGAATTAACTTTCACGAAAGCCCACACGTCAGGATATACCATCCGCACCTTTAGGTACGCGACAAGGCGGTCCGATTTGGCGAGATGCACTCTGTATAAAAAAATTAGTTTTAAAATACCAATTTTTTGGTCCTTTTGGAGGCCGAATAATTTAACAAACAAAAAAAACTAAAAAAATATAAAATTCTTGGTTATATTGAGAAAAAAATATTTTAATTAGATTTTAAAAATATTTAACGGATTGGTACAAATTGGGCACGAACATGGGGGTTTTGGTCAAATTTTTGGACTGTTCTTGGTCAGTTTTTTGGCCGACTTTCGTTCAATTTTTTGACAAATCCAGGGTACGAAAACTCGTCCTGCTTCGAGAAAATCCTAGAGGGTTAGGTTGTGAACGTATACGGACAAACCGTTCGAGAAAAGGATGAGAGATAAGAGAGATATAATATCATGAAGTAGGGGGTCATTGCTGCCTATGTTACTACGGTTGCTACGGTTGTACTCGGGCGCGGGCGGCCCATGGCTGCTGCGGTGGCGGTCGTTGGCCGGTGTGCGACGGTCGTCGGCGCTGAGGGGGTATCAAAGGCGGCCGGAGGAGGAGAAGATGAAAGATTAGGGTTAGGGTTTGATAGTTATATATATATATATATATATATATAGAGAGAGAGAGAGAGATTGGAAGGGGAGGTCTGGGTTCAGGGTGGGTAGGTTCAGGGAATAAAATAGTTAGTTTAGGTTTTTTTTTCCTTTTATTATTATTATTATTATTATTATTATTAACTATATATTTATTTACATATATATTTACATATATAGATGAGGTTAAAAAAAAACCCAAAAAGAATTTTTGTATACAAAATAAATTCTAGAAAATTTTACTTTGTAAAGCTTTAATAAAATACTATACCCAAATTATTTTATGAAATATTTATAATTAATAATTAGATATTTATCTAGTTATAATAAATCAAATAATTATATTATCCAATTAACTAATGAAATAACTAAATGGATAACCAACAAAATAGGATAATAGTAAATAATATGTGAATCTTACAAAAAGAGAAATTGCCTAATTTGGCATGGAGAATTATGAGATGCTAATTGTAGGAAGTTGGAATTGAAAAATAACCACAAATAAATTATATATATATAATATCTAAATATTTAACACAGAATCTATGGTGATTACCCTAATATCATATTAATGTCAAAGGATCAAATTTTTGTGCCATAAAAGGATCCCACAGGTAGTGTCTCCTATGTAAACTACTTTCTATGAAGGGCGATACAGATTTTGGGGCTATCATATATCATTAATGTCTAAACCACGGTGAAGTATCCTAATAAAATTATTAAATTTTAATTGATTTGAAAAATAATCTAAAACAAATACAAGAAATATAAAATACACACAAGATACCTATTTTTGGGAGAGGGGATTTACAATCTACCAAACTTATAAGAATTTTGTTCTCAAAATTAAAAATAAGGCTTGATTTGTTAAATCCTTCTCATTCGTATCTAAGGCAAGTTAATCATAATCTCTCCAAATTTAAATAACAAAATTTTAATCAAATCCATCGTAATCTCCTTAAAATTAAAATAACTCTTGTTTAAATTAAAATTCAGCCTATTGTAATCTTTTCTCAATTTTTAAATAATCAACATCAAATTTAATTCGAATCTATATGACATTTTCAAGATTTAAATAACCTACCTCAAATTTTAAATTATGATTTTTAACTATCAAAATTTTCTCTAGATTTTAAATAATAAACAATTATAATCAAATCTTATTTCTATTTTTAACTTAAGAATTTTATACTCTTTAAATTTTAAATTCAATTTTCATCCTCAATATTTTAGATAGGTGATCCAACAATCAAAATTCAACTTCTAATTCAAATCATCAAATTATAAAATTTTAAATCTAATTCACCAATTATTCAAGTCTAAAATTCTATATTTATCGTCAAAATTTAAATCGATGATTCAACCTTCAATATTCAAAATTTAAATCATGTGCGCAAATTATAAATATTTTTGTCCGCAATATCAAAATTTAAAATTTATTCTATAAGGCATTCTTATCTTTAAAGTTAAATTCTCATCATCTAAATTATTCTTCTAAAAAATTTCAAAATTAAAATGACTTAAATCTCTCAATCTAATCTTACTTGATCACAATCTAAAAAAAAATTACCTCAAGTTGACAATGCAACTTCTACCCAACTTAGAATTTACCGATCTATCACATAAGACTATACTTTTAAGAAAAATATTCCTCAAATTATTTAATCGTGTTATTCAATATATCCTCAAAAAATTTAACACCAAATATATCACATGTGATATGCCCTTAATTATAAAACATAGTCATAAATTAATGTGATTGGCCTATGGGGTATATCTAGTACTATCCGTGTATCAAACTTATATCAAGCATGAGCGTTCGTCTTTCCGAAATAGGGGAAGACAAAAAAAAATAATAAAGAATTCAATGAGGAGGTAATAGAATACAAGTACGGAATTCAAGGCGATTAAAGAATTTAAAAGGGAGTTGTCAAGGCAGTTGTGGATTAAAATCTTATTTTTTGGTAAATTCCTATTCACATGCTCATAACAGTATAGTTATGTAACCGATCCAATATGCTCGGACATGTCTAGAGGGCAAGTATATTCGTCTAAGAAGCTAAGTCAATTACATCTCAATCCACGTAAACTAGTTATGAAAAGAGCGAACCAAGCGCACCAAGGTTAGCTTGACCATAATACACTAATTCTGATTTAGACAATTATCACACCCCAGTCCCAAAATACACGGGACCAGGCCACGTGGCAATAGCCAGCTGTCACGTCTTCGAGGATATCCCAATTTAATGGATCCTAACGAAGAGTGGTACGCTGTCCTAATACTAACATGTCCCAAATATATATACAACAAGTAATTTAATCTCATCCACAATATAAAATGGCAAGAAGTACTAAATAACTGCTGGGAGATAAATACCAGACTCAAGATATCATAGTACAACCAAGAATGTCAGGTGGGAACAACCCCACTACTATGATGAAATAAAATACTGAAATGATAGATGAAAGATAATGACTGGGCATCGGCTGACTAGATAATGATACACCCAATCCTAGGCAGAAGGCCTACCAAGTAATCACGGAAACTCTGACGGCTGTACCTCTAACTCCTTTGCGGTAGCGAACCTCGTCTCCTGTCCTGGCCCGTATACTATGGGTTAGTAAGCCTCGTCCAAATCTGGAAAGGTACCAGGTCCTCAGAGGTGCGTAACAAGATACATAGAAATATGCCATATATAAATACTGAATAAAATAAATACAATAAAGGGTGTGCTAACCATTTAAGTAAATGCAATATGAGGACAACTTTGGTACGTATGAGTAGGTATAGGTATAACATCCATAACTCTCCGAAGAACGGGGAATCTGTAAGTATATATACGTCCATACCACTCCGAAGAACGGGGAATATGAATAGTATAACATCCTTACTGCTCCGAAGAACGGGGAATCTGCAAGTATATATAACGTCCATACCACTCCGAAGAACGGGGAATCTGCATATAGGGATCATTGGATCCGTGGCTCCTCCGGATACTACGGATTCCAATGGATCTATCCCATACGCCTACTTGTGGTCCTCTCCGCCCAATATAGATACACTAGTCGAATACTCGATGTGCATACCATGTATCTATATGCCAGTCTCTATGAATAAAAATAACCCTGAGTTACGTACTAACCGTGATGCATGTCACGCGCACTGATAGCTAGTCGAGTACACGGACCCGCATCCCAATATGAATATGTTACAGTAAAATGTGTAAGAGTGTTAGGTCTCAAAAGATATCAGGGTATCCTGTCACGCCCCAGTCCCAAATACGTAGGACTAGGAACACGTAAGCATGCCAGCCGCATGGATATGGCAACTCCAATATATGGAAACCAATCCATACGTACGCTGTAATATGAATATCAAATCCACAAGTGGTATAAAATGTAATACAAGTCACAAGGTAAAATCTAAATCTCATCCACCAAAATCATATAGAAATAAATAACCAGTATCTATGAAACTAGATCTCAATAAGAAGTATCCAAGGATGATAGTTGGATGGAAACAAATCCACTACCAACTCGAATATAAGAGCAAATACAATATGAGTACAACACCACAACACAATATAAGAATACCAGCTAGCAATCACGGCTCGAAGAGAAGACATCCTCGAAACATAAGTAATCATCCGAATCTGCGCTCCTGCAAATACTCAAGAAAAGATACACCTGGCAGCGGACCAGGTCCTCAGAGGGACGTAACAAGATACAGAAAATACGAGCCAATTTGAATACAGTAAACATGCATATGGTTTGAAAATAAATAAGTACACTGTACAAGACAATCTATATGAATGCAAATGAGGACAACTTTTTGACGTATGGGCAAGGGTAGGCTACTCGATCTACCTCACAACTCACACACACGTCAATGGACATCAAAAATCGACATACCGCGGGGGTAGCGACCAGCGAGACTCTAGAAATCGATATACCGCGGGGGTAGCGACCAGCGCGACACACGCCCGTAGTGCGAACTATATACTACGGTTTACCAGAGTGGTTAAAAGCCCATACGCCTAATAATTGTCCTCGATGATACTATGTGCCATGTGTGTGTCAACATATCTAATACATAGTAATGACTGAAAGAAACTACACATGCAAGAATATACAGAAATGCAATGATATATAGAAATATAAATAGCATGCAAAAGTACTATAAACAATTTGGCAAAGTATCTTGCCTGGGGTCCTGCTGCTGGTATGAATCAGAGTCCAAGTCACAGTCCAAATAGCCTATGTATTATAAATTTATCACGTCAAAAGATAATTTATTTTAATTTATTTAATTCTGGAATAATTACTCTAAAATCCTATTTTAATCTTATTATTCTGATTTTTATGTTAATTCCTAAATTTTGTCCAAAGAAACTGAATTTTATCAACTCGAGACTCATGGCACACAAATCGAGGCGATCTATTGACCAAAAAGTCAACCGATACAAACTTGACTTTCATGCATGATTTCCTGTAGATTTTAGCATCAAAAATATACTGGAATTTATGGCTCGTCTGAATTCAAATTCGTTTGGGATTTATGGCACATACAAATTTTGTATTGTGCACCGATGGTTAAATTCTAACCTAGAAGTTCTACAGAATTAAGAGTATGTAAATACTTTGAATTAAATTCTAGGAAAAATATATGTCGATGATCTCGACATTAGCTTTCCGAAACTTTAAACGGTTCGTGATTCTGATTACTGGTTCTCCCAAAATCGCAAAAACATTGAAACACGTCTATTTTCGGACATGCTGTGTTCTACGAATTTTCCAGAATTTAATACTCATAATTTAGAAAAAAAAAATTATATAATCAGAAATCTAACCTCATTATCGTTCTAACAAAAAAAACTGGAGCGCGTTTGGAGTTCAGAGCTAGGAGATATCGTCTTTTTAATTCGTCATAACTAGTAGAAAATGAGGCTGAATTTATGACGAATTTTGACTATTTTTTTGGACGAAAAAGAGAGGAATTTTGGAGAAGAAAAATATGAAGGATGAGATATTTATAATGGTGGAGACTACTTAATTAAATACAACTAGGATTGGTTAATTTGGATAGGATTATGATGAATTTAAATAAGGATAGGATATGCATGAAGTTGATTTCCTAGTAGGTTCAGGATTTGAATTAATTTAAAGTAGAGTTTGAATCTATCTCAATAATTTATAATCTTGAATATAATTAAATATAATACAAATAATTTATAAAATCTTATTAATACCTATTAACACTAAATTAGCATCTATCTAATATTAAGACTATATATATCCAAATAAATCCTAATTAATTTCAAAAATCTAAAATAACCTAAAAATGATTCTAAATAAATATTTATATAAGTAAATATATCAAAAAAATTCATTTGCTAATTAAATAACAGAATACTCTAAAAAAATTCAATATCTATAATAATATAAAATATACACAAAATATCTATTTTGGGTGAGGGGGTTTACATATCCTCCAGTGGGGTGAGTCTGCTAATGACTAAGTTAAGTATATTAAATCATCCATATATTCGTCGATAGCACCCGAATCAATCTCGGACGCGCACAGTCATATGAATAGAACAACAAGATAACATACAACATATGCAGCATTTAATTTAAACAGTAAATATGGCAAGGTATCTTGCCTGAGTTCTCAAGCTGTGAATGCCAAAAGCCTTCTCCTGCGGTGTCTTCCGTCTGATCCAATGGTCCTAAACACACAATATTATATAGCAATCTCATATTAGACACTAAGATAATAAGCAGACTCTATGTTGCTCTTAGGAACTATCACAAGTTCACGACTGATCGAAGACGTCTTCACGGGTGCACGTAGCTAGGATGTACACATGTTCTGTCCTTGTCAGTGTGTGTCTTGAGACAATAATACTATGTCTAGGATTTTACGAAGCTTCATTATGTCTAGTACAAATATTGGCCCTTAAATTCCCATATTCAGCATACTTGACAACGTCTAACTTTTATTGATAAATTACATATTTCTAACCACAGTCTTATGATTAAGGAGTGGTTAATTATTAATCCAATCTCTAAATCTTGTTAATCAACATACCATCATATACCTGGTTAGGGTTAACTAAGTTGGTGTCCAACACTACAAGTCCTGACACGACGACACGACGATCTTATTAAATACGATACGAGAGAGAGGAGTATATATAGGTGTTTACCTAGTCGACTGGACGAAGGTCTCCTTGTAGCCTGGTCGTCCTCCGGTGGGGGCGGTGCTTCGACAGCGGCAGCCGATCCAGACAGCAGCGGCAGCGGCTTGTAGCAGCAACTACAGGTGCAGCGGCGGTCTGGGGGTGACTGTTGGTCGGGTTCGAACATGGGGAAAGATCGGGGTCGGCCTAACAGGGTGGTTGGCGGTGCTGGAGATGGCTGGGCAGTCGGGATTCGACGTCGGTTTGATTGCTTGGGTTTGCGGTTAGTGGGGATGGGGATAGCAGTCGGTGCCGATGATGTTGGGGTGGTGGAGGTGGTGGTCAGGTGAGGGCTGAGGTGGGGATGGTGGCGGCTTACGGTGGGGGTGTTGGGAAGTCGGGGGAAATGAAGGGGAGATGCTCGGTTAGAGAGAGAAGGGTTCGGCTAGGGTTAAGGAGGTTTATGATATCCTTAGGGTTTTTAATATGGGAGGAAATATATATTTATCGGTACTGGCTCTCGTAGGCTATTATTGAGATTTTGGCCTAGCTGGGCTCATTGAGGTGGGAGGCTTGTCTACCTGGAAGGGTGTAGGGTATTCATGGGCTTGGTTTGGTTCTACTTAAGTTGAGATTCTCCTCCAAAAATTAACTAGATTATTGGTTAACTGCGCCAGGCAAAAATTTAAGAACATTGCGTAGCTCATGTTACACCATGGTCAGAGGGTACCTATAATTGTCTCACATAATTCTAATTAAATGCCAAATAAATCCTAGTCCCCGGATTTAATTCAATTAAACCCTAAATTGGTTGAGGGGGTTTACAATAATGTATTAGTGTGGGCCCCCAATAATACATATGTTATGAACAAGCTTAATAAAGAATAAGCTTGTAAAACTAGGCTGTAATAGCAGCATGAGTCAAGATATTCCAAATAACATAAGTACGCGGGATTATGATGAGTGAAAGGTATAAAATAATTCAAGTTCAGCAAGAAGCTAAGACTCGTCTGGTGTTGTGCCTCTACAGTTGCCATACTAACTTCTTATCTAAGTCTCTAGTCGACCAAATGGGGTTATGAGCCTCTAAAGTTCTACAGTCTAGATAAGGACTATCTTCTTATGCTAGAATATAGTTAGTGTTATTCAATTATACTTTATTAATGGGTCAAAAGGACTATGTGATACTAGGTTGTAAGGCATACTACCCAACTTACAAAAATCAACTATAACTGCCTTGTGGGGATAAAGTAGAAACTCTTATTGGGGTATACGAAGAAAAGATCTTTGTACTTATTAAGCTATCATATTGCATTATAAAACTCCATAGGTAATGGTCATCTTAAGTCTTAATCATAGTGTTTATAGAACAAAAGTATTAATATTAAGAATGGAAAAGTTACTGGCTCTCGAGTGAAGGAGGATATAACCTGTATTGAGATATGGATACAATTTACATGATTTGAAACTAAAGAATAATCATAAAATCATAACCTAAATGAACAACTCAAACTATCAAATTCTAACTACTAAGCACATAATTTTAAAATTCAAGATTAACAACTATAATTCTAGCAAACTATATATCCTAACATAAAAGGGAATCACTTGGCCTACAATCAGAAGGGTTAGGTGGCACGAATTGAAAGATGAAGGAAAAAAATTTAGTCGTATCACAAATAGCGAGCGTTAAGGTTTTGGAGAAACAAGATATAAAATTAAATAGAGAGACTCTTGATAATATTATGGTTTTATAAAAAACTATGGTATGCTAATCTCTGCATTCGAGGTATGATAAAAAAAGGTTTTATTCATTCAATAGATTTTAATTGGGTAAAGAGCTATGAGATTGATCTATGACGGATGGATTAACTCAAGATGGGAAAGGATATAGATAGTTGGGTGAGATGGCAGGGTTAGTGACTCATGAAGACTCAAGTATGACTCAATGATGATCATAGATTCTAGAGGATCTACTAAGCTGAAGGTGGGGTACCCTTGCTCTTACTGAGGTATTGGTTTATTCCTCTTGGTTTCCTAAGGTACTGTCCTGCTAATATCAAGACAAGAATCTAAATTTATAGTCCTCTTATATTATATCACTATAAAAGTTTAGTTTAGTTTAGTCCTAATATTCAACCTTGGATTTCTGTTGGTTTATCAATACTAGGGTCAAACGATATGGTCAAATTTCTAACTAGCCTTAGTAGTGTCTATAATACTCTCAAGTCATTCCTAAATATCAAGGGATAATGGTCAATCAATTTATAGGTGTTGGATGCTAGGGTTCATTAGGTATGCTAAATTTTTAGGAGCTGCCAATATTCTAATTTTTTTTTTAGTAGGTATGTTATCATAATTATCTTCTAACCCTAACAATAAGGACTCCTATATTCTAGCAGGAGGCTATACTGAAGGAACTATTAGGGAAGTACATGAATCAAGCAGGATGCAATTATTTAAATAGAACAGATTGGAAGGAAGGTAAGTTATAGTCAAATATGGATAAGACCTAAAACTCTAATCCTAGGTACAGGCCCATTAGGTATAGTTACATAATCGAAACGACTAACTCAACCTGCATGGACCACCACAAAAATATGTCACATCCCAGTCCCAAAATACGTAGGACTAGGAATACGTAAGCATGTCAGCCGTATGTATATGGAGACTCCAATATATGGAAACCATAAAACATATGTACGATATATTATGAATAATAATTTACAAGTGGTATATAATTTTCATAAGTCATATGGCATAACTAAATCTCATCCACAAAAATAATCATAAAGAAATAAATGATTAAATATGTCAATGAACCAAATATGAACTAGTTGAGAAGAACTAATAGTTGGATAGAGAAAAATCCACTATCAAACTAGAATATAAAAGTAAATATAATAAGTACATCATCTAATGATCAGAGAGGCTCGAAAGAAAGACCTCCTCTAAAGAGAACGAAGTAGCAAGTCCTGATCCGTGCTCCTGCGAATAATCATGATCATTTATACCTGAAAAGGGACCAGGTCCTCAGAGAGACGTAATAAGATACATAGAAGCATGCCAATAAAATAATAAAAATAAATATCCAAAGGCTTGTCTAACCGCCTATGTGGATGCACTTTGAGAATAACTTTCCAACACGTGGGCTATCTAGCTAAAATAGGATTGGTATGATTCTCTCAGAGAATCAGGGGCCTAAAAAGTATGACATCTTTTGAACGTCAGAGGCCGCCTGTAGATAATATAGGGGTCATCTGACCACGCATCTCCAGCGGAGCGTACGGGTTACACAAGAAAAGTGCAAAGGATCCCAAATGCCTTACTTGTTATTCTTTCCACCACATGCTCTATTCATGCCATATCCATGACACGATGAGACCTCTAATAACTGCCAAGTCGTCTAACATATCTCTATTAGCAGTTATTTCCTATCGTACATCCCATACGTACTGATGCTCAGCCAATACGTAAGTCCGTGATCTATATAAGACTCACAAATCGTGTAAGAAATGTGTCATGACCAAATAAAATATAACAATGTCTCATGATAATGGGGTGGTCTCGTAAAACTAGGTTAACATGCATAATATATAATAAAGATAAAATATGATGCCACCGTCATTGCACCCAAGTTATTCTTAGACGCGCAGTTTATATAGCAATTAAAATATATGAACTAAATAAAAGAAATAAACTGCATGCAGCATATGGAATATAAATCATAGTACAATGGCAAGGTATACTTGCATGGCAGAAAAGCTGCGTAATGTAAGCTTCCAACGTCAAGCACAAGAGTTCAGAAACTATGACATCCGAATAAACTTCTCCGGATGCTGAAATAAACATCACCAATATTCTTAGAATCAGCAAGATAGCTAGAAAATACTATCATTTCGTTCAATTTGGACACAGGAGCAAAACGGTAATTTTAGGTCAAAGCGGGGTCCATGTGTGGCCCACTTTGCACCAAAATAAGTGCCATAGGTAAAGATTACTAAATGGGACAAATTATAGGTCAAACAAATTCTAAACGATGATACGAACTCAACGGTATGTCCAATTTTGGATTTTGGTGAGCCGATCATAAATTCGCCCTTCAAGTCAAACCGTGGGGCCCACGAATAGGCAGCTCAATTAACTGTCACAGAATAGCTAAACTTGGATCACAAGACCAGTGTGATATCACGAATTCAATGGCACAAGTTTTATCGCATTTCGACGACCGTACACAAAGTGGGGTGGTTGTTTACAAAAGTCATGATACGAAAACTTTTGCCGATACGGGTTGATTCCGACATGCACACACGTCCGAATCAACTTTTGCGAAAGTCCACATGTCAGGATATACCATACGCGCCTTTTGGTATAATTGGTACACGATAAGGCGGTCCCGTTTGGCGGAGCGCACTCCATATCACAAAATTTTAGTTTTGAAATACCAAGTTTTTGGTCGTTTTGGAGGTCGAATGTTAACAAATAAAATAAACTAATAAAAACTAAAAGAATAGTAAAATTCTTGGTTATATTGAAAAGAAAACCTTTTAATTAGATTTTGAAAATATTTAACGAATTGGTGGCAAATTGGGCATGAAATGGGAGGTTTGGGTTAAATTTATGGACTGTTATTGGTCATTTTTTTGCCGACTTCCGTTTAATTTTTTGACCAATCCAGGGCACAAAAACTTGTCCCGCTTAAAGATAATCCTAGAGGGTTAGGTTGTGAATGTATACGGACAAACCGCTCAAGAAAATGATGAGAGATGAGAGAGATATAATACCATGAAGTAGGGGTAGGGGTCGTTGCTGCCTGTATTACCGCGGCTACTGCGGTTGTACTCACGCTCGGGCAGCCCATGGCTGCTGTGGCGGCGGTCGTCGGTCGGTGTGCGACGGTCGTCGGCGCTGAAGGGGTGTCGACGGCGGCCGGGGGAGGAGGAGAGGAGAGGTTATGATTTGATATATATATATATATATATATATATATATATATATATATATATATATATATATATATATATTGAGAGAGAGAGAGTGAGTGAGAGAGAGAGAAATCAGGAGGGGGAGGTCTGGGTTCAGGGTGGGTAGGTTTAGGAAATAGTTAGTTTAGGTTTTTCTCTTCTTTTCTTTTCTTTTATTATTTTTGTTTTTGTTTTCCTTTTTATTTTATTATTATTATTATTATTATTATTATTATTATTATTATTATTAAATATATATTTATTTACATATATATTTACATATATAGATGAGGTTATAAAAAATTCAAAAAGAATAATTGCACACAAAATAAATTCTAGAAAATTTTACTTTATAAAGCTTTAATAAAATACTACACCCGAAATATTTTATAAAATATTTGTAATTAATAATTAGATATTTATCTAGTTATAATAAATTAAGTAACTATATTATCCAATTAACTAAGTAAATAACTAAATGGATAACCAACAAAATAGGATAATAATAAATAATATTTGAATCTTACAAAAAGTGAAATTGCCTAATTTGTCATAGAAAATTATGGGATGCTAATTGTAGGAAGTTGGGATTAAAAAATAATCACAAATAAATTATATATATATATATATATAATATCTAAATATTTAACACATAATATATGGTTGTTACCCTAACGTCATATTAATACCAAAGTATCGAATTTCTGTGCCATGAAAGGTCCCACAGGTAGTATCTCCTGTATAGGCTACTTCATGAAGGACGATACGGATTTTGGGGCTATCCTATATTATTAATGTCCAAACCACGGTGAAGTATCCTAATAAAATTATTAAATTTTAATTAATTTGAAAAATAATCTAAAACAAATACAACAAATACAAAATACACACAAGATACATATTTTTGGGTTAGGAGATTTACATGGAGCACTGGGGACATATACAAAAAAAGGTGGAGTATCTGTGCCTATAGCCTATGGCAGAGTGGAGGTGCCTGTGACTGACAAGGAGGTATCGGGATCATATGATCGAGGAGATAATCCATCCCCGGGTAGTATAAGATCATGACCACCTCGATCACGTCCACGATCACGACCATGACCATCAGCCATCTATGATCACGATTTACGTATATAGACATATAATAAATAGAACTAAGCAACATAATAGATATCTAACAAATAGAACAAAGCAACAAGATAGAAATCTAATAAATAGAACTAACCAACAAAATAGCTATGAAAATTGAGATAGAAGTATTTTCAGTAAGAGTTAGAAGTATTTTTAGTAAAAAAATCAAACTCTATCTCTAGGTACAACATATAGACAACATAGGTAATCTAATCATCACCATCATCATCGTCATCGTCGTCATCAACCTCATCAAGCTCTTCTTTATCTTCTTTCTCTTCTTCTTCTTCTTCTTCTTCTTCAGAGATATCTTCCTGGTCGTGGAGAAGGCCAATTATCTGGTTGTGAGCTAAGTCTTGTATATCAACCTCTTTCTCCTATCTATTTTCTAGCTTTAGTCTTACATGCCGCCCACCAGTCAAATCGATATCTACGACGCCTTTGGTAACTTATATAGTAGACTTGAACAGCTTGACTTGCTATCACAAATGAGTCAGACCCTCTATATCTTCTGCGATGGTTTATATCGACAAATCCGAATTATTTATTAATTTTTCATCCATGATTTGGTATTGTCTCTAACCAATCACATTTGAATATTATAATATTTATTTTATATGGGACCGGATATTATAACTCTATAATATCCCGAAGTACACCATAATAGTCAAAGTCTGGCTCGTCATTGTAGATGGTCCCTCTTATACAAATACCAAAATCCTTTGTATTCAAGCCGTCAGTAAGAAACTCAGTATTTATAGAATTTTTAGTTGCTTTAAACTTGAAGCCGTTAATGACATAGCCTGGCCAAGTCCTTGCTTCCTTAATCGGTCCCAATGCCAAATAATGAAGGCACTCATTTATGAGTGTTATTCCAGGCAAGAAAACATGTAAACACATCTCGATAATAGACATGTTATTAGCGACATATACAGAAATAGTAGCGACAATATATTTAACATATTATCTGAGTTACTTACGTATTTGCTAAACCAGGACGTAAGTTAAAATTGACATCTCTTTAAAGTTCCTCCTTATTAATATTGGGTGTCCTCAATTTAACTTCATCTCTAAATACATTGAGAGATAGAATCAAAATAATTTAGTATATTTCATTGACAATATTAGATATAACTGTCAAAGTCTAGTCACTTACATCTCTAAATCTCTCACTTCTTGTATTTCACAATTTAACAATACATATCGATGAGCTGTATCCAACTCATCGTCATCCAACTACCATTTCTTACTACCCCTAATAGGCTTGCCCCTCACATTGAATATCGACAAGCCTCCATTGTAGCATGCATCTCCTACGTCTTCATCATTCTTTGAAGCTTTATTTCGATTTGTCTCGACATGAGTATTAAAATAAATTAAGCAAAAGTTTGAGACCTCCTCGATAATTTATGCTTCACATATCGAAGCTTTCATATGAGCCTTATTTCCAACTTTCTTCTTAAGATGGTGTAGGTACCTAGAAAGATACATTACTTTGAATTAATTTAGAGTAAAAAATATACTTAATTTTTTAATCAAAATGCATCTTATATTGATATCTTACCTTTCAAATGGACACATCCATCGATACTGAATAGGTCTACCGATACATGTTTCGTACGTACATGAATCGACAGATGCTCTATACTGTCGAAAAAGTCAGAAGGAAATACTTTCTCTAATTTATAAATTGTCAAAAAAAAATTCTCCTCAAGTTCAACCAAATGCTGCACTGTCAGCTTACTTGAACAAATATCCCTGAAGAATATAGGTAGCTCGACCAACGGATTCCATATAACAGGAGGCAACAACTCTCTAAAGAAATAGGTAATAACATTTCCATGAACACGTGGCAGTCGTGACTCTTCATTCCCGTTAGCTTGCATTCATTGAGATCAACACATCTAGACAAATTTGATACATAGCCATCAAAAAATTGTAAACTGAATATCTAGTTGAATATTATTAATCTATCTTTCATGTTTAATATGAATGGCGCTATTGGCTTCACAGGTCCACTAGCTCCCATTTGTATTAAGTTTAACTAAGGACGCTTGCATATCTCGGCCATGTCTTATCTTGCTTTGGGATTGTCCTTCTTCTTTTCTTTAATATCCATAACGGTATTAAAGATATTATCGAACACATTCTTTTCGATATGCATGACATCAAGATTATGCCTTATAAGATTATCTTTCCAATAAGGTAAGTCCTAAAAGATACTCTGCGTGGTCCAATTATGTATATGTCCAAATCCCTCGACACGATTATTTGATATTGGATCTTCTATCAACTTCAGCAAATCCTTCACATCTTCCTAAATATCATATCCCGACAATCTGGTAGGCGGACGAGAAAGTTCTTGCTTTCCAGCTCTAAATGCCTCATTGTTCTTTCTCCGAGGATGTGACGCGGGTAGAAGTTGATGGTGATAGTCAAAGAATGAGGTTTTTTCTCCATGTTTAAGATAAAATGCCTTACTATTTTCCATACATATCGGACAAGACTTAGTGCCGTGGGTACTCCATTCCAATAACATATAATATGCAGAAAAATTATTGATAGTCCACATAAGTGAAGCTCTCATCTGAATGTTTTGTTTTCTCAAAATATCGTTGGTCGTGATGTCCAACTCCCACAGCTATTTTAGTTCATCCACCAACGGCTACAAATATATATCGATATTCTTTGTCAAATTTCTGGGACCGGGTATGATAACTGTCAAAAACATATAAGGAATCTTCATATACATCAATGGTGGTAGATTG
This sequence comes from Iris macrosiphon, assembly GCA_036927795.1. Lineage (NCBI taxonomy): Eukaryota > Viridiplantae > Streptophyta > Magnoliopsida > Asparagales > Iridaceae > Iris > Iris macrosiphon. The sequence continues at coordinate 182,197,186 of JAYESA010000004.1, forward strand.
TAAGGGATGAGAATCATTGGCCAACAGGATTATTGAGATCTCGATTGTCCAAAATAAGCAAATCTATCAAAACATAGGGTCAATCGAATATTTCTAGGCTCTGCAGCAAAATTCGGATAACACCGATCAAAATGCTTCCACACCTCTTCATCGAAAGGATGTGACAATTCTTCATCATCCTTTGTACATTTCTCGTTATGCCACGTCATGTGTTATGCTATATTAAGGGACATATACATCCTCTGTAAGTACTTTATGATGGGCAAGTAATGCATGTACTTATACGGACGTTATTTTATTCTAGTTGAATTTTCTTTTCTCTGAACTGGCTTGTAACAATCCGCGTGGCAAAAACTGCATCTTTCTTTATCCTCATTCTCCTTATAGTACAACATGCATCCGTTGCGACAATAATCTATCTTTTCATACCCCAGTCTGAGCTGTCGGACCATTATCTTTGATTTGTAAAAGTTTTTAGGAAGCTCTTTCGATTCTTTTGGTAACACATCTTTAACTAATTGTGCGATCCGATCATAGCAAGCTCGTAGTAAGTTAAAATCAGACTTTATGTTCAACAAGTGCATCACTATCGATAATACTGAATGCGCCTCACAACCAGGATATATAGGAGTATCTACATCCTTAAACATATCATAGAACTCATTTGTATTAGGATTTGGATACTCTAGATTAAAATTAGGCCATGCCGCATCATACACCATATCTCGTGCCAAGTTGTAGTCTCCATATTCAACATAGTCTACATCATCTTTCATGGCAATATTCGTAGCAAAATCCATAACAAAAGTAGACTATATTTTCGCATAAAGTTTACTTTGCGATGCCCACAGGTCATAATCACGTACAAAACCCTTAAGGGTCAGATGCTTCCTTACAATCACCACTTCTTCGTAACCGTCTATTACGACAATAAGCACATGGACACTTAATTTTTGGACCATCCAAGTAATCAGGTTTGCTCATGGCATACTTAAGAAATACTTCAATGCTTGCCTTAAAATCGTCACTCAGACCAATCCTGCTCTCATGTTGCCGCCTATACATCCAAGTACGACCAACCAAGTTACGATCCATTGCTTGGTGGGTGTGAAAATTTTTGTATCATAAGATAAAATACACAGAAGCAATTATATATACATACAACATTAGATGGAAATTCTAAAAGTATTATAATTCGTACTTTGGGTATTCTACCATAGCAGAAAGTAGAGAAACATGTGAAACAGAGCTTCACATCGAACAGATTAGACGAAAAGAATTTTTCATAGCCGGTAGGTCATGTCAGAATCCTGTTGATAGGAAACGTATCGACAGGAATCTGATTTGAACCATCACCTATGAAAAAAAAATTAATGTTCAATATGAATATTTGTGTCACTTGTTGATGAGTTTTTGCGTTCTCCACTACCTCCATAAAATTTACAACATACACATTTGTTCAATATGATGCCTTTCTACATAGTATCGACATGAATTCGGATTTCAATGGCTCAAAATACTATCCAAAATTTATTATAGCATACATTAGTGTGAATCATCTAAGTTATGTACATCAATGTAGTATATGTTCTTATCAAATGTAGTATCTGAAGGATATAACAGAATTAAGATGAACCTACATAATGTAATGCTAAGACATCAGCTCATAATATAAAATATAGTGATGGGTTGTGGTATCATCATTGCAGATGGAGGGGGCCGAAGGACAGTCAATGTTATCTACGGCTTCATGGTCTCTACCTCACCAGTCAAATGGCTATATTGACTATGCCTCGTCGTTATTGGGCCAAGTCCTTGCCTCCTAGAGAAGTAATCCAAATTCTCCATATCACTTTGTAGGAGCTATTAATTATGTTATCTAGAATTTAGTGTATATATTAGATGTGTTCTTATAATTTTAGTTGTGTTTGGGGATAAAGAGAATGTGTATCATGGGATTATCCTATAGTTAGAGGGTATCATAGATCCCCCCCCCCCCTTTCCCCTTACATCAGTACATTTGCACTTAATTGGAACCCGTGTTCCAATCATGTACACACAACCAGAGTACTATCCTCCATGTCCTTCTTCTTCACATGTATGACACTACTTATACGCTCACAGAGCACCTGCTCAACCTCATAGTCCAAGCCCCACATCTAACTATTGTGCACCCCCTTCTACCACTGATACATCACAACAATCAGTCATTAAGATCTGATACACTATGATCTAATACACCACTATAATCAATAAGCCACTGTCCCCAACTAGTACCTAACCAACTGTCTGACTGAGCATTATTTCTCTTTTTACCTGTGCACACATGTGCACAGGTCTGCACTTGTAGTGCCCAAGTGCACTGTACCCCTTATCTAAACCTGACTCCCTCCAAATACTCACTACAAAAGGCCTAACCTGAGCCTCCAATATCCATCCCCCAAATACACATAAGCCATAACAGAAAAACTTAGAGTGGTAACAAAAAATTATTACATAAATAATCCCTAAATGGTACACCCTAGAGTGTGGATAGTAACAGTGCAAACCGAAGTAGAGAACGGAGGAAGGAGAGGGGAGGAAGACTTACAATGGAGCAAAGGAGAGGGAAGCACGGTAAGAGGGGAGCGGAGGAGAGGGAAGCATGGGCCAAAGGGGAGTACAGAGCTGGAGGAGAGGAGAGAGAGGCGCGGTGATCGAAATAAAAAATTTGATCGACCGCCTAATTAATATAACCTAGGGCACAGTACATGGCGACGAATATGTGGAATCCAAATCCGTTGCCATAACTAAACTATCTAGGCGACTTATTTGTGACTCAATATCCATCCCCAGACCGTCGCCATGTTTACCCGTATTATTTCTGCGGTTGACCGCGCAAACTGGTGATGACCTAGCGACGAATAGTTGTTTAATTCGTAAATGGTGGTTATTGGTCGTCCAACCGATGGTGAACCGTACTACTTGACGACGGATATTGACCGTCGCCAATTTTTTGTCGCTAAATTACTGTATTTTAGTAGTGAGAGGATCATGGTCAGATTCGACCCGACTCAGATGCTAGGTTCTAGAATCATAGGTGATATCGATCCATGCCTGGTTGACGAAGATGTGATCTAGATGAGACCATTGGCGCTGGTCTCCGGATTGAGAATTAAACCAAGTGTACAAGTTTCCCGATAATGGAAGCTCCATAGCACTGGCAGTGATTTAAAAAAATTTGAAGTCGTGGATGGAATGGATACTCGGGAGTAGACCCCCTTGCGTTCCTCGACCTTCGAGATAGCGTTAAAATCACCGTCGCACATCCAAGGCCCAACCACCGTGCTCTGATTATGAAGAAGTCTCTCCCAGAGGATCTTTCTGTCTTTTCTGTCATTACTACCATGAACGATCGACACAACGGCCTCCATCCTAAAGTCTTTCATCATCAAGGATAAGGTGACTTCCTGGTCAAACGAGTCGATAACCTGGGATCTAATCTCTTCCTTATGCATAATCCATATGTTTCCCTTGTCATTAAAGAAGGAATGGTGGAAGCCCAACAGAATCTGTAAATAAACTAACCGATCATGCCCAACCTTAGGTTCGATGATCGCTAAAAAGTCCACCTTGTGCATCTTAATGATCCCCTAGATTTAGGCGATTGGTCATAGCACGATTGTCAATGCCCCTTACGTTCCATAAGAGGAACTTAATCATGGGGGATAGGGTGGGTTGCAGCCTAGCTGTTGAACTAAGATTGGAAGTTGGCATCTCCCCGAGTTGTGACTTATTTCTCTCTTTCTACACTGTGGCTTCTTTCTGTGTTATGTGTCCCCCTTTCCTTGGCTTGCCTTCCCCTTATCCCTACTCGGAGAAGGCGTGACTTCTTTCTCTGCTCGCTGCTCCCGAGCGCTAGCGAATATCCGAGGAGAAATCGTGTCTTCTTGCACAACTAGTTCAGAACCGGAGGGCTCCTCATGGATGTCAAAAACAAGAAAATATGTATATTTTGCTTGTCCATGGGAATTTAAAAGGGCTACGACTTCATCCAGTAAGATATTAGTAGCTCCGGGGTAGGATGGGGGCTTGTTTTGAATCAACCTGTCGACGCCAAGCATTCCAGTAAGAACAATGTTGATGCTTCCTTCTCTCTGACCTGCTAACCCGACATTAGCTTCAACCTGGCTCTGCTAAATATTCATAGGTGGAGACTCACCTGATACCCCACAGAAATGCATTGCTCCCTGGCAAATGTCCTGCCTCTATTGGACAATAGACGGGGAGGTCATACTTGAGACCCCACAGGTAGGCATAACTACCTGACAAGTCTCACGCACAGCCTCAGAGTATCCTTTATCTTTGTCCTGCAACGAAGACTGAGGCAACGGATTAATGGACAAGATGACAGGGGGGCCTTTGTTTGGGATAAACCCCTTAGAGAGCCACTCCCCATCTACAGGGGAGACAATCCCAGAGAGGGGAGTTGGTTATGAGTAACCAGCACTCCAACGGTACAGGAAGACTTGCAATGTTGATCTGTACCACTATGCGTTGGCTGACTCTTGTTAGCGTTGCAATGCTCCGCTAAGTGGCCCTATTGAAAGTACACCAAGCAATAAAGGGGCCTCGACTCAAAGATCAAGTGTTGCCAATAGCTTCTCCCTCCAAGGAGCTCAATGTGAACTCGCTCTGGACGAGGGAGGCTGGAATCCATTTCCAAAAACACATGGGCAAGGCTAGGTCTTGTGCGTTCCTGAGTGGGGTGATCGATTTGTAGGGGAGCTCTGAAGCCCCGACAGAGGTAAAACAGCACGACCTTGTCGAAAAGCTGCAGAGGAAGCTCCGGGAGCAAGACCGAGAAAGGAACCAAAGCTGATTCTCGCGAAGGGGAGAAGGCTGGGGTCCATTTGAAAATACGCATCGGGGATTAAGCAACAAACCATAAATCTTTGGATCTCAACTTGAGGAAGTCGATCTCGCGATCTGGGCGAATCAGCACATGTCGGCCGTCCAGGACCCCAACGGTCACTAGCCCACCAAAACAGAAGAGAGCAAACGCCCGTCGGATAGCGTCCACCGAAGGATAGCGCCGGTTGAATTTACCAATCAGAGCAAAACGCAGAGGTAGGAGCAGGGCCACTTCGTCGCCTTCCTCAAACCTAACCGTCGGGACTCCTTGGAAGGAGAAATGGGGGCGATGGCAAAATGCCGGCTCTACCGGAGTTAGAGGCAGACCACCAGAAACTGCATCCGCAATAGAGCTAAATTGCGGAGCAGCCGAGCCGGATACATGAGCAGGGGAAGAAGAAGAGGGAAGGGGAGGGGAGGGCGGGAGGCCGAAGAGGATCCGCCCTTCCCGACATGGGAAGCGACAGAGAGAAAGTGGGCGGGCGTCGAGCCCTAGAGAAAGGGGAAATATATATATATATATATATATATATATATATATATATATATATATATATATATATATATATATATATATATATTACATTTTTATATATGAAATTTTTTAAATAAACATTACGATTAAGTGTAGTCTGTATTTTTATTTTTATTTTGAATTCCCAGCATAATGCTCGGGGTCCGTTGTAACGTTCGGGACTTTGTGCACACTGCATTGTATGCTTTTGGGCTCACTGTCCTCCAACTTCCACCATTTTATAAATGGAAGAAATAATACGCCACCGTGGCTCAATCCACTGATCTTCTGCCACCCAGCCAGAATCTTATATCTCTTCTTGATAACCACAAGAGCCACTCGAGTTCGGTGATTATGTGTAGTCTGAGATATAAAAAATGATTATGTGTTTAATCATTGTCTTTCCAGTAGCTTTTTACCAGAAGGATAAAGCTTTTTCTTTCTCCCACCCGAATGAGAGTAAACAAGTGCAAGCCTACAATTTAGAAGAAATAAATGATACATGCTATCTTCAATTACTAACCAAGTAAGATATTTTCTTTCTTTCTTGTTAATGTTTACAAATTATTGAAGTGTTCCATGTTCACGCATACAATGACAGTAATCTTCATTTGAACTTTGTCTAGTAAATACATCCCAATCTCTTATTGTCACGATATTATCTCGTAAAAGTTTGTAGGAGTCGGAGCTAAGATCGATCTATAACAACATCCGGCAATTCTTTTCTTTTATATATATATTTTATTTGTAGTAAATACATACATCCCAGATCTTTTATTGTTATATATATATATATATATATATATATATATATATGATATCCTTACATTTGACGAAACAAAGCTAAAAATTAATAGTTCAAAGTACAGACAAAAATGGAAACTAACATTATGAATCATGGGATGGGATAGGTGATACGTAATGTGATCAGTTCGATCACTGCTTGCATGGTTGCTGCAGCGGAGGTCCGCATAGACACTTGTTATGGGCAAAGTATTTGGCGCCTTGGAACTGCGCAAAACTTCCTCCACCCGGTATCTTTCCGCAGAGCTTGTTATAGCTCACGTCGAAGGTAAGGATGCTAGCCGCCTTTAGTATCTGGTCCGATATGCGCCCGTAGATCCGATTGTGGCTCATGTCGACGTACAGGAGAGTCTCTTCGGGGTACTCCACTTTGCTCAGATCGAACGACAGCTTGTTGTTGAACAGTACGATGTTCGAAATAGTCTTGGTCCTGCCGAAGAAAGGAGAAGCATCGCCCGTGAGCTGGTTGTTCTCCAAGTTTACGCGGGAGAAGGAGGAGACGTTGGCGAACGACGGAGGGATGGGGCCGGTTAGCTTGTTTCCGGATAAGTCGAGCATTGAGCTGTGGATCAGAGTAGAGGGGATGCTTCCGGTGAGCTGGTTGCTGGATAAGTCGAGAGCTACAAGGTTGACGAGGCTTCCGAGGGCGGGAGGGATGGGGCCGAAGAATTTGTTGCTGGCTAGCAGGAGATCTTCTAGGGACGCAAGCAGGGAGAGGAAGGAAGGGACGGGGCCAGAGATGCCGGTGTTCATAATCACCAGAGTCCGGAGCTTTGTTAATTTGGTCAACTGGGGAGGGATTGTACCAACTAAACCTGGGTTGGAACCGATGAATGAGAGGGTCTCTAGGAAGGGGAGATTGCCGACGGACTCCGGGATCGAGCCCTTGAGATCCACGGAGGGAGGAGGAGTGTTGACGTCGTTGCCCCCCCAGAACTGGAGCGAGATTACGCGGCCGGTATCGAGACTGCACTGGACGAAATCCCAGGAGCAGCAGTCCGTACTGTTCCATGTCGGTAAGGTGTTGGCCGGGAAGGAGTTCTTGATGGCGAGGAGGGCTTTCTTGTCTTTTACATTGCATGCAGCGGAGGCCGAGAGGGAGAAGATCACGATCACCAAAAAGAATGATATAGTGGGGATGGTAGAATGTTGGTCGACATTTTTAGCTACTTCCAAAGCTATCTAGAAGATGACCGTTGTGTTTATGAATGAATGAACTGGAAGGAAGAAGATGGTTTCAATTTATACAGGGGGTGGATGATCTTAACAGAGAGTGGTGGGCAAAGACGTGATTCATTTTGGGAAAGCTGGCAATGGCGGCTTCAAAATCTTTGTCCGGATTTGTTTCGGTCAGCCCGTTGTTTGTTCGGTCAGCCGTTGGGTGGGACGCAGGGCTTGACCGGATTTGGTTCGAGCCGTTTAAGGTACAATTAGGCTTTAACATAAAAGAAATTTTGAGTTGCATTCCATTTTATCATAATTCAAATTATACTCCACTGTTTTACCATAATGTACAACCACTCTAACTTTTGTCTCCAACTAACGGTCAACTTCGTTGACCGTTAATTTTTGACTGAAATACCCCTAACAAATTACCATTATTATCAGTCTCCCCTCCTCAGCCTATGAAGAGGGAAGGGGTATTTCAGTCAGAAATTAATGGTCAACGGAGAGTTGACAGTTAGTTGGAGACGGAAGTGGTGGAGGGGAGAAATTGTACATTATGGTAAAACAGTGGGATGCACCTTTAATTGTGGTAAATAAAGTGGGGTGCAACCCAAATTTTTCCTTAAAATAAATCAACATCCTTAAATTATTTTCAAATATTCGAAGTACTTACACGAGACGGTACCATGGGGACCGAGGAGCAGATGGACGAGGCCCAGCCGACTGCACCTTCGTCTTCTTACATGTTTCAGAGCAATCCTTCATGTGCTCCTCCAGACGAGAGGAGGACATAGATTTGGGCCGATGGGCCTACAAAGTAAGTTAATTAGTTTTAGCTTTCTTACACATATATAAATATATATTCACTTTTTTTAATATAATTATCAAGGTATAGATATTGCCCCTCGTCGGTACAGAGATCATTGGAGCATTTTTTGAGGTACAACTATGGTGGCCCTTGGATCAACTACTCGGATGCCCCGGACGAGAGAAAGGCATTCTGGTTTGCACACTTCAAGGTAAAAGTAAATTTGGTTTTAATATCAATCATCTAATTTGATCTTTTTCTATATACTTTCTATATTACTTCTTATAGAAAATATATTTCTATCCGCCATACAGGACTGAGGTGATCGAGCAACACTTGTCTGCCGTCATCGCCAAACTTATTCGTGATGCGATCTACGACCAGAAGGATCGTGATCGTTTGGGACAACCAATCCAATGTTGGATCACGTCTGAGCAGTGGAATGCGATGACGGTTAGATTTAACGATCCTAGGTACAAAAAAAATTTGAAAAAGACGAAGGTGGCCAGGAAGAAGACAGAAAAGTGGTATGGTGGGTTGATTCCGACGTCGGAACATTTTTGTCGCATGGTATGTATTTTATTATGTACATAGTATTTTAATCAAAGTAGGATAAAATATTTAATTTTACTAACATACAATATATTTTTTAACACGTCCAGAGGGGTGAGGATACTAACATAGTAACAGTCTTTCTCGCCACCCATAGAAAGGGCAGTCAGCTCATCGATGAGAGGGCCACACAGAGATACATAAGTATTACTTTATATTTTGTTAATTTTAATATAACTTAGAAACTATACAAATAAATATTCATGTAGTTAGTAATAAGTACCTTAGATATATATTAATAATTATGCATGACGAGTGGATAGTAAGTAGAATGCTTATCGAGATATACGTATTTTTTAGGATGAGTATCTTAGGCTCCGTGAGCGGATGACCCAGCCCACACAGGGAGATGCCGGTAGTTCCTCGCAGCCCCCGCCCACCCAGCTCCTTCGGTTGACGAGCTATGGATGACTTTCGTTGGTGGTCTGCAGAGGGGTACATACTACGGTACGGGATCCTACGATGCCTATGTTGCGTCGCAGTCCTCTAGGACCCCCTCTGCCAGTGTCCATACCACATAGCCCTCCCAGGAGTCTGTGCGAGCCCAGCATAAGCGGGTTGACCATCAGATTGCGTCTCTGCGTGACAAGTTACCGCAAAGGATTACGTCGCAACCCATACCGCAGACGGACGATGCGACGATCGTAGCACATTTTGATTCACTTGAGCGTAGCATCACGGAGTTGAGGGATCTACCCACATCGACAGAGCGCAATGTGATGGTGCTACAGGGGTCGCATGTAGTCATAGGCGATGCACTGGCGAGGCTGCAGACATCACAGGTTCAGATGAACCCGTCAGTGGAGCAGAGTACTGTGAGGATGTTATATGTCATGGATACTTGCAATGCTTGACTGACAGCGTTAGAGCAGATACATCCTCCTGGTCCGCTGGCATTGATATCTCCATCGACTGCACAGACTCCTACATCGGGTGCCATGATGATTTCACCGGAGCAGTATGCCTCGCTAATATCCTCGATTCATGGCGGTGCTCCTTCTCTTCCTCCTGATCAGCAGTAGTTGTTCTTTTGACAGGCTCATCTCATAGGCTCATTGCAGTGCTCCTCCTCTGGATTAGCAGTTGTGTTTGATAATAAACGAAAGAAATAAAACTAGGTTTATTTATACGAAACCCTTTCTTTGTTTACAAACAAGAAAAAGAGGTACAATTAATCCTATACGAGGATGTTAAGTACAAAAATTTGATTCTGGGAAAATATTGCTATAGGAGTCTGATCTGCGGTCGATCACTTTGTCCATTGGACCACACGATGACGAAGAAGTACTGTAAAAGACGAAAAAGAAACTTCAAAGACTACATGAGAGATTGAACTCTCGTTGCCAAAGTAGTCAATCAATACTCTCTAGATATACTCTCTTTTCTCCCTTGAATTCCACCCTCTTGAAAAATCTTCGACCCCTAATTTCTGACCTTCGACCTTTTTTCCTGTGATAGGAAATCTTTATTTATAGAGTTCGGTCGTAGTAACCGTCCAGTCGGCGTAGTAACCGAACAGCGGAGAGAGCTGCACCTTTTACGCGACGGTTATAGTAACTGCTACCCACGTATAAATGATCTCCTTAATCGGCGTGTGACGCGTGTCCCATTATAAGGTAATTTGTATAATCGCTCATCGAAGATCACGGCATACAAGCCACGTAGATAACTGGCCCTCGCATAGAAAAGGTTGGCATAAAAGCCAAATAACTGTCACGTTGGCGTAAAAGCCAAGTAGTTATCTTGTTGGCGTAGAAGCCAAGTAGCTGCCTGGTTGGCGTAGAAGCCAAATAGCTGTCATGTTGGCGTAGAAGCCAAATAGCTGTCATGTTGGCGTAGAAGCCAAATTCTGCGTAAAGCTTATATACTGCATAGATAGATAATCAGCGTAAAGATAGCCAATTATCCTTCTTTTACTGAGGCCTTGAGCGTATTCTGGGCCAAATAGCCTTATCACGCACCTTTGCAAATGTAGTCTGAGTTGGCGTATTTCGAGGAGATAGCATACGGCATACTCCTATAGCTAAAAATAGCCAGGTTGGCGTATTTCGAGAAGATAGCGTACGGCGTTCTCCCATAGCTAAAAATAGCCTGGTTGGCATAATATACAGGGATGGTGATATGAGCGTATTAGCCCTAATTATAGCTCTCCCAGTCATTAAAAATAGAACCAAATCTCGTACATTAAATGCAGAGATCTGCCCCCATCTCGCGCATTAACTGCAGAGACGTGCCTCGAGTTATGTACGAAGAACAGCTTTTGACGTGGCGGTTGGTTTTGTCTCATCCTGAGCGTAAAAGCTCATCTTTGCCTGTGTAGAATAGGCAGTATATTCCTTGAATGCGTAAACAACGTCCTATATCAAGGGTTATGTCACTAAACGACAGTCTGGGGCTCTGTACAGAATTATCATTACAGCCGTTCTCTCGATCGTCGTGTAGTACTCTTTTGTCACGAGTCAGGTTCACTGCTTCGTCTGACAAGTTCATTCGAGGAATACGAAGAGTTTCTCATACAACTTCCCACTGTATTAAAAGCAAACAGGTTTTACGCCGAAGTGGCAATGTAGCAACCTTTTTACGCCAAAGCAATATGGAAGTACTACTTTACGCGGACGATTCTGGAACTCTATTTTACGCTGAACAGCATTGAAGCTCTGTTGTACACCAATGGCTCTGAAGTCATGCTTTATGCCACACAGTGCTGGAGCTCTGTTTTAAGTGGGCTTCATGCACGTTGGGGGTTTTACGCGTATAGTTCTCCAGCGTATTTTTTATGCTTCTACAAGACCCCCTTCAAAGTTTTCAAATTCCTCGTAATTTGAAACACTTTGAATGAAGCATGAAACGGTCAAATTTGACTCATTCTGCGAGGCTGATTTCTCGACGTATTTTTAGGAATCTGTTGGGATTTGGTGTGTTCTCTTCTGCCTATATAAAGGCACGTGAGTTAACCTATTTTTTTCCACACTTCCTTCACCACAAAGAGATGGTTGCCGAGATTCGTCGTGTTGACTTGAGGAAGAAGAATGTCATATTCTTTCAACATGTAAGGAGCCGTAAAAAGAGGCATCTTCGAGCAAATATCCTCTGCAACGATGGATCATGGAAGGATATTATAGCTTCTTTGCTCGGGATAATCAACAATTTCATATGGCTATTCATCCAGGAGAGAGGAAGGGTCGTATTTGGCCACACAGCTTGCAAGATGTATTTTTTTCCATTATGGCACTGGACGAGGGTAGGCAATTTGGCCCTCTGTAGATTTTGAGCGTAGAATCATAGATTTGTAGCCTCTTGAGCGTAAAAAGCTTCCGAGCGTGAAATCATAGATTTGTAGCCTCTGAGCGTAAAACCGTAGGTTTATAGCCTCTGAGCGTAAAAGCTCCTGAGCGTAAAAGTATCTGAGTGTAAAACCATAGATTTATAGCCTCCGTGCATAAAATTGTAGATTTGTAGCCTTCGAGCGAAAAAGCTTCTGAGCGTAAAATTATAGATCTGCTCTGCACGTAAATTCTGGATCCACTGACTGTCCGTCTTTTTTTTTTAAAATTATAGGCTGACGTGGTCCCAAATCATAACTGAATATTAAATATCGGATTTGGTTAGGGATTCGAAGAGTTATCCGAACTCTATAAATAGCCCAAGGTCTTGAGAGAGAAACTCTTTATCTGTCTTCACAAAACCCTTGCTTTCCAAAAACCCTTCTTCTTCATCTCTTTTCCTGAAACTTAGATTTGCCATGGCACCTAAACAGACTTCCACTGCTAATGGAAAGAATGTCTCTTCCTCTTCTCGCTCTTCTGCTCAAGGACGAGCAACTCCCATTAGGCTGAACGAGCCCCGATCTGAGCGAAGTGCTCCGCCATTGAGCTGTGCTCCGGACGTCACAGGTAAAAGGACTTCAAGGGAAAATAGAGGACCTTCCGCACACGTTGTACGTGTATGCGAACCAATACGCCCACATTTCTAATGTGTCAGCATAAAATCTCCATCTTTTTGCAGTCTGGCATAAAAACTCAGACTGTTGAAATTTGGCGTATACTACAAACTTTGAGTTTTATGCGCTGGATGTAATTTTCGGCATAAAAATGCAAGTTTTTGTAGTCTGGCATAAAAACTCAGACTGTTAATCTTTGGCATAAAAACCAAGAGTGTAGCGTCTAGCGTAAAAGCTGACTTGTTTTCTTGCATTTTGCAGTGGACTTGCAGATCCCTTCTCTGGCCGAAGTGATGGGCTCTGCTGTCGGGATGCTGAACTCAAATTATCTGGAGGACTTATCCCATGTGGCATTTCCCATCTCTGGAGCCAATTATCCTAAAGAGAGGGGAACCATGATCTTGTCCCAAGGAGAACGAATGCTGCTGAGTATGATCAGTGGGGATCCCCTGACATACATAGATGGGACAGAGTATAAGAAATCGGGTTTCTTATTCGGGGATGTCATCGACAAACAATCCCAGACCAAGCCCAAGAAGGAGGATTGGGTGTTTACTGCTGAGGGCACGGTCATGTATCTGCCCAGAATGCCTAGATATTACCCCATCTCGGCCTTCTTTTATGCCACACATCCTAGGAAGATGTTGTGGACTTTGACTCCAGATCTTCACGGTCGGCCGGGGAAGATCTTATACAACAAGGGATTGAACCGAGGGGCCTATATGAGCCGTCTTACGGGCCCTGTTGTGCCCTTTAGGGGATTACTGCCGGGTAGTATCCCGAGTGAGGACACTTCGCTGATCCAGCCGGTTCAGATATCGACCTTCTGTAATAACTTTATAGGAACAGGGAGGAATGTACCCCAAGGTCAATCCTCGGACCAGTGTATGGCTTAGCCCGAGGAATCTTTGATGGGCCAGTTTAACTGCCTGGACCCTGAAGCACTTCCAGACGGAACTGGAGAGCATTGGCCTGTTTGCGGCTGTGAGTGCCACCAGTGTTGGGCTGCCTGTCAATCCAAATTTGTTCTTGGCTTTGATAGAGCGATACAACTCGCTCACTGGGACTTTTGTCACTCCGCTAGGTGAGTTAGGCTTAGTCCTTCATGAGATGGCCGTGATTTCAAAGCTACTAATGGGGGACACTCCTTATGAGGAGTACGTTCCCACAAACAGGGAGCTGAGGGATACAAACCCTCAGGCAGTGGCGGTGTATCAGGAACTGATGAGCCACTATCTTGCCTGCACCACTTTCTACAATGAGCCCTCTGATTTGGCTCATATCAACAAGTGGGCAACCTACCTCTTCTTCCACCAGGCCAGAAATGCTAAGCCGGATAAGGTGGTAGATAGCCAAGATAAGCCCTTGAATTTCCTGAGCGTGCTCAATGCCAACACGGTCGATGACCTTATTAAAGACGCAGGGGCTCCGGATTATATTCTCGATGAGGAGATGGGGGGTTATCCTGCAGACACTAAAGCCTTCAGTTAAATAAGGCATTGTCGCAAGCCTCTGTCAAGGGAAGCTCAATTGGCTGGCTTACTTTCTGTCTGGCTACGCCGATGGGTAGTGCCCGGCATCGCGTCTGCGGATCGCATCCATCGCAATACCTTATGGCCCGCAGTGCGTCTGGTGTTCGAAGCAAGACTGGGCTTGCTTCCTGCTATGGTATGTAGAATACAAGCAGGTCTGAGGGCCCTTACTGATGGGCTGCTCGTAGATAAGATACAGCGTGAAGGATTTCCCAGAGTGGAATTACCCTTCCTATACCTAATGGGATGGTTAATCCTTCACAACACCAGGGTGATGTCTCCCGGCCCTGCTAGTGGTTCGGAAAATAATTTCTTGTTGAATTACAAGAATTCCTCTTGGGACGTGGCGACCGTCATAGATTGCCGGTGGGCGTTAAACGTTGCCCTCGGCTGGAAGCTCTTCTGCATCGTCCCCCCTGTACATATCAATCAACAGGGGACAAAACTTAAGGATGAAGGTCGTGGGAGGACCATTCTTTCTCCTGAAGCCTTTTACTGGTTGGTCTGCATTAGACCTTCCCACTTACTGTACAGAAGTCAGGACCATTGCTACTTGGAGCCCTATCTGTCCAGCCGGTTCGCCAGGCAATTTGGGTACGACCAGCTGCATATGGTGTCACTACCACATTCTGAAAACAGGGGTATTTTCGACTTTTTATGTATTATTAATATTATGGTATTTATATTAGATGATTTCTCGATAGGTGTATTTAATTTAAATAATTATGTGAGATGTGTAATTAAATATATTATTATATACAGTGTTCATTTATGTTTGAGCTGGTAGACTTGACCTAGAAGCCCAATAGATGAACACCTGTCTGAATTATGGGATTATATGGTAAATTATTTTGTTTAGAATTAATTTATTGGAGGTTGTAATTAACTACCGTAATTTAATTAATTGTTGCGCCCTGTCCTTGCTTCGATATTTGGAGCGCTACCCTAGCTTTTGCCTTCCAACAAATTTCACAACCTTGCCCTAGACGTGCCTGCCTTCCATTCTGATATTTTTGCAACTCATAATTATGATCCCTTGAGCTTCATTTTAGCCGCACATAAATCGTCGCGGACGTTTATTTAAATTCTAAATAAATTCCAATTTTGTATCGTTGTGCCTTCCAATCGAAATTGGAGGCAATCTTGACCTATTTTTCGTACGACCCAAATTAGGGTAATATTCTGTTCTTAGTCTTCTTCATTAATGCTATTGATGACCCGACCCGATTTTGGTCCCATGTACTCCTAATTAATTTTAGAACACAACTTGCATTTATTTCTAATTAATTTGAGGATAGCATTTTGTCTGATCTCGTTAATCTCGGTTTAATTCCAGTACCCTGCTATTTGAGCCGTACGACACACACAACGCCCCCTCACCCTGCAAAATGTCAAACACCGAATCGCCCGCAAATTTTTTATCATTTTATGCATCTGTGCAAATACCCAAATTTAAGGGGGGGCTAAATTATAAATTTATATTAGGTGTCAACACCCTATTGGTTCAACCCAATGGAGAACCCCAATTTTGACTAATCACCCCACATCCTCATTCCCCCATGAAGAACTTCTCCATGTTAAATCTAGGCCATCCATTAAATGGGGCTCATCACCACCATTCATTCCCTCTCACATCTCCCTATTTAATGTCCTATCACCTAGCCCTAATCCCCAAAAATCTAGGGAATCCCCCACCTCCTCACAAGCCTCAACCGTAGCCTCTTTCCTCCTTCATTCTAATTTTTCCATTCTTCTTCTTCCCTTCTTCTCTTTTCTTCTTCTTCCTTCTTCTCCTTTGTTTTTAAATTATTAACAAAGGGGGGGGGGAAACCATCTCCAGCCCCACTGTTCCCGGGCACCCCCGACGGCCTGCTGTCTAACTCCGGCGACGGTGCAAGTTCTCCCCGACGGCTGTGCAAACCCCCTAACCCGAAGCTCCACCCTGCCTATACCACTCCAGCCTCGACTTCTCTATCAAGCTTCTCCCAAACTCCCTCTTCCCCTTGCTCGTAACTCCGGTCGGCCTGCACCAACTCCGGCCCGGCGGTCCCCATCCGAGCTACTCCTCCTTCTCCGACCTCCTACATCAGCCGATCCCGGCGAGCCCAAAGTCCACCTGAGCTCTCCGTCTGGAGCCGAGCTGCTCGATCACTGCAGTCGGCCACTTCTGCACACTCCGGCCGAGCCCGAGCTCCGCCTCCCTGCTACTCCCACCAGCCACCCAGACCTACACCACGACACCTCCGCTCCCCCTCACTCCACCACCCCGTTCTTCCCCGAGCCGAGCCACCCAGACTCTGGCGTAGCTCGACCCGACGACCCACTATTCTCCGGCTCCACTCCTCTGATCCCGGAGCCCGAGCTCCTCCACCCTCCTCAGTTCGGCCGACCCGCCAGAGATCGAACCGAACTCTTCGCGTTCTTCAGCGAGCATCCCCGACCACTGCTCATCTCCGACGAGCAGCCACTGATCCCTCCGGCCGAGTCCCGAGCCCAACTCCCTGCAGCTCCTAGCTCCTAGCTCCGGCCATCTACACCACCACTCCCCCACCACTGCAATCCCCGAACTCCCGCTGCCTACTCCGGCCAGCTCCCCTCCGGCCGGCCAGCCAGCCGACAACCCCTGTGAGTTCCTCTTCCTCTTCCTTCCTTCTTTCGTGTATATATGTATACGTATAAATATGTAGATATATGTATGTGTACGTGTGTGTGCGTATATGTGTATGTGTATACATGTGTGTGCGTATATGTATATATATATATGTATATAATTATCCGTATATATGTATTCAATATATATATTAGTATTAATGTATATGTTTAATACGTATATGTATACGTATGTATTTAATAGTGAGTATGTATATGTATATGTCTATGTATATATATTTAATATGATTTATATATATAAATACGTATTCTAGTATATATAATTAATTTGGTATATATATATATTTTGCATATACTTAACATATTCTCAATATATATATATATTGGTTTATTTTTATATATAATATCTATTTAATAAAAATTATATATACTAGTATAAATTAAATTCAAGTATTAGCATAGTCATTTGTACTTTAGAATTTAGTATATATAGTAAAATTCTAATTTGGCTTATTCTTATGGATATACCTTGTATAAAGTATTTCCTAGTAGCTATTTGTAATTAAAACATACAGTATTAATTTTACTTAAGGTATATATAAGTACACATATCTATTTTCGTACCAAATGTATTTAATGTATATGTTAGTATAATATATACATTTCTATGTCTCTACTACATTTTCATACTTTATTTATTGAGAATGTGTCTATTTCTTTTAATTTTACTTTATTATTTATATTGAATATATGAGAATTTATCGATGTTGAGTGTTCCACTAAAGGGGTTGACGAACCCAGAAGATTCAACGGAGGGTTTCTCCGGGTCTGTCTATTTTTAGGATCTGTGATATTGCAGGAATATATGACAAACATCAACCATACATTTATTCCAGGTTATTTAATTTTTTATTTTTTCAATTTAGCGACATTTATATACGTCGCTAAATACATCGCTAACTATATCATAACGTCGTTAATTATGTTGCTAAATGTCGCTAAATTATTGATATGGCAGTATTTACCAGGTCAGCAGAACATCGCTAAATATGTTGCAAAATATTGCTAAATAGAAAAATATTAACAACGTTTAGTGACACACAACACGTAGCTAATATAGCTACGTTATGTCGCTAAACATCGCTAATATAAAAAATATTAACGATGCAAATACGTCGCTATAGTGACATTTTGTGACATTTTTTTGTCAGCGACTAGCTTAAACACGACTTCAATGAAACGTCACTAAATTTTTTTAGTTACATTTTTATGCCATTTAGAGACGTTTTTAGATATCGCTAATTTGACTTATTCTGGTAGTGAGCTGGCACATTATGACTTGGCAAAAGAACATCTTTTAGAGTTCGAGCATAACAAGAACAAGATTTACCATGCTCGAACAAGATGATATAGTTATATGCTTCTATGGCTCATTTTGCTACAAATGACTCAAGAGTGCTCAAAGCACGTAGGAGAGCGACATTGAATAAAAACAAGCAAATAGCTGGACTGACATTGTTACTCCTTGATCTTTCTACTCCACCTGAGTGAATTCTATCTTATGCTTTTTCTTGTTTTATTTTCTTGTAAGTTTCTCAATGAAAATAAATTAAAACTTTTAAAATTTTGAAGAAAAATTATTTGTTGTGGACCCATTTATTTATTGTGCATCTGGTATTAGATACAAATAATAGGTTAGAGTGAAAACATGATCAGAGGTAATATGGACGTGATATATTTTCGAATGAGATACCACTGAATATATCTGCTTAGAGGTAACATGGATATGGCAAAATATAATTATGTGGAGGATTTGGTGTATTTGTCATCCATGGCATACTCATGTCATGCACAAATGACAAATTTTGCAAGATACAATACTATCATAGGTGATATGGTTGTAATAGCTCGCCAGTTTACTCCTTTGGAGAAAAGAAGAAAGAGTAGTTCAAGGGCGAACTATTGTCTTCTCTTTTGGGGGTGATAAATGGAATATGATCCAGAGGTAATATGGACATGAATTATATTACACTTATTGACTGGTGAAGAAATATGTGAGATTATTTCCAACCCAACTGGGGATCAGAAATATGATATCCTTAAAACAACTGGGCTTTAAGAATGGAATAGTTTTATTGGAGAGAATCGTTTATTTGATCTCAACGAGAGTATTTTATTGGATCTGAGGATTATCCTACTGGAAAACTTTGAGGACCTATTACCCATGTCTTATTCAAGAATGAATATAGGTAATAGTTCGAGATGTCGTGTAGGTTACAAGTTACTGGGGATTGGAAAAATGCACTTACTGTACATCTTATTTTACTCTGTTGGAGATGGATAAGAATATATCGTACCTAGACATAATACTTCTTAAAGAATTTATCATTTATAGGCATCATTATCAAATCTCTATTAGGCTTAACGAGCTTGTAGGCTCTGTTGGAGAATACTGTCTCCATCACATAAGAACCTTCCCATTTACCTTAGAATTTGTCTTTGCTCTTATGAGTTGTGATCATAGGTCTCCTTATAGTAAGGATTAATTCACCGACCTGGAATATTATTTCCATGACTTTTCGATTAAAAGCTCTAGAAATACGTGATTGGTATAGTTTAATTTACTGTTGAGCATGCAGGCACTTTTCATCCAATGCTTCTAATTTTTGCAGGCGCAATCGATCATTATTCTCTAATATTAGCTTATTAGCAATAGCTACCCTGAGAGAAGGTATCTAGTTTTGAGCAAAAGAACTGGTTCACATCCTTAGACCTGAGAGAATGGTGTAAAACCAGTTAAAGTTTTAACTGTTGTACGATAAGCCCATAAACACTCCCCAAGCTTCTCATTCCAATTGCGTTTGTTGGATGAGACAAATTTTTTAAGGAGTTTAATTATAGTCTTATTGAAGCTTCCGCTAAGCCATTGGCTGTTGGATTATAGGCCATAGATGCTACATTTTAGATTTGATTCTTGTCACAGAACCGATAAAATAATTGGCTGGCAAATTATGGCACATTGTCCAGTATTATCCTCCGTAAAATACCGAAATAAAAGATTACATGATTTTTGATGAAGCTAATTACGTTGGACATCTTTATTTCAATGATCGGGACTGCTTCTGCCCATTTAAAAAAGTAATCAGTTATTGCAAGTATGAACCGATGTCCTCTAGAAGAAGATGGGCTGATCGGACCAATAATATCCATTCTCCAGGCTTCAAAAGGCTAAGAGACAGCTGTAGGGTGTAAGAACTCTATTAGTTGGTAGATAAAATCTGCATAGATTTAATATGATCTATATTTATGAGCATAATCTATGACATCTACCACCATAGTGGGCCAATAATAACCCATTCTCCTGAGTAGGTCTTGTAATTTAGGATCTGGATGATGTGCTTTACAGATGCCATCATGAGCTTCACAGAGTGGTTGTTTTGCTTCAGGGTTGGAAAGACAATGTAGTAGCAATCCTTTATAAGAGCGATGATATAATATTTTGGATGAGGCATCATAATAGAATTGGAGTGAGCATCTTTTAATAGAAGTAGTTTCTTTCGGATCTTCTAGAAGAATCACATAAACATCATAGTCTATAAAAGGGTCTCTCCAATATTTATCCATAGAAGTTGAATTTATGACGTAACTCTGTTTAATGTGCAAATTATTTTTGGTACAGAATAACTCTTGAACTATTAGCATAATTGAGTATCGTCTCTTTAGGGGAACAACCAATGATGCTGCAAGGCCTGCCAAAGTATCAGATTTTATATTCTGTAACCGAGGCACACGCTCGATGAAGATTTTTTTGAAAGCAAAAGCCAGTTTGATTGTCGTCTGATGATAAGGGATGAGGTCTTCATGCCAAATCTCATACGTTCCCCTGATCTGATTGACTATCAGCTTGTAATCTCCTAGGCTTCAAGATATTCTATGTCCAATTCTTTGGCTAATTTGAGACCAATGAGTACAACATTATATTCTACCATATTATAAAAACATGGTTCACGGAGCAAATATGCTCGATAAATGAGTAGTTTGTCTGGAGATACTAGGACTATGCCCCATCTAGCTACTATGTTGCCTTTGGGTCCTATTCTTGATGTGCCATCAAAGAATAGTTGTAAAACATCATATTTTTTAAATATTTTATTTATTTAATTATTAGTTATTTAATTTATTTATATTATTACGTAGTATTTTAGATAATGTATACGTTGTGATTTAAGAACCTAGATAATTAATCACTTAGAATTGTTGCACAAGTCCTATTATTTTGATTTTATGAATACTTGTGGGAGTGGTAGATTTTTAGAGTCTATATTAGGTACTAATATATTTTGATATATATATGCAAATAAATAAATAGTGAAATAATAACCGTAGTATATTATTAGTAATAATAATAATAATAATAATAATAATAATAATAATAAAAATAATAATAATGATATTATTATTATTTTTAGTAATAATAGAAATAAAATAGAATAAAGAAAAAGAATAAGAAAAAGGAAAGGAAAGGAAAAAAAAAGAAATAGAAAATAAAAGAAAAAGGAAAGAAAAAGGAACTAGAAACTAACCCAAACCCATTATCTAACCTAACCCAAACCCACCAATGTCATAAACCCAACCCGTTTAAGAAAAAGAAAAAAAAACCAACAACAGCAGTAGCATTCGGCTAACTCCCGACCCGCGTAGCCTATACAACCCCCCCCCCCCCCCCCGTGCATTTCCTTCTCTCTCGACCTCTCTCTCTCTATATATATATGACATCTCTAAACCCTAACCCTAACCCTACTTTTCATCCTGCAACCGCCGCCCCACGCGCCACCGCTACGCCGCCGACCAAAATTCTGCACCGCCGACCGCATATCCCCGCGAGCACGCCGCACTGAAACAGGCAGCGAAGACTCTCCCTTCTCGCGTAGATTCCCGTCTCATCGCTCAACCAAACTCGACTCCGTCTTTACCGGTATGATTCCGATCTATCCCTCTTCCAATCCCGTAAATTAGTTTCCATCGTACAACGCACAAACCTAGGTAAAAATCGACGCCAAATCGAAGAAAAATGACCACTTTTAATTTCAAAAATTCTGTTGCAATGACCCATGTTCAAGGGCTCATATCTCCCACCACAGGGATCCAAACCTAGAAATTCTTTTTGCTATGCGAAGACCATCTAACCTAGATTATTTTCTACCAATTATATTTATTTGATGTTGTATGCAAAATTAAATTAGGTTAAAAACCCTAAAAATCTATTTTTTCCTAAATTCCATAAATTGTGATATGGAGCGCGTCCCGCCCAACGGGACCGTCCCGTCGTGTACTAAGTGTACCAAAAGGAGCACGCGGTATATCCAAACATGTGGCCTTTCACAAAAATTGATTTGGACGCGTATGCGAGTCGAAATCAGCCTGTATCCATGGAAATTTCTCGTATCACAACTTTTGCAAAAGTCCTGCGCATTTAGTGCACCCTCGTCAGAATGCGAAAAAACTTGCGCCACTGGACTCGTGGTATCGTGCTGATCCTGTGACCCAAGTTTCACTCAATTTTGAGACAGTTGACCAAGCCACCTATTTGCGGGCCCTACAGTTGACTTTTTGGGCGAATTTATGTACGAATCACCGGAATCCAAAATTGGACGTACCGTTGAGTTTGTATTGACGTTTAGAATTGGTTTGACCTATAATTTATCATATTTAGAGACCTTTACCCCTGGCACACTTTTCGGTGCAAGGTGGCCCACTTGTAGAGCCCGCTTTGACCCAAAATTACCGTTTTGCCCCTGTGTCCAAATTGGACGAAAGGGTAGTATTTTCTAGCTAACTCGTTTATTCTGGGAACGTTGGTAATATTTATTTCAGCATCCGGAGACATTCATTCTGAGGTCGTAGCTTCTGATCCTGTGTGCTTGACTTTTGGATATTACACCTTGTAGCTTTCTTACTAGGCAAGATACCTTGCCAAATTGCTTAAATTATTTTGCATGCTTATTATATTTTTGTATATTTATTATATTTCTGTATATTCATTGCATGTGTAGTTTCTTTCAGCCATTACTATATATTAGATATATTGACACTTAGTCTCATAGAGGACAATCAGTAGGCGTATGGGCTATAACCACTTTGGTGAACCGTAGTAACTAGCACGCACTATGGTAGTCGTGTTTGATGGTTGCTATCCCCGCGGTATGTCGATTGATGGAGTCACGAGGGTCGCTACCCCCGCGGTATGTCGGTTGATGATGTCCCCTGACGTGTATGTGAGTTGTGAGGATTAGATCGAGTAGCCTACCCTTGCCCATACGTTAAAAAGTTATCCTCATTTGCATTTATATAGATTGTCTTGTACAGCATACTTATATATTTTCAAACATTATGCATGTTTACTGTATTCAAATTGGCATGCTTCTATGTATCTTGTTACGTCCCTCTGAGGACCTGGTCCCTTTACAGGTGTAGATGTTCATGACTATTGCAGGAGCACGGATCAGGACTTACCACTTATCTCTTCCGATGATGTTTTACCTTTTGAGCATCAGTGATTAACTCTAGCGAGCTATCCTTTCACTGATACACTTCTATCATCACCTTATTTTATATTGGAGATTTACCCTTCTCCCTCATTTTTGTATTGATATAGTCATTGGTAGTGGATTTGTCTCCACCGACTATTAGTTTTGGATTATTCAGACTCATTATTCTATTTTAGTTATTTCTTTTTTATGACTTGTTGTGTGGATGAGATTAGTATATCTGTGACTTGTGACACTATATATATACCACATGTGAGATTATATTCATATTACAACGTACGTGTGTATTATGGTATCCATATATTGGAGTTGTCATATACAGACAGCTGGCATGCTTACGTGTTTCTAGTCATACATATTTTGGGACTGGGGCATGACATATTTTTGTGGTGGCCCATGCAGGTCGAGAGCATATTGTCTCGGTTACGTTACTGTACCGAGCAAGCCTGCGCATATGATTAGAATATAGGATCTCATCCACTTACTTAATCACCTCCCTTGATTGTTTCCCGTTCTTATTTGATTGCTTGCGTTGCATCTTGCTTGATCCCTTCTCAACGTCAATATTCTCTCGTGCGTGATAGGGGTTAGGAAGATGACTTGTACTAGGTATGTACCCTCTAGTATTCAATAACACTATTAGTTAAACTATTATAAGTTGGATAGTATGCCTCATAACCTAGTAACACATAGTCCTGTTGACTCATTAATGAATTATAATTGAATGACACCAACTATAGGCTTGCATAAGAAGATAGTGTTTATCTAGACTATAGAACTTTAGTGTATCTTGACTGTAGAACTTAAAGGCCCATACACTCATTTGGTTGACTTTAGACTTAGACAAGGAATTAGTATGGCAACTGTAGAGGCACAACACCAGTCTTCTTGATGAACTTAAATTATTTTGTACCTTCTTCCATCATAATCAAGCGTACGTATATATTTTTTTGTACTACCTCGACTTATGCTGCTATTATAGCCTAGTTTTGTAAGCTTATTCTTTTATTGAGCTTGTTCATGACATATGTATTATTGGGGGCCCACACTAATACATTGTCTAAATCAGAATCGATATATTATGGTCTGATCAACCGTAGTGCGCTTGGTTCGCTCTTCATATCACTACTTTACGTGGATTGAGATATAGTTGACTCAACTTGTTAGACGAATATACTTGCCCTCTAGACTGGTCAGAGCATATCGTGTCTGGTACATAATTGTACTGATATGAACATGCATATAGGAATTTATTAAAATAAGATTTCAATCCACAGCTGCCTTGGCAACTCCCTTTCGAATTCTCTAATCCCTTTGAATCCCGTACTTGTATTCTATCACCTCCTCCTTGAATTCTTTATTGTTGTTTTCCGTCTTTCCCTATTTCGGAAAGACGAATGTTTATGCTTAGTATAAGTTTGATACACGGATAGTACTAGATATATCCCATAGGCCAAACACTCATGATGACAAACAAGAGAGCGCAGGCACATGAAGTCGTAGATACAGGTACGACCTTAGTTATATGTGTCATTTCATACTCATGACCCCCTTTATGACACGGGATCTTAGGTGCATAATAGCAGTAGAATTATATATAAGGTAGTTTAGCAATTATGAGGATATGTTGATATCCTAACTAGATGGCATATCCAAGAACCTAATGGATGACACGTGTAGCAATAGTAGTATTCTCCTCATATCACCATGTTGCCCCCTTGGGTGGCTCGTCTTCTATTCCATCTCTATCCCTTATATCGTGCTTAACTCTTCCTATCATAGTCGTATCTTATCGTGCCATTATGAATTGTTTAAATTACTTCAACCTCACCCTTATTTTGTTAGTTAAAAACACAAATGTGTTAGTAATGATTAATAACTAAAAGATGAGTACATAACTATAACCCTTATGTATATGAATTATAGCAGTATCTGTATTCTTTATTAATTTAACCCTTAAGTATCATCGTTTAGCCTAATAAAAATTTGTTAATTGTTTGAAATAGGTCATACTTCTAATAGTTTTATAAAGTTAGTCAAGACCTTAACTGTTGCCCAAAAACTTAGACTATACTTAGGAAAGAATTGAAACCACTTGTTACGAACTGATAACTATGATAATTCGCTGGCGAAGTAGCGACAGCTGTAGCTAGACCGTTATAGTAGAGTAGTCGAAGTATTTACAGACATATTGGTCAGGTGGCATAGCAGTATTAGACTACGATACTTGACGGTTACAAAGAAAAATTATGGTTATGAGATTCCAGACAGGTGTTCCAAGATACTCGACCCAATAAAAAAATTCCTCCTATAACCTAGACAATAGCCTCAAGAGACTCTGACTACTAGTAGAAGTCTTGTAAGTTGGGTAGTATAGACGAGTTAGAGGATAATAGAATAGTGTATGGACAATAATTGAGAAAGTGTTAGAATGACAGACCATGACTTTTAGGAAGCACTGCTAGATAGCAATGTAGTGTAATAGCTATAGTAATTATTATGAATATGGGTTAGTGTCAATTTCGAGGATAAAATTTTTGTAAGTTGGGTAGAATGTAAAACCCCATATATTTTTAAATATTTTATTTATTTAATTATTAGTTATTTAATTTATTTATATTATTACATAGTAATTTAGATAATGTATACGTTGTGATTTAAGAACCTAGATAATTAATCACTTAAAATTGTTGCACAAGTCCTATTATTTTGATTTTATGAATACTCATGGGAGTGGTAGATTTTTTGAGTCTATATTAGGTACTAATGTATTTTGATATTGTCACACCCCAGTCCCAAAATATCGAGGGACTAGACACGTGGCAATTGCCAGCAGCACACACTGATGGACAATCCAATATAATGGATCCATCAGGGTGTACTTAAGCTATAATACAATAATAAGTGTCTAAATATACTAATCTTATCCACAGAAATGAATACATCAATATCCGAATCATAATGCAATATCAAGTCTCAATAAACATAAATCCGGGAACAACCCGATAATGAGTCTGGTACAATAGTCAAGAATAAAGATAATAACATCATATTCTGAGTATGGATAAGACATATACTCAGGAGAAATCCTTGGCGATCACCTCGTCTTCTGGATCTGGTACTGCTCCAGTGCTTGCTCATGTTCCTGCTTCTACTCCTGCTAATGCTCATGTCCCGTATACCTCGGGATAGTTCTCGTCTACGATACCTGGGGATATAATTTGGATCCAGGTCCTCAGGGGACATAGCAAGATACAAAATAACTCAAGCCATAAATAATGCAGTGCAATAGTAAATAAAACAATAGGGAAACTATATAACCAGCTAAGTGATATGCAAGATGAGAGCATCACTAGAACTCAGGCTGAGACCACTACAAGCTCTGTGTCGGAGAGCCGGTAGCAGTGATATCATGCAGTTGTCTAGCTCGAAGTGAGACTACGATGCCGTCATAATATAATCAACATATAGCCTGTGTGTCGCTCCCCACCCAATGTAATCACACATCTCATGTCCATGACACACAAGATCATATCTAATACAACAAGTCATACTGAGATCTAAGTATGTATATAAAGTATATGTCATGAAACCTGTATCCTATACAAAATCATCAATAATATCTCAAGAAGATTCTGTCTCATGAATAGTGTTAGGTGTCCTGAGGTATGTCGTACTTGATAAGGCAAGCACGAGAATGTATAGGGTTCCGATATCCATGTCAAGGTGATATTACACAACTCTGCATACAGTGTTGACACCCGAATATTATTCAGAGG
Organism: Iris macrosiphon; assembly: GCA_036927795.1. NCBI lineage: Eukaryota > Viridiplantae > Streptophyta > Magnoliopsida > Asparagales > Iridaceae > Iris > Iris macrosiphon. Next base: position 182,224,393 of record JAYESA010000004.1, read on the forward strand.
CTAATTAATGTCACACAGTCCTAGGTTAAGCATGTATATCATATAAATAAATTAGGATAACAATATGAAGCAGGTACTGCAAGTTTTGGCAAGGTAAACTTGCCTGTGGTTCTGGCTCCAACTGCTGCTCTGATATCAGCAAGATTTGCAGGTACTCCTCCAGTTGCTGAAATAAATATTACTATCAGATTCAGAAGATATCAAATAGCTAAAAATACCTGTCCTTTAGTCCAATTTGGACACAGGGGCAAAAATGACAGTTTCTGGTCAAAGCGGGGTCCACATGTGGCTTGCTTCGCACCAAAAAATGTGCCAGAGAGAATGTTCCCTAAATTCATCAAACTTAGTGTCCACAAGTTCAAAAACGATGATACGAACCCAACAAAATGTCCAGAACTGGATTCCGATGAGCCGATCACAAAATCGTCCGTCAAGTGGAGCCATGGGGCCCACGATACGTGATTTTGTCAACGTTCTCAGAATCAAACCAAAATTGGGTCACAGGACCAGCGTATTGCTACGAGTCAGAAGGAATAAGTTTTATTTCGATACAACGTGTGTATACGAAGTTACAATAAATTCCCGAACAGGGCCGATATGGGGCATTGTCGACGGATACGCGTTGATTTCGGTGTGCGCGCACATCCAAATCAACTTTCGCAAAATCCTACACGTCCGTATTAATGGCGCATACCTTTCGGTGAAGTCTGTACACGACTAAGTCATCCTGTTTAGCAGGGCGCACTCAGTTCCAAGAAAAAATAGGGTGTTAATTTTCCTGATTTTGGGTCGCCGATTATGATCGCCATAGGACGCGACACATTGAACCAATGGCACGGATATCGAGAGGGTTATGCAGTCTACAGATCACAACAAACAAAATGGGAAACATGGCAACGAGGAGAGAGAAATAGATACCTGAATAGGGCTCTAAAAAAGATTAAAATATGCGTTTCGCGAGGCGGCTAGGGCTAGGGTTTCTTGCCGTCGTCGGGCTGCGGCTCTAGATTCATTGAGGCGGCATGTTGGCAGAGGCGGCCGGAGGAACTCGGCACGATGGGCCGCTGCTGCTGCTGCTAGTCTTGGCGGAGCTCAAGGTCAATTGAGGAGATGGGGAAGACGGCAGAGGGGTGGATCCTCCGGGCTCGAGTCGGCGGAGGACGTTCATGGAGGTGGCCGTTGCAGCGGGTCGGAGGAAGGCGGTGGCGGTGAGTGGAGATGACGGTGGTGGCAGCGGGGATTAAATAGGGACGGACGGGAGAAGAAGCGGCGGTGGTTGTTGAAGGTGGAGCGACGTGGGAATCGCGACGGATGGCGGTTACGAGTGGAGGAGGCGAGGTGGAAACGTTCGCAGGGGAGGCAGAGAGCCACGGTGGGTTGGCCGGCGGCGGGGAGACAAGGGGTTTACGGTTACTGTACAGATTTGGTTCGGGTTAACGGGTATGGGTCGGGTTTAGATCCGACCCGACCCGCTAGGGTTCAGGGTTGGGTTCAGGGCTCCGGTTCCGCATGGTTTGGTTTGGTTTGGTTCACAAATAAACCGGGTTTATTAAAATTATTAATCTTTAGGTCTTTAAAAATGGTTCTCGGGTCCAATAAATTCCAAGAAAATTACCTTATGTCTAATATTTTATTTTTTACCCAAAAATATTATTTTTATAATATTATAATATTTAATAAAAACATTTAAATTTATTTAATTCTAAAATACATAGATTTTAATAAGTTAAAAATCCCATAAAATTCCAAAAAAAATTTAAAAATTAGATTTTTAAAATTCCTGAAAAATCAGGGGGTTTACAATCTATCCCCCTTAAGAAGATTGCGTCCTCGCAATCAAAGAATAACCGGTCAACAGAGATGACACGGTTGCATGCATTGTTCGAAGCACATCACTATCAAGATTCATGATTCACGATAATCAAAGGATGAGAGTATAAGCAAAAACACATAGTGAATGAAAACATTATTTTCCTAAGCAATAAAAGTTATGCAATTTTCAGAGTGAAGGAAATCTAGTTAAAGCAAGAAAACTACAACTTAGAAAACTAGGTGATCAATTATAAAAACATACTAGGTTATCACTAACAAGTTCAAAATACCAGGTTTAAAGCTAAGGTCAAGAACTAATAGGCACGAGCTAAATCAATGCATCTATGAATAACTTACGCGTATTTGCTACTCCACGAGTCTGCGCATCCTCCAAGGTCATCGCAAAAGCTTATCCGCATCTTTACGGTAGATTTCTCTACTGCTGCTGAGCCTGCTGAAAGAGTACTGCCTGGGGTATCAAAGGTGGCCTTGGCTGATACCCTTTTAGAGGTGGTGGTATGACTCCTTCAACTCCCGTTTGTGGTGCTCCTAATGCTGGATAGGCTGGCCTCGATACTGGTAAAGCTTGTTGGTTTACCATTGGTGCTCCTTCTCGACGCTTAAGGCATTCCCTCACTAAATGCTGACTGGATCCGCAAGCTAAACATAATCCCATTTTACGTTGGCACTCGTTTTCAATATGACCTTGCTTGCCACAATGTTGACAGATAGGTAGTGCCTGTGGAGATGCTTCGGGTGGCTGGTGCATGTGAGGTCTCTTTGCAGCTTCTTTCTATGGTGCTCTGGCTGATGCTGATGTGGAAGGCCGCTTCCGGCTGGTCTCTCTCTTGGTGACGCACTCCATGCGTCAGGCTGCAGCAAGAATGTTCGAGTAAGATATAGGTGCAGCGGATCCAATTAGCTATGTAGCTCAAAGTTTTGTCCATCGAAGAACTTCTCATCCTTCTTTTTTTCTGTCGGGATCAGGGTTGGGGCGAAGCGACTCAGACGAATGAATTTCATGTTGTACACTTCCACTGTCATACTGTCTTGAGTGAGGCGTTTAAACTTATCCTGAAGTTCTGATTGAGCGATGGCTGGAATGTACTTCTCCTGAAAGAGTTTAGAGAACTCTTCCCAAGTGACTTGGTCTGGTCCGAGCCGTGTCTCCTCAAATAGCCACCAGTAATGTGCATTATCTGTTAACTGCATTCTGACGGCAGTCATCCAACGTTTCCTTGGAAGCTCAGCTGCTTCTAATTAATGTTGAGTGTTGGTGAGCCACTCATGAACTTCAATGGGATCCTCCTTGGCAGAAAAGGTACGAGGCTTCAGCTGACAAAAATCAGTGATAGAGCCCGTCGTTGGCCGTCATGCTGGTAGATTCGCCTGCTCCAGTACGATTGCTAGGCTGTGACTCAGAGCCTCTTGTTGAGCTTGCATTATTGCATAGATCATTTGAAATATCTGCTGCCAATCCATAGCCTGCCCTTGTGGGAATACGGGTATTGGTGGAGTAAACTGCGACGGAGGTGGGATGTCATCTTGCTGGATTCTCGAGGCATATTGATTTGCTTGACTGGGTTGTTGAGCTGATTGACCTCCTCCTACTGGTGTTACTTCATCTTCGTTGGTTACCACAGCATCTCGTGGTGATCTTGCAGGAGTCTCATCGTTTGCTAGTGGATCCATTACTCTGCATCCAAAATAAATAATAAAAGGCGTACAGGAATTAAGGCAGGATGCAAGTCAAGAAATTAATTCGAATCCGATATAGATATCAAGAACGATTCAAGCAAGTAGATGAGATCCTTATCCTATCTTATTGTAGGCTTGCTCGATTCCTAAGTTGAAACCGAAGCAATTTAGTTATTGACCTACATGGGCCACCACAAAAACCATGTTATGCCCAGTCCCAAAATATCGAGGGACTAGACACGTAGCAATGGCCAGCAGCACACACTGATGGGCAATCCAATATAATGGGCCCATCAGGGTGTACTTAAGCTGTAATACAACAATAAGGATCTAAATATACTAATCTCATCCACAGAAATGAATACATCAATATCCGAATAATAATGCAATATCAAGTCTCAATAAACATAAATCGGAGAACAACCCGATAATGAGTCTGGTACAATAGTCAAGAAAAAGATAATAACAACATATACTGAGTATGGATAAGACATATACTCAGGATAAATCTTCGACGATTACCTCATCTTCTGGATCTGGTATTGCTCCATTGCCTGCTCATGTTCCTGCTTCTACTCCTGCTAATGCTCATGTCCCATATACCTCAGGATAGTTCTAGTCTGCTATACCTGGGGACATAATCCGGATCTAGGTCCTCAGGGGACATAGCAAGATACAAAATAACTCAAGCCTTAAATAATGCAGTTTAATAGTAAATAAAACAATAGGGAAACTATATAACCAGCTAAGTGATATGCAAGACGAGAGCATCACTATAACACAGGCTGAGACCACTACAAGCTCTGTGTCGGAGAGCCGGTAGCAGTGATATCATGCAGTTGTCTAGCTCGGAGTGAGACTACGACGCCATCATAATATAATCAACCTGTAGCCTGTGTGTCTCTCCCCACCCAATGTAATCACACGTCTCATATCCATGACACGCAAGATCATATCTAATGCAGCAAGTCATACTGAGATCTAAGTATGTATATAAAGTATATGTCATGAAACCTGTATCCTATACAGAATCATCATGAATATCTTAGGAAGATTTTGTCTCATGAATAGTGTCAGGTGTCCCGAGGTATGTCGTACTTGATAAGGCAAGCACGAGAATGTATAGGGTCTCGATATCCATGTCTAGGTGATATTACACAACTCTGCGTACAGTGTTGACACCCGAATATTATTTGGATGCTAAGTAATGTCACACGGTCCTAGATTAAGCTTGTATATCATATAGATAAATCAGGATAACAATATGAAGCAGGTAATACAAGTTTTGGCAAGGTACACTTGCCTAGGGTTCTGGTACCAACTGCTGCTCTAGTATCAGTGGGTTTTGCAGGTACTCCTCCGGTTGTTGAAATAAATATTATCATCAGATTCAGAAGATATCAAATAGCTAGAAATACCTTTTCTTGAGTCGAATTTGGATACAGGGGCAAAAATGACAGTTTCTGGTCAAAGTGGGGTCCACATGTGGCCTGATTCGCACCAAAAAATGTGCCAGAGACAATAGTCTCCAAATTCGTCAAACTTAGTGTCCACAAGTCCAAAACGACGATAAGAACCCAATGAAATATCCAAAACTGGATTCCAATGAGCCGATCACAAAATTGCCCGTCAAGTGGAGCCGTGGGGCCTACGATACACGATTTTGTCAACGTTCTCATAATCGAACCAAACTTGGGTCACAGGACCAGCGTATTGCTACGAGTCCGATGGCACAAGTTTTGTTTTGATATGACTGCATATAACGAGTTCTCAAACATGGCCGATATGGGGCATTGTCGACGGATACGCGTTGATTTCGGTGTGCACGCACATCCAAATCAACTTTCACAAAATTCTATACGTCCGTATTAACAGCGCATACCTTTCGGTGAAGTCCGCACAAGACCAAGTCATCCCGTTTAGCGGAGCGCACTCTGTTCCGGGGAAAAATAGGGTGTTAATTTTCCTGATTTTGGGTCGCAGTTTGCGAAGTCCACCAGACGCGACACACCGAACCAATGGCACGGGTATCGAGAGGGTTATGCAGTCTATGGGTCACAGCAGACGAAACAAGAAATGGGACAGCGAGGAGAAAGAAATAGCTACTTGAACTGGGCTCCAAAAAAGACTAAAATGTGCATTTTGTAAGGCGGCTAGGGCTAGGGTTTCTCGCCGTTGTCGGGCTGCGGCTCTGGAGTCATCGAGGCGGCGTGCTGGCGGAGGCGGCCGAAGGAACTCGGCACGGTGGGCCGCTGCTGCTGCTGCTAGTCTCGGCGGAGCTCGGGGTCGAACGAGGAGATGGGGAAGTTGGCAGAGGGGTCAATCCGCCGGGCTCGGGTCGGCGGAGGACGTTCGTGGAGGTGGCCGCTGCAGCGGGTCGGAGGAAGGCGGTGGCGGTGAGTGGAGACGACGGTGGTGGCAGCGGGGATTAAATAGGGCCAGACGGGAGGAGAAGCGACGGTGGTTGTTGAAGGTGGAGCGGCGAGGGGATCACGGCGGCCGGCGGTTACGAGGGGAGGAGGTGTGGGGGAAACGTTCGCAGGGGAGGCGGAGAGCCACGGCGGGTCGACAAGCGGCGGGGAGACGAGGGGTTTACGGTTACTGTGCAGATTGGGTTCGGGTTAACGGGTACGGGTCGGGTTTAGATCCGACCCGACCCGCTAGGGTTCAGGGTTAGGTTCAGGGCTCCGGTTCAGCATGGTTCAGTTTGGTTTGGTTCACAAATAAATCGGGTTTATTAAAATTATTAATTTTTAGGTCTTTAAAAATGGTTCTGGGGTACAATAAATTATAGGAAAATTATCCTATGTCTAATATTTTATTTTTCACCAAAAACTATTATTTTCATAATATTTTAATATTTAATAAAAACATTTAGTTTATTTATTTCTAAAATACCTTGATTTTAATTAGTTAAAAATTCCAGAAAAATCCAGAATAATTATGAAAAATGGATTTTTAAAATTCCTGAAAAATTAGGGGGTTTACAGATATATATATGCAAATAAATAAATAGTGAAATAATAAATGTAGTATATTATTAGTAATAATAATAATATTAAGTGTAATAATAATAATAATAATGATATTATTATTATTTTTAGTAATAATAGAAATGAAATAGAATAAAGAAAAAGAATAAGAAAAAGAAAAGAAAAGGAAAGGAAAAAGAAAATAAATAGAAAATAAAAGAAAAAGGAACTAGAAACTAACCCAAATCCATTATCTAACCTAACCCAAACCTACCAATGTCATAAACCCAACCAGTTTAAGAAAAAAAAAAACAACAACAGTAGTATTCGGCTAACCCCCGACCCTCGTAGCCTATACAACTCCCCCGCACGTTTCCTTCTCTCTCGACCTCTCTCTCTATATATATATATATATGGCATCTCTAAACGCTAACCCTACTCTTCACCTTGCGACCGACGCCCCATACCCCACCGCCGACCAGAATTCCGCACCTCCGACCGCGTATCCCCGCGAGCATGCCGCACTGAAATAGGCAGCGAAGACCCTCCATTCTCGCGTAGAATCCTGCCTCCTCGCTCAACCAAACTCGACCTCCTCTTCACCGGTATGATCCCGACCTATCCCTCTTCTAATCTCGTAAATTAGTTACCATCGTACAATGCGCAAACCTAGGTAAAAATCGACGCCAAGTTGAAAAAAATGACCACTTTTAATTTCAAAAATGTTGGTGCGATGACCCATGTTCAAGGGCTCATATCTCCTACTATAGGGATCAAAACCTAGAAATTCTTCTTGCTATGTGAAGACCACCTAACCTAGATTATTTCCTGTCAATTAAATTATTTTATTTGAAGCTGTATGCAAAATTAAATTAGGTTAAAAATCACGAAAACCTTTTTTTTCTAAATTCCAAAAATTATGATACGGAGCACGCCCCGCCAAACGGGACCGCCCCGTTGTATACTAAGTGTACCAAAAGGTGCGCGCGGTATACCCAGACATGTGGACTTTCGCAAAAACTGATTTGGACACGTGTGCTCGTCGAAATCAGCCCGTATCAGCAGAAATTTCCCGTATCGCAACTTTTGTAAAAGCCCTGCACATTTAGTGCACGCTCGTTAGAATGCGATGAAACTTATGCCACTGGACTCGTGGTATCGCACTGGTCATGTGACCTAAGTTTTATGCGATTTTGAGACAGTTGACCAAGCCGCCTATTTGTGGGCCCCACGGTTGACTTTTTGGGCAAATTTGTGTACGACTCTCCGGAATCCAAAATTAGATGTACCGTTGAGTTCGTATTGACATTTAGAAATAGTTAGACCTATAATTTATTCCATTTAGAGACCTTTACTCCTGACACTCTTTTCGGTGCAAGGTGGCCCACTAGTGGAGCCCGCTTTGACCCAAAATTACCGTTTTGTCCCTGTGTCCAAATTGAACGAAAGAGTAGTGTTTTCTAGCTATCTCGTTTATTCTGAGAACGTTAGTGATGTTGATTTCAGCATCCGAAGACGTTCATTCTGAGGCCGTAGCTTCTGATCCTGTGTGCTTGACTTCTGGATATTACACCTTGCAGCTTTTTTACCAGGCAAGATACCTTGCCAAATTGCTTACAGTATTTTGCATGCTTATTATATTTTTGTATATTTATTGTATTTTTGTATATTTATTGTATGTGTAGTTTTTTCAGCCATTATTATATATTAGATATGTTGACACACACTTGACACTTAGAATCATAGAGGACAATCAGTAGGCGTATGGGCTATAACCACTCTGGTGAACCATTATAACTAGCATGCACTATGGTAGTCATGTCCGATGGTCACTACCCCCGTGGTATGTCGATTGATGGAGTCACGAGGGTCGCTACCCCCGCGGTATGTCGGCTGATGATATCCTCTGATGTGTATGTGAGTTGTGAGGCTTAGATCGAGTAGCCTACCCTTGCCCATACATCAAAAAGTTGTCCTCATTTGCATTCATATAGATTGTCTTGTACAGCATACTTATATATTTTTAAATATTATGCATGTTTACTGTATTCAAATTGGCATGCTTCAATGTGTAAACCCCCTCAACCAATTTAGAGTTCAATTTCATTAAATCCGGAAATTTAATTAGAATTAATGAACGGAAATTTTAAGTACCCCTCGGACCATGGAAAAACCTTAGCCACACAAGTAAATTTTCGCCCTGCACTGTTAGTTATTAATCTAGAAATTTTTAGAGCCCAATTTCCCCCTAATCCGAAACTCAACCAAGCCACATTGCTCTTCTCCGTGGACCAGCCCACCCCACCAAGACCGGTCTGGCCCAAGTTCCGAGGCCAGCCATCAACCCTCCCTATATAAATATATATCTTCCTAGCTTCTAAACCCTAAATATCATAATTCTTCCTATCTTCAAGAAGCCCTAGCCGACCGACTGCCCTTACATCCATCGACCGACTGACCTTACATCCGCCGACCGACTGTCCCTTACATCCGCCCCCGACCCACTGCCATTCCCCCGACCCGCTGCCATTTAGCCGACCCGCTGCCATCCCCTGACCCGCTGCCATCCACCGACCCGCTGCCATTCAGCCGAACCACCCGTGGATTGCTGCCGCTGCCGCGATTGCTGCAGCATCGACGCTGCTGTCACCTCGCCGGAGTCGCTGTCACCTCGCCGAAATACGTCTCGACAAGAGCAGACCCTACCCGAGCAAACCACGCAGAGGTAACCTCATCAACCCCGCTGTTCATGTGAATATCGTAGCATCGCATCGACGTGTCAAATAATCATTGATATCAGACATAAACCCTATCTATGTAAAAGTGGATTTAAGGACTAACAAGATCTAGAGTCTATGTATTTACTATCAAACCCAGTAGGAGGCATAACGCCAAGGACATTGCATCTCCACCCTAAACCCTATACAAATAATAATAGTAACCAAGGAGCAGGTATTCGTGTAGATCAGTAATCAAGGTCAGATCGTAACTTGAAAGTATCGTCTCAAAACCCAGGATGTGCGAACGCAGAACACATGTGCACCTTAGCTAAGCGCACATGTGACGCTATATTCGAACAAACGGAAAGGGCGATAATATTCAAGCAGCGCGTTGTAGTCGTGAACATTTAATGTTTAGTGTCTGATATTAGATTATATATTTTGTGCTTAGGAACTTTGGATCCACCCGGAGACATTGCAGGAACCAGCTTCTGGCATTCACAGCTTCCGAATACAGGCAAGATACCTTGCTATATTTACTGTCTAATTTAGATATGCATATGTTGTATTGTATTCTTGTTGCTTGTAATTTATACAACTGTGCGCGTCCGAGTTGTCTCGGGTACATTCGACGGGTACGTCGAAGATTAGTATATATGGACTTAGCTCTTAGCAGACTCCACCCATTGGACAATACTCTGTTATTGTCTGAGACCTGACAACTTACACGTTCACTGAGACATATTCATATTGGGATGCGGGTTTGCGCACTCGACTAGCTATCGTTGCGTATCACCTACATCACGGTTAGCATGTAGTCAGGATATAGTTTAGAGACTTGGCATATAGATATATGGTATGCACGTCGAGTAGTCGACTCGCGTATCTACATTAGGCGGGGAGGATAACTAGTAGGCGTACGGGATACCCACATTGGAGCCGTAGTTCGGAGGAGCCTCGGATCCAATGACTTTCCCTTTATACTGATGCCACGTTCTTCGGAGCGATATGGACGATATACTGTACAGATGCCACTCTCTTCGGAGCATGGACGTTATGCCTACACCTACCTATACGCACCAGCGTTGTCCTCACATTGCATTCACTTAGATGGCTAGCACACCCTTATTGTATTTATTTTATTCAGTATTCATATATAGCATGTTATTTTCTTATAACTTGTTACGTCCCTCTGAGGACCTGGTACCTTTTCAGATTTAGACGAGGCTTACTACCCCACAGTATACGGCCCAGGACAGGAGACGAGATTCGCTACAGCTGAGGAGTTGGAGGTGCAACCGTCAGAGTTTCCGTGATCAGTTGGTAGGCCTTCAGCCTAGATTGGGTGCATCATTATCTACTCAGCTGATGCCCTAGTCATTCTCTTTTATATCTCATTTTTAGTACTCTATTTTGTCATAGTAGTGGGTTTGTTCCCACCAGACATCACTGGTTGTACTATGATATCTTGAGACTGGTATTTATTAACCAGCAGTTTATTTAGTGTTTCTTGCTCTTTATATTGTGGATGAGATTAGTTTACCTGTTATTGACTGATATTGGACATGTTAGTATTATAGGACAGCGTAGCACTCTTCGTGGATCCATTAAATTGGGATATCCTCGAAGACGTGTCAGCTGGCTATTGCCACGTGGCCTGGTTCCATATATTTTGGGACTGGGGCGTGACATAGTTTTAGTGGTGGCCCATGCAGGTCTCTCTCTTTTTGACTTGTCGCTTGTGGTATGGTAACATGTCCAGCGAGCCTGCAATAGGATAGAATTTATTAGGTCTCATCCACTTTTGATTCGTCTTTGAACTTCCTTCCTACTGCTTCTAAATATCTGCATCCTGTTTGTTTGCTCTCGTACTCTTTTAATGAAGCTCTATCCCTTGCAGCAAGATGAATTTGCACAGTGGACGAGGAGCACCCCGTGCCGCAGTACCAGACAACACCACTCAAGGAGATGAGGTACCCCAAGGGCAACCACCACTACAGACCCCGCTGATACATTGGCACAAGACATCGCAGGGCGATCCTACACCGCAGCCTGAGGGACAAACTTCCCAGATGATCCCCATGCAGCATTGTGAGGGCCAGACTTCAGGAGCTACACCGATGCCGCAGACTGAGAGACCGACATCAGAGGAGACGCCTAATGCACAACCAGAGATTCTGCTACCACCGCCTCCACCTTATCTACCCCAGATGCCGCGGCTAGATAGCCAGCCACAAATGCTTCAGTTCTTCCAGGCAATGATACAAGCATAGTGGCAGCAGACAGAGACATTACGACAGAGTCTGATAACAGTACTAGAGAGGACACCTGCCGGGACACCAGTACCAGGACCTCCACCAGCCCCGACAGGTGGCACTGTTAGATGGTTCCGACAGATGGGACCAGATACCTTCACAGGCAATGAGACTGCAGAACAGATCTCCGATTGGATCGCCAACACAGAGATGCTATTAGAGGCTTCACAACTGCAACCAGACCTTTGGATGACCGCAGTGAGGGCCCAACTAAAAGGCAACGCCCATCACTGGTGGGATTCCATCGAGCGCAGTGTAGGCAAGAACCAGACTTGGGAATAGTTCTTAGAGCACTTCAATGCGAAGTATTTTTCGGCAACAGTCAGAAATGCCCTGTACTCCCAGTTCCTACATTTAGAACAGGGGAATATAACTGTTGACGCATATGACGCGGAGTTTAGCCGCCTTAGCAGATTTGGAGCCGTCCTGATACCCAATGATCTAGAGAAGGCTCAGAGATTCCACTACGGCCTCAATTTCGAGCTACAGAGATATACCACCGCACAGGCGAGGATTTCTTATGAGGAGGTTCTAGCAGAGGCGAGGATCCAGGAGGCCATTGTCAGAAGATCTAGACGTTCCAGCACGACCACGCCAGTTAGAGTCCAGCCAGGAGCAGGAGGACCCATCCGTCGTCCTTGAGCACAAACACAACAGAGAGCAGCACCATATCCACACCAGGAACTTCCGACTTGCCACTTCTGTGGTAAGAGAGGTCACTTCGAGAAGGACTGCCGAAAGAGACTTGGGACATGCATGATTTATGGAGCAAGCCAGCACCTTGTCAGAGATTTCCCACAGCGCCGAGAGGCAGCCCCACAGGCCGGACAAAGGCCAGCAGCACCAGCCACGAGGATACTACCCCCACCAGGAGGCCAGCGTCCACCAGCACCCGGAGGATTCCAGAGGGGACCACCCTTGCCCCCACAGCAGGCACAGTTTGATCGGGCCCGACAGCAGGCAGGAGGACAGAGACAGGGACAGGCCTTTGCCTTAGCAGCTACCGAGGAAGAAACAGAAGGGGAAGCAATCACAGGTACCATTTTAGTCGCATCCTTACCTGCGGCAGCATTGTTTGATTCTGGTGCTACATTGTCATTTATATCTAGTAGATTTGTAGCAATGCATAGAGTAGCGACTTCCCCCTTACCTAAGAGTTGGAAGATTCTTACCGGAGGAGGTATCGTGCCGGTTACCAGTACTATTAGAACGTGCTCGGTAGTCGTATGTGGTAGAGAGATGAGGGCGCGATTCTTGGTTTTGCCTATGTCGTACTTTGATGTTGTGTTAGGCATGGACTGGTTAAGCCAATATAATGCCATACTGAACTGCCGGAAGGGTAGCGTCACTTTTAGACCACCAGATCAACCGGAGTTCGAGTACATGCGAGGGACCGTCGAACAAGGAGTAGGACAGGCAGCTGGAACTTGCATGGCTATGGAGATTTCACCTCCACCAATAGTTACAGAATTCGAGGATGTTTTCCCCAAAGAATTGCCAGGCTTATCACCAGATAGAGACGTGGAGTTCACCATTGAGCTAGTACCAGGAGCAGCACCGGTATCTTCTAATGTGTACCGATTGGCGAAGAAGGAGTTAGACGAGCTGAAGCTACAATTGGAGGAGTTCCAGAGCAAGGGATTTATCCGTCCTAGTGCATCGCCATGGGGAGCACCAGTATTGTTCGTACCTAAGAAGGATGGAACAGTACGTATGTGTATTGATTACAGAGCCCTTAATGCTTTGACTATCAAGAACAAGTACCCCCTGTCGCGGATTGACGACTTATTCGACCTGTTGACAGGAGCAGTGGTGTTCACAAAGATCGACTTGAGATCGGGTTATCATCAAGTGAAGGTGCGAAGAGAAGACATTCAAAAGACAGCATTTAGGACTCGTTATGGTCACTACGAGTTCTTAGTGATGCCTTTTGGACTGACGAATGCGCCAGCTGTATTTATGAACTTGATGAACAGAGTATTCCACCAGTACTTAGACCAGTTCGTGGTAGTTTTCATCGACGACATTTTGGTGTATTCGAAGAGCCACGAGGAGCACGAAGAGCACTTGAGATTAGTGTTAGAGACACTGAGGAGAGAGAGACTTTATGCCAAGCTGAGCAAGTGTCAGTTTCTCCTAGATCGTGTCGCTTTCCTTGGACACGTCATCTCAGGAGACGGTATCTCAGTAGATCCGGCAAAGATTTCATCTGTAGAAACATGGCCAACCCCTACCAATGTCTCAGAAGTGAGGAGTTTTCTAGGACTTGCCGGATATTACCGGAGGTTCGTAGAGAACTTCGCGAAGATTGCAGAGCCAATAATCCGCTTGACCCGTAAGGAGCAGGAATTCACTTGGACAGAGGAGTGTCAGAAGGCATTCGATGAGCTGAAGAAACGCTTGACTACAGCACCCATCTTGACCATAACTTCTGGACCCGGAGGATTCGTAATCTATAGCGATGCATCCGGGAAAGGATTAGGATGCGTCTTGATGCAGCATGGGAAGGTTGTAGCTTATGCTTCTTGACAGTTGAGGACACATGAGAAGAATTATCCCACCCGTGACTTGGAGCTTGCAACAGTGATCTTTGCGTTAAAGCTTTGGAGGTATTACCTATATGGAGAAAGAGTGGAGATATTTACTGATCATAAGAGCCTTAAATATGTCTACACTCAGAAGGATCTAAATCAGAGGCAGAGACGTTGGCTCGAGGTGATGACAGACTTCAAAATTGAGCTATAGTACCACCCGGGAAAGGCCAACGTAGTAGCAAACGCATTGAGCAGAAGACCTATGGCATTCTTCTTGACTACCCAACAACATCTGTTGAGAGATCTAGAGCAGATGGGTATAGAGGTTGTCATACCCGGAGTAGACGGACAGCTGTCGAGTTTCCAATTGCAATCGACACTGGTAGAGAGAATCAAGGCTGCTTTGCCGACAGATGCCAGATTTCAGAGGCTCAGACAGAGGACAGAGGCTGGATTACAGACAGGACTGCGGATACATGAAGACGGAATACTGAGATGCGAAGATCGTCTCTATGTTCCAAATGGAGAACTTCGACAGGAATTGATGGCAGAGGCACACAGTTCCACCTATTCCATTCATCCAGGAGGCACGAAGATGTACAGAGATCTAAGACAGTACTACTGGTGGTACGGAATGAAGAAAGAGATAGCACGCTTTGTGGCCAAGTGCCTGGTGTGTCAGCAAGTCAAGGCTGAGCACCAGAGATCTGCAGGATTGCTTCAACCGCTTCCTATACCGGAGTGGAAATGGGAGCATATCACTATGGACTTTGTTACAGGCTTCCTGAGGAGTCCTAGTGGGCGCAATGCAGTATGGGTAATCGTGGATAGACTCACCAAGTCCGCACACTTTTTACCCTTTAGAGTTGGGCAATCGACAGAGGCTTTAGCAGATATGTACATGAGGGAGATTGTGCGCCTACATGGAGTGCCAGTTAGCATTGTGTCTGACAGAGATACGAGATTCACGTCTTACTTTTGGCGGAGTATGCAGGAGAGCCTTGGTACTCGCCTAAAGTTTAGCACAGCGTATCACCCACAAACAGATGGCCAGTCGGAGCGCACCATTCAGACACTGGAGGACATGTTGAGAGCATGCATGCTTGACTTCGGAGGATCATGGGAGGACCACTTACATTTGGTCGAGTTTTCCTACAACAACAGCTATCAAGCGAGCATTCAGATGGCTCCCTATGAAGCATTGTATGGAAGGAAATATCATTCTCCAGTATGCTGGAGTGATATAGGCGAGCGACAGATTCTCGGACCAGAGTTGGTTGTTCAGACGGTAGAGAAGGTAAAGAAGATCCAAGGACACCTTCGAGCAGCACAAGACCGACAGAAGCATTGGGCGAATGCACACCGCCGACCCTTAGTGTTTCAGGTAGGAGATCACGTATTCTTAAGAATCTCACCTACTCGAGGGACTATCAGATTCGGAGGCAGAGGGAAGCTGAGTCCGAGGTACATCAGACCATTCGACGTATTAGAACGCGTCGGAGAGGTTGCTTACAGATTAGCATTACCATAGACCTTGGAAGGAGTCCACGACGTCTTCCATGTATCTCAACTGAGGAGGTACATATCGGATTCTAGTCACGTGCTTGACCATTTCGAGATCACAGTCGGCCCGAGCCTATCGTATGAAGAGGAGCCTGTGGAGATTCTCGACAGGAGTGAGAAGGTACTACGAGGTCAGACTATCCCCTTAGTCCGCGTCGCATGGAGACATCATGCACCTGGCGAATCAACTTGGGAACGCGAGAAGGATATTCGGCAGCGTTATCCCCATCTCTTCGAAGGACTAGGTACGTGCCGGTATTTTCTTTAGTCCTTGGTGCTTAAATATGCGTATGTTTAAATTTTGAGGACGAAATGCTCTAAGGAGGGTAGATTGTAAACCCCCTCAACCAATTTAGAGTTCAATTTCATTAAATCCGGAAACTAGGGATTAATTGGAATTTAATTAGAATTAATGAACGAAAATTTTAAGTACCCCTCGGACCATGGAAAAACCTTAGCCACACAAGTAAATTTTTGCCCTGCACTGTTAGTTATTAATCTAGAAATTTTTAGAGCCCAATTTCCCCCTAATCCGAAACTCAACCAAGCCACATTGCTCTTCCCCGTGGACCAGCCCACCCCAACAAGACCGGTCTGGCCCAAGTTCCGAGGCCAGCCATCAACCCTCCCTATATAAATATACATCTTCCTAGCTTCTAAACCCTAAATATCATAATTCTTCCCATCTTCAAGAAGCCCTAGCCGACCGACTGCCCTTACATCCACCGACCGACTGCCCTTACATCCGTCGACCGACTGTCCCTTACATCCGCCCCTAACCCACTGCCATTCCCCCGACCCGCTGCCATTCAGCCGACCCGCTGCCATCCCCCGACCCGCTGCCATCCACCGACCCGCTGCCATTCAGCCGAACCACCCGTGCATTGCTGCCGCTGTCGCGATTGCTGCTGCGTCGACGCTGCTGTCACCTCGCCGGAGTCGCTGTCACCTCGCCGGAATACGTCTCGACAAGAGCAGACCCTACCCGAGCAAACCACGCAGAGGTAACCTCATCAAACCCCGCTGTTCATGTGAATATCGTAGCATCGCATCGACGTGTCAAATAATCATTGATATCAGACATAAACCCTATCTATGTAAAAGTGGATTTAAGGACTAACAAGATCTAGAGTCTGTGTATTTACTATCAAACCCAGTAGAAGGTATAATGCCAAGGACATTGCATCTCCACCCTAAACCCTATACAAATAATAATAGTAACCAAGGAGCAGGTATTCGTGTAGATCAGTAATCAAGGTCAGATCGTAACTTGAAAGTATCGTCTCAAAACCCAGGATGTGCGAACGCAGAACACATGTGCACCTTAGCTAAGCGCACATGTGACGCTGTATTCGAACAAACGGAAAGGGCGATAATATTCAAGCAGCGCGTTGTAGTCGTGAATATTTAATGTTTAGTGTCTGATATTAGATTGTATATTTTGTGCTTAGGAACTTTGGATCCACCCGGAGACATTGCAGGAACCAGCTTCTGGCATTCACAGCTTCCGAATACAGGCAAGATACCTTTCTATATTTACTGTCTAATTTAGATATGCATATGTTGTATTGTATTCTTGTTGCTTGTAATTTATACAACTGTGCGCGTCCGAGTTGTCTCGGGTGCATTCGACGGGTACGTCGAAGATTAGTATATATGGACTTAGCTCTTAGCAGACTCCACCCATTGGACAATACTCTGTTATTGTCTGAGACCTGACACATTACACGTTCACTGAGACATATTCATATTGGGATGCGGGTTTGCGCACTCGACTAGCTATCGTTGCGTATCACCTACATCACGGTTAGCATGTAGTCAGGATATAGTTTAGAGACTTGGCATATAGATATATGGTATGCACGTCGAGTAGTCGACTCGCGTATCTACATTGGGCGGGAAGGATAACTACTAGGCGTATGGGATACCCACATTGGAGCCGTAGTTCGGAGGAGCCTCGGATCCAATGACTTTCCCTTTATACTGATGCCACGTTCTTCGGAGCGATATGGACGATATACTGTACAGATGCCACTCTCTTCGGAGCATAGATGTTATGCCTACACCTACCTATACGCACCAGCATTGTCCTCACATTGTATTCACTTAGATGGCTAGCACACCCTTATTGTATTTATTTTATTCAGTATTCATATATAGCATGTTGTTTTCTTGTATCTTGTTACGTCCCTCTGAGGACCTGGTACCTTTCCAGATTTAGACGAGGCTTACTATCCCACAGTATACGGCCCAGGACAGGACACGAGATTCGCTACAGCTGAGGAGTTGGAGGTGCAACCGTCAGAGTTTCCGTGATCAGTTGGTAGGCCTTCAGCCTAGATTGGGTGCATCATTATCTACTCAGCTGATGCCCTAGTCATTCTCTTTTATATCTCATTTTCAGTACTTTATTTCATCATAGTAGTGGGTTTTTTCCTACCAGACATCACTGGTTGTACTATGATATCTTGAGACTGGTATTTATTAACCAGCAGTTTATTTAGTGTTTCTTGCTCTTTATATTGTGGATGAGATTAGTTTACCTGTTATTGACTGATATTGGACATGTTAGTATTATAGGACAGCGTAGCACTCTTCGTGGATCCATTAAATTAGGATATCCTCGGAGACGTGTCAGCTGGCTATTGCCACGTGGCCTGGTTCCATATATTTTGGGACTGGGGCGTGACACAATGTATCTTTTTATGTCTCTTTGAAGACCTGGTCCCTTTCCAGGTGTAGATGTTCATGACTATTGCAGGAGCACGGATCAGGACTTACTACTTATCTCTTCCGAGAGGTTTTACCTTCTGAGCATCAGTGATTATCTCTAGCGAGGGATCCATTCACTGATACACTTCTATCATCACCTTATTTTATATTGGAGATTACCCTTCTCCCTCATTTTTGTATTGATATAGTCATTGGTAGTGGATTTGTCTCCACCGACTATTAGTTTTGGATTATTCAGACTCATTATTCTAGTTTAGTTATTTCTTTTCTATGACTTGTTGTGTGGATGCGATTAGTATATTTGTGACTTGTGAAACTATATATATACCACTTGTGAGATTATATTCATATTACAGCGTACGTGTGTATTATGGTATCCATATATTGGAGTTACCATATACATACGGCTGGCATGCTTACGTGTTCCTAGTCCTACATATTTTGGGACTGGGGCATGACAATAGTTGCCAGGTGTCATCTTCCATTAACATATTAGACTCTAAGACTTCATCTGGGATATTGTCGTACCGTTTGGAAGATTTTGGTACAAGATGAGATGCTAGAAAATTATCTAGCACTTGACCCTTTACTGCATTTTGTGGGACATACACCATGTCATAAGGCGATAGCAGCATTGCCCATATAGCTAACCGAGAATTGAGTGTGTTTGGCTTGATCATTAATACCCGGAGTGGATTCATTCTGGATATGACATGAATGGTTTGACCCGACACATAGTATCACATCTTTTGAATAACCAACAACAAGGCGAAGTATTCTTTTTCTACAGGATTGTATTGATGTTCAGCACTAACCATCATACAACTAAGATAATAGATCACCTGTCCATGTCCTTCGTTACTCTTATGTGCAAGAATAGCTCCTAGGGAGTGATCCATTGCTCTAACATACAACAAAAAGAACTTTCTTACGATCAGAGACACCAGAACTGGCAAATTTGTGAGATATCGTTTAATGTCGTCGAATTCTTGTTGACATACTTCGTTCCGGACAAAGAAGACACCTTTTTTCATTAACTGACTGAAAAGTCGGCATCGTCCCGAGAGATTGGAGATGAACCTCCTAGTGTATGCCAGACGACCTTCTAGACCACGAAGTTCTTTGAGATTGTGTAGAGGCTACATTTTGAGGATATCTTTGATTTTATCGAGGTCAACATTGTCATGCCCCGATCTCCTACAGGATTGATAGACCCCACTAAATACGAATCACCGCACCAATAATCCAGCAGAATAATTATTCCTATCAGAATCATGATGTTGTGCGAGCCTGAGTTGCGTTTATGCAAGGCAAATGCCAAAATGGTCGATTGATAATGAGTTCACATAGTCGTCATAGCGAAAAATAGAATAAACATAATTATTGAATCCAAACAAGCTCTTTATTGATATAAAGTAAATCTTACAAGCGGTGTTAGGCCGAGATCACAAGTCGCTCATGCTCTCTCTCTCTCTCTTTCTCTCTCTTATTACAATGAATATTCCCTTATGCTTACAACTGATTCAAGTACTCTGGATAATGATGTTCCTATATATTATGTCTCGTATATGTGAGCTTCAGGTTTGTACGCCACGCTCCAAGATGCTAAGTGCGGTCCTGTGCCTTGATGCATCAAGTAATCTCCGAATCTGTATGAGTACTCCCTGCACCTTAGATACAATCTGGTTGGGTATTAGTACATTGAATGCACTGGTGGGAGCCCTCTCCTCCACACCATAAAACAAGTATATTCATTTTTTATGTGTACCGACTGATTATGTTGTCTTTCTAGTCTTTGCCTTAGGATCAGTTTCTTGGCATAGTAAAAGTAAAGCATCTACCCGTATCTAGAACAAAAGTGTCATTCGGTAAAATAACTTGAGTTTGTCTTACCCTTTTCTTACCATTCGGCCTTCCCTATCATGTGCAACAATATAATCAAGCATATTCTATGTATCGAAGAACATCTATATAACTCGATGTGTCGCTCGAACAATATCTTAGAAATAAACATGATTTACTTAAACTACAAGGTGCACCGTTCATCCATTCTTCTAATGTGTGATGTTCTGTGCATCAAACTATGATGTGTTATGTGGATAGCCGCTATGCATGCATGACTTATCTATATAAAGGTCACTGGCTATGCTAGCCATATTGGACATATTCTAGAATAGAACGGCTGTCTTCCCAGCTCGATTAAGAGCCTTACTGGGCATCCTGAACCATCCGAGGAGTCATTGTCTTTCCAGGTCAGTTGCAAGACTTGCTAGATGTCCTGCACTCGCTTGCTAATACTTCAGCTAGATATCGCACTAGAACTTCAGCTAGCACAGTTCTCCCAGGCCGACAAAATTTTGATGCCTCGGATATCGTTCGAGGACTCTCTTCCTGGTGCACAACTAGTTGTCTTTGACCATGCAACTACTTCATCACTTATTATCCTAACCGAGAACTTCATGCTCGATTTCTCTTATTCGAGGACTTCAGATCGGTTCATTCTTCTCTACGCAGCTCCCTGATCGGAGATTGGCTCGATGATCTGCATATCCCGAGTGCTTTCTCTTCTTTTTTTCTCCTTACTCGGAATGACTACTTGATAGCCTTTCTCGTCTATGTATGCAATATGAATCTACTCTAAATCTGTGTTACATTTCGTGCGATACAGTACATCAATATTATGAAAGAGATATACTTTGTGGCATAACATATGAAACTTACTTTATTTAGATCAATACTCTAAGTTATGTACTATCAAGGCAGAGTTTCCATATTCTATACACAATGATAAAGTAAGATTACTCCGTTAGCTATGTGCGTTCATCTCTTTTATTAGCATGCAAAGGTTATCGATTAGAAACTAGTATGTATCATTCATTTTTTAAGTGTATAGCTAAGCAGAGACAGGTTCATCGTAGCCACCCACCTTAGAGATAAATCATATCAAATGAGCGAGACTCCGAGGGCGCCACAAAAATGTCTAAATTTGAACTTCTCTAAAGAGCCAAGTCTAAAAGTCTTCTCCTCAAGCGAGTCATCTCGCCGAGCTAGGCGAAAAGGTTCGTTATACTTAGGTCATTTGAATCGGCCCTTCGGATTGATCGGAGCATGTCCTTTGATAATACACTACTCAGAACAATCTCATCCTATAGACTTCCTGAGCGAAACTCGTATTATCGCACAACTTCTAAACCAAACTCTATATATGTCGCCTAACTTCTAGAGAATATTTGAACAATCCATCTATTCCTTTCCTCGCCTTGCGCTACGCACGCGAGATCCAGTTTCATCGAATGACTCTATCATTTAATGCTATCGAACCATACTTAATACAACCATTGCATACTCTGACTCAAACTCTTTTATGCCTATCGTAGGGCTGTACTACTCAATCACGGGGTGTGCTATAACTCAACGCGTATGAGAAAAACATAGGCTAGGGCAACTTACCCAATCTCTATACTCCATTCTTGCAAATCCAAAACATATTTGACCGATTACTTGACGTTGTCTATCGAAACTCAATGTTACGTCTTAACGAATCCCAATGCTCCATGAAACTTTTCAAGTTTAAATCTTGACTGATCTTCCAAACTCAACTAAATTCAAGTCTAAGTCTAATCGCATATCGATACTCTATCTCGCTAAGAGAATTCTACTATCCTTCAAGTTATTGTTCGATTGGTCTATCTCCCAAAAATATTTTTGATACTATGTAACCATCGATTAATCATAATTTGATTCACTTATATATACCTTGATTACTTCTCTTCTGACACGATTATAATTCTAATACCATCGTTTGAATCCGTCTAACTTAAATTTATTTTCGTTCGATACTTAAATCCAAATTCTTAATGTATCCATCGCCTTGCTCATATCACTTATGTTCGTTCATACTCATTCACAATCTTCCCACGATACAATTCAAGACCATCCTAATCAATTTCGTCCATCCCTATCTATCTTCCAAGTATTTTTTCCTATGCAATCACCACGGTTCCTTGAGTGAGTTTCTTATAAACTAAGTCAATTCAAATTCGATTCAAAACCAAGCATTGTACTATCATCAAGTACGTCTTTCGAGCAATAATTTAATTCGTTCTCCAACTTTCTTGATTTAATTCCATGAGTCTTCATAATTCTATTTGATCCAATCCTCGAAACCATCTCATTCATTTTAATCCCAAACGATTCATCCAACTTTTAAAGTTACATAACCAACATCCAAATTTTATTATTTTATTCCAATCGCATCAATCGTCAAACTTTCTAGCATACTCCACAAACTAAGTCATAAATCTAATACCTGCTGCCCTATTTCTATCATCTACTCAAGCGATACTCTAAAGTAGATCACACTGGTTCATCTTACAGCAGAGGGTCGTCTGCCTAACTACTAGGTTGACTCACAAGGTCATAGGTACACATACGAGTTCATGCTTATAGCATGGAAATTCGTTGCACGATGCTCATATCATACAAACTTATTACTCAGTTGATAAACCAAGTTCCCTCCTAGGACTGATACAAGTTCAATAATGCAACACACCCAAACATAGCCTAAAACACAAGTACATGCATATGCCTACATATATATATATATATATATTAGTGGCAATTTCACAAACACTTAAGGTGCAAAGCTAAAATACCTATGACACATATCCAAACCAAGTGCTAAAACCCATGCTTCTCCATAATTAACATTTATAGAAGCTAATTATATTATAATATAACTATAGTAACTTGCTATAATGAGAATTGAGGAGTAATTGCACAATTCACACAAAACTAGCCCTATATCACACGATATCGCATCGTATCACAAAATACCATGATACGGCCGACACGTATCCATTTATAGACACGTACCTAGTCCCACAATCCCGATCTAAGTCTAATTAGATCTAATTGGTCTCATGACATACAATTGATGTGTCAATCTTATAATTCCTCCAAAATAAACACAAATCACCACATAGAATTCATAATACATAACCAATTGATCTAGAACTTATTCCTATAGGTAGTCCTATGTCATGGGGTGATTCCTAAGGGTCAAATGCATGATTTAGAAGCTAGAATGAAAAAAATTCAAAATTTATTAATTAGGAGATGGATTTCCAATGAAAACTTAAGTAGACTCGATCCAGACAGGATCTCTCTACCAATGTTTCTCCTTCTTGTGCTCCTTCTTCAAGTTCCAAAGCTCTTCTAATGGTGAAAGTGAAAGAAAAATACAAATAAATTAATGGTGAATTGATGGAGGAATCAGAGAATTAGGGATCTATGAATTGGGGATCTCAAAATAAAGGAGTAAATGAAGAGGAGAGAGAGAGAGAGAAGACCTCCCTATAGGGGCCGGCCACTTCCCCCTTCTCCAAGCAACCTTGCATTGTCTAATTTTCCCCCCTATTTTTTATTATGAAGAATAATTAATGAGGGCTAAAATGGGGAGTCTCTACACTAATGCAAATTAGTCTAAACTCCTTCATTAATTAGAGACAAAGGGTTTAATGGGCATAGTCCATGTTGGGCTCACTAGTTGTCATAACAAGTCTAATTGGGTTCACAAGTGTCAAGTCCAATTAACTAAACTAGCCTACTAATTATAAATAAATAATACAAAGCACCAAATAATTATATAGCACAGTAAATAATATTTAATTCCTAAAAATAAAATAACTAGGCCAAATTACTAAATTATCCCTACTTGGAAAAGTGAGGGTGACAATCCTACCCACCTTAAAAAAATTTTGTCCTCAAAATTTAAGGAATAAACTATCTACAAAAGTAATCACAACAAGCAAGAAAGAATTTTACCTCACAGCTCAAACATATAATGATATCGCTCGCACATCTCGGCCTCTCACTCCCAGGTGGACTCCTCTGGCGAGTGATGCCTCCACGTAATGTATATTGTCATGCCCCAATCCCAAAAATACGTAGGACTAGGACACATAAGCATGCCAGCATCATGTATATGGCAACTCCAATATATGGAAACCATAACCCATACATACGCTGTAATATGAATATCAATCCACAATTGATAAAAATCTATCACAAGTCACAGGATACAATCTAAATCTCATCCACGAAAATCAATATAAATAAAGAACCAATGTCTATGAAACTAGATCTCAATATAAGTATCTAAGGATGATAGTTGGATGGAAATAAATCCACTACCAACTCGAATATAAAGGTACAACACAATAAATACAACATAAGAATACCAGCTAACGACCACGGGCTCAAAGAGAAGACATCCTCGAAACATATGTAACCATCCAAATCTGCGCTCCTGCAAATACTCAAGAACAGATACACCTGGAAAGGGACCAGGTCCTCAGAGGGACGTAATAAGATACATAGAAGCAAGCCAATTTGAATACAATAAACATGCATATTGTTTGAAAATATATAAGTATGCTGTACAAGACAATCTATATGAATGCAAATGAGGACAACTTTTTGACGTATAGGCAAGGGTAGGCTACTTGATCTAATCTCACAACTCACACACACATCTGGAACATTATCAGCCGATATTCCATGGGGGTAGCGACCCTCGTGACTCCATCAATCGACATACCGCGGGGGTAGCGACCATCAGACATGACCACCATAATGCGTGCTAGTTACTATGGTTTATCAGAGTGGTTAAAGCCCATACACCTACTGATTGTCCTCTATGATACTAAGTGTCAAGTGTGTGTCAACATATCTAATATATAGTAATGACTGAAAGAAACTACACATGCAATAAATATACAGAAATACAATAAATATATAGAAATATACTAGGCATGAAAAATACTGTAAGCAATTTGGCAAGGTATCTTGCCTGGCAAGAAAGCTACAAAATGTAATGTCCAGATGTCACGCACGCTAGAGTAGAAGCTGCGGCCTCAGAATGAATGTCTCCAGATGATGAAATAAACTTCACTAATGTTCCCAGAAAAAGCAAAATAGCTAGAAAGCACTTCTCTTTTATCCAATTTGGACACAAGGGCAAACGGTAATTTCGGGTAAAAGTGGGGTCCACGTGTGGCCCAGTTTGCACCGAAAAATGTGCCAAGGGTAACAGTCTCTAAATGGGACAAATTATAGGACAAACAAACTTTAGACGTCAATACGAACCCAATGGTATGTCCAAATGTGAATCCCGATGGGCCGAACACAATTTTGCCCAAAAAGTCAACCGTGGGGCCCGCCAATTAGCGACTTTGTCAACTGTCTTAGAATTGCGTGAAAATTGGGTCACAGGACCAGCACCTTACCACGAGTCCAGTGGCACAAGTTTTGTCCCAATCTGACGATCATACACAAAATGTGTGAGACTTTCGCAAAAGTTGCGATACGGGATTTGTCCGCGGATAAGGGCTGATTTCGACGCGCACACGCGTCCGAATCTGTTTTTGCGAACTCTCACGTATCCGGGTATACTGTGCGTACCGATTTTTATACTTGGTATACGGCGGGGCGGTCCTGTTTGGCCGGGCGTGCTCCATTTCATAACTTTTAGAAATCTGGAAAAAGTGTGTTCACGGGGTTTTTTAACGAATTTAATTCTACCTACAGCAGTTAATAATCTATGGTTATTTAACAGAAATTAAACTAGGTCAAGTGGTCTACGCATACCAACACAAATCATCAAATTTGGATCTCTGTGTTGGGAGATACGAATTCGGGAATATGGGTGATCACCGCAGTTTTCTGCTATCCCAGAAATTGGTCTATTTTTGCCAACTTTGGCACTATTTTTGCCTATGGTTACGCGCTGTTCGAGGTCTACTATCACACAGATATGGAAGAGGGCTAAGAGGTGAGCATACCGGTGAAGATGGGGTGACGTTTGGTCGAGCGAGGCGACGAAAAACAACTCTGGAACACAGGTTCCTCGCTGCAAAAATCTGCAGTGCGCGGGGTGCACGGGGTCGCGGTCGTCAGGATTGGTTTGGATGGCCTAACGCGGTTCTCCGGATGCGGTGACGGCGCTCTCTAGGTCTAAATAGGAAGAGGAAGGGTTTGGATGATCTAGGGTTAGGGTTTTAGTCAAAATAATGAATATATATAGGTATATAAGGGAGAGAGGGGGGTTTCTGTTCGCGGGGTGCGGGTTAACTTGGGCTTGCTGCTGTTCTAATTGCACGGGGTATAGGTTTATGGGTTGCTGTGAGCAGCAACCCAGCGGGTTTTGCTCTCTCCCACGGGTGGGTGCTTTGCTATTTGCTTAATAGCAAAAAGGGTGGCTAGCTCACAAAGGGGATGGCTGCATCATAAAGGGAAGTGGGTGCTTATTAGCAGCGGTTGACTTGTTGAAGGGTAGCTGGGTGTAGTTAATAGTTAGTAATGCTTTTCTTTTCTTTTCTTTTTATAATTTTTTTAAAATATATATATATATATATATATATATATATATATATATATATATATACACGTATATACTTAAAAAAAAATTCTAGAATTACACTAATACATACCATTAAGCTAGCAACTACTCAAGGGGTATCCTACATAAAATAATTTTGAAAAAATTTCTAATGGCCCCATAAATCTTCTAAGTTCAACAACACCTAGAATAAAAATTAATAAAAATCTATTTCTCTTAATTAGCCACTAATTACTATAATTAAATTAATAATTAATAATTAAAAATGGTATATACAGTTTCTAGGAATAAGGGTTTTACATTCTACCCAACTTATAAATATTTTGTCCTCGAAATTAAAATTAAGCCACGGTAGAAAGTCAAGGATGGTATAAGATTTGCATTGTTTAAAATACAAGGCCAGGTTTAAAGGGGTAGGCAATGTTGCGCGTTGCATATCCCGAAAAATCATAGGAAAATCCACATGAGCAAAAAATAGGTTTCTTCATATGTCATGTCCAATGGTGTGGACAAATAAATGCTCTTTTACATAAAAGAGCCTAACAATTGGAAAATTGTACAAAGATGAGAATTGGATGATGTGCACGTCTAGGATAAGGGTGTGGAATTTGTAGGAAGGCAGTGGCTAGTATAGTGCTCCAATTATCGAAGCACGGTAAGGTACGCTAAGTGATATAATTATTATAAAATTAAATAAAAATACCGTATTCTATCTCTAACTGGACTCAATCTAGCCTTAGTCTCACTATCTCCGCCAAGTAGGTCTAATTTTTGGGTGAGGGGTTCACAATCTATCGAACTTAAAATTTATCCATCTATCACCTAAGGCTATACATCTAGGAAGACTATTTCTCAAATTATTTAATCATGTTATTCAATCCTCAAAGTTTTAACACCAAATATATCACCTATGATATGCCCTTAATCAAATATAAAAGAGAGTCACTAAGTCATATGATTAGCCTTATGGGGTATATCTAGTACTATCAGTGTCAACTTATACCAGCACGAGGTTTTTCTTTCCGAAATAAGGGAAGACAGAGGGCAATAATAAATAATTCAAGGTGAAGGTGATAGAATACAAGTACGAGGTTCAAAAAGATTAAAGAATTCGAAAAGAGAGTTGTTAGGACAGTTGTGGATTAAAATTCTATTTTTGGTAATTTCCTATTTACATGCTCGTATTAGTATAGTTATGTTACCGATACGATATGTCAGACATGTCTAGGGACAAGTATATCCGTCTACTACCATATATCTCAATCCACGTAAAGTAGTCATGCGAAGAGCGAACCAAGCGCACTAAGGTTAGCTAGACCTTAATACACCGGTTCTGATTAGGCAATTTTATCATTGTATGCATCCAATAATACATATGTCATGAGCAAGCTCGATAAAAGAATAAGCTTACAAAAACTAGGCTATAATAGCAGCATAAGTCAAGGTAGTACAGTAAACATAAATACGCTAGATTATGATGAAAGAAGGTACATAATAATTCAAGTTCACAAAAGATAAGACTCCATAATCTCTACAGTTGTCATACTAATTCCTTGT
Organism: Iris macrosiphon; assembly: GCA_036927795.1. Lineage (NCBI taxonomy): Eukaryota > Viridiplantae > Streptophyta > Magnoliopsida > Asparagales > Iridaceae > Iris > Iris macrosiphon. The sequence goes on from JAYESA010000004.1 coordinate 182,252,698, forward strand.
CTAAGTCGATAGTCGACAAAGTAGAGGTATAGCCTCTAAGTTCTACAGTCTGAAAAAATACTGTCGTCCTAAGCTAGCATACAGTTAATGTTGTTCAATCACACTTCAATAATAGGTCAAAAGACTATGTGATACTATGTTGTGAGGTATACTACCCAACTTATAACAATAACTAATACTGTAATTGCCTTGAGAAAATTCTTCAGAATAACCTGGTCCTTGTAAATAAAGTATAAACTATTGTTAGGGAAAGATCTTGGTACTTATTAGGGTATTCTCTTACATTACATAGGTCATGGTCATCCTAAGTCCTAATCTTAGTGCAAGTGTCAATAGTAAGAATGGAATAGTTACTGGCCTTCAAGGGAAAAGGGGATATAACTCGTATCGAGGTGGGGGTACATGTTACGCAATTAAAAACTAAGGGATAAGCACCAGGTCTTAATCTTTAAGAATAGCTTAAACCATCAAGTTCTAACTACTAAGCACACAATTTCAAAATTTAATATTTATAACTATAATCCCAGCAACTATATGTTCTTAACACAGAATAAATCACCTGACCTACAATCAGAAGTGTCAGATGGCACGAGTTGAAAGATGAAGGATAGAAGAACAAAATTTAGTCGTCGTGCAATTAGCGAACGTTAAGGTCGCAGAGGAACAATATGAAATTAAAATAGGGGGCTCTAGATAACATCATGGTTTTCTAAGGGGGAGTGGTATGCTAGTTGCTATGTTCGAGGTATGATCAAGGAAAAAGTGTTAATTACATTCCTCTAGGCTTTCTAAGGTGCTGTCTATTAATAATAAGACAATGATCTAAGTTTATAGTTCTCCAATACTATCTAACTATGAAGGTTAGGTTCAGTCCTAATATTCAATTTTGGTTTTCTATTGGTTCCTCCATACTAGGGTCAAGCATTATGGTAAAACTTTTAACTAACTCTAGTAGCATCTATACTACTCTCAAGTCTTCATAATACATCAAGGGGTAATGGTAAACCAATTTATAGATAAGGAATTTAAGGGTTCACTAGATATTCTAAACTTAGTGGTGTGTCTATATTCTCGTTGTATTCTTAATAGGTATGCTACCATAATTATCATCCTAATAACAGGGGTTCTTATATTCTAGCAGAAGGCTATACTCAAAAAACTATTAGGGAAGTACAGGAATCAAGCAGGATGCAATTATTCAGATAGAATAGATTGGAAGGAGAGCGAATCATAGTCAATTGTGGATGAGATCCTATACTCTATTCCTAGGTGCAGGCTTGTTCGGTACAATAATGTAACCGAGACAATATGCTCTCGACCTGCATGGGCCACCACAAAAACATGTCATGCCCCAGTCCCCAAAATACATAGGACTAGGACACGTAAGCATGCCAGCCGCATGGATATGACAACTCCAATATATGGAAACCATAACCCATACGTACGCTGTAATATGAATATCAAACCACAAGTGGTAAAAATCTATCACAAGTTACAGGGTATAATCTAAATCTCATCCACAAAAATTAATATAAATAAATAACCAATGTCTATGAAACTAGATCTCAATATAAGTATCTAAGGATGATAGTTGGATGAAAACAAATCCACTACCAACTCGAATGTAAAGGTACAACACAATAAATACAACATAAGAATACCAGCTAACGACCAGGGGCTCGAAAAGAAGACATCCTCGAAACATATGTAACCTTCCAAATTTACTCTCCTATAAATACTCAATAACAGATACACCTGGAAAGGGACCAGGTCCTCAGAGAGACGTAACAAGATACATAGAAACAAGCCAATTTGAATACAGTAAACATGCATATTGTTTGAAAATATATAAGTACGCTGTACAAGATAATCTATATGAATACAAATGAGGACAACTTTTTGACGTATGGGCAAGGGTAGGCTACTCGATCTAATCTCATAACTCACACAAACGTCTGGTACATCATCAGCCGACATACCGCGGGGGTAGCGACCCTCGTGAATCCATCAATCGACATACCATGGGGGTAGCGACCATCGGATACGACCACCATAGTGCGTGCTAGTTACTATGGTTTATCAGAGTGGTTAAAGCCCATACGCCTACTGATTGTCCTCTATGATACTAAGTGTCAAGTGTGTGTCAACATATCTAATATATAGTAATGACTGAAAGAAACTACACATACAATAAATATACAGAAATACAATAAATATACAAAAATATACTAGGCATGCAAAATACTGTAAGCAATTTGGCAAGATATCTTGTCTGGCAAGAAAGCTGCAAAATATAATATCTAGATGTCACGCATGTAGGAGTAAAAGATGCGACCTCAGAATAAACGTCTCCGGATACTAAAATAAACATCACCAACGTTTCCAGAATAAGCAAAATAGCTAGAAAGTACTTTCTTTTCGTCCAATTTAGACACAGAGGCAAAACGATAATTTCGAGTAAAAGTGGGGTCCACGTGTGGCCCCACTTTGTACCAAAAATGTGCCAAGGGTAACAGTCTCTAAATGGAACAAATTATAGGTCAAACAAACTCTAGATATCAATACGAACTCAACGGTATGTCCAAATGTGGATCCCGATGGGCCGAACACAATTTTGCCCAAAAAGTCAACCGTAGGGCCCGCAAAATTGACGACTTGGTCAACTGTCTCAGAATTGTGTAAAAATTGGGTCACAGGACCAGTGCGTTACCATGAGTCCAGGGGCACAAGTTTTGTCGCAATCTGACGAGCGTGTACAAAATGCGCACGACTTTCATAAAAGTTATGACACAGGCTTTGTCCGCGGATACGGGCTAATTTTGACGCGCACACGCATCCGAATCAGTTTCCGCGAACTCTCACGTGTCCGGGAATACTGCGCTCACCAATTGGTACACTTGGTACACGGCAGGGCAGTCCTGTTTGACGGGACGCGCTCCGTTTCACAACTTTTGGAAATCTGGAAAAAGTTTGTTCACGGGATTTTCCAACAAATTTAATTCTACCTACAGCAGTTAATAATCTAGGATTATTTAACCAAAATTAAACTAGGTTAAGTGGTCTACACATACCAAAAAAAATCATCAAATTCGGATCTCTGTGGTGGGAGATACGAATTCGGGAACATTGGTGATCACCGTAGTTTTTTACGATCCTAGAAATTGGTCTATTTCTGCCAACTTTGGCCCTATTTTTGCCTATAGTTATGCGCTATTCGAGGTCTACTATCACACAAATATGGAAGAGGGTTAAGGGGTGAGTATACCGATGAAGATGGGGTGGCGTTTGGTCGAGCGAGGCGACAGAAAATAACTCTGGAATACAGGTACCTCGCTGCAGAAATCTGCAGTGCTCGGGGTGCACAGGGTCGCGATCGTCGGGATTGGTTTGGAGGGTCTGGCGTGGTTCTTCGGCTGCGATGACGGCGCTCTCTAGGTCTAGATGGGAAGAGGAAGGATTTGGATGATTTAGGGTTAGGATTTTAGTCGAAATAATGAATATATAGGTATATATGAGAGAGAAGGGGGGGTTTTCGTTCGCGGGGTGCGGGTTAGCTTGGGCTTTCTGCTGTGCTAATTGCACGGGGTATGCATTTATGGGTTGCTGTGAGCAGCAACCCAGCGGGTTTTGCTCACTCCCACGGGTGCGTGCTTTGCTATTGGCTTAATAGCAAAAAGGGTGGCTAGTTCACAAAGGGGGTGGCTGCATCATAAAGGGAAGTGGGTACATATTAGCAGCGGTTAACTTGTTGAAGGATAGGTGGGTGTAGTTAATAGCTAGTAATGCTTTTCTTTTCTTTTCTTTTCTTTTCCTTTTATAATTTCTTTTAAATATATATATATATATATATATATATATATATATATATATATATATACTCAAAGAAAAATTCTAGAATTACACTAATACATACCATTAAGCTAGCAACTACTCAAGGGGTATCCTACATAAAATAATTTTGGAAAAATTCCTAATGGACCCATAAATCTTCTAAGTTCACCAACACCTAGAATAAAAATTAATAAAAATCTATTTCTCCTAATTAGCCACTAATTACTATAATTAAATTTATAATTAATAATTAAAAATGGTATATACGGTTTCTAGGAATAGGGATTTTACATATACCAAAGGAATCGTCTGGTTTCCTAGAACCTTCTTCCTGTGATCCAGAATCTCTACGGGCTGCTCTAGATAACTGAGAGTAGGACCAACCTCGATCTTCGAGTGATCCAATACATGACTAGGATCTGCCATGTACCATCTCAGTAGAGACACATGGAACACGTTGTGCACTCCCTCCAGTGCAGGCGGTAATCCTAGTCTATAAGCCACTATACCAACCCTCGCTAGAATACTGAAGGGTTCGATGTACCATGAACTAAGCTTCCCGCCTCAACTAAAGCGAATCGTGTCCCGTGTTAACAAAATCCTCGAGAATACCAGATCGCCAATATAGAACAAAATACAACCTTAGCACTCTATCTAAGACAAGGCAAACATGAGCAACACAAATAAAACCTATACCTCAAACTCCAACAGTATCCAGTGGCTATTGGCCCAATGCCGATGTTTGTCCAGCACCACTTGAAGTCTATCTCTGATAAGCTTCACCTTCTCAACTGTATCTATGACCATCTTCGGTCCCAATAAGGCTCTCTCACTTACATCATTCCAAGATAATGGAGTACGATATCTCCGTTCATACAATACCTCAAATGGTGACATCTCGATACTGGCCTGGTAGCTGTTGTTATAAGCAAACTCTACCAAGTGAAGGTGATCCTCCCAAGAACCCCCAAAGTCTAAAATACAAGTGCGTAGCATATCTTCGAGAGTCTGGATAGTCCTCTCTGACTGTCCGTTAGTCTGGGGGTGGTATGCGGTACTAAACTTGAGCTGGTGTCCAAGCTAGTCTGCAGACTCCTCCAGAAGTGGGACATGAAGATACTATCCCGATCCGAGATGATGCTCATAGGAACTCCATGTAAGCTGACTATCTGCCACACATACATCTCCGTGAGGTTCTCCGTAGACGTACCCACTTTGAATGGCAGAAAGTGGGCCGATTTGGTCAACCTGTCTACGATGACCCAAATTGCGTCTTTCTCTCCTGGAGAACGCGAAAGCCCCAAAAAAAAGTCCATCGTCATATGCTCCCACTTTTTTACTCTGGAATGGGTAAAGACTGAACCAATCCACTAGCCTTTGTCCCACTATATTTACCTGCTGGCATACCAAGGATCTGGATATGAAGCTAGCCACCTCCACTTTTATACCATACCACCAAATATTCTCTCTCATGTCTCTATATATCTTATTGGCATCTGGATGCATAGAGTACTGAAATCAATATGCCTCCTGAAGAACCTCCTCACGTAATGCTTCACTCGGCACACATAATCTAGTATCGTACCGCAATGATCCATCCTCTAAAATACTGAAGTCCTCTGCCAATTCCATCCGAACCTGCGCTCTGATGCTCCTCAGAGGCTCATCCTCGAACTGTACGACTCTGATCCGGTCCATCAACTTGGACTGTACCTGAAGTTCCCATATCTGTGTCGCAACTCCGGGAACTAACACTTCAATACCTAAGCTATCAAGATCGTATAATAAATATTTGTCCCTCATCAAGTACATAGCCACCGGATACCTGCTCAAGGCATCAGCGACTGTGTTGGCCTTTCCTGAATGATACTGCAAAGAAATCTTGAAGTCCTTCATCAACTCCAACCACCACCTCTGCCTCATATTGAGCTCTTTTAGTGTAAACACATATTTCAATCTCTTATGGTTTGTAAAGATCTCCACACGCTCTCCGTACAAGTAGTATTTCCATAGCTTTAGAGAAAAATGACTGCTGCCAACTCTAAGCCATAAGTAGGGTAATTCTTCTCCGGAGGATGTAATTGTCTAGAAGCATAGGCAATCACCTTCCCGTTCTGCTGCAACACACAACCGAAACCCTTACCCGAAGTATCACTGTATATAGAAAATCTTTATATCCCCGACGTGAACTTGAACACTGGAGTTGTAGTCAAACTCTTCTTCAACTCCTCAAAAGCAGCCTAGCACTCTTCAGTCCAGACGAACTCCACGTCCTTCCTGGTTAGCCTAGTCATTGGCTCTACAATATTAGAAAAATCTTGAACAAATCTCTGATAATAGCTTGCCAATACAAGAAAGCTCATGATCTTCGCCACTGAACTCGGGGTAAACCATGACTCAACTACTGATATCTTCTTCGGGTCTACTAAGATCCCGTCTCTTATAATCATATGTTCGAGAAATTTAACCTTATTAAGGAAGAACTCACACTTCGAAAGCTTGTTGTACAGCTTCTTCTTCCTGAGGGTCTCCAAACCTATCCTCAATATTTCTCATGCTCCTCCGGGGTCTTCGAATATATCAATATATCATCATAGAAGACCACAACAAACTGATCCAGGTACTAATGAAACACCTTATTCATCAGATTTATGTATACCGCCGGGGCATTGGTCAACCCAAACGGCATCACCAAGAACTCAAACTGCCCATACCGAGTCCTGAAAGCTGTCTTCGGAATGTCTTCATTCTTCACTTTCACTTGGTGGTACCCGGACCTCAAGTCTATCTTCGAGAATACCTTCGCTCCGCTTAACTAATCAAATAGATCGTCAATCCATGACAACAGGTATTTATTCTTAATAGTGAGGTTGTTGAGTGTCCTGTAGTCAATACACATACGTACTGACCCATCCTTCTTCGATACGAATAATATCGGAGCACCCCATGGTGATGAACTAGAGCAGATGAAGCCCTTGTCCTGTAACTCATCCACCTACTTCTTCACCTATACTAGTTCGCTGTTGTTTATCCTATAAATATACTATGATATCAGCTCCGCGCCTGGCACTAAGTCTATAGAGAACTCCATATCTCTGTCTAGCGGCAAGCCTGGCAACTCCTCCGGAAAGATGTCCATATACTATGCAATTAATGGATGTGGCGGCTCCTGCTCTTCCACTAAAGCTCCACATAAGTCTCCCTCGCTCTGCTCTGCTACTCCTTTGATGAACTCCTACCACTACCAGAATAAATCAAATTAGCGACGTAAAGAAATGTCGTTAAATGATCAAAAAAAATTAGCGACATCTTACTGAAGTTGCCTTTAAACTAGTCGCTGACAGAAAAAATATCGCCAAATATTGCTATGCCGACATTTTCTAGCGACGTAAATATGTCGCTAGATTAGCGATGTTTAGCGAGACAACGTTGCTAAATTAGGGACGTGTATATTTGTCTCTATATGTCGCAAATTAGCGACGTAGGTAGCGACGTTTACAGCGACGTTACTATGACCTGGCAATACTGCCATGTAAGCAATTTGCGACGGACAGCAACTTTGTTTAGGGACGTGTATAGCGGCATAATTAGTGACGTAATTAGCAACATAATTAGCGACATGACTGAACGTCGCTAAACGTCGCTAAAAACGAAGCTAAAGATACAGTGAAAAAATAATAAAAAATGAATACTGAATTATTTCCAAACTATTCTTCATGCAGTTTATTAATTCACAATTTATACAAGTAGACCCGAAGCAACCCTCCATTGAATTTGCTAGGTTCGCCGACCCCCTTGGGTTGAACACTCAACACCGGTAAATTAACATATATTTAATATGAATAATATAATAAAATTTGAAAAAAATAAAATATTGAAATTATAAACCGAATCAAGAGAAAATATCGTCGTAAAGAATACAGCAAATATCCATACGACTGAGTCTCAAAGCCTCGTCCTAAAGAATATAAGAAATAATGTCTGAAACACAAATAATCAATAATAAAACGATCCTAACTAGGACTACAGAAGATCTACAAGAGGATGACCACCGGCGCACATGAAGGATAAGAACAGATCATACTGGTCCCTTGAAATCGACACCAATATCGATAGAGAAGGCAGTGACGTCGGTGGAATCTGTGTCGATATAGGCGCACCAGGAGGACGTATCTGCTCCAACTCTGTGAGTCGGTGGTTGTATGAATCCATGGTAGATAACAGCCTCGTACTGCTATATACTATTGAATCCTGCATCATCGTCAGCCTCTTGCCCATGGATAGCTGTGATGCCTGCAGCTCCGTCACGCTACGCTCTGTCGAGCCTCTAAGATCAGTTGTTAAATCCTGGAGCTCCATGATGCTGCACTCGAGCATATCAAATCATGCGATGAGCGTTGTATCGTTCGCCTGCGGCTGGGACCGGGGCTGCTCCTCCATCCTTCATAGCAACTTATCACGGAAAGACGCAATCTAATGGTCAACGGCCTCCTGGACTCGGGTCGATGACTGCGAGGGCTGTGGGGAATGTGTACTTATCGGGGAGGCCCTAGATAACTGTGTCACAACAAGGGCGCTATAAGATCTCGTACCATAGTACGTACCCCTCTGGAGACCACCAGCGGCGGTCACCCACAACTCGTTTGAGAGGGCTGCGAGGAAGTACCTGTAATACCCTGTTCATCTCAAGTGGACTGCCGATTCAAATGGCAAAAAGTGCTTGTCTCGACCCGCTTTGCTCAGGCAAGAATACTCGTTTGAGGCAAAGGATATTCAGACTTGTCCCTACAGGTTTTTAGCTTAGGCTTTCATAGGCTCGCTTGACGTATCGTTTAACCGAGGCAAATCATCGCTAAGGTGGGTGGCTACGGTGAACTTGTCTTTGCTTAGCTAGCACACATAAAATATGGAACAATATATGCTAGTCACTAGGTGAATCACCCCCTGCATGGTAATAAGAATTCAACGCACCTAGGGAAAAGAATAATCCCAACTTGTACTGCATATGCTAGAACATGGAAATGAAACATTGCTTATATATGTTCAGACCCTCGAATGCTACCCTAGAACGTGTCGCTCTGAAAGTCCCTTACGATCTCACTCCTCAGCTTACCTTCGGGCCCGAGCTAACATGAATGTTTGTGTTTATACAAATGCATGCTTGTCTGCTTGTATATTGCCTTGTTTTCATCCAAACCCCAGAAGACTACTAAGTAGTCGTTCTGTGCAAGATTGAACTTACAAGTATCCGGGACCATTAGGTCGCTAAGGCATCCCCAAACTAGGGGAATGCATCAAGGCAAGTCATTCACTGAACAAAGAATCAAGATTCAAGTATCTCGTGTTCTCGTGTTCCAATGCACTCATGTTCTCGTGTTCTAGTGCACTCGTATTCTCGTGTATCTTATGATAATTGGAAGACCCAAATTGCATGTCGCGGACAACTCAAAAATCAGGTATTGTTCCACGGACGGTCATCGGGGCACTGGGACCGATCCGATCCGGATGGAACTTGTGTGTAATCATCGTGTACGGGATAGGATAGCTTCCAGCGCATCATGTACTCTTATAGCACTCTATCCTTGTCCTGGACTATGTCCAAAAAGGGCTATGTCAGCAATTCATGTTTATATAGATAAGTCATCCTCGCTTAGCGGCTATCCGCGTGCGAGTCAATGTATCGCATCAAAAGACAACTGAACACCTGAACGATCATGATAAAATGACTCTCGTATTGCATATGTTATTGCCTTGGTTTTTATTATGAATGCCCCTGAATGTTTATACATGCCCGTGCTTGAATTAATAATGTTTGCATTGGACAGGGAAGGCCAATTGGTAAGTTCGTAAGTCTCGTTGTGTTTCCTCTCATGTTGCACGGCGTACTGCCGCACGAGTTAAGCTATTCAATATTTGCATAAAACAGATCCTAAGGCAACTAGAAAGACAACTTAATAGTTGGAGCATGGAACCTATATTACATATTTGGATTTGTCGAGCGGGCGAGTAGCCTCCCCACCAGTGCATTCAATGTACTGATAATCCACCAGATTGTATGCAGGGTACGGGAGAACCTCGTTCGATACAGATGCTCCTTCGTGCATGCTAAGGCATGGAGATCACTCCGTAGCATCGCTGCATCCAGTATTGAAGCACATATACAAGACATAATATTGTGAACATTGCCTGAACATCGCCTGTGTAATCATTCCACAAATTGTAGCTACATGGCATGCTTTTATTGTTTCAGAGAGAGAGGCTTGAGCGACTTGTAATCTTGGCTATACGCCGTTTGTAATATATGTTTATATCAATAAAAAGAGTTGCTTTACTTCTACTTGTGTTATTTAATGCTTCCGCTATTTTGTCGACTCAGTGAACCTGTTATCAACCGCCTATGCGTTTATAATTCTGCTGCACTCGGGCAATCTATGTGACTCTGTGGCTTAGAACTCTTACCGCCAACCAATGAACCATGGCCTTGCACGAGCGTAGCTCACGCTTGTGCGGTATCACGCCCGGATGGGTCAAAGCGATCGTTCCGTGAGAGCGCTGGTGCGGTGATTCTCGCCTAGCGGGAACGCCCGATTTAGCCTGCAGGAGATCGGGGCGTGACAGTACCAGCCTCTCTAGTTGTAGGTGCACTAGCAGTTGCCCGCTCACGCAGCCTAATATACTCGGCCTAGAAAAGTTTGGATACTCGATAATTGCCTAAGTTATATTAAAATTAACACAAAGTAAAGTAATACTTACATAGGTTTGTGAGGCCTTCTCATCAATGAGATTTTCATCCTTTCGATGGGTGGCCAGGAAGACGGTCACCATGTTTGCATCCTCACCCCTCTGTACCTGTTAAATATATATTATTTAGTACTAAAATTGAATATTTTTCTACTACTATTTTATCGTACCTATATTAAAATAATATATCTGAAATAAAAAATATACCATACGATAAAAATGTTCCGTCATCGGAATCGAGCCACCACACCACTTTGCTGTATTCCGCCTAGCCGCCTTGGCCTTCTCAGACCTTTCCTTGTACCTTGGATCGTCGAATCTAGCCCTCATCGCACTCCACTACTCAGGCGTGATTCAACCTTGGATCAATTTTCCAACGCGATCACGAGCCTTCTGATCATCCAGAGCATCACGGATAAGCTTGGCGACAATGGCAGGAAACATCCGCTCGATCAACTCGGCCCGGTATGGAGGATAGAAATAAGTTTACTACAATAAATAATTTAGTAAGTTATATAATATGCATAAATTAGATGATTTATATAATATATTTTTATCTTGAAGTACGCAAACCAGAATGCCTTCCTCTTCTCCGGAGCTTCAGAGTAGTTGATCCAAGGGCCACTGTAGTTGTTCCTCAGAAAGAGGCCCAGGCGTCTCTGAACTGACAATGGACGATATCTATACAGAGATAATTATTTTGATCGAAAAAATCAATATATGATAAATAAATAAATACACGATATATATGATGTTAAACCATCTAATTGACCTACTTTGTACCGTCGGTCCAAATCTCTGTCCTCGTCTCCTCCGGAGGTGCGCATGGAGGATCTAGCTGATGTTGGGACAACGTCGGTACGGCCTCCTCCATATGCTCATCTGTCTTCATGGTTCCATCAGCAGGAGAAATACTGGACGAGGGAGTACTATCAGGCCTAGAACTACTCGTCCCAGGAGTGCTACCACATAACGTCATCGCAGTCGAAGATGTGACTGATTGATATACTGGAGTACTAGGCGACGAGGATCCAAAACCAACAGTAGGCAGTACCGGAGGAGCACTCTTTCTACCTCGGGGCCTGCCGAACCCTCCGCGTCGTCCAGTCATACCTGATAACAATATATGATGAATAAAAAAATACACAAATATATAGTACATTCTACAGTCAAAATATTATGCATATCTCACAGCATTCATAGAATTGTACAGTAAATAATTAGTGGTATCACAAGTCTAAATGGATAGTACATTCTACAGTCCAAATATAACACATACCTTCGTCAAAACAGTATATTCTACAGTCAAAATATAGTACATTCTACAGGCAAAATATTTTATTTTCAATCATCTTCAGAAAATTTATCTTATTCGCCTTCCTCGTCCTCATCTTCCTCTTTCTTCTCGTCTTCACTTTCATCTACTTCATTTTTGTCTTCGTCTTCCTCTTCGGATAATTCTATATCTTCTACATTATTACTCGTGTAATGAGTAACTTCCGTTGAGTCCACATCTACAATATTTGTTACAAGAGGTAGCTCATCCTCCTGATAAGCTATTTCGTCAATGTCAAAGGTATTTTTAGCTTTAGTCTTGCATACTGCCCACCAATCTGACCTCACTGTCCCCGTCTAGGATAAGTTGTGAAGTACATGAGCTGAGCCTGACTTGATAGGAAAAATAGTTTGTAGCCTTGATATCTACGCTTGTAGTTTATATCCACAAGGCCATGCTTGTCAATTTTCCAACCTTGATCTTGAATTAGATTGAACCATTCATACTTTAATAGCACGATATTAGCAGGTTCTGTGCTATAATTATATGTCAACTCCATAATCTCTCGTAAGATGCTTAAGAAATCATTGTCTGGATCGATGTCTTTGTAGTTCAAAGATTTGATACACAAACAACTATTTTTTATGGAATCAAGATCCAGAAAGCTGTCTCTGATAGGAGCATTTGTTGACTTGAACCTAAACCCATTCACACAGAAACTTGGCCATATTCTAATGGCAGTAATTGGTCCCTTGGCTATAGTTCTAATAGATTTAGCCTCGGGTGTTATTAGATGATCGACGTAAATATCAAAGTAGCGATAGTAAGTTATTTATTTTGCAAGTGCATAAATAAAAAGTAATTACCAAGCTCCTTACATATGCGCTCAACCAAGAAGGAAAATGGCATCTCATTTCTTGTTCTACTTCTTCGTCTGTTATGTAGGGTCTAACCGACCTCAACTCATCATTATATGTGCTGAAAAATAATGAAGTAAGTGCTGATTAGTAGCATAATAGTAGCTTATACTATCATATTGAGATGATATAAATCTTGATGTATTAATTACTTACCCCTCTAGCTTCTCCACTTTATCCTCATCGCAATTGAGTAATATATACAACTGAGCAGCCCTTAGCTCGTCGTCATTCAAATATCTCTTCTTTATTTTCCCCGAAGGCATTTCGGACGAATTGAATACTTTAAGTATTGCATCATTAGATTCTTGATATCCATTGTTGTTTCTCGGAGCTCTCATTCTATTAGTAGCAATATGAGGTTTAAAATACGTCGAGCAAAAGTTTGTAATCTCCTCGAGAACATAAGCTTCACAAATAGAGCCCTCAACCCGTGCCTTATTTTTTATCTTTCTCTTTAGGTGATTCAGATGCCGCTCGAAGGGGTACATCCACCGATAACCGACAGGACCACCAACACATGTCTCATAGGAAAGATGAATTGGCAAATGCTCCATAGAGTCAAAGAATTCAGGAGGAAACACCTTCTCGAGCTTACATAGTGTTATCGTAATGTCCTTCTCTTGCTTATCTAGACGATCGACGAGCAACTTAGTAGAACAAAGATCTCTGAAGAATATGTTGAGCTCTGTCAATGGATCCCAAATAACATATGGTAAAAATTCCTGAAATACAATCAGAATTAACCTCTCCATGAATACGTGACAACCGTGGCTCTTCATACCCGTCAGTTTATTCTCCTTGAGGTCGACGCATCTTCTCAAGTTTGACACGTACCCGTCTGGAAACTTTATACCCTGAATCCACCTACAAAGTCTCCCTTTATCCTCTTTCTCCAGTGAGAAAACTGACTTAGGCTGCTTTAACTTTCCATTCCCCTCCTCTATCAAATACAATGCAGGATGTCTACATATTTCTTTTAAGTCCAACCTGGCCTTTGAATTGTCTTTCATCTTTCCCTATACCTCCATTACAGTATTAATTATATTATCAAACACATTCTTCTCGATATGTATGACATCAAGATTATGTCTGATAAGATTGGTGCTCCAATATGGCAGATCCCAGAATATACTCCTCTTCATCCAGTTATGGGTGCGACCAAATATGTCACACTTGTACCCCTTAACAGGCTCTTCGATAGCACTTGGTAAATCTTTTACCTCTTTCCATATCGTATATCCGGACCACCTTGGTGGTGGATTGGCCTTCTCCATAATGCACGCATGAAAAACATTCTTGTTCCTCCGGTACGGATGATCCTTCGACAAAAATTATCGATGACAATCGAAGAAGCACGATTTGCCTCCGTGTTTGAAACAGAAAGCCTTAGTACGGTCCATGCAATACAGATATGAGAGACGACCATGAGTGCTTCATCCCGATAATATTCTATAGGCCGAAAAGTCATTGATGGTCCATATAAGTGTTGCCCTCATCTGAATATTCGGCTTTTTAGAAATATTGTACGTGTTGGCACCTACTTCCCACAGCTAATTCAACTCATCTATCAAAGGCTATAAATACACATCAATATTCCTCTTCAGATTATTTAGACCCGGGATAATAACGGTTAGGAACATATACAGAGTCATCATACACATCCAAGGCGGTAGATTATACGGAGTGATGATCATAGGCCAACATGAATACTGGGAGCCCAAAAGTCTGAATGAGGTAAAATCGTCAGAGGAGAGCCCCAATCTGATATTACGCAGATCCGAAGCAAAATCTGGATACTCTCGATCAAAGTGCTTCCATGATTCTCTATCGGATGGATGATCCAATACTCCTTCGATCTATTTTTGCCTATGCTAACTTATATTTTCTGTAGTCTCCTTAACCATAAACAACCTCTGCAACCGCGGCGTCAAAGGCAAGTAGTGCATCAAATCTATAGACTTCCTTGCACCGACAGACTTTCCTCTACCAGTGGCCTTGTAGTGATCAGCACCACAAAATTTGTATACATCTTCATCTTTGTCGTCTTTGTAGTACAACATGCACCCGTTGGGACATGCATCAATTTTTTCGTATCCCATCCAGAGCGATCTCACCATCCTCTTAGATCGATAGAAATCTTTAGGCAACTTTGCACCCTCGAACAAGATCTCTATAATCAAATCCATCAGTCGGTTATAGCATTCTTGCGATATATTAAAATTGGACTTGATGCTCAACAATCTTCTAACCACCTCCAACGGTGAATGATCCTCACAACCAGGATATAATAGAGTACTTGCATTCTCCAGCAACTCCATAAACTTTGCAGCATCGATATTCGGTGCCTCCTCAGCTACATCATGATTATCCGGATTAAAACTAGGCCCCGCCGCATCAAAAACTATGTTAACCCACATGTCGTCATAAGCAGTGTGGTCATGGACATCCATATACGACTCCACATAAGGCTCCGACTACGATGCTCGAGACACAAGTTTTCCATGTGCGGTCCACTGATAGTAATTTGGCGTGAAGCCCTTCGAATATAAATGATATATGACTTTCACTTCTGGATGATATTTCAAGTTGTGATATCTCACACACGGACACTTAATTTTGGTACCATACATGTACTAAGGGAACGCCTTGAAGAACTGTAGGAACTGCTGTACACCCTCAATGAATTACCTCGCACACCACATATGTCATCAGGATAACGGTTGTACATCCATAAACGATGACACAAATAGTAATTCATATCCATTTCTAGATACTTCTGCAAAAATGACAGTATGTGTCCTATAAATCGTTAAATACAGTATAATTCTCTAGATGAAGGTAAGAACTGCTCTAACTTGATACAAAATGCCCTATGTATGTGTGTGTGTGTGTGTATATATATATGGTTGTTTGAGTGATTGAGTGAGCTCGGTCACAAGGGAGAGAAGTTCACAGTTTTCAGTGTGCATCATTTGCCAGTGATCAACTGAAGGAAGAGCAGTGTGCTAGGTCTGTGCTAGCACAGCAAGGTAGAGCACAACTGAGCAGTATACAGCTCTGTGCTACCATAGTACAAGGAGAAGCATATAGCAGTTAATAGCAGTAGCAGCTAGCTATATTGCAAAGTACAACAGTGAGGAATCAGTGTGCAGCAATACTGTGCAGTGCACAGCAGGAAGAATGCACAACAACAAGTAAACTCAGCAAGTAGCAGCAGAGCCAGTGCACTACAGAGCCTTCAATAGTAGGTTTAGCAGTATGCAGTAGCCAATGCAACAGCTACTGCAGCAAGAAGCATCAGCCCAAGTTGGATACGAGTTCTAGAAGAAGCCAATATCGCATTGTGTCTCGGCTTTGAAGAGTCATTCCTGTGTCCGTGTATACGACTCTTCTTGAGTCGAGATCTGCATCATATTATATACGATACAGATACGCAAGTTACGTCTAAACTCAGACAGCTAACTAAAAGAGAGATAGGGTTAGGGTATGTGTCATATTTTGTGTCATGTCAGTGTATGTGTCTGTGTTATATCCTATGTCATGTCTATGTTATGTCTTATCTATGTTTGTGTGTGTCCGTGTCAGTATTAGGTTTAGTGTCCGTATGTGTTAGTGTGTTCGCGTGCATGTGTGTGTGTGTTCGAGTTAGGGTTAGGGATAGTGTGTGTCATGTCATATCATATCATGTCATATCATGTCGTGTCGTGTTGTGTCGTGTTAGAGAGAGGAAGAGATACAGAGAAAGGAGACAGAGAGAGGAGCTCACCGAGTGAGGAGGAGGGGAGCTAGAAAGAGGAGAACGCCGGAGGGAGGAGGGGAGCCAGAGGAAGGAGGAGCTGCCGGAGGGAGGAGGGGACGTCGGCCGGAGGGGGGTAACCGAGGTGGGACACTGGGATGGAGGATGGGACGCCGGAGGGAGGAGGGGAGCCAGACACGATGGAGGATGGGACGCCGGAGGGAGGAGGGGAGCCAGACACGATGGAGGGAGGGGTTTAAAATTTTAGGAGATATCGAAGGAAATAG
The DNA here is from genome assembly GCA_036927795.1 of Iris macrosiphon. Taxonomy (NCBI): domain Eukaryota; kingdom Viridiplantae; phylum Streptophyta; class Magnoliopsida; order Asparagales; family Iridaceae; genus Iris; species Iris macrosiphon. The sequence goes on from JAYESA010000004.1 coordinate 182,269,489, forward strand.
GGGAAAGAGAAATTTGTCAACCCTAAATGAAATAAATTAGCGACGTTCAGCGACGCTAACTTATGACATCGCTAATAGAAATATTTAGCGACGTTATAGATGTCGCTAAATACGTCGCTAAATATTTAAAAGATTAACGTCGCTAAACTTTGCTAATCATATAACTCAGCAAAGTTTAGCGACCTTAAATAAATTTATGGCGACTATTCTTTTAAAAAAATGAATTATAGTCACTAAACGTCGCTATATGTCGCCAAACAATGACTTATAGCGACATTATTCTTTGGAGTCGCTGATATCTTTAATATTAGCGACGTTTTACTTTGACATTGCTAAAAACATTGCTAATCCCGCAATTTTTAGTAGTGAACTCTGGCTCTCCTGGCACCTTAAACAGAACTCTGCCTCCACGACAATCGATACTTAACCAGTCCATCCCGAGTAATATGACGTAGCTCAAAAGTGGCATTACGAGTAGACACGCGCTCAACTCTCGGCCTCCCAAAGAACCTCTTTGATCCTTGCAAACATCACAGACTAGGATAATGCTGCCCTCAGTCATTATCATGCCTAGTCCCAAAATACGTAGGACTAGGAATACGTAAGCATGCCAGCCGTATGTATATGATAACTCCAATATATGGATACCATAATACACACGTATGCTGTATTATGAATAACCATTCACAAGTGGTATAGTTTTATATCATAAGTCATAGGGCATAACTAGATCTCATCCACAAAATCAAATATAAATGAATAACAAATCAATTATATAACTGAATCAAGTATAAAATGCTTGATAAGAACGAGTAGTTGGGTGGAGACAAATCCACCACCAAACTAGAATATAAGAGAAACCAAATAAGTACATCTAATAATGAGACTCGAAGAGAAGACCTCCTCGAAAGAGAGATAAGTAGCAAGTCCTGATCCGTGCTCCTGCGAATAGTCAAGATCGTCTACACCAGAAAAGGGACCAGGTCCTCAGAGGGACGTAATAAGATACATAGAAGATTGTCAATTGAATACAGTAAACATGCATAATAGACAAAAAATATATAAGTACGCTGTACTAGATAATCTATATGAAAAAGCATAGTGAGGGCAACCTTTTCGACGTATGGGTAGGTGTAGGATACTCTATCTATCTCACAACTCACACACACGTCCATGAACATCAGAAGCCGTCATAACTCGAGGGTAGCGACCATCGCGATACCAGAAATTAATATACCTCGAGGGTAGCGACCATCATGACACAAATACTGTAGTGCATCCAGTTATTATGGTTTACAAAAGTGGGTAGCCCATACGCCTACTAACTGCCCTCCCCTCCCATGATACTATGTGTCAAGTGTGTGTCCACAAATATAATATATAATTTAGACTGAAAAAAATACATATAAAATACATATAATGAATATATGAAAATATGATAAGCATGCAAAGTACTGTAAGAAATTTGCCAAGGTATACTTGCCTGGCAAGAAAGCTGCAAAGTGTAAGCGTCCAAACGTCAGGCACAAGGGATCAGAAACTATGGCATCAGAATGAACGTCTCCGGATGCTAAATTAAATATCACCAACATTCCCAGAATAAGCAAGATAGCTAGAAAATACTACCATATTGTGCAATTTGGACACAGGGTCAAAACGGTAATTTTTGGTCAAAGCGGAGTCCACATGTGGGCCACTTTGCACCGAAAAGTGTGCCAGGGGTAAAGGTCTCTAAATGGGACAAATTATAGGTCAAACAAATTCTAAACGATGATACGAACTCAACGGTATGTCCAATTTTGGATTCCGGTAAGCCGATCACAAATTCGCCCTTCAAGTCAACCCGTGGGGCCCGCGAATAGGCAGCTTGGTCAACTATCTCAGAATCGTGTGAAACTTGGGTCATAGGACCAGCGTGATACCACAAATCTAATGGTGCAAGTTTTGTCGCATTCTGATGAGCATACACAAAATGGGATAATATTTTGCAAAAGTCGCAATTCGGAAACTTTTTACGGATACAGGTTGATTCCGACCCGTGCACATGTCCGAATCAACTTCCGTGAAAGCCCACACATCAGGATATACCATACGCACCTTTTGGTGCAATTAGTATACAATGAGGCGGTCCCGTTTGGCGGAGCGCACTTCGTATCATAAAATTTTAGTTTTAAAGTATCAAGTTTTTGGTCGTTTTGTAGATCGAATAATTTAACAATTAAAGCAAACTAATAAAAAGTAAAAGAACAAAAATATTCTCGGTTATATAGAGAAGAAAATAATTAGACTTTGAAAATATTAAACAGGTTGGTGGCAATTTAGGCATGAACATGGGAGTTTGGTGTTGAAATTCTGGACTATTTTTGGCCAATTTTTTGGCCAACTTTCGGTCAATTTTTCGACCAATATAGGGCACGAAAACTTATCCCGTTTGAATGAAAATTCTAGAGGGTTAGGTTGTGAACGTACACAGATAAACCCCTCGAGAAAAGGACGAGAGATGAGAGAGATATGTTACCACAAAGAGGGGATCAGAAATGTGCACATGCGAGCGGCGCGCAGGGCTGACGTTGGCTGCTGCGGCGGCACGCGGCTGCCGCCCGGTTGTCGCCGGCCAGGGGGGTCGGCGGCCTGGGTCGGACGTCGGTCGTCGGAGGTCGAGGTCTAGGGTTAGGGTTTAGGTTTGAGTTGATTGTATGTATATATATATATATATATATATATATATATATATATATATATAGGGAGAGGGGATATGGCCGCGGGGGTCTGCTGTGGTGGGAGAAAGATTAGGAATAGGTTTAGTATTATTTAGGGTTTTAAGGATTAGTTTTGGGGTTTTGACTTTTAGGTTTCTTTTTTTTTCTTTTCCTTCTTAATTCTATTATCATTATTATTATTATTATTACTTTTTATTATTATTATTATTAGTATTACTATTATTATTATTATTATTATTATTACTATTATTATTATTATTATTATTATTATATATATATTATTTTAATATATATATGAGGTATATAAAAAAATATTTGTACACCAAAAATAAATAGTTTTGTGCAATAATTCTAAATGAGTATTTATCTAGGTAATTAAATCAATAAAATATATTTTCTAATTAACTAAAAAATAATATAAATAAATTTAATTATTAATTAAATAAATATAATATTTAAAATTAGGGGGTTTTATATTCTACCCAACTTACAAAATTTTTGTCCTCGAAATTAACACTAACCCATATTCGTAATAAATCACTATTGCTATTAACACTTCATTGCTAGCTTGCAGCGCTTCCTAAAAGGTTATAGTCAGCCACCCTAACACTTTTCTCCCCTATTGCCTGTACACTATTCTTTTATCCTCTAACTTATTCACACTACTCAACTTACAGGAATTCTACTAGTAGTCAAAGTCTTTTGAGGCTATTGTCTAAGTTGTAAGACGAATTTATTCATTGGGTCAAAAATTATGTGATACTTGTCCAGAATCTCATAACCATGATTTTTTCTGTAACTTTCAAGTATCGTAGTCTAATACTGCCATGCCACCTGGCCAGTATATCTGTAAATAATTCGACTAATCTACTATAATGGTCTAGCTGCAGCTGTCGCTACCTCGCCAATGATTTGTCATAGTCATCAGTTTATAACAAGTGCCTTCAACTCTTTCCTAAGCTTAGTCTAAGTTTTAGGGCAACAATTAAGGTCTTGACTAACTTTGTAAAACTATTAGAAGTATGAACTATTTTAATAATCCAACTAATTCTTGTTAGACTAAAGGGTGCTACTCATGGTTTAAAAATAATAAGAGAATACAGATATTGTTATAGTGCATATACATAAGGGTTATCATTATGAACTCATCTTTTAGTTATTAATTATTACTAACCCATTTATGTTTTAACTAACAAAATAAGGGTGAGGTTGAAGTAAATCAACAGTTCATGATGGCACGAAAAGATACAACTATAATATGAAAAATTAAGCATGGGATAAGGAATAGATATGGAAGAGAAGATGACCAACCCAAGGGGACGAGATAGTGATAGGAAAGAGAATACTACTACTGCCACTCGTGTCATCCATTAGCATCGTGGGTATGCCTTCTAGTTAAAATATCAACATATCCTCAAAAAATTTAACACCAAATATATTACATGTTATATGCCATTAATTACAAAGGATAGCCACAAGGTAATGTGATTGGCCTATGGGGTATATCTAGTACTCTCCGTGTATCAAACTTATACCAAGCATGAACGTTCGTCTTTCCGAAATAGGGGAAGACGAAAAACAATAATAAAGAATTCAAGGAGGGGGTGATAGGATACAAGTACGGGGTTCAAGGCGATTAAAGAATTCAAAAAGATAATTGTCAGGGCAGCTGTAGATTAAAATCTTAATTTGGTAAAAAAAAATTTACATGCTCATATCAGTACAGTTATGTAACTGATACGATATGCTCGAACATATCTAGAGGGCAAGTATATTCGTCTAACAAGGTGAGTCCACTATATCTCAATCCATGTAAAGTAGTTATGCGAAAAGCGAACCAAGTGCATTAAGGTTTATCAGACCGTAATACACTGATTCTGATTTGGATAATGTATTAGTAGGCATCCCCAATAATATATATGTCATGAACAAGCTCGATAAAAGAATAAGCTTGCAAAATTAGGCTATAATAGCAGTATAAGTCGAGATAGTCCAAAAAATATAAGTACGTTGGATTATAATGAAGAAAGGTACAAAATAATTCAAGTTCACCAAGAAGATAAGACTCGTCCGGTGTTGTGCCTCTACAGTTGCCATACTAACTTGTTGTCTAAGTCTTTAGTCGACCAAATGGAAGTATGGACCTCTTAGTTCTATAATCTGGATAAACACTATTATCTTATGCTAGCATATAATTGGTATCATTCAATTACACTTCATTAATGGGTAAAAAAGACTATGTAATACTAGGTTATGAGGAATACTACCAAACTTACAAGAATTTAACTAATAGTATTATTGAATAATAGAGTGTATATACCTAGTACAAGTCATCTTCCTAATCCCTATCAAGCACGAAAGAAAAGATAAGATTAAAGTTATGAAAGGATCAAGCAAGATGCAATACAATCAATCAAATAAGAAGGAGAAATGGAATCAAGGGCGGTGATTAAATAAGTGGATGAGATCCTATACTCTAATCCTATGCACAAGCTTTCTCTGTACAATAACGTAACCGAGACAATATGCTCTCGACCTGCATGGGCCACCAAAAAAATATGTCATGCCCCAGTCCCAAAATACGTAGGACTAGGAATACGTAAGCATGTCAGCCGTATGTATATGACAACCCCAATATATGCATACCATAATACACACGTACGCTGTATTATAAATAACCATTCACAAATGGTATAGTTTTATGTCATAAGTCACATGGCATAACTAAATCTCATCCCCATAATCAAATATAAATGAATAACCAATTAACTATATAACTGAATCAAGTATAAAATGCTAATTGAATACAGTAAATATGCATAATAGACATATCAAATAAGTACATCTAATGAACAATGAGACTCGAAGAGAAGACCTCCTTGAAAGAGAGATAAGTAGAAAGTCCTGATCCGTGCTCCTGCGAATAGTCAAGATCGTCTACACCTGAAAAGGGACTAAGTCATCAGAGGGACATAACAAGATACATAGAAGCATGCTAATTGAATACAGTAAATATGCATAATAGACATAAAATATATAAGTACGTTGTACTAGACAATCTATATAAAAATGCATAGTGAGGACATCCTTTTCGACGTATGGGTAGGTGTAGGATACTTCATCTATCTCATAACTCACACACACGTCCATGAATATCAAAAGCCGTCATACCTCGAGGGTAGAGACCATCGCGATACCAAAAATCGACATACCTCGAGGGTAGCGACCATCGCGACACAAATACCGTAGTGCATCCAGTTACTACGGTTTACCAAAGTGGGTAGCCCATACGCCTACTGACTTCCCTCCCCTCCCATGATACTATGTGTCAAGTGTGTGTCCACAAATATAATACATAATTTAGACAGAAAAGAAAATACATATAAAACACATATAATGAATATATGAAAATATGATAAGCATGCAAAGTACTGTAAGCAATTTGGCAAGGTATACTTGTTTGGCAAAAAAGCTGCAAAGTGTAAGCGTCCAGACGTCAGGCAAAAGGGATCAGAAACTATGGCATCAGAATGAACGTCTCTGGATGATGAAATAAATATCACCAACTTTTCCAGAATAAGCGAGATAGCTAGAAAATACTACCATTTCGTCCAATTTGGACACTGGAGCAAAACGGTAATTTTGGGTCAAAGCAGGATCCACATGTGGGCCACTTTGCACCAAACAGTGTGCCAGAGGTAAAGCTCTCTAAATGGGACAAATTATAGGTCAAATAAATTCTAAACGACGATATGAACTTAACGATATATTCAATTTTGGATTCTGGAGCCGATCACAAATTCGCCCTTAAAGTCAACACATGGGGCCCACAAATAGGCGACTTGGTCAACTATCTCAGAATCGGGGGAAACTTAGGTCACAGGACCAGCATGATACCACGAATCCAGTGGCACAAGTTTTGTCGCATTCTGACCAGCACACACAAAATGGGGTAGTATTTTACAAAAGTCACGATACGAAAACTTTTTACAGATACGGGTTGATTCCGACGCGCGCACACGTCCGAATCAACTTCCGCAAAAGTCCACACGTCAGGATATACCATACGCGCCTTTTGTTGCAATTGGTATACGACAAGATGGTCCCATTTGGTGGGACGCACTCCGTATCATAAAATCTTAGTTTTAAAGTATCAAATTTTTGGTCATTTTGGAAGTCGAATAATTTAACAATTATAGCAAACTGATAAAAGTAAAAGAACAGAAATATTCTCGGTTATATAGAGAAGAAAATTCTTCAATTAGATTTTAAAAATATTAAACAGGTTGGTGGCAATTTAGGCATGAACATGGGGGTTTGATGTTGAAATTCTGGACTATTTTTGGTCAGTTTTTCGGCCAACTTCTGGTCATTTTTTTGACCAATCTAGGGCACAAAAACTCATCCCGTTTGAATAAAAATCCTAGAGGGTTAGGTTGTGAACATACACGGATAAACTGCTCGAGAAAATGATGAGAGATGGGAGAGATATGTTACCACGAAGAGGAGCTCGGAACTGTGCACATGCGCGCGGCACGCGGGGCGGACGGCTGCTGCTGCGGCGGCCCACGGCTGCCGCGCGGTTGTCGTCGGCCGGGGGGTTCGGCGGCGCGGATCAGTCGTCGATCGTCGAAGGTCGAGGTCTAGGGTTAGGGTTTCGGTTTGAGTTGACTGTATATATATATATATATATGGAGAGGGGATATGGCCGCGGGGGTCTGCTGTGGGGGGGGGGAAAGATTAGGAATAGGTTTAGTATTAGTTACGGTTTTAAGGATTAGTTTAGGGGTTTTGACTTTTAGGTTTTCTTTTTCTTTTTCTTTTTCTTTTTCTTTTTTTCTTTTCCTTTTCCTTCTTAATTCTATTATCATCATCATCATTATTATTATTATTATTATTATTATTATTATTATTACTTTTTATTATTATTATTATTAGTATTACTATTAGTATTACTATTACTTATTATTATTATTATTATTATTTCTATTATTATTACTAATATTATTATTATTATTATTATTATTATTATTATTATTATTATTATTATTATTATTATTATTACTATTATTATTATTAAATATATATTATTTACAGATATATATATATATATATATATATATATATATATATATATATATATGAGGTATATAAAAAAATATTTGTGCACCAAAAATAAATTCTAAAAATCTATCACCCCTTAACAAGGATTCTTAAAATAAAATAAGATAAAAATAATAGTTTTGTGCAATAATTCTAAATAAGTATTTATCTAGGTAATTAAATTAATAAAATATATTTTTTAATTAACTAAGAAATAATATAAATAAATACAATAATTAATTAAATAAATATAATATTTAAAATTAGAGGGTTTTACAGTCATGATCTTGCAAGTCCTCGCCAACGGTTCAGTCTTAAGATGATGCTTCAAAGCAAAAGATATAGATACGAAACTATGTGAAGCCCTAGAATCAAATAAAGCATGAGATGGAAAAGAATCAAGATAGACTGAACATGAAATAACATCTCCAACTGGCTCCTCCTCCTCGACGGTCAAGGCAAAATCTTGCCCCTGTTGAGCACCTCTTTGTTATTGGTGGTGATGTACGAACCTCTGCTGCTTGGTCAACAACAGAGGTCCTCTCTGCTGTCCCGCTGGTGGTCTTGGGGGTTCTCTCTGTGCAGGGCCCCGCCCTGAGCTGGACAAGATGGAGCTCTAGGACAAGCCCTTAAATAGTGGCCTCATGATTTACAGAATAAATACTGGCCCAATCTTATCCTGCACGCATCTCATCAATGTACTATCTTCTTAAAGAATGGGCAAGAAATAACAGGCCTCTGGATCTGGTACGCTTGCTCTGGCGCTCTAGCTGGTACTAGGTACTACTGCTTTGGCTATTGGAAGTGTCTCTGATGCTGCCGCTGAAAGTGAGGCCGCTTCATTGGGCCCATGCTAGTACTGGATCCTCCTATGTCCCTCGGCCTCTTGGAGCCAAGCTCTAGATCATCCTCTGCCCTATGTGCCTACCTTAGAATCTCCTCAAAAGTAGAGGTGGGTCTCCATTCGTATATGATTTGATCTCCTTGTTTAGGCCCTTCCTGAAACTTTTGGCCTTCCCTCTGGGGGGTTGTCCCTCAACAAAGTGGCCTAATCGACAATACTCTGCAGCATACTCATCCATCATCATACCTCCTTAAATGAGGTACTAAAACTGGCTCTTTGGAGGTGTCAGAGCCACATCTGGAAATAATTTTTTTCTTGAAGATCTTCTTAAAAGCTTCACAAGTAAGTCCTGGTGCTAAGATCCTGGGGTCCGTCCTGAACCAAGTCAATGCGATGTCAAACATCATGCTTCCTGTGGCCTCTACTTGCAACCTCTCTAAAATTTGTGCCAGTCATAGGTTCCTCCCAATGTCTTCTATCCAATCATCAGCATAAAGAATTTCCTCGGTGCCTTTAAAATCCTTTGGCCCCATCCTCTTGAAGTCTATGATTGTCCCCGGCCTCGACTGTTGTAGGAAGAACTGAGGTGGTATCGTCTGTGGCTGGACTAAGGTAACTCTCTCGACTGTGGCAATTAAAATTTGGTGGGCATTCTCAATGCCCTGCTTTATAACCTCTGACTGGCGCTGTTGTGCCTCTATCATCTGCTGAAAGAGCGCAAACACCTGCGTCTGATCTACTGTGGGTGGTGGAGGTGGAAGATCCTTTGAGACTGTCGGTGCTTCCTTTGTACCGGAGGTGGATCACCGCCGAAAGCTGCTGCTGAAATGTCCACCTGGATCGGTGAAGCGCACCTCTGAACTGAAGCTACTGGAACAGTGTTTGCTAGTGTTGCCCTCAGAGGCGATGAAGTGACCGACCTCTCTGACACTGCACCTGAGCACTAAGAATGCATCTTCGATGACATCTTAGAGATAGATTGAACAAATGAATCAATATTGAGTAACATACGATATCTTCAAAGAAGGAAAAAAATTATTCAAAGTAAAGTAAGCTTTCAAATAGACAAGGATAGTAAAACTAATATTTGAAAATATTTCCTAGTTGTGATTGAGTATACTCTCCGCCTATATCCTATATCTTAAATTGGCTCGTAGAAGTACTCTAGATGAGCACTAATACGATATTGCTATAATTTTCAATCTGGACCTACGTGGGCCACCACTAAAAATGTGTCATGATGTGCACCCGAAACAAGGGCGTGGGTAGTGAACAATGCCCAGCCTACGTCGTAGCATCAGTGGTAGAACGATGTCAGGGTTAACCGTACTATCTAAATATCTCACATAATATATACATGGTACTTGTCAATGTCATCTCAACTCCAAACAGAGAAATAATATGGTATATGATAATTGTCATGCCCCAGTCCAAAAATACCAAGGGACTAGCCACGTGGCAATAGCTAGTAGCACAGCTCCAATGGGCAAACCCAATTTAATGGACCCGTTAGAGTGCACTTAAGCTGTAATAAGTATAAATATAATTATATATCATTTATCTCAGTATAATTCTAATCTCATCCACAACCAATAATTATAATACAATATAATAGACCAGTCAAGATACTAGATAACAAAAAGTAGTCTACCATCAAGTCCAAACAAGTAGTGTCTCGGGGAATAACTCATCACAATAAAGAAAAGAGAAATAACACCAAATACAAATGTCCAGAAGTCCAGATATAAAATAACACTAAGCATGAAAAACTAAATAGATAACTAAGTACTCAGGAGAAGTCCTCTAGCACAACCTCGTCCACCGGTACAAGTACCGCTCCGCTCTTGTCCCATAAACCTAGGGATAACTCTCCTCTGTTACACCTGGGAACATAATCTGGATCCAGGTCCTCAGGAGATATAGCAAGGTACAATAAACACTCAAGCCAAATGAAATATAGTGAGTAAAAATAGATTCTCAAGGCAAGCTATGTAACCAGCTAAGTAAAATGCAAATAAGAGCATCACTAGTATTCAAGCTGAGACCACTAAAGGCTCTATGTAGGGGAGCCCATAGCAGCAAGTAGTATCTAGTAGGGCCAGTAAATGTGCCAAGCTCTGATACAAAGACTAAAGCACCTTCAGTAACATAGTATATATATATAAACTTAATCAGCCTGTAGCATGTGTGTCTCTTCCTACCCAATATAATCTCACATCTCATATCCACAATGTCTCATGTCCATAAAATGCAAGATCATGACCTCTAGCTAGTACAACGAGTCATAATGATATCTCTATATTTGCAAGTCTCATATCACGAATCCTCTAAGCCTATACAGAATTACCATAAATAACCCAAGAAAAGATTCGGTCACATGAAATAGTGTCAAGTGTCCTACAGTCTGACGTACTTGGTATATCAACTACATAAAAATAGGATTATGGAATCAACTCTCTAAGTGACATTCCAAAACTTCGCAAACGGCGGTGATACTCGAATCTTGTTCGGATGTAAAGCAATATCTCGCGGTCCTAGGTTGAACAGGTACATCATAAGAATATATATATGAAAAAAATATAAGTAGATAATATAACAGGATCTACTGCAAGTTTGGCAAGGTATACTTGCTTGGGCTCTGAACTCCGTCAACTGCTCCTAGAAGAGTGAAATATGTAAGTTTGCCTCCGGATGTTGAAACAAACGTCACCAATATTTTTTGAATACATGAAAAAGATAGGATTGACTACCCATAAGCCCTATTTGGACACAGGGACAGAATTGACAGTTTTGGGTCAAAACGAAGTCCACATATGGTCCACTTCGCACCGAAAAATGTGTCAAACTCAAAGTACTCCAAATTTATCAAACTTAGTGTCTATGAGTCTAGAATGATATTTCAAAATCAAGTTTTTTGACAGTTTTCTATACTAAATTAATCACATAACTACACCTAATAAAATAAAGTATTTAAAGGGTTTAAAACTTGGTTAGGTTGTTTTCACATAAAAAAAGAATTACTCAATTTGGCATCATGGTTTGGGAGTTATTGGTCTCGAAACTTGGTTAGGCTATTTTTGAAAATGTCGCAAAGTCAATTTTTTGCCTGACTTTTCGGTTAACTTTCTCCGATTATAAATTAATATAAATCAAAACTCCTGAAGGGGTTTGAGGTCCTTCATATTGTGAATGTATACGAACAAGAAGCTCATGAAATAATTGAGCGAGAAGGTTATGTTCATACCTCAAAGTGTGCCTCACGAAATATTGCTGCTGCTGCACGTGCTCGCGGTGGCTCTGGTGGTCGCGGTGGCTTCGGTGGTTGCCCTGTGCTCAGATGAGGTAGAGAAAGGGATGACTGAGTGGGGGAGGGAAGAGAAAGATGGAGGTTTGGTTGGGTTGGAGTTGGCCGAATGGGGGTTACACCTCCTTAGGAGTATAATAGTTATAGGAGTCATGAATGGGAGGGGAGGTGAAAGGTTAGGGGTTTTAGAAAAACCAAGGGTCATATGTAACTCCCCATGGAACTCAGTCCCTCCTCCTTGGTTGCAGTCGGTCCCCCCTCCCCACTCTCCATTTGAGTGAGCACAAGATACAAGTTAGTTAAGATGGTCCAAGGGTTATGCTATTAATAAGTTTATGCTGAAATTAAAATAAAAGTAGGTAAAAAGTGAGATTTGGTGTGAAAAAAATAATTTTGGTGAGTAGAAAAGTAGAAAATAGGTGTATAGTGTTGTGCATGAGTTAGACAAGTTGGTTTGAGTGTTCAAGTTGGGGTTTCGGGCTCGGTCAGGTGCAATTAATCAAAATGGTCATTTTTGACTAATTAAAATGTACGGTATTTCTATATTAATTTTTAGAGCCTACGGGGACTCAAATAAATGTGACACCAATATCATGTGCATAGTTGATAGTATTAGGCTAGGGTTATAAAAGTCAATGTCAAAATTTAGGTTCATGTTGCTCGTCTAAATTGACCGCAACGGAAAAGTGTCAAAGTATCATACTTTTGAGTCAAAAAGCGTCACAGTTGTTGTGCGGTCAAAACGAAGTATAGGTTTATAAAATTATGTAAGACATATATGCCAAGAGCCTAATTTGGCTCAGCTAAGCCTATTATGCAAAGTTTGTTGAAAAGAAAAAGCTAGTATTGTATTCCTGGCATTAAGACTACACTAAAGGGTTTCTAAATTCTAGAAATTATTTTAATGATTATTATAATAATAATATTACTAAAATAACCTTTTCTAAATTTTAGGGGGTTTATAATCTACCCTCCTTGAAAAAATTGTGTCCACGCAATTAAGAATTAAACTACTCTAAAAATTTATAAAGATATGGTAATCTAAGGGTAGTTCTTAGGTCATACCTGCATCCTCGAATAAATAAGGATAACGTTGTCGTATGACATCCTCTCACTCCCAAGTAAATTCACCTAGAGAGTGATGCTTCCAAGCTACCCGAACTAGTCTGGTCATCTATCCCCGCAACATCTTCTCACTAGTATCCAGTAGCTCAACTGGCTGCTCCTCATAAGTGAAAATCGGACCTACTGAAATTTTGGAATGATCAACTACGTGACTTGGGTCAGTCACGTACCTTCTCGGTTGTGATACATAAAATATATCATGCATTCCCTCTAGAGATAGGGGTAATGCAAGATGGTATGCCACCTCACCAATATGCTCAACAATATCAAAAGGTCCAATATACCTAGGACTCAACTTGCCTCTACTCCTAAATCGAATAGTTTCCCGATTATGTGAGATCTTCAGAAACATATGCTCTTCTTCCTTAAAATCTAAAGGTCGAAGGTGTGTGGCAACCTAATGCTTCTTTCTATCCTAAGCTGCCCGCAGATGGCTCTAAATTTTCTTCACCTTCTCCATTGTCTGCATTACCAACTCTGGATCGAGTATCTGACGCTCACCCACATCCATCCAACATATAGGAGTCCTGCACTTTCTGCCTTACAATGTCTCAAAAGGTTCCATCTGGATGCTTGCCTGGTAGCTATTATTGTAAGAGAACTCTACCAGATGCAAATGGTCTTCCCAAAACTCTCCAAAGTCTAACATGCATGACCTCAACATATCCTCAAGGATCTGGATCGTCCACTCCGACTGACCGTCTATATCTAGATGGTAAGCATTTTAGAACTTGATCCGGGTGCCAAGACTCTCCTGCATGCTCTGCCAGAAATGGGATATAAATCTTGAGTCACGATCTGACACAATACTAATTGGTACTCTATGTAACCTTATGATCTGTCGAATATATATGTCGGCTATAATCTTTGTGGACTGTCCAACTCTTAATGGCAAAAAATATACTAATTTGGTGAGTCGATCTACAATAACCCAAACTGCATCCTTCCTAATGGGGCTTCTTGGAAAGCCTGTAACAAAATCTATAGTGATATATTCTCACTTTCATTCGGGGATGGGAAGCGGTTGTAACATACCAACGGTTCTCTAATGACCGGCCTTAACCTGCTGACAGACCAAATATTTTATCATAAACCGCATAATTTCTCTCTTTATCCTATGCTGCCAATAGTACTACCTCAAATCTTGGTATATCTTCGTACCTCATGGATGAATAGAGTACATGGAGCTATGTGCTTTCGATATTAACTCATGTCTCAACTTCCCATTCGGAACATATAGGCTATTTTTACACCTTAACGTCCCATCCTCATGGATCCGAAGTCATGTCTGCATACCGACTTTTATCCTCTCTTTAAGTCTCTGAAACCTAGCATATGTAGGCAATGCAGCCTTAATCCTCTCCACTAGTGATAACTTAACCTCAAGATTAGCCAACTTCCTACTGTGTCCTGGCAAAATTACCTCTAATTTGAGCTCCTATAGGTCCTCTAATAACTGGGGCTACATCATCAAGAAATAAGCTGTGGGCTTCCTGTTGAGTGTGTCTGCTACGACGTTCGCTTTGCCCAGATGGTATTGTAAATCTATATCAAAATCGACCATCAACTCTAACCTACGCCTCTGACTCATGTTGAGCTCTTTCTGAGTATAGACATACTTCAGACTCTTATGATCCGTGAAAATACTACTGCAGCTAACTCAAGATCATGCATCGGGTAGTTCTTCTCATGAACCTTCAGCTGCCTCGATGCATTAGTAATAACTTTGCCATGCTGCATCAAAACACATCCTAGTCCATTGCCTGACGCATCACTATAAACTATGTATCCTTTCGATCCTAAAGGAAGAGTCAAGACCGGTGTTGTCATTAATCGTCTATTCAACTCATCAAAGGCATTCTGGCACTCATCTATCCATGTAAACTCTTGGTCCGTACGCATCGACCGTGTCATAGGCTTTGTAATCCTTAAGAAGTTCTCCAGAAATCTTCGATAATATCCAACAAGTCCGAGAAAAATTCTCACCTCCACAACTGATGTAGGTATGGACAAAGTTTTTATTGCAGCAACCTTCTCCAGATCAACTAAAAGTCCTTCTACCAAGATGATATATCCCAGGAATGGCACCATATCAAAACAAAACTCATATTTGCGGAGCTTGGCATACATCCACTCCTGTCGCAGCATCTCTAGCACAATTCTGAGATGCTCCTCGTGCTCTTCGTAGCTCTTAGAGTATACCAAGATGTCATCAATAAACACAACCATGAACTTGTCCAAGTATTGATGGAAGACTATATTTATCAAACTCATAAATACAGCTGGAGTATTGGTTAAACCAAACAGAATAATTAAGAACTCATAGTGTCCGTACTTGGTCCTGAAGGCTATCTTCGGTATATCCTCTTTTCGCACTCTAATCTGATGTTAACCGGATCTAAGATCAATCTTTGAGAATACCCAAGCACCACTCAATTGATCGAACAGATCGTCAATGCATGACAAGGGATACTGGTTCTTAATGGTTACAGCATTTAGTATCTTGTAGTCAATACACAGGCGTACCATTCCATCCTTCTTCTGTATAAATAGTATGGGTGCTCCCCATGGTGAAATACTGGGCCAAATAAATCCTTCTCAAGAAGATCATCAACTTGCTTCTTTAATCCTACTAACCCCTTAGGTGCTAGTCGGTACACTGATGAAGTAATAGGCTTTGCTATTGGAATCAAGTCTATGGTGAATTCTACTTTCCAATTAGGTGGTATGCCTGGAAGATCATCGGTAAATACATCCACAAATTTTGATACCACCTTTGGGTACTCGGGCTCCCCTTCTACAGAGAGTGCCTTAAGTGTAGGCTGAACACCTTGCTCTTTGGCTTCCCAAAGAAACTCAAACTTCGGATGACCAGACGATCCAAATATAACATTTCTCTGCCGACAATCTAGTGTCGCATGGTACATACTCATCTAGTCCATACGAAGTAAAACATCATAATCTGACATAAAAAAGATCAAGAATTGAGCTCGCATCTCTTGCCCCCAAACTACTACCGAATAAGATCTATAAATATCACTAACTGGGATAATTCTGCCTCTTGTAAGAATTCATATAGTCTTCAAAATGGGTGCGATAGCTACTCTATGTATGGATATGAAGCTAGCAGCTATGAATGAATGCGATGCTCCATAATAGAATAACTAATATAGTACCTGCGATGACCTCTCCTATAGTAGCTTCATCTTCAATAGTCATAGCAAATGCCTGCCCTCGCCCCTGAGATAGTCCTCTCTGCTACTGCCGAGCCTGCTGGAATAGTGCTGTCTATGGTGCCAAAGGTGGCCTCGGCTAATACCCTCCTGGAGCTAGTGGTTTGACTCCTTCAACTCCCGTTTATAGTGCTCCCAGTGCTGGATAAGCTGGCCTAGGTGGCTGCTGGGATGGTCTCAGTATTGGTAAAGCTTGTCGGTTTACCATCGGTGCTCCCTTTCGACGCTCAGGGCAATCTCTGGATGAATATTTGCTGGATATGCAAACTAAGCATAGTCCCAACTTGTGTCTGTACTAGCTTGTGTAATGACCTTCGTTGCCACAATATTGACATGTAGGCAGTGTCTGCAGAGCTGCTCTGGGTGGCTGGTGCATGTGAGGTCTCTTTGCAGCTCCTTTCTATGGTGCTCTAGCTGGTACTGATATGAACGGCCATTTCTGGCTGGACTCTCTCCTGGTGATGTGCTCTATGCGTTAGGCTCCGACAAGGATGTCCGTATAATAAGTAGGTACAATTGAGCCGATAAACCTCTGTAACTCAAAGCTAAGTCCATCAAAGAATTTCTTTGTCTTCTTCTCTTCTGTCGGGATCAGAGTAGGGGCAAATGACTCAACCGAATGAACTCCACATTGTACTCTTCCATAGTCATATTGCTTTGAGTGAGGTGGTTGAACTTATTCCGAAGTTTCTCTCTAGCAATAGATGGAATGTACATCTCCTGAAAGAGACTAGAAAATTTCTCCCAATTAACTTGGTCTGGTCCGAGCCATTTCTCCTCAGATAGCCACCAGTGATATACAATGCCCGTCAACTACATCCTGAAGGCAATCATCCAACACTTCCTCGGAAGCTCAGTTGCTTCCAATTGGTGTTAAGTATTTGTGAGCCACTCATGAACTTCAGTGGGCCCCTCCTTGCCAGAAAATGTATGGGGCTTCAGCTAGCAGAAATTTATGATAGATCCCATCAATGGCCGTCTAGCGGGTGGGGTCGCCTGCTCTAGTGTGGTTACTATACTGTTCCTCAGGTTCTCTGCCTGGTGACGCTGAGCCTCTTGCTGAATTTGTTGTTGAGCTTTCATCATTGCATAGAACATCTAAAATAGATGATGTCCGTCTATAGGCTGCCTTGGCGAAAAGCTGGCATCGGTGGAGTGAATTACGGTAGTGGTGGAATATTATCTCTCTGAAATCTTGAGGCATCCTGATCAGCCAGATTGCTTTGCTGAGTTGATAGATCTCTTCCCAATGGTGTCACCCCATTGTCATAAGTAATCACCGCACCCAGTGGGGTTCTCATAGCAGTATCATCACTAGTTCGTGGATCTATTACTCTGCACGTAAAGTAAACTATGAGAGTCACACAGAGGAATCAATGCAGGATGCAAGTCAAAAAATTATTTTGAATACGATATAGAGGTCAAGAATAGGTCAATAAGTGGATGAGATCCTATAATTTATTCTATCCTAATTTGCAGGCTTGCTCGATTCTTTAATTGGAATTCGAAACAATATATATTCGTTGGACTTGCATAGGCCACTACAAAAACTATGTCACATCCCAGTCCCAAAATACCGAGGGACTAGCCACGTGGCAATGACTAACAGCACAGCTCCAATGGGCAAACCCAATTTAATGGATCCGTTAGAGTATACCTAAGCTATAATAAGTATAAATATAAGTCTACATTATTTATCTCAGTATAATTCTAATCTCATCCATAGACAATAATCATAATACAATATGATAGACCAGTCAAGATACTAGATAACAGAAAATAGTTCATGATCAAGTCCAAACAAGTAGTGTCTCGGGTAACAACCTGTCACAATAAAGAAAAAAGAAATAACACCAAATACAAATATCCAAAAGTCCATATATAAAATAACACTAAGCATGAATAACTAAATAGATAACTGAGTACTCAGGAGAAGTCCTCTGGCACAACCTCGTCCACTGGTGCAAGTACCGCTCCAACGTTCGCTCATGTCCTATAAACCTCGGGGTAACTCTCCCCTGTTATACTTGGGAACATAATCCAGATCCAGGTCCTCAAGGGACATAGCAAGGTACAATAAACACTCAAGCTAAATAAAATACAGTAAGTAAAAATATATCCTCGGGGCAAGCTACGTAAACAGCTAAGTGAAATACAAATGAGAGCATCACTAGTACTCAGGCTGAGACCACTAAAGACTCTGTGTCTCAGATCCCATAGCAGCAAGTAGTATTTCGTAGGGCCAGTAAATGTGCCAAGCTCTAATACAGAGACTAAATCACCTCCAGTAATATAGTATATATATAAACATAATCAGCCTGTAGCATGTGTGTCTTTCCTCACCTAATGTAATCTCATGTCTCATGTACACAACATATGATGTCCCGAACACGCAAGAACATGACCTCTACCTAGTACAACGAGTCATAATGATATCTCTATATATGCAAGTCTCATATCATGAATCATGTAAGCATATACAGAATCACCATGAATAACTCAAGAAAAGATTCTGTCACATGAAAGAGTGTCAAGTGTCCTACAGTCTGACATACTTGGTATAGCAAGCACGTAAAAATAGGATCGTGAAATCAACTCTCTAAGTGACGTTACACAACTTCGCGTACGGCGTTGACACCCGAATCTTGTTCAGACGCTAAGCAACGTCTCGCGATCCCAGGTTGAACAGGTATATCACAAGAATATATATATATATATATATATATATATATATATATATATATATATATGGAAGAAACATAAGCAGATAATATAACAGGATCTACTGCAAGTTTGAATAGGTATACTAGCCTCGGTTATAAAATCCGTCAACTGCTCCTGGAAATATGGAATCTGCAAGTTCACCTCCGGATGCTGAAATAAACATCATAATTTTTTTTTAAATACATAAAATATCTAGGATTGACTACCCATAAGTCCAATTTGGACACAGGAACAGAATTGATAATTTTGGGTCAAAGCGGGGTCCACATGTGGCCCACTTCGTACCGAAAAATATATCAAAGTCAAATTACTCCAAATTCATCAAACTTAGTGTTACGAGTCTAAAATAATCTTACAAACCCAACAGAACATCGAGAACTGGATTCCGATTAGCCGATCACGAAATTGCTCCTCATATGGAACCGTAGGGCCTACGAAATAGTATTTCGTCAACGTTCTCAGATTCAAACCAAACTTGGGTCACGGGACCAGTGTAATATTACGAATCCAATGGCATAAGTTTTATTTTAAACCGATGAGTACATATGAAGTTATGGCGAGGTGTCAGAATAGATAGATACGGTATTTTTTGGCGGATACACGTTGATTATGGCGTGCACACACGTCTGAATCAAGGTCCACAAAAACTCGCACATCCTAGTTTATGTTACACACTATTTAGTGAAATCCGTACACGATGACATAGCCTCGTTTGGCTGGATGCACCCCATAAGTTTCCAAAATCAAGTTTTTTGACAGTTTTCTATACTAAATTAATCATAGAACGACATCTAATAAAAAATAAAGTATTTAAAGGGTTTAAAACTTGGTTAGGTTTTTTTCACATAGGAAAAAGAATCACTCGATTCGGCATCACGGTTTGGAAGTTATTGATCTTAAAACATGGGCGGTTGGGCTATTTTTGAAACTGTCGCGAAGTCAGTTTTTTGACCAACTTTTGGGTCGACTTACGCTGATTATAAATTACTTTAAATCAAAAATCTTGAAGGGATTTGAGGTCCTTCATATTGTGAATATATACAGACAATAAGCTCATGAAATAATTGAGCAAGGAGGTCGTGCTCATACCTCAAAGTATGCCTTATGAAACACTGCTGTTGCCCGTGCTCGCGATGGCCGCGGTGGCTCCGGTGGTCACCCGGTGCTCCGATGAGGTAGAGAAAGGGATAACCGATTGGGGGAGGGAAGAGGGGATGGAGGTTCGTTTGGGTTGGAGTCGGCCGAATGGGGGTTACACCTCCTTAGGAGTAGAATAGTTATAGGTAGTAATGAATGGGAGGGAAGGTAAAAGGTTAGGGTTTTAAAAAAACCAAAGGTCATATGTAACTCCCCCAAGAACTCAATACCTCCTTGGCTACGGTCGGTCCCCCCTTCTCTATTTGAGTGAGCATAAGATACAAGTTAGTTAAGATGGTCCAAGGGTTATGTTATTAATAGGTTTATACTTAAATTAAAATAAAAGTAGGTAAAAAGTAGGATTTGGTGTGAGAAAAATGGTGTTTGGCAAGTAAAAAAGTGGAAAATGGGTGTATGGTGTTGTGCATGAGTTAGACAAGTTGGTTTGAGTGTTCAAGTTGGGGTTTCGGGCTGGGTCAGGTACAATTAATCAAAATGGTCATTTTTGACTAATTAAAATGTATGGTATTTCTATATTAACTTTTTAGAGCCTACGGGGACTCAAATAAATGTGACACCAATGTCATGTGCATAGTTGGTCATGTTAGGCTAGGGATTATAAAAGTTAGTATTAAAATTTGGGTTCATGTTGCTCGTCATAATTGACCGCAACAAAAAATTGTCCAAGTATCATATTTTTGAGTCAAAAAGTATCGTGGTTGTTGTGCGATCAAAACAAAGTATAGGTTTTTAAAATTATGTAAGACATACATGCCATGAGCCTAATTTGGCTCAGTTAAGCCTATTATACAAATTTGGTCGGAAAGAAAAAGCTAGTATTGTATTCCTGGCATTAAGACTACACTAAAGGGTTTCTAAATTCTAAAAATTATTTTAATAATTATAATAATAATAATAATATTACTAAAATAACTTTATCTAAATTTTAGGGGGTTTACATAATGGTAAACTATACTCAATCATAATATAAAACTAAATGAGGGTCTAGAATGAGACTAAAGAGAGAAAATAAGAGTCACAATACATCCACAAGTCCAAAATAATATATAAATTCCATGAGTCTAGAATGAGACTAATACAATGTCCAAAAATATAAATATAACTAATCCTCCTAAGATACTGGCACTAAGTCCTCCTGCTCTATGGGAGAGTCCTCTAATGGCTCACCGTCCTGCGGCCCATAATAAGTGGGACACTGATCCACAAGCCAATGGTCTGAAAAATATATTCTGTCAGGATTGGAGCAAAGTACATACCTCTGAAAGCAGTTCCAAATACATAACAGAGCATATATAACAGATAATAGAAAAGAATACAAGATAAATAGCCATAAGAAATAAAATAAACTAGAGTGAATAAGTAATGTACTGGAATGAAGAACAGGTAATACGAATAAGTGCAAGTAATGGAAATAGAATAAACTAGCTACTATGCCAAAGAGTACAAGTTTATTACATGATCGATTTGGGTTGAACACAAATACAATATGGTAACTCGATTACACGTGTAATATGTAATCGACATAAATATGAATACACTTGGGCTTGATCATATAACCAACTCCTACTCCCCCAGTCCCTAAGCAATACTTATGGATCTAATCATAATATGTTACAAACACAAATATAAGAACACTAAATACGAGCAGTGTGTGAACACGAAGTACACGAAAATCAATATCCAATACACACGATAAATATATATGAAGGAGTTTCCGCTAAAAATAGTAAGGGGATAACACCTCCTGACAGGATCCATATAGTACCAGTCCGTGTAGCCACTGTGTCAGAATCAAGTAAACAGTTCTAGAACATGATCATGACTGAAAACTAACAGAGATATGTACTCACCTCTGGTCCTGAGCAAAGTTGTCTCTAGATGCCCAAGCTGGTCACCCAATCCTATTTGGAAAACATTATGTTAAATGGGGTAATAGATAAATAATGAACAAAATAATACACTAATATGCTCTCTAGGTCGATTTGAGACTAAACTAGGTCCAACTGGGTTAATTAGCCTATTTTAGTCACTAACTAGCTACACTAGGTTATATTAGCTTTTCTAACTTATTAACACTATGTAATGAGTTATACACTACTTACTACTAAGTAGCTAATACTAATGAGGGTTAAAATATTATACCTTAGAGTGTAACTAATACCTTAGCTATAACATTATTCATGACTAATATGATACAACTGTTATATATACTACTAATACAATACTAACCTAGCTAACTGGTTCAATAACCAACTAAGATATATCTTAATGAATACATTGATACATTATATATATATATATATATATATATATATATATATATATATATATATATATATATATACTAGATTTATATATATATATATATATATATATATATATATATATATACTAGATTTATAAACTAACTAACTAACTAACTAACTGCTACTGATACTAACACTAACTTATTCAACTAACACACTAACATAACATACTAACCATTAGCTAACACTAAAACCAGTAGCACTAACACCTACTGCTGATAACTTAATCTAACTCATTTGGTACTTATTACCAGTCTCATTATTTCAGTCATACTAATACCTTTAACTGATATCCAAAGCAACTAGCTGATACTAAATTAACTAATCACTAACTACCTCTAGTATTCACAACTGACCACCTCCCTAATTGATTTACTAGGCACTAATAACTGGCATTCTAAGTATTGTTTCCTCCCTTATTAACACTACTTCACTTACCTACTGATATCCCTCTTAACCTTGACTGTCAAGCCAAACCTCATACACAGGAAACTAACTACTACTTCTATAACAGTGTATATCTGTACAGCCATTGCTGATCCCCTTACTCACTTGCTGATACCCGATACTCAGTCTTCTAATATACCTGATCTGATACTTAACAAATATGTACATGTCACCCTTGTGCATCACGCTACAACCTCACCCATTTATCTATATATGCCTGGGCACTACTTAAATAATACCCCCACTTAGTTGAATATATTGCAACTTAATGTGCCCCCATCCTCGCTACACTGGAACCTGGGTTTATCTCCCTGCACCTATCCTCTACACTCAATGCAAATGCCATTGCAATGAATTCCGGTAGGGACCTTAGCACTCCTCTCCAA
Organism: Iris macrosiphon; assembly: GCA_036927795.1. Taxonomy (NCBI): domain Eukaryota; kingdom Viridiplantae; phylum Streptophyta; class Magnoliopsida; order Asparagales; family Iridaceae; genus Iris; species Iris macrosiphon. The sequence continues at coordinate 182,292,839 of JAYESA010000004.1, forward strand.
TCACCACATACTAATGCTCCAAAAATTGCTGCTACTGCCTTCTAATGTTGATGCTGTAACTGCTTTCTAATATTGCTGCTGCAAGTGCTTCCCATATTGCTGCTTCTGCAAAGCCTAAAAAATGTCACCTGCAGACAATAACTTGCTTAACAGAAGTTTTTTCCCCAATGCTCGAGCACACATAAGTTGTTTCCCCTATAGATCTCCTTAACAACATACTAGCTCTTGATACAAACCACTTATGTATATGACACACTCCAAATACGGATCGAGATATTCACTACTCAATTGATACACTAAGTTCCCTCCTAGGACTGATACAATTTCAATAATTCAACACACCCAAACATAGCCTATAACACAAGTACATACATATGCCTACATATATACATTAGTGGCAATTTCATAAACACTTAAGGTGCAAAGTTAAAATACCTCGGATACATATCCAACCCAAGTGCTAAAACCTACGATTCTCCATAATTAACATTTATATAAGCTATTACATTATAATACAACTTTAGTAACTTGCTATAATAAGAATTAAGAAGTAATTACATAATTCACACAAAATGAGCCCAGTATCACACGGCATCGTACCGTATCACAAAATACCATGATACAGCCTACATGTATCCATTTGTGGACACATACCTAGTCCCACAATCTTGATCTACGTCTAATTAGATCTAACTCATGACACATAATTGATGGGTTAATCTAGTAATTCTCCTAAAATATACACAAATTACCACATATAATTCACAATACATAACCAATTGATCTATAACTTGTTCCTATAGGTAGTCCTATGCCATAGGGTAATTCCTATAGGTCAAATGCATAATTTATAAACTAGAATGAAGAGAAATTCAGAATTTACCAATTGAGAGATGGATTCTAAATGAAAACTCAAGTAGATACGATCCGGACATGAGCTCTCTACCAATGTTCCTCCTTCTTGTGCTCCTTACTTCTCCGAGCTCCAAAGCTCTTCTAATGGTGAAAGTGAGAGGAAAATGCAAATGAATTGATAGAAAATTGATAAAGGAATAAAAGAATTGGGGATCTATGAATTGGGGATCTCAATATGAAGGAGTAAATAAAAAGGAGAGAGAAAGAGAAGACCTCCATATATGGGTCAGCCACTTTCCTCTTCTCCAAGCAACCTTGCTTTGTCCAATTTGCCCCCCAATGATTCATTATGAAGAATAGTTAATGAGGGCTAAAATGGGGAGTCTCTACACTAATGCAAATTAGTCTAAACTCCATAATTAATTAGAAGGAAAGGGTTTAATGGACCTAGTCCATCTTGGGCTCACTAGTTGTCATGACAAATCTAATTGGGTTCACAAGTATCAATTCCAATTAACTAAACTAGCCTACTAATTATAAATAAATAATACAAAGCACCAAATAATTATATAGTACACTAAATAATATTTAACACCTAAAAATAAAATAACTAGACCAAATTACTAAATTATTCCTACTTGGAAAAGTGAGGGTGACATTAATTTTGTTGTATCTCGAGAATTCGTCCATGAAGGACATGCATTCAAAACTACATGTATTGTTGATCATAAAATATATGATATGGAGAGAAAACTCATCTTTTGGGCAGACAGAGTTTAGATCTCGATAATCTATGTAGACCCGGACCTACCAATTTTTTTTCATAACTGGGACGATATTGCTACCCAATTGGGATGCTGCTCTTCTCGAACGAATCCACATGCTATAATTTTCTTGTCTTATGCTTCAATTGCATCCATCATATCCAGACGGAATTGCCGTTACTGTTGTTTCACCGACTTAGTATTCAGAAGAATATTGAGCTTATGTGTGGCTATTTGAGGATCCAGGCTAGGCATATCCTTGTAAATCTATGCGAAGACATCGATATACTCCTTTATTAAATGGACTAAAGCTTGTTTATCTTCTTCAGGAAGACTCTTGCTAATAATGTTTATTCTTGGGAAAGATTCTTCTCCTACAATAATTTGGACCACTTTATCCTCTGTAGGTAGTTCACGTTGCTCAAACCGAAGCTCACATTGAGTATCCATCCGTTGTGCCCATAGATTTCAACATTATTATCATCTGGGCCAGTTGACAACATATTTACAAAGATAATATGTTTGAATACGTCACCCATGCTTTAGGTAGAATTCCACAATGATGAGTCAGAGGAATGAGAATGTCTTTTCTTCCGATTATGAACTTTCAGGACTTGTTGGTGGTGTAGCATATTTCAAACCATGACCAGTCCACTGGTAGTATGTTTTTGGCTTACCTTTTGGAGAGAAGTGACGTATAGGAGTCCTTCTGCCTTTTCTATAATTTAGTCCCAAACTAGACTTTAGGTTGTAGCCCATCTCTTTCATAATATTCTTGGATGGTTGACTGTAATGATACGGTTGTATCTTCCTATTATCTTTGTCATAATCATTAGTTTGCATGACTCTTTTGTTTCTATCTTTGCCAAAAATTATCTGACTTTGCTTGTCCTGTCTTGTTGGGACTATGAAGATGCATCCTCATATGGTTCATATAATAAACTAAATTGAAATGAAGATGCCACGGATATGGATAGTTGTTCGTGAAAATGAATAGCCTCTAAGAATTTTTTAGCAAAGGGTTCAACATCAATATAGTACGAAGTAGTGTCTTCTTTATTCATGAAATACAAGATATCTTCTTTTTCTACATAGTCAACAGAAACTTCAGCCTTGACAGAAGGCTTGGAAAGAATAGTGACTAGGGGTTAATTTACTGATGTTGGTTGCTTGTTATGATCAAGGTCGATAATGAATGTCTCATTCTCCAGCGTTGGCTGTTTATTACGTCGAAGGTTGATGACCAATGGAGGTAACTTGTGCAGGTTGATGACGAGAGGCTTCAAAGGAGTCGGACGAGTAGTATGTCCTTTGACTCGGATCATCAAAGGCTCTTCCTTTGGGGTGTTCTCATCTTCATCACCAACTTCATTAGCTTCTTTTTTCAAAATATTTTTTGCTTCATCTACAACTTGATCAGCCTCTTTTTTATGTACTCCGGTGTATAGAGTATAGAGTCAAAAAAATAGGCTTTGACATTTTTGAATGGGTTGAGGTCAGCTACCTATGTTTTTACTTCTTCCCGACTGTCCAAATTTTTGAAGCATTGGTGTAGGGTGGAGGGTACAATTCTATGCTCATGTATCCATAGTCCTTCTAACATAATATTGTAAGATACGTTAGAGTCGATCACATAGCATGTGACTTCAGTACGTAGGTCGCCTATCTAAATTTTTAGGCGTATATTTTCTAGCAGTTTACTTCTTCCAGCATTGAAGCCTAGAATGGTAGGGCTAGTGGCAGATAGGTTGTCCTTTGGTATCTTCAATCCTCTCAGTAGGCTTTTAGGAATGATGCTAAGTGAAAAACCAGGGTCAATATGAATTCGATTCATCTTAATAGATCTGATTTAACCTGTATAATACAGAGGCATGTCATGGCAGCTATCCTTGAGTAGCACGTCATCTTGCATGAAGGTGATGTTAGGAATCTTCTTGATCACGCTATGACATTGAGGGCACGCTAGTGGCTCTTTATTAGGAGTCTTGAGTTGAGGTAAGCATGAGTCTACATGTATTATTGCTTTTCTCAAAGCGTCACGAGTCTCCTTCAACAAACGAAGCAACTCGAATATGGAAAGTCGGGCTAGAGTATTGGTCACCTATACCAATATATCAAAATTTTAGAGCTTGTTAAGTCCTTGAGGTACATTCTTCTTCAGGGATTTGTCAAAGCGTACTTTATTTTGCTTACCTTTCTCTGTCGTAGTAGGCTTCGAAGGACCAAGTTCGGTTGTGACTGGATCAACCAGAGTTGATGAAGTAGAAGAAGAATTAGGAGCATCTTTCGGGATAGACTCATAAGTTTTATGATAATCTTTCCCGAACCTGGTACCAGTCGTGACTTCTTATTCGGGTATCGAAGAAAGAAGTATCATGTTACAAGACTTGAGTTTCTTTTTGGCATGCAAATTTTTGGAATGAGTCTGAGGGATAATTTGATCATAACCCAATCTGCTACGGGATTTCTTAGACTGCCCTTGGAGCTGTAAAGGAATACGATGTCCCTTGCCAAAGTTTAGACCTTCAGCTTTTTGAAAGTTTAGACCTTCAGCTTTTTGAAAATTATACCCCAAGCATACAGATTGTTGGTTGTATTAATAAAATTGGGGACACTCCTCCTTGGCCACACTAATTAAGGTTGATGCTCTAATTATGGTTAAAAAAGGAAGAAGAATTTGTGTAGGAACACATTTATAAGCAATGAAGATTTGTTGTGCCTTACACAACAAAATACTGCCAATTATGTATCATTGACGGTGCATCAAGTGAAGCTTGCAAGTAGATCTTGGTGGAGCAATATTCAGATTTTGAAATATGATCTCAAGAGGTATGTATTCTTGAGGTTGATCTTGATATCTGTCTAGGTGATGATCTAAAAAAATTATATTGCATGATTTATACTTCTTGCTCTGTGACTGTTTATCTTGATCTCTGTCTGAGTTATGCTCTTCCTAAACATTATGGACTACTCTTTAACTGTTGATTCTTTACAGGTAGTGCAATGGATGGAATCATGGAAGAAAACTTTATGATCAGATGGAAGTCCCAGGTGTACCAAAAAAGCTAGGTGGATGGTATTATTTTGGTTATCTATTCTACTTGAAGAAAGTGAAAGAGAGATATTTCTTTAATTAAACTCTCTGCTATGAAAGTAAAAAAGGAGAATTTTCTTTGCTACTGGTATCCTTGTTTGCAATTCTTACAACTGAGGACTTTTGGTTCTAGCCACTGTCTGAGGTATTGACTTTCATTTCTTGTGGTTTTTTGTTATCATGTATAATTGCCTCTCCTTTGATTTACTTTTGAGGAAGACACCTTTAGATATTATTGTTCTAGCTACTTAAAATGCAAGAGTGAAAATTCAAGAGGCTTTTTGAAGAAATCTATGAGAAACTCAGATGTCTAGACCCTATTATTGTCCCAGCTGCAGTGTTATTTATTTATAATGGCAATGATGATGTGGAGACTAACATGGCAATGATGACATGTAAAGTCTCTGTTGTTGATTCTGCTACTGATGCAGGCATTAGAGAAGATATTTAGCTCTTTGATATCTCAGATAATGCTATTCTGATACTATATTTAAGTATATACATTGGCATTCAAATGAATTGAGCTCTAAGATTCTGAAAATACTCTGATGCTAATGCTCTAGAAATATTATGATACCAACATCAAGGTCTGAATGCTATGCCAAAGTTTGAGTTATGTAGTCTCTAATACTGAGCCATACTAGAGCCAATATAGAACCAGAAGTCAAATGAGCATTCCATGGTACATCCCTGATACTATTAATCCTATTGATCCTATTGATGCCAATGGTCTATAGAAGTAACTCAACCATCCACTTTTCACTTATAACTTCCTTTAGTATCACTATCTTACATGGGGCAAGCTGCATTTCTAATCAGGTTTCCAGAATTAGTGCCTGGCACTTTCTATAAATCAATTCTAGGTAATTAATATCTACTAAAAATTTATTAGTGTGAGCTTGGGAAAATTATTTCTAATCTAGACTCGAAAAGCTCGTTTTTAGATGCACTATTTACATGCATATTCTTAACTAAATTGCAGGCCCACTATTCTGGCAAAAATTTATAGTTGTTGTAGCTGCTGATATTATTGCAAGCCAAGCTATGATATCAGGAGCATTTCAAATCTTATCACAATCCCAAACGCTGGGTTGCTTCCCAAGAGTTAATGTTATTCATACTTCTGCTAAGTTAAGATTATACATCATTCTGCAATTGAATCTAACAATTTATACTTATTAGATAGATATTAATTAGAAAAATCTTTTTATTTATTAGTTAGAAGGCATTCTGTGTGTGTGCCTAAATTATAAGTTAGATATTAATTAGAAGGCATTTTGTGTGTGTAGCCTAAATCTTTTTAATTATTAGTTAGATATTAATTAGAAGAATCATTCTGCAATTGAACCTAAATTATAAGAAAGACTTTAGTACCTTATGTTTTATAGTTATAATTTCAGAATCATTCTGTATGTAGCCTAAATCATTCTGCATTTTGTGTGTGTAGCCTAAATCTTTCTTATAATTTAGGTTCAATTGCAGAATGATTTAATTGCAGGGTTGACAAGGTTGCCCAAGACTTTAGCACCTTATGTTTTACAGTTATAATTTCAGTAAAAACTTAAAAGAGAATCAAGTTTCGTTACTTTCGTATATTTTCAGAAATGTTGAATAAAGGAGTTGGTTAATAAATTAAGTGAGGTAAATTATATGATTTTTTGTATGGCAAAGAAAACATTATCGAATTATCGAATTTACGAAGGGAACTATACCAATTTTTTTGCATAAACTTTTAGAATATTATAGTAACTATTAGTTAGCCCACCCTATTCCAAAATCCTGGCTCTGCCCCTGCTGAAGAGGCTCCAGAATTGGTTGTGCGATTCACCGGAGTCCCGGGCGCCATCCCTTCATTCCTCTCTGAATTATCTGCACTCAGTACACTCAAGCTGGCAGATAATAACTTGGTAGGAAGCATACCCGCCTACTTGGGCAACCTTGTCAACCTTACCTCCATCACCTTGTCGAACAACCAGCTCACCGGTGTCACGTCCCGATCCCACAAGGTCGATCATCCTCACTTGAATTATTTACGGAACCGATCATCCTCGCTTAGATATGATATCGTGCGAGCTTGGAGTTGCAGTCGCACAAGGCAAGAACGTGCAGTGATCGTAATCCATTTAAAACACAAGTTAGAAAACACATTCACAGAGAGTAGAATACAAAGTATAGGAATAAAATATAATTTTCATTGATAATTCAAAGTAATTTGCATAGAGTTTACATTTGGTGCGCCTCTCTGCTACATTGATTACATTACAAAAGAAAACTCAAAAGGTAGGACATGCTCCATCAAATAAGCTTTGTCATCTGTAAATTACACTATTTTATAGATTCAAAATTCATGCCTCCAAAATGAATTAGCTTCAACAATACTTTAAAATAGAAGAGCTTCTAACGTCTACTCGTCTATCCACTAGCGTTGCACATCCTGAGTGACTAAAATGTTTGCTCATAAATGTGGGCCAGTACAAGCTGTACTAGTGAGGGAGACAAACCCACTCACCTAAATCAACACTTGCTTATTAGGGATGAGCATGTATTAAAATGATCATGCTATTAAGAACTAAGTGAATTCAGTTTATATTAGTTACATGTTTTTAGGGAAAAAATAACATAGAAACCATATAGTACATCGGTCGCTTACTTAAGCGATGCGCCCCTTCCCTGAACAGAAACATAAGTATACTTACCATCTTTCATGACCTGCACCCAGAAAATTGAGCATGAGTCATGGGTACGTCCAGCCTACGTCGCAGAATCGGTGGTAGAATATTGTCTAGGTCCGTTCTAGGTAACAACTATCTATAACTCACAATAACCTGTTAAGATAACCTCTCCAAAAGGAGGATAACATGACAATATATACATAAACTCAATCATAATAACTATGGAAAAAGTAAAAGCACGATAAGATATCAACAAAAGAAACAAAGAACCAAAGAGAGCAAGTACAATATCCAAAATATACAGTCCAAGTCTAAGAGTCTATAACATCTCACAGTAGCAAAATAATAATACAGTCATCCAAAACCAACTGAGAACAAACCTAGTGAAACCCACCTAGCTATACTAGGGCGCTAGCAGCATCTCCTCAGCTGGGATGGGCTCCTCCTCTATCCCAGGGTCGCAACAATCATCGACACCTGGCCTGTAGTAAGTCGGGCAAAAGTAGTCAGGATCCTATGAAAAAATATATCCAGTCAGGATTGGAGCGAAGTACATAACTCTGAAAGCAACTCCAAATATATGGTAAGGTGTATATGACTAGCAATAGAAAAGAATGCAAGATGCACAAGAAAGTAAATACATGGTGGAACTGATAAAGTAACTGTAATGTAAAACTGGGAAATAATACAAGTAGTAGAGAAGTAACTGCATGTGAAAAAATACGAATACTAGCTAAGTGCCTTGAGCACAAGTTCGTTATGTGATCGGCTTGGGTTGCTCATGATTTATTCTACGATAACTCCGTTATGCATGAGTTGCATAACTGACATACACATGAATACTGTTTGGATTTGATCACATAACCAAATTCTACTCCCCTCCCCCACTAATACTCTTAGATCCAACCACGATACGCTACGTACATAATAAATAACTCGCGCACATGAAGGTGAGAGCACACAAAGTGTCATGCCCCGGTTCCAATAGATAAAGAACCGAGTCACGTCCCAATGGCCAGCAGTGCACTTTGGCGGGTATCCCAATCTAATGGGCCCATCGGAGTGCACCTAAGCTGTAAAGTACAATGAATAACCCAACACATAACACAAAGATAGTCACTCTAAATCTCATCCACAGGCAACAAATATAAGAGCACATAGAGGTATTTACAACAACTAATGTGCAGAAAAGGAAAAGTCCCAAGATAGAGTATCAAGTACAAATACTAAGTAGTGACACGGGAACAAACCCGCTAGTACCAAAATACTGGAATGAAGTAAGCAATAAGATAACTTGGAACGATATTAGGTAACTAGATAGTAATGTCGTCCCAAGAAAAGAGTCACTACCAGTGATCAGGCGAAGTCCTCTAGAATGACCTCGTCCTCGGCAGTGGGTCCTGCTGCTGGATACGTACCCAGACTGTACTCCTCTGGGTAATCCTCGTCGCCTAAACCTGGAAGAGAACCAGGTCCTCAGAGGGACGTAACAAGGTGCAAAAATATAGCATGTCAAGTAAACAGAAAGTACAAGTACAATGACAGGGTACTCTATCATAACCAAACAAGTGTGACACAGTTTAAAGACAATGTTCGACGCGTGGGCTGTCCAAAATAAAACCGTAGCTCCGGACACGAAAATATACGGGATGTACCGCAGCTCCAGGGAAAGAGTCACACGGGTGATACCACTACACTAGATACAGGATCACTCCATAAATACTACATAAATATATAAATGCGTGCATAGGAGCCCAAATGTCTAGTAACTTTCTTTTCCTTCCCAAGCAGTCAATAATTGTGCACTGAACCTGAACCTCTATCTAACAGTCTCGACACACAGAAATAACTCAATAGACGCGACCCTAAGGTCATCTCAGTCTCTGGTCCTGATATCAGTATCAGGATACAGAAATCTGGCATGATCACAGTGTATGAGTGTGTCATGGAATGTCAATATACTCAGGTACGTACATCGAGGTATTACAAACATCTAACAATCATCCTAAGATGTTACGACGAACGTCTGCACCCGGTTGTGATTCGGACGTGAAGTATCGATCGTAAACAAAAATACGCGCACAATGTACATAAAGAACAATAAATATCTATAATCTAAAATACAGGGTGGCAAGGTATACTTGCCTGCGTTCGACTGCTGATGACGGGGATACGGTACCACGTCCAAGTCCTCAGGTCCCGTAGTACCTAAAGATGAGATACAAACCAAATAAATAACCTATCACACGTCAAACAGGGATGTGACACACATCTATACATATGCTCAGTCTGAGCTACGACTCACAGGGACAAGATGCTAGGGGGTTGACCACAGTTGACTATCGGTACGATACATCAAATCAACTAGTCATCTGTACACTATCATCGACCAATCCTCATTCTTACCATATTTATCACGTGGTTCAGTAGTTCAGGTATGCTCATTCCTCGACAGTAATTACTTATTAAATATTAGGTCTTCCTTTATACAACCATCATTATCATTTCACCCAAAATCACTTCTCATCTTTACAAATTAACATGCACATAAATCAATATGATAAACCCTAAATCTCAATGCCTATCATTTAAATCCATTTTATAAACTTATGAAAAACAATCCCTAAACTCACCTCCATAATTTAATCCTTACTAATTTGTTTAGCATGTTACCACCATGTAATATATCCAGGATATTTAGTTATAAATAAAATACTAAACTCCCATGCCAATCATTTAATTTTATTTTATTTTCTTATGTAAAAATACAAATCCTAAACCTATATAACACATAATCCTCCATCCTTAACACAAGATCAATAATCTATACTATACCTTCATAAACCCTAAAAACATAATAAATCCCAATCTCATGTCATTATCCCATGCTCATCAAACTACATTACCATACCAACAAGACATATAGAAACCCTAGCTAAACCTCAACATGAATATAAATAAAACCCTAGTAAAAAAATAACACAATCTGAAATATAAATAAGGAGAGGGGGAGGGAATCGACCTCGACGAGGTAGCATCGACCGAGGGTTGGCCGGAGAACAGCGGGTCAGCAGGGTGGTGGAAATGATGGTGCAATAGAGGTGGTGGAGATGATGCAATGGTGGTGGTGATGCAATGGTGGTGGTGGAGATCGGCTAAGGTGGCGGTGGAGGTGATGCAATGGTGGTGGTGGAGATCGGCTCAGGTGGCGGTACAGGTGATGCAATGGTGGAGGTCGGATGTGGTGGAGTCGAGGGGGGCAGTGCCGGAGAACAGCGGCTGCAGCTGGATGCAGTTGGCCGGAGGACAACGGGTTCGTCGGGGTATCTCGACACGGGTTGCAGGGACAGCAAGGTAGAACAGTGGCTGTGCACAGCAGGCTATCGGATCTCACAGGCATGGCTGGAGGGGAGATCAGCCACCGGAGGACAGCGGGGGGGGGCACTTTCTGCTCGGCCGGAGCTTCTCTCCAGGAAAAAGAAGAAAGGAAGAAGAAGAAGAAGAAGTAGGAAAATAAATATGGAGGGGGTTTGGCTCGGTTTCCAAGGTGGAGGAGTGAGAAGAGAGAGAAGAGGGTGGTTTTCAATGTCCCTAGGGATTACGGCCTGCATTGGTGAGAGGGGAGAAAAGATATTATATAGGGGAGTTGTATGGAGGATGGATGGTAGTGATGCTTCCATTTCAAATGAAGGGTGGGGATTTTACATGAAGGGAATAGGTTTCTTCATAAAAAATAAGGGGAGGAGATGGGTTGACTATGGTCAAAGAAGAGGTAGCCTCTTCATTTGGCCTTGGCCAATGAGGTTGTGACACATGTTGCAATAATTGCAATTTAGCCCCTTATGTTTGGGTAATTATACAAACACATGAAATAATAGAAAAATTATGGGGAAATTGGTGTTTGGTATTTTGTAGGGTGAGGGGGTGTTGTGTGTTTGGCATAGACTTATTTAAATAGGCATTGGGATTAATTAGGGATTAAAATAGGATTAGTCAAAATTGGTATCCCCGATTAATTAGAATAAAAGTGTCCCGCGCTTTTAAATTAAATGGGGGCACTTGGGGTCTAAATTTGAAAATAACACAAAGATCAAAAATGGTGAGGGCTTGGAGTCAGTCTTGTACCCTTTAGTTGGTCTGGCTCAACGGTTTAAGTTGGTATCTCAAAATTGAAGGTAACGACACAGGTGTCCGACACAGAATTTAAATATAAGATTTTGGATACGGGAAGTTGTGCAATTAATTTAGGGCACAACGGATTTGATTTAGAGTGACGGAAAAGTCCAGTGCCTAAATTGGCGAGTCAAGTCAGAAGTGTAATAGTCCGATAGAATTTATGGGCTGATATTAGGCTCCGAATAATTCAAAAAGGGTCGGACATACCAAGGGTTTAATTAATTAATAACGGACATATGCAACCCTACTCTAAACCTCAAACATCTGCTGCTAAACCAAATTTTCCATCCCATACCTGACTATCTATAGAATTAATTGAGGGGATTTACATCCTTCCCAACTTAGAAAAATTTTGTCCCCAAAATTAAAAGTAAAGCACGAGAATAGCTAAGAGAATTTAAAAACAAGCTAGTAATCAAATATGATACGTAAATTTGTACCTTGCTCCTCAAATAAGTACGGGAAATGCTGTCGAATGGAATCCTCGTGCCCCCAGGTAGACTCGCCTGGCGAATAATGCTTTCATGCAACTCTGACCGGTCGAATAGTCTTCCCTCTCAAAGTCTTCTTGCTGTGATCGAGGATCTCAACTGGCTGCTCTACGTAAGATAGACTGGGTCCGACTGTAATCTCCGAATGATCCAGCATATGGCTAAGGTCTGCGACATATCTCCTCAACTGTGACACATAAAATACGTCATGCACTCCTTCTAATGATGGAAGCAATGCAAGATGGTAAGCCACTTCGCCAACTCGTTCCAAGATGTCAAAAGGTTCGATGTACCTCAGACTCAGCTTGTCTCTGGCTCCGAATCTGATGGTACCACGAGTATGCGATATCTTTAAAAATATATGGTCAGCTTCCTTGAACTCCAATAGTCTACGGTGTGCATCTGCCCAATATTTTTGTCTGTCCTGTGCTGCTCGCAAGTGGCTCTGAATCTGCTTGACCTTGTCCACTGTCTGTGTCACCAACTCTAGACCATGTATCTGACGCTCTCCCATGTTACTCTAACAAACTGGTGACCTACATTTTCTACCGTACAGTGCCTCATAACGTGCCATCTGTATGCTAGCCTGGTAGCTGTTATTGTAGGAGAATTCTACCAAGTGTAAATGGTCCTCCTAAGATCCTTCAAAATCAATCATGCACATTCTTAATACATCCTCTAATATCTGTATCGTGCGCTCTGACTGGCCATCAGTTTGTGGATGATATGCAGTGCTGAACTTGAGATAAGTTCCTAGGATCTCCTGCATACTCTGCCAAAAATATAATATGAATCTGGAATCATGATCCGATACGATACTGACAGGCACTCCATGTAGTCGTACTATCTGCCTCATATACATGTCAGCTAATATCTCCATGGACTGCCCAACTCTGAAGGGCAAGAAATGTGCAGACTTGGTGAGTCTATCCACGATAACCCAAACTGTATCCTTCCTGCTAGGGCTCCGCGGGAATCCTGTAACGAAGTCCATGGTAATATGTTCCCACTTCCACTTGGGAATGGAAAGCGACTGTAATAATCCTGCAGTTCTCTGATGTTCAGCCTTGACTTGCTGACAAACTAAATATTTTGCCAAGAATCTTGCAATCTCTATCTTCATCCCATGCCACCAGAAATGTTGTCTCAAGTCTCGGTACATCTTCGTACCCCCAGGATGAATAGAAAAAATTGAGCTATGAGCCTCGGTCATCAACTCTTGGCGTAGCTCGCTACTCAGAATGTATAGGCGATCTCCATACCTCAATGTTCCATCTTCATGAATCCTGAGTCCTGTCTGTATGCCGGCTTCTGTCCTCTCTCGTAGATGTCAAAATCTCGTATCTGTAGGCAGGGCTGCCTTAATCCTCTCAATCAACGTAGACTGAACCTCGAGACTGGCCATATGTCCATCCCTGCCTGACAATACAATCTCTATCCTAAGCTCCTGGAGATCCTCTAGCAATTGTCGCTGAGTCATCAAAAAGTATGCCATGGGCTTCCTGTTTAAGACATTTGCTACTATATTCGCCTTGCCAGGGTGGTAGTACAACTCAATGTCATAATCTGTCATCAACTCAAGCCAGCACCTCTGCCTCATGTTGAGCTCCTTCTGCGTGTAGACATACTTCAGACTTTTATGATTTGTGTAAATCTCAACACGCTCACCATAAAGGTAATATCTTCATAGCTTTAGTACAAATATTACTGCAGCTAGCTCCAAATCGTGCGTCAGATATTTTTCTTATGAACTCTCAGCTGTCTCGATGCGTAGGCTATCACCTTGCCGTGTTGCATCAGTACACATCCTAGTTTGCTCCCAGATGCATCATTGTACACTACAAATTCTCTTGATCTTGAAGGTAGTGTCAAAATTGGTGCTGATGTCAGACGCTTCTTCAGCTCATCGAAAGCCGCCTGACACTCATCGGTCCAGATAAACTTCTCGCTTTTACACGTCAGCAGCGTCATAGGCGCAGCTATCCTTGAAAAGTTTTCCATGAACCTCCGATAATATACGGCAAGTTCGAGGAAACTCCTAACCTTTGTAACTGATGTAGGCGTAGGCCATGTCTCAACTGCAGCTATCTTCTTCGGGTTAACTGATTGTCCTTCTCCGGTGATTATGTGTCCCAGAAATGGTACTCTATCCAAGCAGAAATCACATTTGCTAAGCTTGGCATATAGCCTCTCATGTCTCAGCGTCTCCAATACGATCCTGAGATGTCTCTCATGCTCCTCCTGGCTCTTGGAATATACCAAGATATCGTTGATAAATACCACCACAAACTTATCTAAGTACTGGTGGAAGACATTGTTCATCAAACTCATAAATACTGCTGGCGCGTTGGTTAAACCAAACGACATGACTAAAAACTCATAGTGGCCATACTTCGTCCGAAAGGCCATCTTCGGGATATCCTCTCTCCGTACCTTGATCTGATGATAACCGAATCTGAGATCGATCTTCGAGAATACACATGCACCCCTAAGATGATCAAACAAATCATCGATATGTGGCAGTGGATACTTGTTCTTTATCGTTACAGCATTTAGCGCCATGTAATCGATACACAAGCATACCATCCCGTCCTTCTTCGGTACAAATAGAATGGGTGCTCCCCATAGATACACTAGCCCGTATGAATCCCTTATCTAAGAGATCATCTACTTGGACTTTTAACTCAACCAACTCCTTCGGTGCTAGTCTGTAAACGGGGGAAGTAACTGGCTCGGCTCCTGGAGTCAACTCTATAGTGAACTCAATCTCTCTGTCAGGTGGCAGTCCTGGGAGATCCTCTGAAAACACATTCTCAAACTCTGCTATAAAGTGAGGGCACATCGGTTCACCTTCTGTAATATATATCGCTAGGGTAGGTTGGCCACCGTGCTCTCGGACTCCCCAAAGAAACTCAAACTTTGGGTGATCTGGGGGTCTAAAGATGACACAACCACGACGATAATCTAGTGTTGCATGGTATTAGCTCAACCAATCCATGCCTAGGACAATGTCATAGTTCGACATGGAGAAGACCATAAATCGGGCGTGCATCTCTCGTCCACAGACAACTACTGAACATGATCTACAAGTATCGCTAACAGGTACTATTCCACCTCCCGTAAGAATCCTCTTGATGTTCGGAAGGGGTGTGGTGGTTATTCTATGGGTAGCCATTAAACTAGCAGCTATAAAAGAGTGTGTGGCACCAGAATCCAATAGGACTAATACTGGTAATGAAGCTACTAAGATAGTACCTGCGATCACTTCTCCGGCTGTCTCTGCCTCCTCTATAGTCATCGCATAGGCCTGACCATGACTCGGAGCCGGTGCCCTCGGCTGTTGTTGTCTAGCCTGCTGGAAGCGATCTTCTTGTGGGGCCAAGGGTGGTCTCCTCTGATTTCCTTCTGGTGCTAGTGGTCGCTGTGCTCCAGCTCCTGCGTAAGGCAGCCTCGGTCCAGGAGGCTGCTGATAAGGCCTCTGTGCTGGCAAGGCTGGCCGATGAACCATCTGTACTGGTGCCCTCTGGTCTGGGCAATCTTGGACTGCATGCTGGTCTGCCCCACATCTCAAACAAACGTCCAGTCTCCGTCGGCAGTCCCTCAATAAATGTTACTTCTTGTCGCAGTAATGGCATATAGGAATGACAGCTCCCTGCTGTGGTGCTGCCCTCTGCTGCTGCTGATGTACTAGAGGATGCTTCGCAGGTCCTCCCTGCGGGGCTCGAACTGCTGATGACGACACATAGGAGCACTTCAGGCTGGCCTCTATTTTGTTGATGCGGTCCTGGCGTCGTGCTGCTAGTAATACCTCAGAGTAAGAGGTAGGGGTTATGGACCCGATAAACCTCTGGGTCTCAAAACTCAGGCCTTCAAAGAACTTCTCGGCCTTTGCCTCCTCAGTAGGGATCAGGTACGGTACAAACCTGCTCAGGCAGAGAAACTCAGTATTGTATTCCTCTACAGTCATACTCCCCTGTCTGAGGTTCTGAAATCTGTCCCGAAGCTCTGCTCGGGCAGTAGAGGGTATATACATCTCCTGGAAGAGCCTAGAGAACTATTCCCACATGGCACGGTCTGGTCCCAAACGCTGCTCCTCTGAAAGCCACCAGTGATGCGCGTTGCAAGTGAACTGCATCCTGACGGCCGTCATCCATCGGTGTCGGGGGAGGTCGGTAGCCTCCAGCTGGTGCTGAATGCTGGTGAGCCAAGCGTGGACCTCTGTCGGATCCTCTATGCCAGCAAAAGGTTGTGGCATCATACGACGGAAGTCCATGACAAACCCCATCGTCGACTGGTGTGCTGGCGGTGATGCCTGCCCCAAGGGCGTCACGATACTCTCTCTCAGGGTCTCAGCCTGGCGCTGCTGGGCTTGTTGCTGAGCCTGCTGCTGGACCTGCTGCTGGGCCTACATCATCGCATATACCATCTGGAACATCTGTATTCCATCCACCGGTTGCCCTGTGGGGAATGGCATATAGAGCATGTACGGTAGGAATGGTAGAGGTGGTGGTAGCTGCTGCTCCTCCTGACTCGGGTCCTGCCTGATACGGAGTCTGATGCCCATTTAAAGGTACCTCGGGCTGCCCTGATGACTGTCCCATGGGAGCTGGAGTTAACAAAAGGACCTGCTCCAGTTCTGGTTCCCCGGATGATCCTGCGTCACGGGAAACATCGCCCGGCTGGGCGACGCGTCTGCTGCAGAGATTTATAACTCTGAAAAGAAGTCATGACTGCGATCAGCGTTAAGGAAATAAATAAGATGCAATTCGGTAAAAGATATCGAGATTGAGGTATCATGTGAATGTTTAAAACTTGTAGATGAGATTCTTAATATCTATTCCTAATTTGCAGGCTCGCTTGGCACAGTCAGGTGACCAAGACGATTTAAATCGGACCTGCATGGGCCACCACAAAAATCTTGTCATGCCCCGGTTCCAATAGATAAAGAACCGAGTCACGTGGCAATGGCCAACAGTGCACTTCGGTGGGCATCCCAATCTAATGGGCCCGTCGGAGTGCACCTAAGCTGTAAAGTACATTGAATAACCCAACACATAACACAAAGATAGTTAATCTAAATCTCATCTACAGGCAACAAATATAAGAGCACATAGAGGTAATCACAACAACTAATGTACAGAAAAGGAAAAGTCCCAATATAGAGTATCAAGTACAAATACTAAGTAGTCATATGGGAACAAACCCGCTAGTACAAAAATACTGGAATGAAGCAAGCAATAAGATAACTTGGAATAGCATTAGGTAACTAGATAGTAATACCGTCCCAAGGAAAGAGTCACTACCAGTGATCAGGCAAAGTCCTCTAGAATGACCTCATCCTCGGCAGTGGGTCCTGCTGCTGGATACGTACCCGGACCATACTCCTCCGGGTAATCCTCGCCGCCTAAACCTGGAAGGGAACCAGGTCCTCAAAGGGACGTAATAAGGTAAAAAATACAACATGCCAAGTAAACAGAAAGTACAAGTGCAATGACATGGTACTCTATCATAACCAAACAAGTATGACAGAGTTTAAAGACAATGTTCGACGCATGGACTATCCAAAATAAAACTGTAACTCCAGACATGGAAACACACGGGACGTACCACAGCTCCGGGCAAAGAGTCACACGGGTGATACCACTACACTAGATACAGGATCACTACATAAATACTACATAAATATATAAGCACGTGCAGAGGAGCCCAAATGTCTAGTAACTGTCTTCCCCTTCCCAAGCGGTCAACGATTGTGCACTAAACCTGAACCTCTATCTAACAGTCTCGACATACAGAAATAACTCAACAGATGCGACCCTAAGTTCGTCCCAGTCTCTGGTCAGGATGTCAGTATCAGGATACATGAATCTGGCACGATCACAGTGTATGAGTGTATCCTGGGGTGTCGATATACTCAGGTACGTACATCGAGGTATTACGAATATCTAACAATCATCCTAAGATATTATGACGAACGTCTGCACCCGGTTGTTATCCGGACACGAAGTATCGATCGTAAACAAAAATATGCGCACAATGTACATTAAGAACAATAAATATTTGTAATCTGAAATACAGGGTGGCAAGGTACACTTGCCTGCGTCCGGCTACTAATGACGGAGATTCGGTACCACGTCCAAGTCCTCAGGTCCTATAGTACCTAGAGATAAGATACAAACCAAATCAATAACCTATCATACTTCAAACAGGGATGTGATACACATCTATACATATGCTCAGTCTCAGCTACTACTCACAGGAATAAGACGCTAGGGGGTTGACCAAAGTTAACTATCGGTACGATACATTAAATCAACTAGTCACATTCTTACCATATTCATCACGTAGTTTAGTAGTTCAGGTATGCTCATTCCTCGACAGTAATTACTTATTAAATATTAGGTCTTCCTTTATACAATCATCATTATCATTTCACCCAAAATCATTGCTAATCCATACAAATTAACATGCACATAAATCAATATGATAAACCCTAAATCTTAATACCTATCATTTAAATCTATTTTATAAACTTATGAAGAACAATCCCTAAACTTACCTCCATAATTTAATCCTCACTAATTTGTTTAGCATTTTACCACCATGTAATATATCCAGGACATTTAGTTATAAACAAAATACTAAACTCCCATGCCAATCATTTAACTTCATTTTATTTTCTTATATAAAAAACAAATCCTAAACCTACATAACACATAATCCTCCATCCTTTACACAAGATCAATAATCTATACTACACCTTCATAAACCCTAAAAACATAATAAATCCTATTATTATGTCATTATCCCATGCTCATCAAACTACACTACCATACCAACAAGACATATAGAAACCCTAGCTAAAACTCAACATGAATATAAATAAAACCCTAGTTAAACAATAACACAATCTGAAATATAAACAAGGAGAGGGGGAGTGAGTCGACCTCGATGAGGTGGCGTTGATCGGGGGTTGGCCGGAGAACAACGGGTCAGCATGGTGGTAGAAATGATGGTACAATAGAGGTGGTGGAGATGATGCGATGGTGGTGATGGAGGTGATGCAATGGTGGTGGTTGAGATCGACTAAGGTGGCAGTGGAGGTGATGCAATGGTGGTGGTGGAGATCGGCTAAGGTGGCGGTAGAGGTCGGATGGGGTGGAGTCAAGGGGGGCAGTGCCGGAGAACACCGGCTGCAGCTGGATGCAGTTGGCCGGAGGACAGCGGGTTCGTTGGGGTATCTCGGCGCGGGTTACAGGGACAGCAAGGTGGAGCAGTGGCTGTGCACAGCAGGCCGCCAGAGCTCGCAGGCGTGGCCAGAGGGGAGATCAGCCACCGGAGGACAACGGGGGTCGGGGCGTTGCCTGCTCGGCCGGAGTTTCTCTCCAGAAAGAAGAAGAAAGGAAGAAGAATGAGAAAAATAAATATGGAGGGGGTTTGGCTCGGTTTCCAAAGTGGAGGAGTGAGGAGAGAGAAGAGGGTGGTTTTCAATGTCCCTAGGGATTAGGGCCTGCATTGGGGAGAAGGAAGAAAAGATATTATATAGGGGGTTGTATGGAGGATGGATGGTGGTGATGCTTCCATTTCAAATAAAGGGTAGGGATTTTACATGAAGGGAATATGTTTCATCATAAAAAATAAGGGGAGGAGATGGGTTAACTACGGTCAAAGAAGAGGTAGCCTCTTCATTTGGCCTTGGCCAATGAGGTTGTGACACATGTTGCAATAATTGTAATTTAGTCCCTTAAGTTTGGGCAATTGCACGAACACATAAAATGATGGAAACTTTTTGGGGGAATTAGTGTTTGATATTTTGTAGGGTGAGGGGGTGTTATGTGTTTGGTATGGACTTAATTAAATGGGCATTGGGATTAATTGGGGATTAAAATAGGATTAGTCAAAATTGGTATCCCCGATTAATTAGAATAAAAGTGTCTCGCACTTTTAAATTAAATGGGGGCACTTGGGGTCTAAATTTGGAAATAACAGGTCAAAAATGGTGTGGGCTTGGAGTCAGTCTTGGACCCTTTAGCTGGTTCAGCTCAACGGGTTAAGTTGATATCTCAAAATTGAAGGTAATGACACAGGTGTCCGACACAAAATTTAAATATAGGATTTTGGATACGGGAAGTTGTGCAATTAATTTAGGGCACAACAGATTTGATTTAGAGTGACAAAAAAGTCCAGTACCTAAATTAGTGAGTCGAGTCAGAAGTACAATAGTCCGATGGAATTTATGGGCTGATATTGGGCTCCGAATAATTAAACAAGGGTAGGGCACGCTAAGGGTTTAATTAATTAATAACAGACATATGCAACCCTACTCTAAACCTCAAACATCTGCTGCTAAACCAAAATTTTCTATTCCATACCTGACTATCTATAAAATTAATTGAGGGGGTTTACATAAAGCACATGAGAATCAATAACCGAAGCACATGATGAAATACACGTGATAGAGTACCCGCTGAACAAGGTAAGGGGGATAACATCTCATGACGGGATCAAACTAGTACCAGTTCATGAAATAATGTGTTAGAATTAGGTAATATAGTTCTAAAACCGGTGATATATATGCTATCATAAAATAAAAACAATCAGATGTAGGTACTCGCCTGACGTCCTGAGCAACTAGTAAGGATCGAGATCCGAACAGACGTCGCAAAGACTTATTATGAAAAGCAAGGTTAAACAGGGTTCTAAACAGTTAAACAGATATAAAATAACTAAAAATAAGCTTTTAGGGTTGTTCTAGGTCAAACGGGTCAAACCGGTGAAATCTGGGTCAAAAAGTCAACACGTGTCCAAAAAGTAAACTCTAGGCCGAAACTAGGTCAAAGGTTGACTTTGGCGGTCAACTGGAGCAATTACGGTCAACTTTAGGTCAAACTAGGGTGCTCCTAAAATTCTAGGTCAAAACTAGCTCATTAAGCTAGTAAACCCTCAAACTCGCCTCTTTGAGATACCGGGATACCCTCGGTATCCGATATATCAACCTACGCTATATATATATATATATATATATATATATATATATATATATATATATATATATATATATAAACCCAACTCTAACACCATTCCTAGGCAAAAACTCAATACCTCGCCCCGATACCCAATACCTTGATATCTCAAGTTACCTTCAATACCTTGATATCTCAAGATATTGAGATATCTTACCTTACCCGTATCTAACTCTAACTAACTAGATAACTATACCTATATATATATATATATATATATATATATATATATATATATATATATTATCTACATGCATATATATATATATATATAGCTCTCTCTCACTCAACTGCTGTATACATATATATATATATATATATATATATATATATATATATATACATATATATATATATATATACATATATATATATATATATACATATATATATATATATATACATATATATATATATACATATATATATATATATATATTATCTACATGCATATATATATATATATAGCTCTCTCTCACTCAACTGCTGCTGCTGCTACTTGCTAACTGCTACTGCTGCTGCTACTGCAAACTGCTGTTGCTACTGCAATATCTCTACCTGTTGCAGCTGCTCTAATTGTTGCTGCTGCTGCAACCCCTACATTCTGCTGTTACTGCTCCTTCTACCTCATATCCCTCATCTCTCTATCTCACCCTCTCTTGATCTCTCTTCCCTTCTTCCTCTTCTAATCTCCCTCTACCTCACTGACTCACTCACTCACTCTCTCACTCAAACACACATCAATATATATATATATATATATATATATATCTACGCACACACACATACACACACACACATACACACACACACACACACACACACACATATATATATATATATATATATATATATATATATATAAACAACTCCCCAAGGCTAAACTAACCCGCGCACATGCCCGAAACCTAGAAACCAAGTCGAAATGGCCATTTGGTCATTTTGACGAACACGTGGAGTACGGTTTGTGATACCTCGCAAAAGGCATGCCAAATCTAATCAGAATTGACCCAAAATTTACTTACGAGTTTTAATCGATGTTTAGAACCTCATAAAATTCTAACTCTCTGATTCTAAGTCAATGACAAAATTTCACATGCACGTGGAACTCACGTCGAAAAAAACTCTCCAAATCGCCCGAAATGCCCAAAACTCTACGATACAACCTCAGGTGTCCGAACGAAAACACGTACCTACCCTTAAGACACCCAAGCACATCTATCTAGGTCTAGCTAACCTAGGGCAACACCCAAAATTGGGCCAATCTTGGATTTTACCAAAAATTGACATAAAACCCTATGTCAAAGTCTCCAAACCTATCCAAACAAGTTCTAACTTTCTCCCATGGGTAGCCCTAAGATCTGGAAAGGTTCTAAACTACTAATTACATTATATTAGAGTAATCACTAAGAGAAAAATTAGGGTTTACCACTTGGGAGTTAAAATCCCAAGGCCAAAGTCTCCAAAAATCCCCAAATCCACCACACCAATCCTCCAAGCCTCCAAACTAAGCTCCTACACCAAATCTAGGCTCTACACACCTAGTTTAGAGGGAAATAAAAGGTTAGAGTTTGCACTTATGAGAGAGGTAAATGAGGGAAGAGAGGGAAGGTGAAGAACTTACTTGGAATGGAAGAAGTAAAGGAAGGAAGTGAAGAAAGGAGAATGGAGAATGGAGAGAAGAAAATAAAGAAAAAGAAATAAAAAGAAAAAAAAGGGGGGGGGTGACGGCCATAAAGGGAAAAGTTAGGGTTAGGGTTTGGGAGCCTAACACAAAGACCAAAATACCCTCCAATTAAGTCATCAAAACTAGGGTTTAGGTTTAGGATTTTCTAAATGCATTCTAACTAATCCAAAATACTCCAACTAACTAATTAAAATATAAATAACTAGTCTACACCAATAAATAAGTCTGACAAGGGCGTTGGTTGGGTCTGACATGGGTCCACTAGGGTTTGACACGGGTCCAAACTAGCCAAACCCTAAAACAAGTTATAAAAATAATTACAACCACTAATTAAATATAAATACAAATATTTATGATCAATACACAATTTACCAAATTAAAAATAAAAAGAAAATTCTATTTTTTAGAATTGGGTAGTGACACCATCTGCACAAGATAATAGATTAGCATGTGTTCTATATATATGAGGTCATTGGTGTGATCGATACCATGGGAACTTATCCAAGGCATTACGGCGTACCCTATCAGCCCGGATAGCAAGTCCCACTTAAGGTCCCACAATGTATCGTGCCAAGAACGATCAAATATTTTTCCTTTTGTCGATACGGTTCAAGTATCCCAGAATACCGTTTCGAATTTTTTTTAAATATTATGCACAAGTTGTCCCAGATTATGCAAATGCGTGAATAACTCACCTATCATACAATGCATAAGATAAAATAGAAGAAAGTAGAGCAATTATATATATATATACTTATGCAAAAGTTCATATTTTCTCAAAGTCATGGTCCAATTTTGGTGTCCCATGGGTCTAAACTCTCCGAGGCACCAGGCCACAACCAATAATTTAGATGGCGCATTCCATCAAGCAGTTCCTTGGTTTTGAACCACAACTGCCCGCTTTATTACGAAGCTCGTGTTATAGATCATGTACATTCATATACAAGTTAGTCTACAATTATCCATGTTCCTTTCTTAGTGGCTTGTATGCATTCTAGCTAAGGATTTTCTAGCCGTTCAACTGGGCATCATCGATTGAACGTTTGAAACATTAGGGATGTGGGCATAAAGAAGTAGGAAAGAAGGGTACGAACCACCTACCAATTAAAGAAAGTGCTGAAAAAAGTAGTCCCGCCTAGCCACGATCAAGCGTCAGTTACGCAGACCTGCAATTGCATGAGCATCGAGTTAGAATCCTTTCGCCTATCCTTCCTCTAAAAATTTCCAAGAACCAAAGCTCCAAGAGAAAAATTCAACAACAAAAATCAAGCAAATCGTAAGTAACACGAAAATGAAATCCCAAAGAGAAATCAAGAAAACCAAGCAACAAAATACGAAAACTATTGGACTCTTTTCAATAGAGGCATATCCATGAGTTGGAAAGGATCATCGTATTTTTTTATGGCAAGAGGATGCCAAAGATTTTAAACACTAAGTTACAACTCAGAAAGACTAGCCACGAGCCCATTATATAGTGCGCATTCTAGTCAAATCAGAATTTGAGGTACTACATAATATACCACTAAAAAAAAGTTTTGTCTCATAACTTAAGAACAAGGTCATACCTCCGACTGAATGAACAATGAAGGGTGCTTCTCCTTCGTCTCTGACTCCATGTCCCACATTGATTTTTCAATCGAAAGGTTTTTCAACTGAAAGGTTCTACCACAACACGTGAACCAAGGACATTGTTCGGTTATGTAGCACCTTCTCCTTGTGATCCAAAATTTGCATAGGTTTCTCTGAGTACGATATGTCCGTGTATAGCTCCAACTGATCAAAACTAACCACATGACTCGGATCATGCACATACTTTCGAAGTTGAGAGACATGGAAGACATCATGCACTTTTGCCTGGTCAGGGGGTAGTGCAATCCGAATGGCCACAGTTGCCACTTGCTCAAGTATCTCAAAGGGGCCAACAAATCTGGGACTCAATTTTCCCTCAATACCGAAGTGCATTACTCATCGCATCAGTGTCACCTTCAAAAAGATGTGATTCCTGACCATAAACACCAAGGGTCTTCGTTGAGCATCAGTATAGCTCTTCTATCGGCTCTGGACAGTACAAAGTCTTTCCCAAATCAAGCAAACTTTTTCAATGGCCTGCTCCACCAGCTATGTTCTGAGTACCTGTCATTCACTGATTTTGTCCCAGCAGATTGGAGATCGATACTTTTTCCCATAAACCAGTTCATACAGTGCCATATGAATGCTCAATTGATAATTCTTGTTGTACGCGAACTCTGCTAACAGTAGATGTGTGTTCCAACTAGTCTTCAGATCGATCGTACGCAGTCATAATATATCTTCAAGTATTTGATTCATTATCTCCATATAGCCATCAGTCTGGGGGTGATATACAGTACTGAACTTTAGCTTGGTGCCCAATGCAGAATCTAGGCTAGTCTAGAAACAAGATAAGAAACTTTCTTTGTGATGCGAGATAATTTAGGCAGGTACTCTGTATAGTCAAACAATCTCGTCGATATAAATCTGTACTAGCCGATCGATGCTCCATATAACTTTGATAGGAAGGAAGTGGACAGATTTAGTAAAATGATCAACTATGACCCAAAATGTGTCATGCCCTCGCAGCATCTTCGAAAAGTCCACGATAAAATTATGGCGATATTATCCCATTTTCACTTTGGAATAGTGAGGATTTGCAACTCCACGTTGGGCCACTAATGTTTATCTTTTATCTGTTGACAGGCCATACAGTGTGATACAAAGGTTGTCATATTCTATTTTATACCGAACCACCATAAGGTCATGTGCAAGTCCTTGTACATCTTGGTGCTCCTCGGATGTAAGAAAATATTTGCATAGTGTGCCTCTATCATAATTTCCTTTAAGATTTTGGATCTCTAGTAACGCATAATCTTTCTTTCATCTATAGGGTCCATCTTCGCCTTCTACAAAGTGGGATGTCTTTTTTGTCGAGATCATATCCTCTTCGAGAATTGATCGTCCTTCTAGGAAGACTTGATTCTATCACACAAACTTGGGTCAAGATGGAGTGGAGCAGCTGCATCCCTCGATGTCGAACTCGGAATTCGATGTCTATCACCTCTAGATCCTGAAGCAGACGGCTATTTATGGATAGCGAGCCCACATGATTTCGAATCAGAGCATCAGCAATGACGTTTTTCTTGCCCGACATATATGCGATCGTCAAGTCATAGTCCTTTATCAGTTCTAGATAGTGCCACTACCGGAGGTTCAGTTCCCGTTGGGTGAATAATACTTAAGGCTCTTGTGGTCTATATAGATTTTGTAAGCAACACCATATAGATAATGCCCCCACAACTTTAGCGTGAACACAATTTCAGCCAATTCTACGTCATGTGTTGGATAGTTCTTCTCGTGCGGCTTCAATTGTCTTGAGGAGTACGATATCACCTTATCCCTCTGAATGAGAACACACCCTAAGCCGAGTCCCGAAGCATCATTGTATATCTGAAACTCTTCTACTCTATCAAGAAGTACAAGTATTGGAGCTGAAATGAGCCGTTGCTTTAGCTCCTGAAAGATAGCTTCACAATCGTCATTCCACTTGAATGCAATCCCTTTCTAAGTAAGGCGAGTTGGAGGTGAGGCCAATTTATAAAAAAAACTTTACGAACCTACGGTAGGATCCCGCTAGGCCCAGAAGGTACAAATTTTACTGGCTAACGTAGGTTGCCTCCAATCCACCACCGTTTCGATCTTCTTCGGGTCTACGGTAACACCTTCTGCTGAGATGACATATCTAAGAAATGCCACACTGCTCAACAAGAACTCACACTTGTTGAGCTTTGCGAATAATTGATGCTCCCGTAACGTCTGTAGCACGATCTTCAAGTGTTCCTGGTGCTCCGTCTCATCCTTGGAATAGATTAATATGTCATCAATAAACATGACCACAAACTGTCCACTAATGGTCGAAATATATGGTTCATCAGATCCATAAAAGCTGTTGTGGCTTTCGTCAAGCCGAACGTTATTACAAGAAATTCATAGTGCGTGTATCGGGTTCGGAACCCTGACTTAGGGTTGTTACCAAATTTGATCTTCAATTGATGATAGCCCAACATGAGATCAATTATAGAGAATATTGTCGCTCTATGTAGTTGATCAAACAGGTCATCTATCCTTGGTAATGGGTACTTATTCCGCAATATAGCCTTATTCAGTTCTCGATAGTCTATACCTACATGGATCCACCCTTTTTCTTTACGAACAGCACCGGTGCTCCCCACATAAAAATGCTTGGATGAATGTATCCTCGGTCAAACAGATCTTGTAACTGCACCTTCAGTTCCTTCAGTTATGTTAGGGCCATTCGGTAGGGTGCCTTCGATATCTGCGGCGTATCCGAAAAGATGTCAATGGCAAATTCAATCTCTCAATCATGGGGCATTCCAGGAAGCTCGCCCAAAAACACACGAGAAAATCTACTATGACATTAGCTTGTGCTACATCTGTATCTTTCTGTCGGGTGTCTCGAACAGAGGCTAAGTACCCTTCACAGCCCGAATACAACATGTACCTTAACGTAACTGCTGATATCACCATTGCTATCTTCGGTGCAGCGTTGTACGAATAGTAGAACTCTGCCTCACCTGGTAGACGAAATACGACTCACTTCTCCGCGCACTCGATCATCGCATGGCAAGCACCCAACCAGTCTATCCCGAGAATAATATCGTATTTCTTAATGTCTAGAACAATGATATCTAAGGAAAGCTTCCTGCCTTTGATACAAATATAGCCGTCCTTACAGATCGCATTGGCGGGCATGTCGACTCTCGAAGGGGTACTCACGCACAGGTTCATATTTAATGGTGTAGAAGCTAATTTATTCTCAACAATAAAATTAACATATATCAAACTATGTGTAGCACCGGAATCGAATAACACTATAGTGGGTAAATCTCTAAAAAGTAAGGTACATGTCATAATCGTGTCGGAGGCGGATGCCTCATCCCGAGTCAATGCATAGACTCGACCTTGGGCATCCTGCCATTGTGGGTTCACTGGTATAACGTTGGCACCATAAGATGGAGGTCCCCTATTCAGGTTTGACTGGTGTCTGATGATTGCCCTTCCGTATCGACAGTCAAATAATTTATGGTCCAAGCAACCATATTTGAAATATCCCATAACTCGGCACTTAGCTGCCCGATGTCCACCCTTGCTGCACATATGACAGTACAGTCCTGGAGGGGGACCCCTGTACTCAAACGTGTACAAACGCTTTGGCACTCCAGACCCTCCCACTTCATGAGGACGCTTGTTAAAATTTGTGCTGGTAGTCTGTCTATTTGTCTTTTGAGAATTGTGCCCAAAGATCCGTTCGATATTTAGAGCAACTTCATAACACTCCCTGTAGGTCTAGAACTTCTAAATTATGATTTCCCTATGTAGGTCATCATTCAAGTCCTTCTGAAAATGATAGCACCATGCTTGCTGATTAGGCAAGAAGTGTCCGACAAACTTGGCAAGTCGTACGAACAATGAATCATAGTCATCTACAGACATACTTTATTATACCAGATTGCTGAAGTCATCTTTTTTTTGTTGTCATACTTCCCTAGGGATGTATTGTTCAATGAAAGCAGATTTGAACATCTCCCAAGTGATTTTACAGTTGGGATTGGTATCATAAATCTCTTGTTTGGTGGCTTTCCACCAATCATGCGTATGCAATTCTAGTTGCACTGATGCACATGCCACTCGTTTGGACCCTTTAATGTCGACAAGGTTGAAGAGTCCTTCGAGTTTCATAATCTATCCTATCACAATATCTGATTTTGCTTGCCCGTTGAACGTGGATGGGTGCATCTTGGTGAACTCATCTGCCCTGCAGGAAGTCTTAGTGGAAGGCTGCACTTCCTCTGATTCGTCTTCTACCGCCATGGCTGGCGGTGTAACAGGCATCGTCATAGTCGTGCCGTTGCTGGGCACCAAAGATACAATCAATTATATTATGGTGTGCATCTGCTTTTTTGTGCAGTAAACTGTGCCTGAATCTTTGCCTGTTGAGTGGAAGCATGTTGTTGCTGCACCTCCATTAACTATATGAGCCTCTCCATCATATCGTTTAAACCCGTTCTTTCGGATTCTCCAGAACTTGTCGGATCGTTCTAGGTAGTCTGAGCACTACTTGCAGCGACAACATTCTTTTTTTCCATTACTACAAAAGATAGTAGCTTGTCAACACTCCAAAAATGATAATTTCTATCTATAGGCTCATGGTATAGGGCAATTTATCTCATGAAACGGACACCGAATGCATTCAATCGGGAGATGCATCAAACTTCTAGAATATTTTTTTTTTAAATACAAGAAAGTGAAACCATGCTCTGATACCAACTTGTCATGCCTAGATCTTGTAAGGGTCGATCATGCCCGCTTGCATCCTTTGCGGAACCGATCATCCTTGCTTGGGCGAGATATCGTACGAGCCTAGAGTTGCGCTCGCACAAAACAAGAACGTGCAGTGGTAGTAATCCATTTGAAACACAAGTTAACAAACACATTCATAGAGAGTTAAACATAAAGTGTAGGAAGAAAATATGCTTTTCATTAATAATTCAGAGTAATTTACATAGAGTTTACATTTGATGCTCATCTCGGCTACATTGATTGCATTACAAAAGAAAACTTAAAAGGTAGGGCGCGCTCCATCAGATAAGCTTTGTCATCCCTACATTACACCCTTATATAGATTGAAAATCCATGCCACCAAAATGAACTGGCTTTAACTATACTTCAAAATAAAAGAGCTTCTAACGTCTCCTCGTCTATCCACTAGCGTTGCACACCCTGAGTGCCTGAAATGTTTGCCTATAAATATGGGTCAGTACAAGCTGTACTGGTGAGCGGGACGAACCCACTCGCCTAAATCAACACTTCCTTATTAGGGGCAAGTATGCATTAAAATTATCATGCTATTAAGAACTAAGTGAATTCAATTTATATTAGTTACATATTTTTAGAGGAAAAATAACATAGAAACCATATAGCAAATCAGTCGCTTACTCAACCGATGCGCCCCTTTCCTGCAAAAAAATATAAGTATACTTACCATATGCACAAGATAATAGATTAGCATACGTTCTATCCATATACAATTATTGGTGTAATCGACACCATGGAAACTTATCTAAGGCATTGCGGCGTGCCATATCAGCCCGGATAGCAAGCCCCCCTGAAGGTCCCGTAATGCATCGTGCCAAGCACGATCAAATATTTCCCCTGGGTCGATACGGTTCCAGTGTCCTAGAATACTGTTTCGAGGAAATATCAAACCTTGTGCATAAGTTGTCCCAGACTATGCAAATGCGTGAACAGCTCAACTATCATACAATGCATGAGATGAAACAGAAGAAAGTAAAGCAACTATATATATATATATATATATATATATATATATATATATATATACACACACACTTATGCAACAGTTCATATTATCTCAAAGTTGTGTTCCAATTTTGGTATCCCGTGGGTCCAAACTCTCTGAAGCACCAGGTCGCAACCAATATTTTAGATATCGTATTACATCAAGCAGTTTCTTAGTTTCAAACCACAACTGCCCGCTTTAATGCAAACCTCATGTTATAGATCGAGTACATTTATATACAAGTTAGTCTATAATTATCCATGTTCTTTTTTTAGTGGTTGGCATGCATTATGGCTAAGAATTTCCTAGGCATTCAGCCGGGCATCATGGATTGAACATTTAAAACATTAGGGATGTAGACGTAAAGAAGTAAAGAAAAAGGATCTGAACCACCCACCGATTAAAGAAAGTGCTGAAAGAAGGAGTCCCCCTAGAGACGATTAAGCGTCAGTTGTGCAGACTTGCAATTGTACGAGCATTGAGTTAGAATCCCTTCGCCTATTCTTTCTTCCAAAATCTCCAAGAACCAAAGCTCCAAGCGAGAAAGCCAACAGCAAAAACTTAACAAATCAAAATTAACACCAAAACAAAATCCTAAAGAGAAATTAAGAAAACCAAGCAACAAAATACGAAAACTATCGGACTCATTTTAATAGAGAACTATCCATGAGTTGGAAAGGATCATCGCATTTTGCCTGTGGTAAGAGAATGTCGAAGATTCTAAACACTAAGTTACGACTCAGACAGACTAGCCACAAGCCCATTATATAGTGCGCATCCTTGTAGGATGGGATTTGAGACTAAACTATGCTGAGGAGACAGAACGCTTCTTATTTCTGGCGTATGTGAAGCTTCTGAACTTGAAGATTCAGAAGCCAGGTATGAGAACTACAAAAACTATCTTCCTGGGTTATGCTGAGAAGAGTGATGCTCGAAGATTTTTTAATATTAAATTAAATCATATCGTCGAATCTCACGACACAAAATTATTTGAAGATAAGTTTGAAAGAAATAAGAACATTATTATCGTGGATATTCCGGAGAATAGTGTGAGTGTACAGGAGGCTAACATTTCTAATGAAGATATAGTCCAAGTAGAAGTTTACATTCCAGAAACAACAATCAAACCAGAACTTGCAGAATCGACATCCAAGGGAGTGAGGAACAGAAGAAAGGACATCAGAGATAATTTTTTTACCTATCATGTGAAAGCAGATTCACTTACCAATGATGAGTCGATGAAGACCAGAGATGCTATCTTCTTAAGGGAGGCTATCAATGATGAGTATGACTTAATTACCTCTAACAATACTTGGGTATTGGTCGATCTACCTGAAGGAGCTAAACCAATCGGATGTAAATGAATCTTTAAGAAGAATATGAAGGCCGATGGAACTGTTGACAAGTTCAAGACAAGACTGGTAGCCAATGAATTTTCTCAGAAGCAGGAGATCGACTACTTTGACACATATGCTCTAGTAGCACGTATGATGACCATCAGGATATTGATTTCTTTAAGTATAATTCATAAGCTAGTTATTCATCAGATGTATATTAAAACAATATTCCTAAATAGAGAGTTGACTAAAGAGATTTATATGCAACAACCAGAAGAATTTGTCGTCAAAGGGCTTAAAGACAAAGTCTGCAAGTTGGTGAAATCAATATATGGTCTGAAGCAAGCTCCCAAGATATGGCATGAGAAGTTGGATAAAGTTATAAGATAAAACGGCTACAGAGTGAGTAAGATGGACAAGTGTGTTTACACAAAGTTCGCTGATGGAAGAGGAGTCATCGTTTGTCTATACATAGATGACATACTAATTTTGGGTACGGATCTAACACGTGTCACTAAGACAAAGAAGTTTCTCTCATCCAAGTTCAGTTTGAAGGACTTAGGGGAAGCTGATGTTATCTTGGGGATATAAATCATCGGGACAAACACTGGAGTGACTCTGTCATAGTCCCATTATATTGAGAAGATGCCCATACGCTATAAATATTAGGATCTTTCAGGGATAGATACACCGTACAGGTATGACAAAAAGCTGAAGCTAAATCCAAGAAAAAGTGTCAGGCAACTGGAGTACTCAAGCGTCACCAGGAGTTTAATATATGCAACAACTACTCCAAGGCCTGATATAGCTTTCGTCGTAGGGATGCTGAGTCAGTTCACGAGATATCTAGGTATTGAGCACTGGAAAGCTGTGAAGAAAGTGATAAGATATATCAAGAGAACATAGAAGTATGTATTTTACTACAGCGGATATTCGACAGTAGTGGAAGTCTTCAGTGATGCAAGATGGTACTCAGAAGTAGAGAGCGAAAGGTCCATAAGAGGATGCATCTTCTCCATGGGTGGAGCTGCTATATCGTGGAAGTCAAAAAACAGACAATGCTCTCTCATTCCTCTATGAAATCTGAGTTCTATGCACTAGTGACTGCAGAAGATGAAGCAAAATAGCTTAAAGAGCTCATGTATGATCTTTCAGTAGTTGGTGCATAGATTCTGGCAGTATTGATATACTGTGACAGCCAGGCGACTATAGCAGTGGCATCAAATGACCTCTTCAATGGTAAAAAGAGGACTGTGCGGCTGAAGCACAGGGCAGTGAATGATCTGATAAAGACTGGAGTCATTATCATTATTAATATTCTGAGTTAGAAGAATCTGGCATATCCGTTCTCCAAAGGTCTCAAATGCCAGCTGGTCGAGGATACAGCAAACAAAATAAGATCCTTCAAAGTCTAACATGCAAGATCTGAAAATATTCTCTAGAATCTGGATCGTACACTCTGGCTAGCCATTTATTTATGGATGGTAAGGAGTGCTGAACTTGAGTTGGGTGCCTAAACTCTCCTATATTGTTCGCCAAAAGTAGGATGTAAATCTAGAGTCTTGATCCAATATGACACTAACTGGCACTCCATGCAACCTCACAATCTGTCGTATATACATGTCGGCTAGAATCTTGGTGGACTGTCCAACTCAGAACAGCAAGAAATATGCCGACTTTGTGAATTGATCCCTAATAACCCAAACTACATACTTCCCGATGGGACTCCTTGGAAATTCTGTAACAAAATCTATGATAATATGTTCCCACTTCCACTCAGAGATGGAAATGGTTCTAACATACTCGCGGTCCTCTGATGCTCAAACTTAACCAGTTGACAGATCAAATATTTTGCCACAATCGTGTAATCTTTCTCTTCATCCCATGTCACCCATAGTACTGCCTCAAGTCTCGATACATCTTTGTACCTCCGGGATGAATAAATAAAATAGAGATATGTGCCTCTGTCATCAACTCCTGCCTTAACTCTCTATTCGGAATATATAGGAAATTTTTGCACCTTAACGTCCCATCCTCATAGATCCAAAGTCCCATCTGCATACCGACTTCAGTCCTCTCTCTCTCTATATATCTACTAATATAGCATCTGTCGATAATGCCCCATTGATTCTCTCAACTAGTGAAGGCTGAACCTCAAAATTATCTAACAGTCCACTCTGTCCGGGCAGAATAATCTCTACCCCAAGCTCATGAATATCCTCTAATAGTTGGGGCTGCATCATCAAGAAATAAGCTGTGGACTTCCTGCTGAGTGCATCTGCTATGACGTTCACCTTGCCCAGATGGTACTACAAATCTATATCATAGTCAACCATTAACTCTAACCAATGTCTCTGCCTCAAGTTTAGCTCCTTCTGAGTGTAGACATACTTTAGACTCTTGTGATCAGTAAAAATCTTCACTCGCTCTCCGTAAATATAGTGCCTCCATATCATCAGTGAAAATATTACTACAGCTAGCTCAAAATCGTGCATCGGGTTGTTTTTCTCATGAACTTTCAACTGCCTCGATACATAAGTGATAAATTTTATATGTTGCATCAAAACATATCCCAATCAACTACCTGAAGCATCACTATATACTATAAATCCTTCCGATCCTGAAGGAAGAGTCAAAATAGGTGTTGTTGTCAACCGCTTCTTCAACTCTTCGAAGGCCTTCTAACACTCCTCTGTTCATAAAAACTCCTGGTCCTTATATGTCAACCGCGTCATAAGCTCTGCAATCCTTGAGAAGTTTTGCATAAACCATCGATACTATCTAGCAAGTCCGAGAAAACTCCTAACCTCTGCTACTGAGGTAGGTGTAGGCCATGTCTAAATTGCAACAACCTTCTACGGATCAAATAAAAGTCCTTCTCCTAAAATTATGTATCCAAGAAAAGGTACTCTGTCCAAGCAGAACTCACATTTGCTAAGCTTGGCATACCTCTCCTTCCTCAGCGTATCTAATACGATTCTAAGATGCTTCTCGTATTCTTTGTGGCTCTTGGAGTATACCAAAATATCATCAATAAATATAACCACGAACTTATCCAAATACTCATGGAAGACCTTATTTATTAAGCTCATAAATACAGTTGGCGTGTTGGTTAAACCAAAAATCATAAGTAAGAACTCATAGTGGTCGTACTTGGTCCTGAAATCTGATTTTGGTATATCTTCCTTCCGCACTTTGATCTGATGATAGATGGATCTGGGATTGATATTTGAGAATACACAAGCACCACTCAGCTAATCGAACAAATCAATAATGTAAGATAAAGGATACTTGTTCTTGTTTAGTGCTCTGTGATCAATGGACAGACGTACCATCCCATCCTTTTTTGGTACAAATAAGATAGGTGCTCCCCAAGGTGAAATACTAGCTCGAATAAAGCCTTTCTCTAGAAGATCATCAACTTGTTTTTTCAGTTCCACTAACTCCTTGGATGTTAACCGGTATACAGATAAAGTAATGAGCTCTTCTGCCGAAGTTAAGTCAATGGTGAATTCTATCTCCTAATCAGGTGATAAACCTAAAAGATCGTTGGGAAACACATCCACAAATTTGGTTACAACCTTTGGGTACTATGTTTCCTCTTCTACAATGAGTGTCTTACGGGTAAGCTTGGCACCCTGCTCTCTGGCTCCCCGAAGAAACTCAAACTCCGGATGACCAGGTGGTCTAAAGATAACACGTCCACGTCGATAATCTAAATTCGTAAGGTACTGACTCAACCAGTCCATACCAAGTACAACGTTATAATCTGGCATGGACAAGATCAATAATTGAGCTCGCATCTCACGACCACAAACTACTACCAAACAAGATATACAAGTGTCACTAACCGGGATGATACCTTCTCCAGTAAGTATTCTAATAGTTTTCAGAAGAGGTGAGCTAGCTACTCTATGTGTGGCTATGAAACTTGCAACTATGAAAGAATGCCATGCTCCTGAGTCGAATAATACTAAGCAGGTAATGAAGATACTAATATAGTACCTGCAATGAACTCTCATGTAGTTTCTACCTTATCAATAGTCATGGCAAAAGCCTGACCTCGTCCCTGAGCTATTACTCATTGTTGAGATTATACCTGCTGGAAGAGCTCTGCCTGTGGTGCCAAAGGTGGACTCGGTTGATACCCTCCTGGTGCAAGTGGTCTGACTGGTCTGACTACTCCAACTCTCACCTGTGGTGCTCCTGGTATTGGATAAGATGGCCTAGGTGGCTGTTGGGCTGGTCTCAGTGCGGGTAAGGCTGGTCGATAAATCATCGATGCTCCTCTTCGGGGCTCCTTATAGTCCCGTACTGAGTGTTATCCTAATGTGCAAATCAAGCATAGTCATAATTTGTATCAATAATCACTCACGAGATAGCCTTGTTTGCCACAATATTGGCAAGTAGGGAATCTCGGTGGGGCTGCTCTAGGTGACTGGTGCATATGAGGTCTCTTTACAGCTCATCCCTGCAGTGCTAGAGCTAGTACTAGTGCATGTGGCCGATTCTGGTTGGAATCTCTCCTAATGATGCATTCCAGGCGTTTAGCTGCGATAAGGACATCCGTATATGAAGTTGGTACAACTGATCCAATCTGTCTCTGCAGCTCAAAACTCAAGCCATCAAATAATTCTTTGCCTTCTCTTCTTCTGTCGGGATCAGAATAGGAGTGAAGTGGCTCAATCTTATAAACTCCATATTATACTCTTCTACAGTCATATTGCCCTAAGTGAGGCGATTAAACTTATCCCAAAGTTTCGATCTAGCAATAGAAGGAATGTACATATCTTGGAAGAGTCTAGAGAACTCCTACAAAGTAACTCGGTCTAGCCTGAGTCATTTTTTCTCAGTGAGCCACCAGTGAGGTGCATTGCCTGTCAGTTGTATCTTGACGGCAGTCATCCAATGCTCCCTTGGAAGCTCAGCTGCTTCCAATTGATGTTGGATGTTTGTGAGCTACTCATGAACTTTAGTGGGCTCTTCCTTGACTGAAAAGGTATGTGGCTTTAGGTGATGGATATCTAAGATGGATATTGTCGATGGCTGTCTAGCTGGTAGAGTTGCCTGCTCTAGTACTGTAACTATACTATCCCTTAAGTTTTTTGCCTGGTGCTGCTGAGCCTCTTATTAAATTTGCTACTGGGCTTGCATCATTTCATAGATTACTTGAAATAACTGATGTCCGTCCATAGGCTGCCCTGGCTAAAAAACTGGTAGCGATGGTATCGGTGGAGTGAATTATGGTGGTGGTAGAATATCGTCTCTCCGGAACCTCGTGGCATTCTAATCTTCCAGGTTGCTTGGTTAAGTGCATGGATCTCCACTCAATGGTGTCACCCCGTCGTCGTAAGTAACCACAACACATTGTGGTGTATCTGTGGGAGTCTCATCACTAGTTTCTGGATCCATTACTCTACACATAAAGTAAACTATAAGGATTGTTCAGACGAATCAAGACATGATGCAAGCGAAGAAATTAATTTGAGTTCGATATAGAGGTCAAGAATGTGTCAATATGTGGATGAGATCCTATAATTTTATTCTATTCTAATAGCAGGCTTGCTCGGTTTCGCAAATAAAATTGAAGTAATATATTCGTTGACCTACATGGTCCACTATAAAATCTATGTCACTCCCCAGTACCAAAATACCAAGGGACTAGCCATGTGGCAATGGCCAGAATATGTCAACATGTCATGCCCCAGTGCCAAAATACCAATGGACAAACCCTATGTAATGGACCCGTTATAGTGCAATTAAGATGTAATACATATAAATATTGGTCTACAATACTTGTCACAGTTTATATATCTAATCTCATCCATAATAAGAATTAAGTTCACAAAGAGATAGTACAGTCACAATAATAATAAAATAAAATTGTCCATCACAACGCAGTAAAAATAATGTCATGGAGAACAATCCGTTATCAAATAATGGAAAGAGAAAATAACCAAGTACAAATATCAAAAAGTCACTAAACCAAGTCCAAATGCGTAAGAAACACTAAGCAAAAAATAAATAGATAAAATAACAGTATGCTCAAGAGAAGTCCTCCCAGACAACCTCGTCCTCTGGTGCAAGTAATGCTCCAATGTCAACTCCTAACCCGTAAACTTCGAGATAACTCTCCTCGTCTATACATAGGGATATAATCCAGATTCAGGTCTTCAGGGGAAATATCAAGGTACAATAAACACTCAAGCCAAAGTAACAGTAAATAATAATTAGTATGCTCAAGGAAAACTATCATAACCAGCTAAGTGAATGCACATGAGAGCACCCTCCATACATGTCATACACTTGCTGTAAGTCTTATCTTGGCTGCTCTTGCCCATTATTTGCCTCTGCTCTGGCTGTTAGGGTAAACCTCCTTGATAAGTTAATTATAGAGCTAGGCATTGTCTTACCCCATATGTATCTGAATACCAAACAATAGAAAAATAGGTGGATAAGCATCTCTGGACACCTCTAATATAGCACACATTGATGCCCTTGTACATTGATGCCCATTTTCCCCAGCCTCTCCAAGATTAGCATCCGGTCCCTCACTGCTTTTTACATGTTTAACATTATTTTGTTTGCCAGACCCTTTAGCCAAATGAATACTATATACCTCTCTTTCAGATATCGGGGACGAATCTGGTCATAAGCCAGGGCAAAGTTGAAATTGCCGCTCGGGGATGCTTTCCAAGTCCATTTGTCACAGTCAATGAGCGGTTGTATGCCTACTTATTCTATCTCCTCCGTATAGTGGCCCTCTACAAAGTGGCCATCTAAATGCCAGGCACCTACTCTGATTATGGAGCTTACTTACTTCTTCCTCCCCACAAGTTCGAAGGAGTGCCACCCAATACACTCGACTTTGCTTTGATGATTAAGCCACGGATCGAACCATAAGTGAGTGTCGTTCCCATTACAGATTTCTCTAGTGATAAATGGTTTTACTTTGTGTTTGTACTGCATGATTATTTTAAACGTTACTGAGTGGTTATTATCAATTTAGAGCATCCATAAATTTGTGTTCTTTACGTACCTGTTATGCATCTAATTCCCCTATAATGACCATTTACATTAGAATTTCCAGGAAAATTTTATTGTAGATAGATCTTTTAGAAAGAGTAAAGAGCGCAAGCCCACTTCTCCCTCGTCTTTGGGCTGACACAGGTCCTTCCAAGCTATGGCATGGATGCTCCCTCGCCATATGAATTCAGCAATATCTTCTCCACCTTGTTTATCATAGCTATCAGAAGCATAACGGTCTAGAGCCAAAATAAGGAGATGGCTGCCACCACTGATCGGATAAGCTCTATTCGACCACCAAAAGATAAGCACTGAGCTTGCTAGCCTTCAATGCGATGCTGAACGTACTCCACCAGACTTTACAATCCTGTTCCCACGTGTAGTTCCTGACAGCGGGAGGCCCAAGTATTTTACAGGCAGGGTACCTTTATCAATTTGAATGATGTTCTTTAATACCTCCTAGTTCTGACAATGCATATTGAAGTAGATTTTGCTTTTATCTTTGTTTACCTACAGTCCAGATAGGTGTCTAAACTCCTATAATAGCTGCACTATTATATTCAGGCCCCTGGGGAAGGGACCAGGAATACTAACAAATCATCCGCATATATCAGATGGGATATAGTAGGGATGATGTTCCTATAGAACAGAGTAATCTGCCTGCAATGTACCGCCAAGTCCATCGGATATGAGAAGTACTCCATCACCAATGTAAACAAGTACGGGGAAAGTTGGTCCCCCTGTCTCAGGTACCGGTTGCTCTGAAAGAATTCATACGGCCTCCCCTTGATGAGGATAGAAAAGAATGGTGTCGAGATACACTCCCATATCAGCGCTACCCACTTATCATCAAATCCCATGGCTGTTATCACCTTGCAGACGAATTCCTTATTCACCGAGTCGTACACCTTCCGGAGATCCAATTTCATGCACGCCTTGCTCCCCCCTATTTTGTTGACTTTTTTGACCATTACATGTTCTAACAAGCTATTTTCAGCGATAGACCTCCCCGTGATTAACGCGGCTTGATTGGCTGAGATAAGCCCTTGTATGATCAACTCCATGCATCTGCAC
This sequence comes from Iris macrosiphon, assembly GCA_036927795.1. NCBI lineage: Eukaryota > Viridiplantae > Streptophyta > Magnoliopsida > Asparagales > Iridaceae > Iris > Iris macrosiphon. The sequence goes on from JAYESA010000004.1 coordinate 182,332,431, forward strand.
ATGATAGAGGTGATGATCTTGTACAGAAAGTTATAGCAGGCAATGGGATGGAAGTTATAAAGTGATGTAGCACCCTCCTTCTTAGGAATAAGAGTGAGGGATGTTTGATTCAGTTCCTTTAGGAGCCTTCCATTGGTGAAAAAATCCTGCACAACAGATAGGATCATATACTTTAGGTCCTCCCAATAAACTTTAAAAAAACTTACTATTGAAGCCATCTGGCCCTGGTACTTTATCTGGGTCGGCCCCCTTGATTATTGCTTCTACCTCCTCCAATGAAACATGTGCGAGAAGACGATGATTTTTGGATGTAGCTACCAGCCTCTTACATATAATCTCAGGGAACTCGCCACATTAGTTGTCTTAATTATAGAGTTTTTTGTAGAACTCTATTGCCTTCTCTTGCATCTCATGTGCCTTCGCCACTTCCTTTCCATCCTCATTTATGATTTTGGAGATTGAGTTTCGATGTTGTCTTATTTTGATGATGTCATAGTAAAATTTAGTACAGCGGTCACCCTCCTTAAGCCAAGCGCACTTCGCACGTTGGGCCAATTGAACCTCTTTGACCTGCATAATAACCCGAACCCGCTCAAGCAAGGATTGCTTATTCCCAACCAAGCCCGAGTCCTATGGGGAGCCCCGGAGTTGCTCTTGGACTTTAGCCAGTTTCTTTTATATCCTTTCCAGGTCATCCGATTGGACCAGGTCCACACGTATCCCGTCCTCACCAGTCCCTTCAGTCTAGATTATAGGAGACATTGTTAGAAGTCGACAAGGATGTAATCGGGAACTCGTTGGCCTCCCACTTTCTCCAGTTTGTACAACAAGGCATTAAAATCACCCACCAGAATAAGAAGTACCCGAGTTGCATATCCGCTGTGCCCTATTATTATGCGCATAAACGGTACCATATAAGAAAGAAAGACCTCCCACATTAGCAAATTGTATTGTAATGAGTTACTCAGTGTTGAGGATAAGCCTATCTGCCCATGTTTTTGTGTCCCACATTACCCAGATTCTCACTATTCCATAGGTAGCTAAATTGTTAGATTGCTTCCACCCAGTAGGAGTGCGTCTTGTTAGCATTTTTTTCTCCCTTAATCTTAGTCTCCCATAGAGCGATAATCGAGCTCTGTGTCTTTCCAAAGACATCTCTAATCTCTCTCCATCTCCCCAATGAACACGTGCCTCTGGTATTCCATGTAAGGATAGTCATTTAATTTAATTTATTGGATTGGCCTATATCTTTCGCTAAACATACTGTGAGGTCATTAGTGAGTTCAGACCGCATTCTATGCAACTCTGCATTATTCGAGGCATTCCACCCTCCTTGGATCACAAGAGAATGCTCCACCGTAGATTGTCTATACATATACCATCGGCTTCCTTCTCTTTGCTGCTCCCTGCCTGATTGGTCAAACCATCCCCTTTTGACCCAGTCTGTTGTCTCTTCCTTGCTTGAGATTGTGGAGGTTGCTGACGTTACCCCCCCCCCCCACCTCCCAATGTGTTTGGCCTTGATGACTTCCCTCTAGTCATCATGGAGGGGTTACCCACAAAAGGAACTACTTGAATATACACCAATTGTTCTACTTCAGTCGATTCTTCTAGTTGGGCCTCCCCCATCGTCCTCTTCCCCAGTTGACTGGAAGTATTGCTCTCCTTTGCCCATTGTGCACTAGTTGTGGCTATTAAGGTATGCCTCCCTCTCTCACTGCGGTCTGAGTTATTTGATTCAACTATAACCATTTCCTACTCATTACTCTCCATATGTCGTCCAACTGCATTTGTCCCTAGCTTCATTGTGCCTTCCAGATTCTTCTCTTCCTCTCCCTCCTTCGTGTGGCCCTGACTTCCCTCCGACAGATCCTCCGAACTAGCGTTGTCTTTGCTCACCGGGAAAATCTGACTTACATGCCCAAAATAGGAGCACTGACTGCAAACCAGAGGGACCTATTCATATTTAATTACCTGCGACAGAATTTCCCCCGTAGGCAGAATGAACTCTACTATCTTAGCAATACACTTGAAGCCTTTATTTCTACGAACGCCCGTGCATACCTGATCCTCATCGTCTTTGTTGTCACTTCATCTAGTTTGATCGGTCTTCCAATAAGACTTGCCAGTTTCATAATCATAGGTTCAACCCAGTATAAGGTGGGTAAATTGGGGATTCTAATCCACACAGGGACTGTGTGCAGTAATTCTTGCTCTTATTTAGCATCACTCTACCACTCCTTGATGGTAACTAAAATGCTATCAAACATCCTGGGGCCTCCATTCATGATCTGTTTTGTGTCCTCCTTCAATCCAAATCTGATAAAGAACAAACCATTTTCTCTGGAAAGGATCTCCATAGAGCCACGTGGTCACCAAACGCGACTTGCATATGCTCGAAATATACTATAGAATGGTATGTCCTCTAAAAAAAATGCGACCAAAGTGTTGCTTCATAATGAGGCTGCCTCCGTAAGATCCTTTGTGATGAATTATGCAACCCTCATATTGCCTTCCAAGGTTCTTGGCTCAACGTAGCACCATTGTAAGCCACTTTCATCCTCCAGTGGCCTGCAGATATCTGCCCATGAACACCAACCCCCTTTTGCTACCTCTCCTTGTTCTTCCCATAGATTTTGTCGCATGACTTGAGTGCCTCCAGATTCCTTTATGCGATCCCTAGGCGGGGAGGTCCCTCCGTGCCGATTATATCCATTCCCCTCTCCTTCCCGTTCCTCGGCCGGCATTGGTTCTTTGCCGCCCGAGCGATTAGGAACCTCCTTGTCGCCTCCGTTCCTATTTTGACCATACCCCCTCGTCGAGGTCTATGCTTGCACGTGTGTTTTCCTTGCCTCTCCTATACTAATCAGGCCTGTGTTTACTGTGGGACATTCTATGTATCTACCCTATATTCCTTCCCGCCTATGCCTCACTACTGTGGACCATCCAACTTCCTCCGCCCGCGCCCCGTGTGACTCCTCGTGTTCTCCCTCAAGATCATCTTCTCTTCCATCTCTAGGTTTCCATGAGTTCCTTCGGAACCCTAGATCATAAGTAACCCTAGCTTCTGCTATATATATATATATATATATATATATATATATATATATATATATATATATATATATATATATATATTAACCGTCTAATATATGGAATATAAGGATGAGTCCCAACTCAGGAAGCATCTAATCTCGAAAAGTCGAGCGATGCCCATAAAGGTATACAACAAAATGGAAAAGTATACCCCCCAAAACCTAAAAACAAGACCATTCAAACAGTTTCACGCTCTCTGTGCACAATCTTCTCCAGCTGACGCATAAGCTGCGTGTCAAATGTGAATACCTCGTCCCTTACCAGCGAATAACAAAGTTTGGCAAAAGCCCCTGCTATGTTGTTTTCCCTTAAGGAGTACCAAGAGACTCTCCACATACAAGATAAATCCCTCAACTCGCAAAAAGTCTTATGAAGTCCCCAACTCGGTTGATACCTGCCTTCCAGATCGTCTACAATGTGCTTATCTATTATCTGAAATACAATATTTTGTATGCCCTAATGTTGTCTCAACCTCAAGCCCTTGAGAATAAGACTACCAAATATCGCATGTATAGGCCCTCTCTCATATCTACAGCTCAAGCCATAAGTCATATCCTCTTAGAAATTTTTGATAATAAAACCCCCATCCCAAGGCCCTAACGTACCCCTGTGTTTTACGGATATATTACAGGTGAGCCAGTTCTCCTCTACCGCTTTCCAAGGTCACAATATCCTTGGAGCTTTGGTTCTACTGGCCCTTCTAATGAAGCTCAGGATGGCTTCGCTGAGATGTGTGCACGCACGAAGAGGGTTATTAGTCTACCTCTCCACTTCGGGAATCAATCGATGTGCCGAGAATATATTTTCCCCATACCTGGCTTTGTTTTTATTTTTTCAAAGCACCCATAAAGAAGTGCCCGCAATCACCTATTTGGCATGTGTCCCACCCAAATTCTACTAGTTGTCTAGATGTTGAGCTAGATCCCTGCTACCTCTGAAGACTGAGCACGCCTGGTATAGATGCGACCATACCTCCTGAGCCATGTTCCCATAAAGAAATATATGTTCAACCATTTTTACCTTAGCTTCTTCGCAGCAATGACACTTAGAAGCCAATAAGAATCCTATTTACGATAATTTATCGTCCATAGGAAGCCTATCGTGGATAATACGCTAAATGAGAATGGACCATTTCACCTGGATGTAAGGACCCCAAATGTTAGCTAATCTGACCACTTTTGGTGAGCAAAATCACACCAAATTCCAAGCTGACAAAGTAGAAAAATAACTAGAGGCATTTGGCTTCCAAATGTGTTGATCTAGTTTATTGGTCAATTTTAATCCCTCCTCAAGGATACGATCACAGATAGCCTGATCAACTGTCCCCAAAAGCATTTGCCAATCCCAATTTCCATTGCAGAAGAACTCCCTGACCTGTTGTGCCAGATCTCCTGTCTCCTTGCTAGCTTTCCATACAACGACTAATCCTCCCACCGACTGCTTACCCGTCCGTCCCCGTAGAACACCGCTATGTGACTTTCACCAACATCTCTAGCCCAGAGCAACCACTTCCAGAAGCCTGAAGTGCGAAAAGTTTCAATGGCCAGACATGCGTGAGAGCGGATAGCATATTTGTAATGGAAAATTTTGTACCACAGCAAATCCTGGGAACAGAATTTCTACCACAATTTAATTGAGAATGTTGCATGAATATCCTAGAGTCTGCGTACTCCCAGACCGCCTTCGATCTCCGATATGGCAATGGTGGACCAACTCGACCAAATCCGATGCTCCACTCCCTTCTTCAAACCCCAAAAAGTAGGAAAACATAGTCTCAATCCTAGAGTAGACACAACTAGGAGGCGAACAAACAATAAAAGTAAAAATAGGTATAGAGGAAAGAATGAGCTTGGCTAGAATGAGCTTACCTCCTAGAGATAGCAACCGATTATGCCACCCCGTGATGCACTCTTCGATCTTGTGGATAATAGGCTCAAACATGATAGTAGTACGACGTTTCCCCAAAATCTAAACTCTAAGATACACAAAAGGGGGATTTCGATCTTGAAGCCCATGATTTCGATGAGACTGTAACATCTTTGACCAGGAAAGGAAGGGTCGATGATGACACTGCTCTTAGGTTTACTGATCAAGAACCCCAAGACTCTCTTGAAGGAGGAAAGGAGTGGCATCACCTTATAGACCGAGCTATTCTCACCCGAACTGTCATGCCCCAGTCCCAAAATACGTAGGACTATGACACGTAAGCATGTCAGCCGCATGTATATGAAAACTCCAATATATGGAAACCATAACACATGCGTACGCTGTATAATGAACAATAATTCATAAGTGGTAAAACTATCACAAGTCATAGGGTATGATCTAATCTCATCCACAAAAATCAAATATAAATGAATAACCAATATATATAATTAGATCTCAATATGAAGTATCTAAAGATGACAGTCGGATGGAAATAAATCCACTACCGAACTAGAATATATAAGTACATCCATTAATAAGCAATAAGGTTCGAAGAGAGACATCCGTGAACTATACGTATAAAGTTTGGATCTGCGCTCCTGCGAATACTCATGAACATCTACACCTGGAAAGGGACCAGGTCCTCAGAGGGACATAACAAGATACATAAAAGTATGCCATAAAGTAAATACTGTGAAAACTCAAGGGTGAACTAGCAAGCTAAGTGAAATACAATTTGAAGACAACCTTGGTACGTATGGGTAGGTAAAAAGTATAAAGCGTAGCATCGAGCCAGAGGCTAAGTATCTGGCATTAGCTATAAACTGGATGCCAGATGTATATGCTGACTACATCACCGATCATGATAGCGCACAGCTAGTAACCTCTGTCGGATGTATCGACAAGCATATACTCCCATAACCGGGTAACACTGATCCCATAACCGGGCAACACTGAGGCTCATGGCCCCTCAATTTACTCTAAAACTATGGCAACCAAATGTCTGTCCCATACGCCTACTAATTGTCTTCCCTACCCCATGTCAATGTATAAGTCACGAATACGACATGGACATCTCATACTCTAATGCAAGTCTCTATAGAAATAAACAACTAAGCTAAATACCATCACACGTACTGCTCATACTGATGGCCAGTCAGTCATGAGGCACGCATCCCTATATGAACTCACTATGTGGCATGTAATAATATGTGTCAAGGCCTGGGAAGTCATACCGATAACTCTACAACTTTAGGTGGGTCCACTCGACACTAAGTCAGACACAAGTCCTAACGTCAATGCCTTCGTTGACTGCACCCGAGTCTCTCTCGGACGCGCATAATTAAAATAATAAACATGCAGCTAATAATACATAATTTAAATAATACAAAAAGGTAAGATATACTTGCCTAGGTCCTCAAGCTATGAGTGCCAATAACCTATTCTAGAAGTCGTACAGATTAATCCAATATATCCTCGGGGTCAGTGTGCACAGGAACGGGAATCGAGGGTGACTGCTACAGGTCATCTGGCAAGGGTGATGGTCCATGATGACGAGGATGACAGTGATGATATATATTAATTAGGGTTAAGGTGATTACAATGGTGATGATAATGGAAATGATGATAATGGTAGTTATGTGGATGATGATGGGGTGATGGTGATGACGAGGATGATGATAGGGGTAATGGTGATGACATGGATGATAATGTGAAGGATGGTGATGACGAGGATGATGATGTGGATGATGGTGACGATGATGATAACGAAGATAACGACGATGATATGGATGATGGTGATGACGAGGATGATGATGTAGGTGATAGAGATGATAAGCATGACGATGTGGATGATGGTGATAACGAGGATGATGATAGGGGAAATGGTGATGACATGGATGATAATGTGAAGGATGGTGATGTCGAGGATGATGATGTGGATGATAGTGACGATGATGATAACGAAGATAACGACGATGATATGGATGATGGTGATGATGAGGATGATGATGTGGGTGATGGAGATAATGAGGATGACGATGTGGATGATGGTAATGATGAGGATGATGATGTGGATGATGGTGATGACGAGGATGATGATGTGGGTGATGGAGATGACTAGGATAAGATAATTATGATGGGGGGATATTGATGTTGCTAATGATGATGATGATTACTGCTGACCGAAGTCTGGCCAGGGGGTGGGAAGGTCCGGCCAAGGAAGGGGAGGTCCGGCCAGGGGAGGTATTGGTGACAGGGAGGAGAGAAGGTTGTGGTTCAGGAAAGGGAGAGGAGTTCGTGGTGGTGCTGGTTGTGACGATGTGGACGATGGTAATGAGGACGATGATATGGATGATGGTGATAAGGACGATAATATGGATGATGGTGATAAGGACGATGTGGGTGATGGAGATGACTAGGATGAGATGATTATGATGGGGGGATGTTGATGTTGCTAATGATGATGATGATTACTACTGAATGGAGTCCGACCAGGGGGAGGGGAGGTCCGGCTAGGGGAAGGGAGGTCCGGCCAGGGGAGGTGTTGGTGACAGGAAGGAGAGGAGGTTGTGGTTCAGGGAAGGGAGAGGAGTTTGTGGTGGTGCTGGTGGTGTGGGGTGCTGCCGATAGTGATGTCAAGGGAAGGAAGTTCTCAGGAAGGAAGGAGGTCGAGGGGGGTGAGAGCAGGAAGGAGGTGGAATGGTGGTCGAGGAGGAGGTCAGGGCCGAGCTCGGTGCTCAGGCAAAGACCGGAGGGAGATGGTGGCGAGGGGAGTCGGAGAAGAGAGGTGGAGGTCGTGATGGAGTTGGACAGCGGCGGTGGCGTACAGCGAAGGTCAGGATGAGGAGGTCAGGGAGATGAAGAAGACGACGAGGGAGAGGAGATCATGAGCGGCTCGGTAGAGAAGGATGGCCGGCGGGGGAGACCGGTGAGGATCGTGGCTCAGGGATCGGGTATCAGTCGACGGCTGGCAGAGGGGAGGAGAGGAATCGAGGTGAGTGCAAGGGAGGTTATCGAGATGGTGGTGGTGGTGCATGGACTCAGCGAGGAAGGAGGGGAGGTCAAGGTGATGATGGTGACATTAATGGCGGTGGTGGTGTAGAGGATCCGGCGAGGGAGGTCGACGACGGAGGTGAGGGCTGTGGTCGGGGCTACGCGGAGGCGTCGTGGTCGAGCAAGAGGTCGTGATGTCGGGGAGATGGGGGAGAGGACTGGGGTGGTTACGGCTTGTTAGGCTGCTGTCAATGGAGGGGGTGCAGGGTGGAGAACGGTGGGGTCTCCGGTCGGTTGGCCAGGGAAGATCACCGGAGAAGGGGGTGCATAGGAAGAGGGAAGGGGATGAATAGTAGCCGGCTAGAAATAGGGTTGGGGTTTTGATGTGGGAAAAAAAATAGGAAAGAATTTTTTATCCATATGGAATTTGACCTAGACAAGTTTGACTTTGGTCAACATCCTCTTGGGTTGGGCCTTGGTCTCACATGAGGATGTTTGGAGGGCCATAATTGCATTATTTAAATGCAATGATTGGTTTAAAATAAAGGGGGCGATATTGCGCGTTACATATTTCAAAAATTATGGAAATATTCCTACGAAGGGGAAAGTTGGATTTATTTATGTATTTTCCAATGGTGTGGACACCTCAATACGCTTTTGCATAAAAGTGCCCGACAATTTAAAAAATAACACAAAAACAGAATTTGGGTTTTAATTAATTAAATTACCATGCAAGGTGTTTTAAAATTAATTAGAAGTACATGGGGATAAAATTAGGTGGGACATAAGTGTCATAGGCATAGAGAATTCGGTATAGAATATTATCATAATTTTGGGTTGCATAAAACGGTCAAGATTGTGTCTCCAATTTCGATTGGAACGCACAAAGGTACAAAGTTGAATTTATTATAGAATTAAATAATAATGTCTACGACGAATGTTGTGCGACTAAAATATAGCACAAGAAAGTATAATTATAAGTTACACAAAGGTCAAAATGGTAGGCGAGCACGTCTAGGATAAGGTTGTGAAATTTGTAGATAGGCAATGGCTAGTGTAGTGCTCCAATTATCGAAACAACGGTAAGGTGCGCTAAGCGATATAAATATTGTATAGTTAAATCAAATATCGTGTTCTATTTTTAATTGGGTTCAACTAGCCATAATTTTACTATCTAAGCCAAGTAGGCCTAATTTTGGGTGAGAGAGTTTACACCAACAGAAGATAAGAATATCGTTAGCGTATCCTAGGTGTGAGATGACCGGGCAACCACTATGTATGGAGAACACATTAGGCGTCCGGGAGTAAACTGGTAAAGGTTCCTACTTAATGTCTCAACAGCGATAATGTAAAGCGCCGGAGACATTGGGTCGCCTTGACGCACCCCTCTAGACGACTTAAAAAAGCCTGCAGGAATGCCGTTGATGACAAGGGAGAACCAAGAATTAGAAATAGAATAATATATTAGCTTAATCCAATGATTACTGATGCTGAATCATCTCATGACCCAAATCAAGTAATGCCAGTCTAGCCTGTCGTAGGCCTTTGTCAGATCTAATTTAATAACGATGTTCCTACCACTTTTCTTATTACCCAAGTCCGACATCAGTTCCTGCGCCAGAATAATGTTATCGACAATCTTTCGGCCCCTTACAAACCCACTTTGCTTAGGCAAAATGATCCTAGGGAGGATCCAGGCCAATCTGTTAGAAAGAAGTTTCGAGATAACCTTGTTAACAAAATTATAAATGCTAATAGGACGATAATCCGAGAAAGACTATGGGTTGTCGCACTTCTGGATGAGTAACAGGTTGGTGCCCGATATAGACCTCGGGTATTCTGCACCAGAGATAAAGAATTGAACTGCTTCCAGAAAATCGTATTTGACCGTGTCCCAACAATGAACAAAAATTCTCCATTGAAGCCATCCAGACCCGCCGAGCTGCCTTTGTCGAGAGATTTTACAGTGCTCTCAATCTCTTCCATGGAAGGAGCCATACTGAGGGAGGCATTATCGCCTTCAAAAATGAGGGGGGATAACTTCTAAGAAACGATCATATTTAGAAATAGAATTTTTAAGAAAGAGGTTGGGGAAGTACTCAACTGCAGAAGCCTTGATCTCCTCTAGATTCAAAGTAAAAGTATGATGCTCAGTGTTTAAGCGATTGATTGAGAGCTTGAATCTCTTACTTTTGATGCAAGTATGAAAGTAAGCGGTGTTCCTATCACCATCGATGTCTCATTTGGTATGTGCCTTCTGCCTCCAAAAGTCATATTTAATTTGAAGCTTCCTGGTGAGATGTGCCTGAGCATCCTGGAGGCGAAGCAATCCACTATCCTCCCTGGAGTTGTCAAACTCCCTTTTCGTACGGTTGACTGCTAACTCAGCCTTCTTGAGTTCATCCAAGATGTTACAGAATGCGTTAAAGCTCTAGCCCGAGAGAGCCTTCCTAGTAGCCGCATGTTTCAGACCCAACTGTGGGAGACTATTGGGATGTGAAGTTGACGACCAGGCCACTATAGCCACCCCTTGGAATTCAGAGTGTTGGTTCCAAAATAAGAGAAATCTCTGACTTGGCGTCTGTCTTGATCAATTAGAATGAGAAGACACTACTTAAATATAAAAGAATAGTGACGGCCATTTTTTGTCACCAAAATATTACTATTCACTATTAGCAACTACCAGGCGACGGTATTAGAAGAAAAACATCCGTCGGTAAACATCACGTCACTAAAAGATTCTGTCGCCAATTAGTAATTTTTTTACTATAAATTGGCATAATTGCGACGTCGATTTAGTTGACATCTATGCAATATTTCAGCAATGGATTCATTAAGCGTCTCTTTAGTGACGTATAAGCGATAGTAATTTAGTTTATAATGACGTCTAGATAGTGACAAATTTGTGTCAAAAATGGCGTCGGTTTAGCGACGTTATAGCGACGTTATAGCGACATTATTTATGTTCCTGATACTGAAAAAAGTCTGATACTCAAGTTGGTGACGGAATAACGAAATTACTTATTGTCGGGCGGAAGTCGCTTGTCCGTCGATGTATGTCGATAATCCGTCACCCAAGAATAGAAATTTACTTGGCGACGGTTGTATCAGTCGCAAGTATGTCATAGGTAGCTACTAAGTCGACGTATGTCCGTCGCTAATATGCACATAACTGCAAAAAAACTTTTAAATATAGATATCCTAGCATGTTTGGTTTATATAAAATATATTAAACACTATCAATATATCAACCACCCATGGCAACTCGTTGTAGAATTTTTGTCCAATAGACCTTCAACGGCATAAACGCATGCTGGAAACACACACGAGACATAATTCAGGAAAGATATCTAATTAACATAATAAAATAAATTGTATACATAAACAACATCCACAAGTCCACGATCATGACAACACAAATAAATAATGTCCACAAGTCTGCGATTACTACAACACAAATATATATCAAATATAAAGAAAATCATCGATCTGGCGGTGTTTACTGGTCACGCAAACGTTCGAGGATGTTTGAAGAAATTTTATTCAGTAATTCAGAAGGTAGTGAACCAAACGCCTCCGGCGGCAATAAACTTAGGAGTCACATAACTGTTTCAACAGATAGAATAGTGCCAGAAGCAAGAGCGGAAGGAGCACAGGAAGCCAACGGTGGAGGTCTCATCAAGCTATTGATCAACTCATGCATACCCACCACTATGGCCTACAATGTGGTCATCGTCGTAACAAGTTGATCTATCCTATCAGGTTGTGCTGCAGGAGAAGATGTCGACGATGGTGGTCTCGAGAATACCGACATCTGCAACGCCAAGGAGCCGGTACCGTAGACGCGCCCACCTTTCCCTCTTCTACCAGTGACATGTACAAAATGTTTGTTCATCCGAGCGTCCATGGAAGAGGACGTTGTAGTGGGCGAAGACCCAGTGACACTCTCTTTCACCCCATCCTGAGTGGCCCGAGAGGCTCTCTCAGTCTGCAGAGACTGGAACGCAGCCTATCCAATGACTCGTGCTTAATTTTCTTATGGCCTTCGAACTTGTAATATAAATTCTAATATCTCATATTATTTTAACTTATAATATAAATTAAAATACTTACAGCAGTCTTGCTGGCCTTCTCATCCACGTAGCTCCAGTCCTTCATCCTCTCATGAGTATACTCAAAAATATCGGCAAAACTGATACTAGAGGGATCTCCCCCCTCCTTTTCCAGCTTCTCTGCTTATGTACGAAATATTAATAAAACATACTAGCTTTATAATTAATGTTATTTAACTATATAATAAATTTTTTTAAGTACTTCATGTTATCTTATCATGTTTTGATGGTGCATAGCGATAGGGATCGATCCACCAGTATGCAGACTCCTATGAGATCGCGCCTTCTTCCCTTGCTCGAACCTCCTCTTGAAATCATGAGTATCGAGCTTCTTCTGCATCTTCTCCCAGAAATTATCACGGATATAGGGTTTCTTACCCTTTCCAGCATTTATCCTTTTAGCAAATTATCCTTCGTATCCCGTACCTTCTTGCTACAAGCGCCAGGATATATCTTTCTGATCTCCGCATCGCGATGCTCGTTCCACAAGTAGGTTTTCTGATATACAAATTCAATTAATATAAATAGATTAAAAAAATTAATAAATAGAATAACAGAAAAGATCACATATACCTTCATCTGGTCAAGCCATATATACTGCATGTCGGGCGGCACATCAGAGAATCTAAGGTAGGGGCCGTAGTAGTTCTCCCTAATAATTTTTCCAAGTACTGGATTAGTATTATAGGGAAAAAACTACAAAGAAATAACAACAGATCATTTAGTTGAATAAATAAATAAAACATATGAAATTAACTACATCAGATGAAACATATAAATTTACTTACAGCTCTTTGGTCGCGGGCCAAAGCTCCTTTCTGAACTGCCTACCGGTCTCTCTGGTTGTGTCAAAGGACCATCCGGTCGGGGGATATACTGACTACTAGCATTATACTCTAAGTCTGGATAATCAGGGGCCCATCATACAATTATTGGAGTATCTGGTAGACGAACTGACGATGGGGTGCTAGGATCTGCATCAGATGATGACGGGGGCATAAATGCCGATGATGGAGTGGCATGCCCCAGTCCCAAAATATGTAGGACTAGGAATACGTAAGCATGACAGCCGTATGTATATGGAGACTCCAATATATAAAAACTATAACACATACGTACATTGTATTATGAACAATAATTCCCAAATGGTATATAATTGTTACAAGTCATATGGCATAAATAAATCTTATCCACAAAAATAATCATAAAAAAATAAATGATCAAATATATAAATAAACTAAATATGAACTAGCCGAAAAGAACTAATAGTTGGATGAAGACAAATCCACTACCAAACTAGAATATAAAAGTAAATATATTAAGTACATCATCTAATGATCAGAGAGGCTCGAAATGAAGACCTCCTCTAAAGAGAACGAAGTAGCAAGTCCCGATCCGTGCTCCTGTTAATAGTCACGATCATTTACATCTGGAAAGGGATCAGGTCCTCAGAGGGACGTAGCAAGAAACATAGAAGCATGCCAATAAAATAATAAAAATAAACATCCAAAGGGTCGTCTAACCGCCTATGTGAATGCACTTTGAGAACAACTTTCCAACACGTGGGCTATCTGGCTAAAATGGGATTGGCATGATTCTCTCAGAGAATTAGGGGCCTAAAAAGTATGACGTCTTTTGAACATCAGAGGCTGCTTGTAGATAATATAGGGGTCATCTGACCACGCATCTCCGACGAAGTGTACGAATTACACAAAAAAGTACAAAGGAGCCCAAACGCCTTACTTGTTATTATCCCCACCCCATGCTCTATTCATACAATATCCATGACACGATGAGACCTCTAATAACTGCCAAGTCTTCTATCGTACATTCCATACATACTGATGATTAGTCAATACGTAAGTCCGTGATCTATATGAGACTCATAACTCGTGTAAGAAATATTTCATGGCCAAATAAAACATAAAAATACCTCATGATAATGGGGTAGTCTCGTAAAACTAGGTTAACATGCGTAATATGTAATAAAGATAAAATATGATTACCACCGTCGTTGCTCCTAAGTTATTCTTGGACGTGCAGTTTATATAGCAGTTAAAATATATGAACTAAATGACAGAAATAAAATGCATGCACCATATAGAATATAAATTATAGTACAATGGCAAGTTATACTTGCCTGGTGGGAAAGCTGTGTAATATAAGCGTCCAGACGTCAAGCACTAGGGATCAGAAACTATGACATCCGAATGAACGTCTCCGGATGCTGAACTAAACGTCACCAACGTTCCCAGAATCAGCGAGATAGCTAAAAAATAATACCCTTTCGTCCAATATAAACACAGGAGCAAAATAGTAATTTTGTGTCAAAGTGGAGTCCATGTTTGGCCCACTTTATACTGAAATACGTGCTAGAGGTAAAGGTCTATAAATGGGCCAAATTAAAGGTCAAACAAATTCTAAATGATGATACGAACTCAACGGTATGTCTAATTTTGGATTCTGGTGAGCCGGTCACAAATTTGCCCTTCAAGTCAAACCGTTGGGCTCGCAAATAGGCGGCTCGGTCAATTGTCTCAAATGGCGCAAGTTTTGTCGTATTCTGACGAGCGTACACAAAGTGGGGTGGTTGTTTACAAAAGTCACGATACAAAAACTTTTGCGGATACGGGTTGATTCCAACGCGCATGTCCGAATTAACTTTCACGAAAGCCCACACGTCAGGATATACCATCCGCACCTTTAGGTACGCGACAAGGCGGTCCGATTTGGCGAGATGCACTCCGTATAAAAAAATTAGTTTTAAAATACCAATTTTTTGGTCCTTTTGGAGGCCGAATAATTTAACAAACAAAAAAAACTAAAAAAATATAAAAAATATAAAATTCTTGGTTATATTGAGAAAAAAATATTTTAATTAGATTTTAAAAATATTTAACGGATTGGTGCAAATTGGGCACGAACATGGGGGTTTTGGTCAAATTTTTGGACTGTTCTTGGTCAGTTTTTTGGCCGACTTTCGTTCAATTTTTTGACAAATCCAGGGTACGAAAACTCGTCCTGCTTCGAGAAAATCCTAGAGGGTTAGGTTGTGAACGTATACGGACAAACCGTTCGAGAAAAGGATGAGAGATAAGAGAGATATAATATCATGAAGTAGGGGGTCATTGCTGCCTATGTTACTACGGTTGCTACGGTTGTACTCGGGCGCGGGCGGCCCATGGCTGCTGCGGTGGCGGTCGTTGGCCGGTGTGCGACGGTCGTCGGCGCTGAGGGGGTATCAAAGGCGGCCGGAGGAGGAGAAGATGAAAGATTACGGTTAGGGTTTGATAGTTATATATATATATATATATAGAGAGAGAGAGAGATTGGGAGGGGAGGTCTGGGTTCAGGGTGGGTAGGTTCAGGGAATAAAATAGTTAGTTTAGGTTTTTTTTCCTATTATTATTATTATTATTATTATTATTATTATTAACTATATATTTATTTACATATATATTTACATATATAGATGAGGTTAAAAAAAACCCAAAAAGAATTTTTGTATACAAAATAAATTCTAGAAAATTTTACTTTGTAAAGCTTTAATAAAATACTACACCCAAATTATTTTATGAAATATTTATAATTAATAATTAGATATTTATCTAGTTATAATAAATCAAATAATTATATTATCCAATTAACTAATGAAATAACTAAATGGATAACCAACAAAATAGGATAATAGTAAATAATATGTGAATCTTACAAAAAGAGAAATTGCCTAATTTGGCATGGAGAATTATGAGATGCTAATTGTAGGAAGTTAGAATTGAAAAATAACCACAAATAAATTATATATATATAATATCTAAATATTTAACACAGAATCTATGGTGGTTACCCTAATATCATATTAATGTCAAAGGATCAAATTTTTGTGCCATAAAAGGATCCCACAGGTAGTGTCTCCTATGTAAACTACTTTCTATGAAGGGCGATACAGATTTTGGGGCTATCATATATCATTAATGTCTAAACCACGGTGAAGTATCCTAATAAAATTATTAAATTTTAATTGATTTGAAAAATAATCTAAAACAAATACAAGAAATATAAAATACACACAAGATATCTATTTTTGGGAGAGGGGGTTTACAATCTACCAAACTTATAAGAATTTTGTTCTCAAAATTAAAAATAAGGCTTGATTTGTTAAATCCTTCTCATTCGTATCTAAGGCAAGTCAATCATAATCTCTCCAAATTTAAATAACAAAATTTTAATCAAATCCATCGTAATCTCCTTAAAATTAAAATAACTCTTGTTTAAATTAAAATTCAGCCTATTGTAATCTTTTCTCAATTTTTAAATAATCAACATCAAATTTAATTCAAATCTATATGACATCTTCAAGATTTAAATAACCTACCTCAAATTTTAAATTATGATTTTTAACTATCAAAATTTTCTCTAGATTTTAAATAATAAACAATTATAATCAAATCTTATTTCTATTTTCAACTTAAGAATTTTATACTCTTTAAATTTTAAATTCAATTTTCATCCTCAATATTTTAGATAGGTGATCCAACAATCAAAATTCAACTTCTAATTCAAATCATCAAATTATAAAATTTTAAATCTAATTCACCAATTATTCAAGTCTAAAATTCTATATTTATCGTCAAAATTTAAATCAATGATTCAACCTTCAATATTTAAAATTTAAATCATGTGCGCAAATTATAAATATTTTGGTCCGCAATATCAAAATTTAAAATTTATTCTATAAGGCATTCTTATCTTTAAAGTTAAATTCTCATCATCTAAATTATTCTTCTAAAAAATTTCAAAATTAAAATGACTTAAATCTCTCAATCTAATCTTACTTGATCACAATCTAAAAAAAATTTACCTCAAGTTGACAATGCAACTTCTACCCAACTTAGAATTTACCGATCTATCACATAAGACTATACTTTTAAGAAAAATATTCCTCAAATTATTTAATCGTGTTATTCAATATATCCTCAAAAAATTTAACACCAAATATATCACATGTGATATGCCCTTAATTATAAAACATAGTCATAAATTAATGTGATTGGCCTATGGGGTATATCTAGTACTATCCGTGTATCAAACTTATATCAAGCATGAGCGTTCGTCTTTCCGAAATAGGGGAAGACAAAAAAAATAATAAAATATTCAATGAGGAGGTAATAGAATACAAGTACGGGATTCAAGGCGATTAAAGAATTTAAAAGGGAGTTGTCAAGGCAGTTGTAGATTAAAATCTTATTTTTTGGTAAATTCCTATTCACATGCTCATAACAGTATAGTTATGTAACCGATCCAATATGCTCGGACATGTCTAGAGGACAAGTATATTCGTCTAAGAAGCTAAGTCAATTACATCTCAATCCACGTAAACTAGTTATGAAAAGAGCGAACCAAGCGCACCAAGGTTAGCTTGACCATAATACACTAATTCTGATTTAGACAA
Source organism: Iris macrosiphon (assembly GCA_036927795.1). Lineage (NCBI taxonomy): Eukaryota > Viridiplantae > Streptophyta > Magnoliopsida > Asparagales > Iridaceae > Iris > Iris macrosiphon. Next base: position 182,350,011 of record JAYESA010000004.1, read on the forward strand.
TTGTCACACCCCAGTCCCAAAATACACGGGACCAGGCCACGTGGCAATAGCCAGCTGTCACGTCTCCGAGGATATCCTAATTTAATGGATCCTAACAAAGAGTGGTACGCTGTCCTAATACTAACATATCCCAAATATATATACAACAAGTAATTTAATCTCATCCACAATATAAAATGGCAAGAAGTACTAAATAACTGCTGGGAGATAAATACCAGACTCAAGATATCATAGTACAACCAAGAATGTCAGGTGGGAACAACCCCACTACTATGATGAAATAAAATACTGAAATGATAGATGAAAGATAATGACTGGGCATCGGCTGACTAGATAATGATACACCCAATCCTAGGCAGAAGGCCTACCAAGTAATCACGAAAACTCTGACGGCTGTACCTCTAACTCATTTGCGGTAGCGAACCTCGTCTCCTGTCCTGGCCCGTATACTATGGGTTAGTAAGCCTCGTCCAAATCTGGAAAGGTACCAGGTCCTCAGAGGTGCGTAACAAGATACATAGAAATATTCCATATATAAATACTGAATAAAATAAATACAATAAAGGGTGTGCTAACCATTTAAGTAAATGCAATATGAGGACAACTTTGGTACGTATGAGTAGGTATAGGTATAACATCCATAACTCTCCGAAGAACGGGGAATCTGTAAGTATATATACGTCCATACCACTCAGAAGAACGGGGAATATGAATAGTATAACGTCCTTACCGCTCCGAAGAACGGGGAATCTGCAAGTATATATAACGTCCATACCACTCCGAAGAACGGGGAATCTGCATAAAGGGATCATTGGATCCGTGGCTCCTCCGGATACTACGGATTCCAATGGATCTATCCCATACGCCTACTTGTGGTCCTCCCCGCCCAATATAGATACACTAGTCGAATACTCGATGTGCATACCACGTATCTATATGCCAGTCTCTATGAATAAAAATAACCCTGAGTTACGTACTAACCGTGATGCATGTCACGCGCACTGATAGCTAGTCGAGTACACGGACCCGCATCCCAATATGAATATGTTACAGTAAAATGTGTAAGAGTGTCAGGTCTCAAAAGATATCAGGGTATCCTGTCACGCCCCAGTCCCAAATACGTAGGACTAGGAACACGTAAGCATGCCAGCCGCATGGATATGGCAACTCCAATATATGGAAACCAATCCATACGTACGCTGTAATATGAATATCAAATCCACAAGTGGTATAAAATGTAATACAAGTCACAAGGTAAAATCTAAATCTCATCCACCAAAATCATATAGAAATAAATAACCAGTATCTATGAAACTAGATCTCAATAAGAAGTATCCAAGGATGATAGTTGGATGGAAACAAATCCACTACCAACTCAAATATAAGAGCAAATACAATATGAGTACAACACCACAACACAATATAAGAATACCAGCTAGCAATCACGGCTCGAAGAGAAGACATCCTCGAAACATAAGTAATCATCCGAATCTGCGCTCCTGCAAATACTCAAGAAAAGATACACCTGGCAGCGGACCAGGTCCTCAGAGGGACGTAACAAGATACAGAAAATACGAGCCAATTTGAATACAGTAAACATGCATATGGTTTGAAAATAAATAAGTACACTGTACAAGACAATCTATATGAATGCAAATGAGGACAACTTTTTGATGTATGGGCAAGGGTAGGCTACTCGATCTACCTTACAACTCATACACACGTCAATGGACATCAAAAATTGACATACCGCGGGGGTAGCGACCAGCGAGACTCCAGAAATCGACATACCGCGGGGGTAGCGACCAGCGCGACACACGCCCGTAGTGCGAACTATATACTACGGTTTACCAGAGTGGTTAAAAGCCCATACGCCTAATGATTGTCCTCGATGATACTATGTGCCATGTGTGTGTCAATATATCTAATACATAGTAATGACTGAAAGAAACTACACATGCAAGAATATACAGAAATACAATGATATATAGAAATATAAATAGCATGCAAAAGTACTATAAACAATTTGGCAAGGTATCTTGCCTGGGGTCCTGCTGCTGGTATGAATCAGAGTCCAAGTCACAGTCCAAATAGCCTATGTATTACAAATTTATCACGTCAAAAGATAATTTATTTTAATTTATTTAATTCTGGAATAATTACTCTAAAATCCTATTTTAATCTTATTATTCTGATTTTTATGTTAATTCCTAAATTTTGTCCAAAAAAACTGAATTTTATCAACTCGAGACTCATGGCACACAAATCGAGGCGATCTATTGACCAAAAAGTCAACCGATACAAACTCGACTTTCATGCATGATTTCCTGTAGATTTCAGCATCAAAAACATACTGGAATTTATGGCTCGTCTGAATTCAAATTCGTTTGGGATTTATGGCACATACAAATTTTGTATTGTGCACCGATGGTTAAATTCTAACCTAGAAGTTCTACAGAATTAACAGTATGTAAATACTTCGAATTAAATTCTAGGAAAAATATATGTCGATGATCTCTACATTAGCTTTCCGAAATTTAAACGGTTCGTGATTCTGATTCCTGGTTCTCCCAAAATCGCGAAAACATCAAAACACGTCTATTTTCGGACATGCTGTATTCTACGAATTTTCCAGAATTTAATACTCATAATTTAGAAAAAAAAAATTATATAATCAGAAATCTAACCTCATTATCGTTCTAACAAAAAAAACTAGAGCGCGTTTGGAGTTCAGAGCTAGGAGATATCGTCTTTTTAATTCGTCATAACTAGTAGAAAATGAGGCTGAATTTATGACGAATTTTGACTATTTTTTTGGACGAAAAAGAGAGGAATTTTGGAGAAGAAAAATATGAAGGATGAGATATTTATAATGGTGGAGACTACTTAATTAAATACAACTAGGATTGGTTAATTTGGATAGGATTATGATGAATTTAAATAAGGATAGGATATGCATGAAGTTGATTTCCTAGTAGGTTCAGGATTTGAATTAATTTAAAGTAGAGTTTGAATCTATCTCAATAATTTATAATCTTGAATATAATTAAATATAATACAAATAATTTATAAAATCTTATTAATACCTATTAACACTAAATTAGCATCTATCTAATATTAAGACTATATATATCCAAATAAATCCTAATTAATTTCAAAAATCTAAAATAACCTAAAAATGATTCTAAATAAATATTTATATAAGTAAATATATCAAAAAAATTCATTTGCTAATTAAATAACAGAATACTCTAAAGAAATTCAATATCTATAATAATATAAAATATACACAAAATATCTATTTTGGGTGAGGGGGTTTACATATCCTCCAGTGGGGTGAGTCTGCTAATGACTAAGTTAAGTATACTAAATCATCCACGTATTCGTCGATAGCACCCGAATCAATCTCAGACGCGCACAGTCATATGAAATAGAACAACAAGATAACATACAACATATGCAGCATTTAATTTAAACAGTAAATATGGCAAGGTATCTTGCCTGAGTTCTCAAGCTATGAATGCCAAAAGCCTTCTCCTGCGGTGTCTCCCATCTGATCCAATGGTCCTAAACACACAATATAATATAATAATCTCATATTAGACACTAAGATAATAAGCAGACTCTATGTTGCTCTTAGGAACTATCACAAGTTCACGACTGATCGAAGACGGCTTCACGGGTGCACGTAGCTAGGATGTACACATGTTCTGTCCTTGTCAGTGTGTGTCTTGAGACAATAATACTATGTCTAGGATTTTACGAAGCTTCATTATGTCTAGTACAAATGTTGGCCCTTAAATTCCCATATTCAGCATACTTGACAACGTCTAACTTTTATTGATAAATTACATATTTCTAACCACAGTCTTATGATTAAGGAGTGGTTAATTATTAATCCAATCTCTAAATCTTGTTAATCAACATACCATCATATACCTGGTTAGGGTTAACTAAGTTGGTGTCCAACACTACAAGTCCTGACACGACGACACGACGATCTTATTAAATACGATACGAGAGAGAGGAGTATATATAAGTATTTACCTAGTCGGCTGGACGAAGGTCTCCTTGTAGCCTGGTCGTCCTCCGGTGGGGGCGGTGCTTCGGCAGCGGCAGCCGATCCAGACAGCAGCGGCAGCGGCTTGCAGCAGCAACTACAGGTGCAGCGGCGGTCTGGGGGTGACTGTTGGTCGGGTTCGAACATGGGGAAAGATCGGGGTCAGCCTAACAGGGTGGTTGGCGGTGCTGGAGATGGCTGGGCAGTCGGGATTCGACGTCGGTTTGATTGCTTGGGTTTGCGGTTAGTGGGGATGGGGATAGCAGTCGGTGCCGATGATGTTGGGGTGGTGGAGGTGGTGGTCAGGTGAGGGCTGAGGTGGGGATGGTGGCGGCTTACGGTGGGGGTGTTGGGAAGTCGGAGGAAATGAAGGGGAGATGCTCGGTTAGAGAGAGAAGGGTTCGGCTAGGGTTAAGGGGGTTTATGATATCCTTAGGGTTTTTAATATGGGAGGAAATGTATATTTATCGGTACTGGCTCTCGTAGGCTATTATTGATATTTTGGCCTAGCTGGGCTCATTGAGGTGGGAGGCTTGTCTACCTGGAAGAGTGTAGGGTATTCATGGGCTTGGTTTGGTTCTACTTAAGTTGAGATTCTCCTCCAAAAATTAACTAGATTATTGGTTAACTGCGCCAGGCAAAAATTTAAGAACATTGCGTAGCTAATGTTACACCATGGTCAGAGGGTACCTATAATTGTCTCACATAATTCTAATTAAATGCCAAATAAATCCTAGTCCCCGGATTTAATTCAATTAAACCCTAAATTGGTTGAGGGGGTTTACAATAATGTATTAGTGTGGGCCCCCAATAATACATATGTTATGAACAAGCTTAATAAAGAATAAGCTTGTAAAACTAGGCTGTAATAGCAGCATGAGTCAAGATATTCCAAATAACATAAGTACGCGAGATTATGATGAGTGAAAGGTATAAAATAATTCAAGTTCAGCAAGAAGCTAAGACTCGTCTGGTGTTGTGCCTCTACAGTTGCCATACTAACTTCTTATCTAAGTCTCTAGTCGACCAAATGGGGTTATGAGCCTCTAAAGTTCTACAGTCTAGATAAGGACTATCTTCTTATGCTAGAATATAGTTAGTGTTATTCAATTATACTTTATTAATGGGTCAAAAGGACTATGTGATACTAGGTTGTAAGGCATACTACCCAACTTACAAAAATCAACTATAACTGCCTTGTGGGGATAAAGTAGAAACTCTTATTGGGGTATACGAAGAAAAGATCTTTGTACTTATTAAGCTATCATATTGCATTATAAAACTCCATAGGTAATGGTCATCTTAAGTCTTAATCATAGTGTTTATAGAACAAAAGTATTAATATTAAGAATGGAAAAGTTACTGGCTCTCGAGTGAAAGAGGATATAACCTGTATTGAGATATGGATACAATTTACATGATTTGAAACTAAAGAATAATCATAAAATCATAACCTAAATGAACAACTCAAACTATCAAATTCTAACTACTAAGCACATAATTTTAAAATTCAAGATTAACAACTATAATTCTAGCAAACTATATATCCTAACATAAAAGGGAATCACTTGGCCTACAATCAGAAGGGTTAGGTGGCACGAATTGAAAGATGAAGGAAAAAAATTTAGTCGTATCACAAATAGCGAGCGTTAAGGTTTTGGAGAAACAAGATATAAAATTAAATAGAGAGACTCTTGATAATATTATGGTTTTATAAAAAAATATGGTATGCTAATCTCTGCATTCGAGGTATGATAAAAAAAGGTTTTATTCATTCAATAGATTTTAATTGGGTAAAGAGCTATGAGATTGATCTATGACGGATGGATTAACTCAAGATGGGAAAGGATATAGATAGTTGGGTGAGATGGCAGGGTCAGTGACTCATGAAGACTCAAGTATGACTCAATGATGATCATAGATTCTAGAGGATCTACTAAGCTGAAGGTGGGGTACCCTTGCTCTTACTAAGGTATTGGTTTATTCCTCTTGGTTTCCTAAGGTACTGTTCTGCTAATATCAAGACAAGAATCTAAATTTATAGTCCTCTTATATTATATCACTATAAAAGTTTAGTTTAGTTTAGTCCTAATATTCAACCTTGGATTTCTGTTGGTTTATCAATACTAGGGTCAAACGATATGGTCAAATTTCTAACTAGCCTTAGTAGTGTCTATAATACTCTCAAGTCATTCCTAAATATCAAGGGATAATGGTCAATCAATTTATAGGTGTTGGATGCTAGGGTTTATTAGGTATGCTAAATTTTTAGGAGCTGCCAATATTCTATTTTTTTTTAGTAGGTATGTTATCATAATTATCTTCTAACCCTAACAATAAGGACTCCTATATTCTAGCAGGAGGCTATACTGAAGGAACTATTAGGGAAGTACATGAATCAAGCAGGATGCAATTATTTAAATAGAACAGATTGGAAGGAAGGTAAGTTATAGTCAAATATGGATAAGACCTAAAACTCTAATCCTAGGTACAGGCCCATTAGGTATAGTTATATAATCGAAACGACTAACTCAACCTGCATGGACCACCACAAAAATATGTCACATCCCAGTCCCAAAATACGTAGGACTAGGAATACGTAAGCATGTCAGCCGTATGTATATGGAGACTCCAATATATGGAAACCATAAAACATATGTACGATATATTATGAATAATAATTTACAAGTGGTATATAATTTTCATAAGTCATATGGCATAACTAAATCTCATCCACAAAAATAATCATAAAGAAATAAATGATTAAATATGTCAAAGAACCAAATATGAACTAGTTGAGAAGAACTAATAGTTGGATAGAGACAAATCCACTATCAAACTAGAATATAAAAGTAAATATAATAAGTACATCATCTAATGATCAGAGAGGCTCGAAAGAAAGACCTCCTCTAAAGAGAACGAAGTAGCAAGTCCTGATCCGTGCTCCTGCGAATAATCATGATCATTTATACCTGAAAAGGGACCAGGTCCTCAGAGAGACGTAATAAGATACATAGAAGCATGCCAATAAAATAATAAAAATAAATATCCAAAGGCTTGTCTAACCGCCTATGTGGATGCACTTTGAGAATAACTTTCCAACACGTGGGCTATCTAGCTAAAATAGGATTGGTATGATTCTCTCAGAGAATCAGGGGCCTAAAAAGTATGACATCTTTTGAACGTCAGAGGCCGCCTGTAGATAATATAGGGGTCATCTGACCACGCATCTCCAGCGGAGCGTACGGGTTACACAAGAAAAGTGCAAAGGATCCCAAACGCCTTACTTGTTATTCTTTCCACCACATGCTCTATTCATGCCATATCCATGACACGATGAGACCTCTAATAACTGCCAAGTCGTCTAACATATCTCTATTAGCAGTTATTTCCTATCGTACATCCCATACGTACTGATGCTCAGCCAATACGTAAGTCCGTGATCTATATAAGACTCACAAATCGTGTAAGAAATGTGTCATGACCAAATAAAATATAACAATGTCTCATGATAATGGGGTGGTCTCATAAAACTAGGTTAACATGCATAATATATAATAAAGATAAAATATGATGCCACCGTCATTGCACCCAAGTTATTCTTAGACGCGCAGTTTATATAGCAATTAAAATATATGAACTAAATAAAAGAAATAAACTGCATGCAGCATATGGAATATAAATCATAGTACAATGGCAAGGTATACTTGCATGGCAGAAAAGCTGCGTAATGTAAGCTTCCAACGTCAAGCACAAGAGTTCAGAAACTATGACATCCGAATAAACTTCTCCGGATGCTGAAATAAACATCACCAATATTCTTAGAATCAGCAAGATAGCTAGAAAATACTATCATTTCGTTCAATTTGGACACAGGAGCAAAACGGTAATTTTAGGTCAAAGTGGGGACCATGTGTGGCCCACTTTGCACCAAAATAAGTGCCATAGGTAAAGATTACTAAATAGGACAAATTATAGGTCAAACAAATTCTAAACGATGATACGAACTCAACGGTATGTCCAATTTTGGATTTTGGTGAGCCGATCATAAATTCGCCCTTCAAGTCAAACCGTGGGGCCCACGAATAGGCAGCTCAATTAACTGTCACAGAATAGCTAAAACTTGGATCACAAGACCAGTGTGATATCACGAATTCAATGGCACAAGTTTTGTCGCATTTCGACGACCGTACACAAAGTGGGGTGGTTGTTTACAAAAGTCATGATACGAAAACTTTTGTCGATACGGGTTGATTCCGACATGCACACACGTCCGAATCAACTTTTGCGAAAGTCCACATGTCAGGATATACCATACGCGCCTTTTGGTATAATTGGTACACGATAAGGCGGTCCCGTTTGGCGGAGCGCACTCCATATCACAAAATTTTAGTTTTGAAATACCAAGTTTTTGGTCGTTTTGGAGGCCGAATGTTAACAAATAAAATAAACTAATAAAAACTAAAAGAATAGTAAAATTCTTGGTTATATTGAAAAGAAAACCTTTTAATTAGATTTTGAAAATATTTAACGAATTGGTGGCAAATTGGGCATGAAATGGGAGGTTTGGGTTAAATTAATGGACTGTTATTGGTCATTTTTTTGCCGACTTCCGTTTAATTTTTTGACTAATCCAGGGCACAAAAACTTGTCCCGCTTAGAGATAATCCTAGAGGGTTAGGTTGTGAATGTATACGGACAAACCGCTCAAGAAAATGATGAGAGATGAGAGAGATATAATACCATGAAGTAGGGGTAGGGGTCGTTGCTGCCTGTATTACCGCGGCTACTGCGGTTGTACTCACGCTCGGGCAGCCCATGGCTGCTGTGGCGGCGGTCGTCGGTCGGTGTGCGACGGTCGTCGGCGCTGAAGGGGTGTCGACGGCGGCCGGGGGAGGAGGAGAGGAGAGGTTATGATTTGATATATATATATATATATATATATATATATATATATATATATTGAGAGAGAGAGAGTGAGTGAGAGAGAGAGAAATCAGGAGGGGGAGGTCTGGGTTCAGGGTGGGTAGGTTTAGAAAATAGTTAGTTTAGGTTTTTCTCTTCTTTTCTTTTCTTTTATTATTTTTGTTTTTGTTTTCCTTTTTATTTTATTATTATTATTATTATTATTATTATTATTATTATTATTATTAAATATATATTTATTTACATATATATTTACATATATAGATGAGGTTATAAAAAATTCAAAAAGAATAATTGCACACAAAATAAATTCTAGAAAATTTTACTTTATAAAGCTTTAATAAAATACTACACCCAAAATATTTTATAAAATATTTGTAATTAATAATTAGATATTTATCTAGTTATAATAAATTAAGTAACTATATTATCCAATTAACTAAGTAAATAACTAAATGGATAACCAACAAAATAGGATAATAATAAATAATATTCGAATCTTACAAAAAGTGAAATTGCCTAATTTGTCATAAAAAATTATGGGATGCTAATTGTAGGAAGTTGGGATTAAAAAATAATCACAAATAAATTATATATATATATATATACTATCTAAATATTTAACACATAATATATGGTTGTTACCCTAACGTCATATTAATACCAAAGGATCAAATTTCTATGCCATGAAAGGTTCCACAGGTAGTATCTCCTGTATAGGCTACTTCATGAAGGACGATACGGATTTTGGGGCTATCCTATATTATTAATGTCCAAACCACGGTGAAGTATCCTAATAAAATTATTGAATTTTAATTGATTTGAAAAATAATCTAAAACAAATACAACAAATACAAAATACACACAAGATACATATTTTTGGGTTAGGAGATTTACATGGAGCACTGGAGACATATACAAAAAAAGGTGGAGTATCTGTGCCTATAGCCTATGGCAGAGTGGAGGTGCCTGTGACTGACAAGGAGGTATCGGGATCATATGATCGAGGAGATAATCCATCCCCGAGTAGTATAAGATCATGACCACCTCGATCACGTCCACAATCACGACCATGACCATCAGCCATCTATGATCACGATTTACGTATATAGACATATAATAAATAGAACTAAGCAACATAATAGATATCTAACAAATAGAACAAAGCAACAAGATAGAAATCTAATAAATAGAACTAACCAACAAAATAGCTATGAAAATTGAGATAGAAGTATTTTCAGTAAGAGTTAGAAGTATTTTTAGTAAAAAAATCAAACTCTATCTCTAGGTACAACATATAGACAACATAGGTAATCTAATCATCACCATCATCATCGTCATCGTCGTCATCAACCTCATCAAGCTCTTCTTTATCTTCTTTCTCTTCTTCTTCTTCTTCTTCTTCTTCTTCAGAGATATCTTCCTGGTCGTAGAGAAGGCCAATTATCTGGTTGTGAGCTAAGTCTTGTATATCAACCTCTTTCTCCTATCTATTTTCTAGCTTTAGTCTTACATGCCACCCACCAGTCAAATCGATATCTACGACGCCTTTGGTAACTTATATAGTAGACTTGAACAGCTTGACTTGCTATCACAAATGAGTCAGACCCTCTATATCTTCTGCGATGGTTTATATCGACAAATCCGAATTATTTATTAATTTTTCATCCATGATTTGGTATTGTCTCTAACCAATCACATTTGAATATTATAATATTTATTTTATATGGGACCGGATATTATAACTCTATAATATCCCGAAGTACACCATAATAGTCAAAGTCTGGCTCGTCATTGTAGATGGTCCCTCTTATACAAATACAGAAATCCTTTGTATTCAAGCCGTCAGTAAGAAACTCAGTATTTATAGAATTTTTAGTTGCTTTAAACTTGAAGCCATTAATGACATAGCCTGGCCAAGTCCTTGCTTCCTTAATCGGTCCCAATGCCAAATAATGAAGGCACTCATTTATGAGTGTTATTCCAGGCAAGAAAACATGTAAACACATCTCGATAATAGACATGTTATTAGCGACATATACAGAAATAGTAGCGACAATATATTTAACATATTATCTGAGTTACTTACGTATTTGCTAAACCAGGACGTAAGTTAAAATTGACATCTCTTTAAAGTTCCTCCTTATTAATATTGGGTGTCCTCAATTTAACTTCATCTCTAAATACATTGAGAGATAGAATCAAAATAATTTAGTATATTTCATTGACAATATTAGATATAACTGTCAAAGTCTAGTCACTTACATCTCTAAATCTCTCACTTCTTGTATTTCACAATTTAACAATACATATCGATGAGCTGTATCCAACTCATCGTCATCCAACTACCATTTCTTACTACCCCTAATAGGCTTGCCCCTCACATTGAATATCGACAAGCCTCCATTGTAGCATGCATCTCCTACGTCTTCATCATTCTTTGAAGCTTTATTTCGATTTGTCTCGACATGAGTATTAAAATAAATTAAGCAAAAGTTTGAGACCTCCTCGATAATTTATGCTTCACATATCGAAGCTTTCATATGAGCCTTATTTCCAACTTTTTTCTTAAGATGGTGTAGGTACCTAGAAAGATACATTACTGTGAATTAATTTAGAGTAAAAAATATACTTAATTTTTTAATCAAAATGCATCTTATATTGATATTTTACCTTTCAAATGGACACATCCATCGATACTGAATAGGTCTACCGATACATGTTTCGTACGTACATGAATCGACAGATGCTCCATACTGTCAAAAAAGTCAGAAGGAAATACTTTCTCTAATTTATAAATTGTCAAAAAAAAATTCTCCTCAAGTTCAACCAAATGCTGCACTGTCAGCTTACTTGAACAAATATCCCTGAAGAATATAGGTAGCTCGACCAACGGATTCCATATAACAGGAGGCAATAACTCTCTAAAGAAATAGGTAATAATATTTCCATGAACACGTGGCAGTCGTGACTCTTCATTCCCGTTAGCTTGCATTCATTGAGATCAACACATCTAGACAAATTTGATACATAGCCATCAAAAAATTGTAAACTGGATATCTAGTTGAATATTATTAATCTATCTTTCATGTTTAATATGAATGGCGTTATTGGCTTCACAGGTCCACTAGCTCCCATTTGTATTAAGTTTAACTAAGGACGCTTGCATATCTCGGCCATGTCTTATCTTGCTTTGGGATTGTCCTTCTTCTTTTCTTTAATATCCATAACGGTATTAAAGATATTATCGAACACATTCTTTTCGATATGCATGACATCAAGATTATGCCTTATAAGATTATCTTTCCAATAAGGTAAGTCCTAAAAGATACTCTGCGTGGTCCAATTATGTATATGTCCAAATCCCTCGACACGATTATTTGATATTGGATCTTCTATCAACTTCAGCAAATCCTTCACATCTTCCTAAATATCATATCCCGACAATCTGGTAGGCGGACGAGAAAGTTCTTGCTTTCCAGCTCTAAATGCCTCATTGTTCTTTCTCCGAGGATGTGACGCGGGTAGAAGTTGATGGTGATAGTCAAAGAATGAGGCTTTTTCTCCATGTTTAAGATAAAATGCCTTACTATTTTCCATACATATCGGACAAGACTTAGTGCCGTGGGTACTCCATTCCAATAACATATAATATGCAGAAAAATTATTGATAGTCCACATAAGTGAAGCTCTCATCTGAATGTTCTGTTTTCTCAAAATATCGTTGGTCGTGATGTCCAACTCCCACAGCTATTTTAGTTCATCCACCAACGGCTACAAATATATATCGATATTCTTTGTCAAATTTCTGGGACCGGGTATGATAACTGTCAAAAACATATAAGGAATCTTCATATACATCAATGGTGGTAGATTGTAAGGGATGAGAATCATTGGCCAACAGGATTATTAAGATCTCGATTGTCCAAAATAAGCAAATCTATCAAAACATAGGGTCAATCGAATATTTCTAGGCTCTGCAGCAAAATTCGGATAACACCGATCAAAATGCTTCCACACCTCTTCATCGAAAGGATGTGACAATTCTTCATCATCCTTTGTACATTTCTCGTTATGCCACGTCATGTGTTATGCTATATTAAGGGACATATACATCCTCTGTAAGTACTTTATGATGGGCAAGTAATGCATGTACTTATACGGACGTTATTTTATTCTAGTTGAATTTTCTTTTCTCTGAACTGGCTTGTAACAATCCGCATGGCAAAAACTGCATCTTTCTTTATCCTCATTCTCCTTATAGTACAACATGCATCCGTTGCGACAATAATCTATCTTTTCATACCCCAGTCTGAGCTGTCGGACCATTATCTTTGATTTGTAAAAGTTTTTAGGAAGCTCTTTCGATTCTTTTGGTAACACATCTTTAACTAATTGTGCGATCCGATCATAGCAAGCTCGTAGTAAGTTAAAATCAGACTTTATGTTCAACAAGTGCATCACTATCGATAATACTGAATGCGCCTCACAACCAGGATATATAGGAGTATCTACATCCTTAAACATATCATAGAACTCATTTGTATTAGGATTTGGATACTCTAGATTAAAATTAGGCCATGTCGCATCATACACCATATCTCGTGCCAAGTTGTAGTCTCCATATTCAACATAGTCTACATCATCTTTCATGGCAATATTCGTAGCAACATCCATAACAAAAGTAGACTATATTTTCGCATAAAGTTCACTTTGCAATGCCCACAGGTCATAATCACGTACAAAACCCTTAAGGGTCAGATGCTTTCTTACAATCACCACTTCTTCGTAACCGTCTATTACGACAATAAGCACATGGACACTTAATTTTTGGACCATCCAAGTAATCAGGTTTGCTCATGGCATACTTAAGAAATACTTCAATGCTTGCCTTAAAATCGTCACTCAGACCAATCCTGCTCTCATGTTGCCGCCTATACATCCAAGTACGACCAACCAAGTTATGATCCATTGCTTGGTGGGTGTGAAAATTTTTGTATCATAAGATAAAATACACAGAAGCAATTATATATACATACAACATTAGATGGAAATTCTAAAAGTATTATAATTCGTACTTTGGGTATTCTACCATAGCAGAAAGTAGAGAAACATGTGAAACAGAGCTTCACATCGAACAGATTAGACGAAAAGAGTTTTTCATAGCCGGTAGGTCATGTCAGAATCCTGTTGATAGGAAACGTATCGACAGGAATCTGATTTGAACCATCACCTATGAAAAAAAAATTAATGTTCAATATGAATATTTGTGTCACTTGTTGATGAGTTTTTGCGTTCTCCACTACCTCCATAAAAGTTACAACATACACATTTGTTCAATATGATGCCTTTCTACATAGTATCGACATGAATTCGGATTTCAATGGCTCAAAATACTATCCAAAATTTATTATAGCATACATTAGTGTGAATCATCTAAGTTATGTACATCAATATAGTATATGTTCTTATCAAATGTAGTATCTGAAGGATATAACAGAATTAAGATAAACCTACATAATGTAATGCTAAGACATCAGCTCATAATATAAAATATAGTGATGGGTTGTGGTATCATCATTGCAGATGGAGGGGGCCGAAGGACAGTCAATGTTATCTACGGCTTCATGGTCTCTACCTCACCAGTCAAATGGCTATATTGACTATGCCTCGCCGTTATTGGGCCAAGTCCTTGCCTCCTAGAGAAGTAATCCAAATTCTCCATATCACTTTGTAGGAGCTATTAATTATGTTATCTAGAATTTAGTGTATATATTAGATGTGTTCTTATAATTTTAGTTGTGTTTGGGGATAAAGAGAATGTGTATCATGGGATTATCCTATAGTTAGAGGGTATCATAGATCCCCCCCCTTTCCCCTTACATCAGTACATTTGCACTTAATTGGAACCCGTGTTCCAATCATGTACACACAACCAGAGTACTATCCTCCATGTCCTTCTTCTTCACATGTATCACACTACTTATACGCTCACAGAGCACCTGCTCAACCTCATAGTCCAAGCCCCACATCTAACTATTGTGCACCCCCTTCTACCACTGATACATCACAACAATCAGTCATTAAGATCTGATACACTATGATCTAATACACCACTATAATCAATAAGCCACTGTCCCCAACTAGTACCTAACCAACTGTCTGACTGAGCATTATTTCTCTTTTTACCTGTGCACACATGTGCACAGGTCTGCACTTGTAGTGCCCAAGTGTACTGTACCCCTTATCTAAACCTGACTCCCTCCAAATACTCACTACAAAAGGCCTAACCTGAGCCTCCAATATCCATCCCCCAAATACACATAAGCCATAACAGAAAAACTTAGAGTGGTAACAAAAAATTATTACATAAATAATCCCTAAATGGTACACCCTAGAGTGTGGATAGTAACAGTGCAAACCGAAGTAGAGAACGGAGGAAGGAGAGGGGAGGAAGACTTACAATGGAGCAAAGGAGAGGGAAGCACGGTAAGAGGGGAGCGGAGGAGAGGGAAGCATGGGCCAAAGGGGAGTACAGAGCTGGAGGAGAGGAGAGAGAGGCGCGGTGATCGAAATAAAAAATTTGATCGACCGCCTAATTAATATAACCTAGGGCACAGTACATGGCGACGAATATGTGGAATCCAAATCCGTTGCCATAACTAAACTATCTAGGCGACTTATTTGTGACTCAATATCCATCCCCAGACCGTCGCCATGTTTACCCGTATTATTTCTGCGGTTGACCGCGCAAACTGGTGATGACCTAGCGACGAATAGTTGTTTAATTCGTAAATGGTGGTTATTGGTCGTCCAACCGATGGTGAACCGTACTACTTGACGACGGATATTGACCGTCGCCAATTTTTTGTCGCTAAATTACTGTATTTTAGTAGTGAGAGGATCATGGTCAGATTCGACCCGACTCAGATGCTAGGTTCTAGAATCATAGGTGATATCGATCCATGCCTGGTTGACGAAGATGTGATCTAGATGAGACCATTGGCGCTGGTCTCCGGATTGAGAATTAAACCAAGTGTACAAGTTTCCCGATAATGGAAGCTCCATAGCACTGGCAGTGATTTAAAAATTTTTGAAGTCGTGGATGGAATGGATACTCGGGAGTAGACCCCCTTGCGTTCCTCGACCTTCGAGATAGCGTTAAAATCACCGTCGCACATCCAAGGCCCAACCACCGTGCTCTGATTATGAAGTAGTCTCTCCCAGAGGATCTTTCTGTCTTTTCTGTCATTACTACCATGAACGATCGACACAACGGCCTCCATCCTAAAGTCTTTCATCATCAAGGATAAGGTGACTTCCTGGTCAAACGAGTCGATAACCTGGGATCTAATCTCTTCCTTATGCATAATCCATATGTTTCCCTTGTCATTAAAGAAGGAATGGTGGAAGCCCAACAGAATCTGTAAATAAACTAACCGATCATGCCCAACCTTAGGTTCGATGATCGCTAAAAAGTCCACCTTGTGCATCTTAATGATCCCCTAGATTTAGGCGATTGGTCATAGCACGATTGTCAATGCCCCTTACGTTCCATAAGAGGAACTTAATCATGGGGGATAGGGTGGGTTGCAGCCTAGCTGTTGAACTAAGATTGGAAGTTGGCATCTCCCCGAGTTGTGACTTATTTCTCTCTTTCTACACTGTGGCTTCTTTCTGTGTTATGTGTCCCCCTTTCCTTGGCTTGCCTTCCCCTTATCCCTACTCGGAGAAGGCGTGACTTCTTTCTCTGCTCGCTGCTCCCGAGCGCTAGCGAATATCCGAGGAGAAATCATGTCTTCTTGCACAACTAGTTCAGAACCGGAGGGCTCCTCATGGATGTCAAAAACAAGAAAATATGTATATTTTGCTTGTCCATGGGAATTTAAAAGGGCTACGACTTCATCCAGTAAGATATTAGTAGCTCCGGGGTAGGATGGGGGCTTGTTTTGAATCAACCTGTCGACGCCAAGCATTCCAGTAAGAACAATGTTGATGCTTCCTTCTCTCTGACCTGCTAACCCGACATTAGCTTCAACCTGGCTCTGCTAAATATTCATAGGTGGAGACTCACCTGATACCCCACAGAAATGCATTGCTCCCTGGCAAATGTCCTGCCTCTATTGGACAATAGACGGGGAGGTCATACTTGAGACCCCACAGGTAGGCATAACTACCTGACAAGTCTCACGCACAGCCTCAGAGTTTCCTTTATCTTTGTCCTGCAACGAAGACTGAGGCAACGGATTAATGGACAAGATGACAGGGGGGCCTTTGTTTGGGACAAACCCCTTAGAGAGCCACTCCCCATCTACAGGGGAGACAATCCCAGAGAGGGGAGTTGGTTATGAGTAACCAGCACTCCAACGGTACAGGAAGACTTGCAATGTTGATCTGCACCACTATGCGTTGGCTGACTCTTGTTAGCGTTGCAATGCTCCGCTAAGTGGCCCTATTGAAAGTACACCAAGCAATAAAGGGGCCTCGACTCAAAGATCAAGTGTTGCCAATAGCTTCTCCCTCCAAGGAGCTCAATGTGAACTCGCTCCGGACGAGGGAGGCTGGAATCCATTTCCAAAAACACATGGGCAAGGCTAGGTCTTGTGCGTTCCTGAGTGGGGTGATCGATTTGTAGGGGAGCTCTGAAGCCCCGACAGAGGTAAAACAGCACGACCTTGTCGAAAAGCTGCAGAGGAAGCTCCGGGAGCAAGACCGAGAAAGGAACCAAAGCTGATTCTCGCGAAGGGGAGAAGGCTGGGGTCCATTTGAAAATACGCATCGGGGATTAAGCAACAAACCATAAATCTTTGGATCTCAACTTGAGGAAGTCGATCTCGCGATCTGGGCGAATCAGCACATGTCGGCCGTCCAGGACCCCAACGGTCACTAGCCCACCAAAACAGAAGAGAGCAAACGCCCGTCGGATAGCGTCCACCGAAGGATAGCGCCGGTTGAATTTACCAATCAGAGCAAAACGTAGAGGTAGGAGCAGGGCCACTTCGTCGCCTTCCTCAAACCTAACCGTCGGGACTCCTTGGAAGGAGAAATGGGGGCGATGGCAAAATGCCAGCTCTACCGGAGTTAGAGGCAGACCACCAGAAACTGCATCCGCAATAGAGCTAAATTGCGGAGCAGCCGAGCCGGATACATGAGCAGGGGAAGAAGAAGAGGGAAGGGGAGGGGAGGGCGGGAGGCCGAAGAGGATCCGCCCTTCCCGACATGGGAAGCGACAGAGAGAAAGTGGGCGGGCGTCGAGCCCTAGAGAAAGGGGAAATATATATATATATATATATATATATATATATATATATATATATATATATATATTACATTTTTATATATGAAATTTTTTAAATAAACATTACGATTTAGTGTAGTCTGTATTTTTATTTTTATTTTGAATTCCCAGCATAATGCTCGGGGTCCGTTGTAACGTTCGGGACTTTGTGCACACTGCATTGTATGCTTTTGGGCTCACTGTCCTCCAACTTCTACCATTTTATAAATGGAAGAAATAATACGCCACCGTGGCTCAATCCACTGATCTTCTGCCACCCAGCCAGAATCTTATATCTCTTCTTGATAACCACAAGAGCCACTCGAGTTCGGTGATTATGTGTAGTCTGAGATATAAAAAATGATTATGTGTTTAATCATTGTCTTTCCAGTAGCTTTTTACCAGAAGGATAAAGCTTTTTCTTTCTCCCACCCGAATGAGAGTAAACAAGTGCAAGCCTACAATTTAGAAGAAATAAATGATACATGCTATCTTCAATTACTAACCAAGTAAGATATTTTCTTTCTTTCTTGTTAATGTTTACAAATTATTGAAGTGTTCCATGTTCACGCATACAATGACAGTAATCTTCATTTGAACTTTGTCTAGTAAATACATCCCAATCTCTTATTGTCACGATATTATCTCGTAAAAGTTTGTAGGAGTCGGAGCTAAGATCGATCTATAACAACATCCGGCAATTCTTTTCTTTTATATATATATTTTATTTGTAGTAAATACATACATCCCAGATCTTTTATTGTTATATATATATATATATATATATATATATATATATATATATATATATATATGATATCCTTACATTTGACGAAACAAAGCTAAAAATTAATAGTTCAAAGTACAGACAAAAATGGAAACTAACATTATGAATCATGGGATGGGATAGGTGATACGTAATGTGATCAGTTCGATCACTGCTTGCATGGTTGCTGCAGCGGAGGTCCGCATAGACACTTGTTATGGGCAAAGTATTTGGCGCCTTGGAACTGCGCAAAACTTCCTCCACCCGGTATCTTTCCGCAGAGCTTGTTATAGCTCACGTCGAAGGTAAGGATGCTAGCCGCCTTTAGTATCTGGTCCGATATGCGCCCGTAGATCCGATTGTGGCTCATGTCGACGTACAGGAGAGTCTCTTCGGGGTACTCCACTTTGCTCAGATCGAACGACAGCTTGTTGTTGAACAGTACGATGTTCGAAATAGTCTTGGTCCTGCCGAAGAAAGGAGAAGCATCGCCCGTGAGCTGGTTGTTCTCCAAGTTTACGCGGGAGAAGGAGGAGACGTTGGCGAACGACGGAGGGATGGGGCCGGTTAGCTTGTTTCCGGATAAGTCGAGCATTGAGCTGTGGATCAGAGTAGAGGGGATGCTTCCGGTGAGCTGGTTGCTGGATAAGTCGAGAGCTACAAGGTTGACGAGGCTTCCGAGGGCGGGAGGGATGGGGCCGAAGAATTTGTTGCTGGCTAGCAGGAGATCTTCTAGGGACGCAAGCAGGGAGAGGAAGGAAGGGACGGGGCCAGAGATGCCGGTGTTCATAATCACCAGAGTCCGGAGCTTTGTTAATTTGGTCAACTGGGGAGGGATTGTACCAACTAAACCTGGGTTGGAACCGATGAATGAGAGGGTCTCTAGGAAGGGGAGATTGCCGACGGACTCCGGGATCGAGCCCTTGAGATCCACGGAGGGAGGAGGAGTGTTGACGTCGTTGCCCCCCCAGAACTGGAGCGAGATTACGCGGCCGGTATCGAGACTGCACTGGACGAAATCCCAGGAGCAGCAGTCCGTACTGTTCCATGTCGGTAAGGTGTTGGCCGGGAAGGAGTTCTTGATGGCGAGGAGGGCTTTCTTGTCTTTTACATTGCATGCAGCGGAGGCCGAGAGGGAGAAGATCACGATCACCAAAAAGAATGATATAGTGGGGATGGTCATGAGAATGTTGGTCGACATTTTTAGCTACTTCCAAAGCTATCTAGAAGATGACCGTTGTGTTTATGAATGAATGAACTGGAAGGAAGAAGATGGTTTCAATTTATACAGGGGGTGGATGATCTTAACAGAGAGTGGTGGGCAAAGACGTGATTCATTTTGGGAAAGCTGGCAATGGCGGCTTCAAAATCTTTGTCCGGATTTGTTTCGGTCAGCCCGTTGTTTGTTCGGTCAGCCGTTGGGTGGGACGCAGGGCTTGACCGGATTTGGTTCGAGCCGTTTAAGGTACAATTAGGCTTTAACATAAAAGAAATTTTGAGTTGCATTCCATTTTATCATAATTCAAATTATACTCCACTGTTTTACCATAATGTACAACCACTCTAACTTTTGTCTCCAACTAACGGTCAACTTCGTTGACCGTTAATTTTTGACTGAAATACCCCTAACAAATCACCATTATTATCAGTCTCCCCTCCTCAGCCTATGAAGAGGGAAGGGGTATTTCAGTCAGAAATTAATGGTCAACGGAGAGTTGACAGTTAGTTGGAGACAGAAGTGGTGGAGGGGAGAAATTGTACATTATGGTAAAACAGTGGGATGCACCTTTAATTGTGGTAAATAAAGTGGGGTGCAACCCAAATTTTTCCTTAAAATAAATCAACATCCTTAAATTATTTTCAAATATTCGAAGTACTTACACGAGACGGTACCATGGGGACCGAGGAGCAGATGGACGAGGCCCAGCCGACTGCACCTTCGTCTTCTTACATGTTTCAGAGTAATCCTTCATGTGCTCCTCCAGACGAGAGGAGGACATAGATTTGGGCCGATGGGCCTACAAAGTAAGTTAATTAGTTTTCGCTTTCTTACGCATATATAAATATATATTCACTTTTTTTAATATAATTATCAAGGTATAGATATTGTCCCTCGTCGGTACAGAGATCATTGGAGCATTTTTTGAGGTACAACTATGGTGGCCCTTGGATCAACTACTCGGATGCCCCGGACGAGAGAAAGGCATTCTGGTTTGCACACTTCAAGGTAAAAGTAAATTTGGTTTTAATATCAATCATCTAATTTGGTCTTTTTCTATATACTTTCTACATTACTTCTTATAGAAAATATATTTCTATCCGTCATACAGGGATGAGGTGATCGAGCAACACTTGTCTGTCGTCGTCGCCAAACTTATTCGTGATGCGATCTACGACCAGAAGGATCGTGATCGTTTGGGACAACCAATCCAATGTTGGATCACGTCTGAGCAGTGGAATGCGATGATGGTTAGATTTAACGATCCTAGGTACAAGAAAAATTCAAAAAAGACGAAGGTGGCTAGGAAGAAGACAGAAAAGTGGTATGGTGGGTTGATTCAGACGACGGAACATTTTTGTCGCATGGTATATATTTTATTGTGTACATAGTATTTTAATCAAAGTAGGATAAAATATTTAATTTTAGTAACATACAATATATTTTTTAACACGTCCAGAGGGGTGAGGATGCTAACATAGTAACAGTCTTTCTCGCCACCCATAGAAAGGGCAGTCAGCTCATCGATGAGAGGGCCACGCAGAGATACATAAGTATTACTTTATATTTTGTTAATTTTAATATAACTTAGAAACTATACAAATAAATATTCATGTAGTTAGTAATAAGTACCTTAGATATATATTAATAATTATGCATGACGAGTGGATAGTAAGTAGAATGCTTATCGAGATATACGTATTTTTTAGGATCAATATCTTAGGCTTCGTGAGCGGTTGACCCAGCCCACACAGGGAGAGGCCGGTAGTTCCTCGCAGCCCCTGCCCACCCAGCTCCTTCGGTTGACGAGCTGTGGATGACTTTCGTTGGTGGTCTGCAGAGGGGTACATACTATGGTACAAGATCCTACGATACCTATGTTGCGTCGCAGTCCTCTAGGACCCCCTCTGCCAGTGTCCATACCACATAGCCTTCCCAGGAGTCTGTGCGAGCCCAGCATAAGAGGGTTGACCATCAGATTGCGTCTCGGCGTGACAAGTTACCGCAAAGGATTACGTCGCAACCCACACCGCAGACTGACGATGCGACGATCGTAGCACATTTTGATTCACTTGAGCGTAGCATCACGGAGTTGAGGGATCTACCCACGTCGACAGAGCGCAATGTGATGGCACTACAGGGGTCGCATGTAGCCATAGGCGATGCACTGGCGAGGCTGTAGACATCACAGGTTCAGATGAACCAGTCAGTGGAGCAGAGTACTGTGAGGATGTTATCTATCACGGATACTTGCAATGCTTGACTGACAACGTTGGAGCAGATACATCCTCCTGGTCCGCCGGCATCGATATCTCCATCGACTGCACAGACTCCTCCATCGGGTGCCATGATGATTTCACCGGAGCAGTATGCCTCGCTGATATCCTTGATTCATGGTGGTGCTCCTTCTCTTCCTCCTGATCAGCAGTAGTTGTTCTTTGGACAGGCTTATCTCATAGGCTCACCGCGGTGCTCCTCCTCTGGATTAGCAGTAGTCCTAGTTAGGACAATTTATTTATTTTTAGATTTTGGCCCATGATATTGGGTTATTTATGTATTGAGATAGTGTTTCAGAGTTTATTTATTCACATCCAGTACCAGTTGTGATTCTTACTGGATTTTTTTTCAGACTTAGTTTATATGATGCATGTGAATTTGCTGGATATTTATTTTCATACTTTATTTATTGAGAATGTGTCTATTTCTTTTAATTTTACTTTATTATTTATATTGAATATATGAGAATTTATCGGTGTTGAGTGTTCCACTGAAAGGGTCGACGAACCCAGGAGATTCAACGGAGGGTTTCTCCGGGTTTGTCTATTTTTAGGATCTGTGATATTGCAGGAATATATGACAAACATCAAGCATACATTTATTCCAAGTTATTTAATTTTTTATTTTTTTAATTTAGCGACGTTTATATACGTCGCTAAATACATCCCTAACTGTATCATAACATCGCTAATTATGTTGCTAAACGTCGCTAAATTGTTGATATGGCAATATTTACCAGGTCAGCAGAACATCGTTAAATATGTTACAAAACATCGGTAAATAGAAAAATATTAACAATGTTTAGCGACACACAACACGTAGCTAATATAGCTACGTTACGTTGCTAAACATCGCTAATATGAAAAATTTTAGCGATGCAAATACGTCGCTATAGCGACATTTTGTGACAATTTTTCTGTCAGCGACTAGCTTAAACACGACTTCAATGAAACGTCACTAAATTTTTTAGTTACATTTTTATGCCATTTAGCGACGTTTTCAGATGTCGCTAATTTGACTTATTCTGGTAGTGAGCTGGCATATTATGACTTGGCAAAAGAACATCTTTTAGAGTTCGAGGATAACAAGAACGAGATTTACCATGCTCGAATAAGATGATATAGTTATATGCTTCTATGGCTCCTTTTGCTATAAATGACTCAAGAGTGCTCAAAGCACGTAGGAGAGCGACATTGAATAAAGACAAGCAAATAGCTGGACTGACATCATTTCTCCTTGATCTTTGTACTCCACCTGAGTGAATTCTATCTTATGCTTTTTCTTGTTTTATTTTCTTGTAAGTTTCTCAATGAAAATAAATTAAAACTTTTAGCTTTATGAAGAAAAATTATTTGTTGTGGACCCATTTATTTATTGTGCATCTAGCATTAGATACAAATAATAGGTTAGAGTAAAGACATGATCAGAGGTAATATGGAGGTGATATATTTTTGAATGAGATGCCACCGAATATATCTACTTAGAGGTAACATGGATATGGCAAAATATAATTATGTGGAGGATTTGGTGGATTTGTCATCCATGGCATACTCATGCCGTGCACAAATGACAAATTTTGAAGGATACAATACTATCATAGGTGATATGGTTGTAATCGCTCGCCAGTTTACTCCGTTGGAGAAAAGAAGAAAGAGTAGTTCAAGGGCAAACTATTGTCTTCTCTTTTGGGGGTGATAAATGGAATATGATCCAGAGGTAATATGGACATGAATTAAATTACACTTATTGACTGGTGAAGAAACATGTGAGATTATTCCCAACCTAACTGGGGATCAGGAATATGATATCCTTAAAACAACTGGGTTTTAAGAATGGAATAGTTTTGTTGGAGAGAATCGTTTATATGATCTCAACGAGCACTACTAGAAAAAGCGGGATTAGCGACGTATTTTAACGACGTCAAAAGAAACATCGCTAATAATATATAAATTAGCGACTCCATATAAAAATGTCGCTAGACGTCGCTAAATGGCGACATTTAGCGACGTTTAGCGACTTTTATTAAGATTTTAAAAGATTATAGTTATATATATATTCTGTATTTGTGTATATTAGTATATTATATATTGGTATAATTAGTATATTATATATTGTGTATATACACATAAATAAATATATATGTATTTAACTATATATGTCATATTATGTAAGTATTTATGTATACTATATTGTTATTTAAATATATATGTATATGTATATGTATTTAAATTATATATAAGGTATTATGTATATATTTATGTTATTTACATATATATGTATATATATTTTATTAATTAGTGTATATATTCTTTAATTAGTTATGTGTATAAAATATACCTATGTACTATGTGTATATACATATTATTTTGTGTTTATGTATATATATATATATATATATACCAATGTATATTTTAAAACGTACACTTTATATACATATTTATGTATGCATTTATATACACATGGTATTACTTAAATATATATGTATATGTAAAGACTTTTGTGTATATCTATGTAAATATGTATATGCTTATTTAAATATGTATAAATGATCATATGTATTTTTTTATGTAATTATGTTTAATATGTATTTGTGTACATATATGTATATATGTTATATATATATATATATGTACTATGTTGTCCTAGCCAATTAAGCAATAATGGTAAAATAGGTATTCTGTATTAAATACTATTTTAGCGTATTCTCATATGTTAGGAACTGTGTTTGGTGTACACGGAACTCAAGGAACGACACGTGTACGTTTAGCTACGTACACACTTGGTCCAACTAGATGGACCGTCGTGAGCCTGCGTCAGTTCATTACTGCAATGTAGTGTGTCATGATCGTACTATTGTGGTGACTGATGTTGGTATTATTATATTATATATAGGATCGCTGGACCATACAGGCGAGACTTCAGGAGCAAGATATTGGCATTCGCAGCTAGAGGACTCAAGCAAGTATACCTTGCTTGATTACTGTTTAATTTAAATCAATAATTGTTGTATGATATCTGTTGCAATATACATATAACTGTGCACATCCGAGATTGACTCGGGTGCAGTCGACGAATGCGTCGATGAGTAGTGTACTTGACCTAGCTGCTAGCAGACTCATCTACTACTGCGAGGATATTCTGATATCTTCCTAGACCGTGACACTTGTATACGCATCACAATGGTAAATTCATGTTAGGATGCGGGTCCGCGTACCCGACTAGCTATCGGTGCGTACGACATGCATCATGGTTTAGCACGTAATTTAGGATGATCGAGTTAGATGAGACTTGGCATATAGTTACGGGATATTCGCGTCGTGTATTCGATTTATGTATCCACATTGGGCGGGGAGAACAACTGATAGGCGTATAGGATACACACATTGGACTCCATAGTATCCAGAGGATCCACAGATCCGATAACTTTCTTTATTCAGATACCGCGTTCTTCAGAGCGATACGGACGTATATACATTGCAGATACCTCATTCTTCGGAATGATGGACGTTACATGGACAGATACCATACTCTTCGGAGTATGAATATTATGCCTACACCTACCCATACGTTCTAAGGTTGTTCTCATATTGCATTCACTTAGATGGTTAGCACACCCCTTTATTTTATTCAGTATTATATATGGCATGTATTTTTTTGTATCTTGTTACGTCCCTCTGAGGACTTGGTTTCCTTCTAGATTTGGACGAGGCGTATTATCCCACTGTGTACGGACCTGGACTGGAGACGAGGTACGCTCTCGAGGAGGAGCTAGAGGTGCTACCGTCGGAGTTTTCTTGATTACCTGGTAGGCCTTCCGCCTAGGATAGGAGCTTCTTATCTAGATAGCAGTTGCTTTAGTCGTACTCTCTTTATTTCTGTCTTCAGTACTCTTATTCATCATTTGTAGTAGGTTTGTTCCCATCGGACATATTTGATTTGTACTATGACATTTTAACTCTGCACTTATTTCCCAGTATTTATTTCAGTATTTTTTGTTGTATTGTGGATGAGATTAGACACTGCCTGTTGAATGATAGTATTAGACTTGTTAGTATTAGGACAGCGCAGCACGCTTCACTAGGATCCATTAAATTAGGATATCTTCGGAGACGTGTCAGCTGGCCAATGCCACGTGGCCTGGTCCCGTGTATTTTAGGACTGGGGCATGACACAACAGGTGCATGTTGTACTACAAAGACGACAAGGATGAAGATGCGTACAGATTCTGTGGTGCTGATCGCTACAAGACCACTATTAGAGGAAAGTCTGTCGGTGCAAGAAAGCCTACCGATTTGATGTACTACTTGCCTTTGACATCGCGGTTGCAGCAGTTGTTTATGGTTAAGGAGACTGCAAAAAATATGAGTTGGCACAGGCGAAAACAGATCGAAGGAGTATTGGATCATCCATCCGATGGAGAAGCATGGAAACACTTTGATCAAGAGTATCCATATTTTGCCGAAGATCCGTGTAATGTCAGATTGGGGCTCTCCTCTGACAATTTTACCCCATTCAGACTTTTGGGCTCCCAGTATTCGTGTTGGCCTGTGATCGTCACTCCGTACAATCTACCGCCTTAGATGTGTATAAAGACTCCATATATGTTCCTAACTGTTATTATCCCGGGTTCGAACAATCCAAAGAGAAACATCGATGTGTATTTACAGCCTTTGATAGATTAGTTGAATCAGATGTGGGAAGTAGGTGCCAACACGTACGATATTTCTAGAAAGCAGAATTTTTAGATGAGGGCAGCACTTATGTGGACCATCAACGACTTTCTGGCTTATGGAATGTTATCAGGATGGAGCACCCATGGTCGTCTCTCATATACGTATTGCATGGACCGTACTAAGGCTTTCCGTTTGAAACATGGAGGCAAACCGTGCTTCTTCGATTGTCATCGACAATTTCTGCCGAAGGATCATCCGTACCGGAGGAACCGGAATATTTTTTGTGCTGGAGTTATAGAGAAGGCCAATCCACCGCCAAGGTGGCCCGGATACACGATATGGGAAGAGGTAAAAGATTTACCAAGTGCTATCGAAGAGCCTGCTAAGGGGTACAAGTGTGACGGATTTGGTCGCACCCATAACTGGACGAAGAGGAGTATATTCTGGGATCTGCCATATTGGAGCACCAATCTGATCAGACATAACCTTGATGTCATGCATATCGAGATGAATGTATTTGATAACATAATTAATACTGTAATAGTGGTAAAGGGGAAGACGAAAGATAATCTGAAGGCCAGGTTGGACTTAGAAGAAATATATAGACGTCCTGCATTACATTTGATAGAGGTAGAGAATGAAAAGTTAAAGCAACCTAAGTCAGTTTTTTCACTGGAGAAAGAGGATAAAGGGAGACTTTGTAGGTAGATTCAGGGTCTAAAGTTTTCAGACGGGTACGTGTCGAACTTGAGAAGATGCGTCGACCTCAAGGAGAACAAACTGGCGGGTATGAAGATCCACGATTGTCACGTATTCATGGAGAAGTTAATTCTGATTGCATTTTAAAAATTCTTACCGCAGGTCATTTGGGACCCATTGACAGAGCTGAGCATATTCTTCAGAGATCTTTGTTGTACTAAGTTGCTCGTTGATCATCTAGAAAAGCAAGAGAAAGACATTGTGGTAACACTATGTAAGCTCGAGAAGGTGTTTTCTCCTGGATTCTTCAACTCTATGGTGCATTTGCCAATTCATCTTTCCTATGAGGCACGTGTTGGTGGTCCTGTCTGTAATGGGTGGATGTACCCCTTCGAGCGACATCTGAATCACCTAAAGAGAAAGGTAAAAAACAAGGCACGGGTTGAGGGCTCTATTTGTGAAGATTATGTTCTCGAGGAGATTACAAACTTTTGTTCGACGTATTTTAAACCTCATGTTGCTACTAATCGAACGAAAGCTCCGAGAAATGACGAATCTAATGATGCAATACTCAAAGTATTCAATGCGTCCGGAAAGCCTTCCGGGAAAATGAAGAAGAGATATTTGAATGACGATGAGCTAAGGGCTGCTCAGTTGTATATATTACTCAATTGCGACGAGGATGAAGTAGAGAAGCTAGAGGGGTAAGTAATTAATATGTCCACGTTTACATCATCTCAATATAATAGTATAAGATACTATTATGCTACTAACCAGCAGTTGCTTCATTATTTTTTAGCACATATAATAATGAGTTAAGGTCGGTTAGACCCTACATAATAGACGAAGAAGTAGAACAAGAAATGAGATGCCATTTTCCTTCTTGGTTTAGCGCATATGTAAGATGCTTGGTAATTACTTTTTATTTCTGCACTTGCAAAACAAATAACTTATTATCGCTACTTGGGTATTTAGGTCGATCGTCTAATAACACCTGGGACTGAATCTATTAGAACTCTAGCCAAGGGACCAATTACTGCCGTTAAAATATGGCCAAGTTTCTGTGTGAATGGGTTCAGGTTCAAGTCAACAAATGCTCCTATCAGAGACAGCTTTCTGGATCTTGATTCCACGAAAAATAGTGGTTTGTGTATCAAATCTTCGAACTACAAAGACATCGATCCAGGCAATAATTTCTTTGGCATCTTACGAGAGATTATGGAGTTAACATATAATTATGGCACAGAACCTGCTAATATTATAATATTCAAGTGTGAATGGTTCGATCCGATTCAAGATCAAGGTTGGAAAATTGACAAGCATGGCCTTGTGGATATAAACTACAAGCGTAGATATCAAGGCTACGAACCATTTATCCTATCAAGTCAGGCTCAGCTCGTGTACTTCACAACTTATCCTCGATGGGGGACAGCGAGGTCGGATTGGTAGACAGTATGCAAGACTAAAGCTAGAAATATATTTGACATTGACGAAATAGCTTATCAGGAGGACGATCTACCTCTTATAACAAATATTGTAGATGTGGACTCAATGGAAGTTACTCATTACACGAGTAATAATATAGAAGATGTAGAATTATCCAAAGAGGAAAACGAAGTAGATAAAAGTGAAGACGAGGAGGAGGAAGAGGAAGAGGAGGACGAGGAAGGCGAACAAGATAAATTTTCTGAAGATGATTGAAAATAAAATATATTGCCTGTAGAATGTAACTATATTTTGACTGTAGAATATACTATTTTAATGAATATATGTATTATATTTTGACTGTAGAATACTTTGAGATATGCATCACATTTTGACTGTAGAATGTACTATATATTTGTGTTTTTCCATATTCATCATATGTTGTTATCAGGTATGACAGGACGACGCGGAGGATTCGGCAGGTCCCGAGGTAAACAGAGTGCTCCTCCGGTACTGCCTAATGTTGGTTCCGGATCATCGTCGCCCAGTACTCCAGTATATCGATCACTCACATCTCCAACTGTTAGGACGAGTAGTTCCAGGCGTGATAGTACACCCTCGTCCAACGTTCCTCCTGTTGACGGAACTATGGGGACAGATGAGCATGTCGAGGAGGTCGTGCCCACGTTGTCCCAGCATCAGCAAGATCCTCCATGCGTACCTCCAGAGGAGACGAGGACAGAGATTTGGGCCGACGGTACAAAGTAAGTCAATTAGATGGTTTAGCATAATATATATCGTGTATTTCTTTATTCATCGTATATTGACATTTTTGATCAAAATAATTATCTCTGTATAGATATCATCCATCGTCGCTTCAGAGATGCCTGGGCCAATTTCTAAGGAACAACTACGGTGGCCCTTGGATCAACTACTCTAAGGCTCCGGAGGAGAGGAAGGCATTCTGGTTTGCGCACTTTCAGGTAAAAGTATATTAAATAAATCCTCTAATTTATGTATATTATATAACTTATCCGTGATGATTTTAATTTATGCATATTAACTAATCCACTTTCAGGTAAAATTACTTTACTTTGTGTTAATTTTAATATAACTAGTCAATTATCGAGTTTCCAAACCTTTCTAGGCCGAGTATCTTAGGCTGCGTGAGCGGACGACTGCTAGTGCACCTACAGCTAGAGAGGCTGGTACTTCCTCGCAGCCCGCTCCAGCTCCGTCGGCGGACGACCTGTGGATGACCGCAGCTGGTGGTCTCCAGAGGGGTACGTACTATGATACGGGATCCTATGGCGCCCTGGTTGTGATGCAGTCATCTAGGGCCTCCCCGACAGCTGCATATTCCACACAGCCCTCGTAGTCGTCGGCCAGAGTCCAGGAGGCCGTTGACCGTCAGATTATGTTTCTCCGTGATGAGTTGCTGCGAAGGATGGAGGAGCAGCCCCGATCCCAGCCACAGGCGGACGATCCGACGCTCATCGCACGATTCGATATGCTCGACCGCAACATCACGGAGCTCCAAAATTTGACAAATGATATTAGAGCCTCGACAGACCGCAACATCATGGAGCTGCAGGCATCACAGCTATCGATGGGCGAGAGGCTGACGATGATACAGGATTCAATGGTTCATAGCAGTACGAGGCTGTTATCTACCATGGATTCTTACAACCAGGGAATCGCAACTTGGAGCGGGTACGGCCTCCTGGTGCGCCTACATCGACACAGACTCCACCGACGTCACTGCCTTCTCCATCGACATCGGTGTCGATTCCACATGACCAGTATGAGCTGTTCTTATCCTTCATGCGCGCCGGTGATCAGCCTCTTGCAAATCCGTAGTAGTATAGCTAGTTGCTGGATATTTGTATTTTTTTAATTATTTAGGATGAGATAGTATGGATATATATTTGCCGTATTCTTTACGATGAGATTTGTTGGATGCTTTCTTTTCTTCAAATTTTATTATATTATTTATATTAAATATGTTATTTTACCAATGTTGAGTGTTCAACCCAAGGGGGTTGGCAAACCCAGAAATTGAACGGAGGTTGCTCCGGGTCTATTTGTACAGATTATGATTTAATAAACTGCAGGAATAATAGTTTGGAAACAATGCAGGAATAATTCTTTTTTTTATTTTTTCTGTAAAATTAGTGACGTTTTTAGCGATGTTTAGCGACGTTACTACACGTCGCTAAATATGTCGCGACGTTACTACAAGTCGCTAATGACGTCGCTAAAAATGTCGCTGTACGTCGCAAATTTCTAACATGGCAGTATTGCCAGGTCATTAAAGACGTCGCTGTAACGTCGCTATAGAAGTCGATAATTAGCGACATTTAGCGACGTTAATTAACGTCGCTAATTAGTGACGCTGCGTCGCTAAACGTCGCTAATTTTAGAGACACATTTAAGTCGCTAAAAAATGTCGGCATAGCGACGTTTAGCGACGTTTTTTCTTTTAGCGACTTTCTTTATTCTGACTTCTTTAAAACGTCGCTAATTACGTCGCTAAATATGATTAGCGATATTTTTTGGTCATTTAGCGACATTTTTAAACGTCGCTAATTTGACTTTTTCTGGTAGTGGAGAGTGTTTCATTGGATCTGAGTATTATCCTACTGGAAAACTTTGAGGACCTATTACCCATGTCTTATTCAAGAATGAATATAGGTAATAGTTTGAGATGTCGTGTAGGTTACAAGTTACTGGGGATTGGAAAAATGCACTTATTGTACATCTTATTTTACTCTGCTGGAGATGGATAAGAATATATTATACCTAGACATAATACTTCTTAAAGAATTTATCGTTTATAGGCATCATTATCAAATCTCCATTAGGCTTAGCGAGCTTGTAGGCTCTGTTGGAGAATATTATTGTCTCTATCCCATAAGAACCTTCCCATTTAGCTTAGAATTTGTCTTTGCACTTATGAGTTGTGATCATAGGTCTCCTTATAGTAAGGATCAATTCACCGACCTGGAATATTATTTCCATGACTTTTTGATTAAAAGCTCTGGAAATACGTGATTGCTATAGTTTAATTTGCTGTTGAGCATGCAGGCGCTTTTCATCCAATGCTTCTAATTTTTACAGGCGCAATCGATCATTATTCTCTAATATTAGCTTATTGCAATAGCTACCCTGAGAGAAGGTATCTAGTTTTGAGCAAAAGAACTGGTTCACATCCATAGACCTGAGAGAATGGTGTAAAACCAGTTAAAGTTTGAACTGTTGTACGATAAGCCCATAAACACTCCCCAAGCTTCTCATTCCAATCGCGTTTGTTGGATGAGACAAATTTTTTAAGGAGTTTAATTATAGTCTTATTGAAGGCTTTCGCTAAGCCGTTGGCTGCTGGATTATAGGCCATAGATGCTACATTTTAGATTTGATTCTTGTCACAGAACCGATAAAATAATTGGCTGACAAATTATGGCACATTGTCCAGTATTATCCTCCGTAGAATACCGAAATAAAAGATTACATGATTTTTGACGAAGCTAATTACGTTGGACGTCTTTATTTCGATGATCGGGACTGCTTCTACCCATTTAAAAAATTAATCAGTTATTGCAAGTATGAACCGATGTCCTCCAGAAGAAGATGGACTGATCGGACCAATAATATCCATTCTCCAGGCTTCAAAAGGCCAAGAGACAGCTGTGGGGTGCAAGAACTCTATTGGTTGGTAGATAAAATCTGCATAGATTTAACATGATCTACATTTATGAGCATAATCTATGATATCTACCACCATGAGGGCCAATAATAACCCATTCTCCTGTGGAGGTCTTGTAATTTAGGACCTGGATGATGTGCTCTACAGATGCCATCATGAGCTTCACAGAGTGGTTATTTTGCTTCAGGGTTGGAAAGACAATGTAGCAGCAATCCCTCATAAGAACGATGATATAATATTTTGAATGAGGCATCATAATAGAATTGGAGTGAGAATCTTTTAATATAAGTGGTTTCTTTCGGATCTTCTAGAAGAATCACATAAACAGCATAGTCTATAAAAGGGTCTCTCCAATCTTTATCCATGGAAGTTGAATTTATGTCGTAACTCTGTTCAATGTGTAAATTATTTTTGGTACAGAATAACTCTTGAACTATTAGCATAATTGAGTATCGTCTCTTTAGGGGAACAACCAATGATGATGCAAGGCCTGCCAAAGTATTAGATTTCATATTCTGTAATCGAGGCATACGCTCGATGAAGAATTTTTTGAAAGTAAAAGCCAGTTTGATTGTCGTCTGATGATAAGGGATGAGGTCTTCATGCCAAATCTCATACGCTCCCCTGATCTGATTGACTATCAGCTTATAATCTCCTAGGCTTCAAGATATTCTATGTCCAATTCTTTGGCTAATTGGAGACCAATGAGTACAGCATTATATTCTGCCATATAGAACATGGTTCACGGAGCAAATATGCTCGATAAATGAGTAGTTTGTCTGGAGATACTAGGACTATGCCCCATCTAGCTACTATGTTGCATTTGGGTCCTATTCTTGATGCGCCATCAAATAATAGTTGTAAAACATCATATTTTTTTTAAATATTTTATTTATTTAATTATTAGTTATTTAATTTATTTATATTATTACGTAGTGATTTAGATAATGTATACGTTCTGATTTAAGAACCTAGATAATTAATCACTTAGAATTATTGCACAAGTCTTATTATTTTGATTTTATGAATACTTGTGGGAGTGGTAGATTTTTAGAGTCTATATTAGGAACTAATGTATTTTGATATATATATATATATATGCAAATAAATAAATAGTGAAATAATAACCGTAGTATATTATTAGTAATAATAATAATAATAATAATAATAATAATAATAATAATAATAATAATAATAATAATAATAATGATATTATTATTATTTTTAGTAATAATAGAAATAAAATAGAATAAATAAAAAGAATAAGAAAAAGAAAAGGAAAGGAAAAAGAAAAAAAATAGAAAATAAAAGAAAAAGGAAAGAAAAAGGAACTAGAAACTAACCCAAACCCATTATCTAACCTAACCCAAACCCACCAATGTCATAAACCCAACCCGTTTAAGAAAAAAAAACCAACAGCAGCAGAAGTGTTCGGCTAACCCCCAACCCGTGTAGCCTATACATCGCCCCCGCGCGTTTCCTTCTCTCTCGACCTCTCTCTCTCTATATATATATGACATCTCTAAACCCTAACCCTAACCCTACTCTTCACCCTGCGAACGCCGCCGTACGCGATACCGCAGCACCGCCGACCGGAATTACGCACCGCCGGCCGCGTATCCCTGCGAGCATGTCGCACTGAAACTGGCAGCGAAGACCCTCCCTTCTCGCGTAGGTTCCCGCCTCCTCGCTCAACCAAACTTGACCCTATCTTCACCGGTATGATCCCGATTTATCCCTCTTCCAATTCCGTAAATTAGTTTCCATCGTACAGCGCACAAACCTAGGTAAAAATTGACGCCAAGTCGAAGAAAAATGACCACTTTTAATTTCAAAAATTCTGTTGCGATGACCCATGTTCAAGGGCTCGTATCTCCCACCACAGGGATCCAAACCTAGAAATTCTTCTTGCTATACGAAGACCACCTAACCTAGATTATTTACTATCAATTACATTATTTTATTTGATGCTGTATGCAAAATTAAATTAGGTTAAAAATCCTGAAAACCTGTTTTTTCCTAAATTCTAGAAATTGTGATACTGAGCGCGTCCCGCCAAACGGGACCGTCCCATAGTGTACTAAGTATACCAAAAGGTGTGCGCGGTATTCCCAGACATGTGGGCTTTTGCAAAAACTGATTTGGTCGCGTGTGCACGTCGAAATCAGCCCGTATCCGCAAAAATTCCCCGTATCGCAACTTTTGCAAAAGCCATGCACATTTAGTGCACGCTCGTCAGAATGCGATAAAACTTGCGTCATTGGACTCGTGGTATCGCGCTGGTCCTGTGCCCCAAGTTTCACGCAATTTTGAGATATTTGACCAAGCCGCCTATTTATAGGCCCCACGGTTAATTTTTTGGGCAAATTTGTGTACGACTCACCAGAATCCAAAATTGGATGTACCGTTGAGTTCGTATTGACGTTTAGAATTAATTTGACCTATAATTTGTCCCATTTAGAGACATTTACCCCTGGCACGCTTTTCGGTGCAAGGTGGTCCACATGTGGAGCCCGCTTTAACCCGAAATTACCGTTTTGCCCCTGTGTCCAAATTGGACGAAAGGGTAGTATTTTTTAGCTATCTTGTTTATTTTGGGAATGTTGGTGATATTTATTTCAGTATCCGGAGACGTTCATTCTGAGGCAGTAGCTTCTGATCCTGTGTGCTTAACTTATGGACATTACATCTTGCAGCTTTCTTACCAAGCAAGATACCTTGCCAAATTACTTACAATATTTTGCATGCTTATTATATTTCTGTATATTTATTTTATTTCTATATATTCATTGCATGTGTAGTTTCTTTCAGCCATTACTATATATTAGATATGTTGACACACACTTGACACTTAGTATCATAGAGGACAATCAGTAGGCGTATGGGCTATAACCACTCGGGTGAACCATAGTAACTAGCACGCAATATGGTAGTCGTGTCCCATGGTCGCTACCCCCGCGGTATATTGATTGATGGAGTCACGAGGATCGCTACCCCCGCGGTATGCCGGCTGATGATCTCCTCTGACGTGTATGTGAGTTATGAGGCTTAGATCGAGTAGCGTACCCTTGCCCATACGTCGAAATGTTGTCCTCATTTACATTCATATAGATTATCTTGTATAGCATACTTATATATTTTTAAACATTATGCATATTTATTGTATTCAAATTGGCATGCTTCTATGTATCTTGTTACGTCGCTCTGAGAACCTGATCCCTTTCCATGTGTAGATGTTCATGACTATTGCAGCAGCACAGATCAGGACTTACTACTTATCTCTTCCGAGGAGGTCTTACCTTCAGAGCATCAGTGATTATCTCTAGCGAGGGATCCCTTCACTGTTACACTTCCATTATCACCTTATTTTATATTGGAGATTTACCCTTCTCCCTTATTTTTGTATTGATATAGTCATTGGTAGTGGATTTGTCTCCACCGACTATTAGTTTGGATTATTCGGACTCATTATTCTAGTTTAGTTATTTCTTTTCTATGACTTGTTGTGTGGATGAGATTAGTATATCTGTGACTTGTGACACTATATATATACTACATGTGAGATTATATTCATATTACAGTATATGTGTATTATGGTATCCATATATTGGAGTTGCCATATACATACGGCTGGCATGCTTACGTGTTCCTAGTCCTACATATTTTGGGACTGGGGCGTGGCATGTTTTGGTGGTGGCCCATGCAGGTCGAGAGCATATTGTCTCGGTTACGTTACTATACCGAGTAAGAATGCGCATAGGATTAGAATATAGGATCTCATTCACTTAATCACCTCCCTTGATTGTTTCGCATTCTCATTTGATTGCTTACGTTGCATCTTGCTTGATCCCTTCTCAACGTCAATCTTCTCTTGTGCTTGATAGGGGTTAGGAAGATGACTTATACTAGGTATGTACCCTCTAGTATTCAATAACACTATTAGTTAAACTATTATAAGTTGGATAGTATGCCTCATAACCTAGTAACACATAGTCATGTTGACTCATTAATGAATTATAATTGAATGACACCAACTATAGGCTTGCATAAGAAGATAGTGTTTATCTAGACTATAGAACTTTAGTGTATCTAGACTGTAGAATTTAGAGGCCCATACACCCATTTGGTTGACTTTAGACTTAGACCAGGAATTAGTATGGCAACTGTAGAGTCACAACACCGGTCTTCTTGATGAACTTAAATTATTCTGTACCTTCCTCCATCATAATCAAGCGTACTTATATATATTTTTTTGTACTACCTCGACTTATACTGCTATTATAATCTAGTTTTGCAAGCTTATTCTTTTATTGAGCTTGTTCATGACATATGTATTATTGGGGGCCACACTAATATATTGTCTAAATCAGAATCGATGTATTATGGTCTGATCAACCGTAGTACGCTTGGTTCGCTCTTTATATCACTACTTTACGTGGATTGAGATATAGTTGACTCAACTTGTTAAACGAATATACTTGCCCTCTAGACTGGTCAGAGCATATCGTGTCTGGTACATAACTGTACTGATATGAACATGCATATAGGAATTTACCAAAATAAGATTTTAATCCACAACTGCCTTGGCAACTCCCTTTCGAATTCTCTAATTCCTTTGAATCCCGTACTTGTATTCTATCACCTCCCCCTTGAATTCTTTATTATTGTTTTCCATCTTCCCCTATTTCGGAAAGACGAACGTTCGTGCTTAGTATAAGTTTGATACACGGATAGTAATAGATATACCCCATAGGCCAAACAATCATGATGACAAACAAGAGAGCGCAGGCACAGGAAGTCGTAGATACATGTACGACCTTAGTTATATGTGTCATTTTATACTCATGACCCCCTTTATGACACGGGATCTTAGGTGCATAATAGCCGTAGAATTATATATAAGGTAGTTTAGCAGTTATGAGGATATATTGATATCCTAACTAGATCGCATATCCACGAAGCTAATGGATGACATGCGTAGCAGTAGTAGTATTCTCCTCCTATTACCATCTTGCCCCCTTGGGTGGCTCATCTTCTATTTCATCTCCATCCCTTATATCGTACTTAACTCTTTCTATCATAGTCGTATTTTATCGTGCCATTATGAATTATTTGAATTACTTCAACCTCACCCTTATTTTGTTAGTTAAAAACACAAATGTGTTAGTAATGGTTAATAACTAAAAGATGAGTAGATAACTATAACCCTTATGTATATGCATTATAGCAGTATCTGTATTCTTTATTAATTTAACCCTTAAGTAGCATCGTTTAGCCTAATAGAAATTTGTTAATTGTTTGAAATAGGTCATACTTCTAATAATTTTATAAAGTTAGTCAAGACCTTAACTGTTGCCCAAAAACTTAGACTATGCTTAGGAAAGAATTGAAAGCACTTGTTACGAACTGACAACTATGATAATTCGCTGGCGAAGTAGCGACAGCTGCAGCTAGACCGTATAGTAGAGTAGTCAAAGTATTTGCAAACATATTGGTCAGGTGGCATGGCAGTATTAGACTACGAAACTTGACGGTTATAAAGTAAAATCATGGTTATGAGATTCCAGACAGGTATTCCAAGATACTCGACCCAATAAAAAAATTTGTCCTATAACCTAGACAATAGCCTCAAGAGACTCTGACTATAAGTAGGATTCTTGTAAGTTTGGTAGTATAGACGAGTTAGAGGATAATAGAATAGTGTATGGACAATAATTGAGGAAGTGTTAGAATGACAGACCATGACTTTTAGGAAGCACTACTATATAGCAATGTAGTGTAATAGCTATAGTGATTATTATGAATATGGGTTAGTGTCAATTTTGAGTACGAAATTTTTGTAAGTTGGGTAGAATGTAAAACTCCATATTTTTTAAATATTTTATTTATTTAATTATTAGTTATTTAATTTATTTATATTATTACGTAGTTATTTAGATAATGTATACGTTGTGATTTAAGAACCTAGATAATTAATCACTTAGAATTGTTGCACAAGTCCTATTATTTTTATTTTATGAATACTTGTGGGAGTGGTAGATTTTTAGAGTCTATATTAGGTACTAATGTATTTTGATATATATATGCAAATAAATAAATAGTGAAATAATAATTGTAATATATTATTAGTAATAATAATATTAAGTGTAATAATAATAATAATAATAATAATAATAATATTATTATTATTATTATTATTTTTAGTAATAATAGAAATGAAATAGAATAAAGAAAAAGAATAAGAAAAAGAAAAGGAAAGGAAAAAGAAAAGAAATAGAAAATAAAAGAAAAAGGAACTAGAAACTAACCCAAACCCATTATCTAACCTAACCCAAACCCACCAATGTCATAAACCCAACCCGTTTAAGAAAAAAAAAACCAACAGCAGCAGTAGTATTCGGCTTACCCCCGACCCGCGTAGCCTATAGAGCCCTCCCGTGCGTTTCCTTCTCTCTCGACCACTATATATATATATATATATATATATATATATATATATATATATATATATGACAACTCTAAACCCTAACCCTACTCTTCACCCTGCGACAGCCGCCCTCGCGGCACCGCTGCACCGCCGACCGAAATTCTGCACTGCCGGTCGCGTATCCCCGCAAGCACGCCGCACTGAAACAGGCAGCGATGACCCACCCTTCTCGCATAGATTCTTGCATCCTCGCTCAACCAAACTTGACCCCGTCTTCACCGGTATGATCCCGACCTATCCCTCTTCCAATCCCGTAAATTAGTTTCCATCGTACAGTGCGCAAACCTAGGTAAAAATTGATGCCAAGTCGAAGAAAAAAGACCACTTTTAATTTCAAAAATTCTGTTGCGATGACCCATGTTCAAGGGCTCGTATCTCCCACCACAGGGATCCAAACCTAGAAATTCTTCTTGCTTTGCGAAGACCACTTAACCTAGATTATTTTCTGTCAATTAAATTATTTTATTTGAAGCTGTATACAAAATTAAATTAGGTTAAAAACCCCAAAAACTTGCTTTTTCCAAATTTCAGAAATTATGATACGGAGTGTGCCCCGCCAAACAGGACTGCCCCGTAGTGTACTAAGTGTACCAAAAGGTGTGCGCGGTATACCCAGACGTGTAGGCTTTCGGGGAAACTGATTTAGATGCGTATGCGCGTCTGAATCAGCCCGTATCCGCAGAAATTCCCCGTATCGTAACTTTTGTAAAAGCCCTGCACATTTAGTGCACGCTCGTCAGAATACGACGAAACTTGTGCCACTGGACTCGTGTATCGCGCTGGTCCTGTAACCCAAGTTTTATGCAATTCTGAGACAGTAGACCAAGCCGCCTATTTACGAGCCCTACGGTTGACTTTTTGGGCGAATTTGTGTACGACTCACCAAAATCCAAAATTGGACGTACCGTTGAGTTTGTATTAACGTTTAGAATTGGTTTGACCTATAATTTGTCCTATTTAGAGACCTTTATCCCTGGCAGACTTTTCGGTGCAAGGTGGCCCACATGTGGAGCCCGCTTTGACCCAAAATTATAGTTTTGCCCCTGTGTCCAAATTGGACGAAAGAGTAGTGTTTTCTAGCTATCTCGCTTATTCTGAGAACTTTGGTGATGTTTATTTCAGCATCCGGAGACGTTCATTCTGAGGCCGTAGCTTCTGATCCTGTGTGCTTGACTTCTGGACATTACACCTTGCAGCTTTCTTACCAGGCAAGATACATTGCCAAATTGCTTACAGTATTTTGCATGCTTATTATATTTTTGTATATTTATTGTATTTCTGTATATTTATTGCATGTGTAGTTTCTTTCAGCCATTACTATATATTAGATATGTTGACACACACTTGACACTTAGTATCATAGAGGACAATCAGTAGGCGTATAGGCTATAACCACTCTGGTGAACCGTAGTAACTAGCACGCACTATGGTATTCGTGTCCGATGGTCGCTACCCCCACGATATGTCGATTGATGGAGTCACGAGGGTCGCTACCCCCACGGTATGTCGGCTGATGATGTCCCCTGACATGTATGTGAGTTGTGAGGCTTAGATCGAGTAGCCTACCCTTGCCCATACATCAAAAAGTTGTCCTCATTTGCATTCATATAGATTATCTTGTACAGCGTACTTATATATTTTCAAACATTATATATTTTTATTGTATTCAAATTGGCATGCTTCTATGTATCTTGTTACGTCCCTCTGAGGACCTGGTCCCTTTCCAGGTGTAGATGTTCATGACTATTGCAGGAGCACGGATCAGGACTTACTACTTATCTCTTCCGAGAGGTCTTACCTTCTGAGCATCAGTGATTATATATAGCGAGGGATCCCTTCACTGATACACTTCCATCATCACCTTATTTTATATTGGAGATTTACCCTTCTCCCTCATTTTTGTATTGATATAGTCATTGGTAGTGGATTTGTCTCCACCAACTATTAGTTTTGGATTATTTAGACTCATTATTCTAGTTTAGTTATTTCTTTTCTGTGACTTGTTGTGTGGATGAGATTAGTATATCTGTGACTTGTGACACTATATATATACCACATGTGAGATTATATTCATATTACAGCGTACGTGTGTATTATGGTATCCATATATTGAAGTTGTCATATACATACGGCTGGCATGCTTACGTGTTCCTAGTCCTACGTATTTTTGGACTGGGGCATGACAATAGTTGCCAGGTGTCATCTTCCATTAACATATTAGACTCTAAGACTTCATCTGGGATATTGTCGTACAGTTTGGAAGATTTTGGTACAAGATGAGCTGCTAGAAAATTATCTAGCGCTTGACCCTTCACTGCTTTTTGTGGGACATACACCATGTCATAAGGCGATAGCAGCATTGCCCATGTAGCTAACCGAGAATTTAGTGTGCTTGGCTTGATCATTAATACCCGGAGTAGATTCACTCTGGATATGACATGAATGGTTTCATCCGACACATAGTGTCGCATCTTTTGAATAACCTACAATAAGGCAAAGAATTCTTTTTTTACAGGATTATATTGATGTTCAGCACTAACCATCATACGATTAAGATAATAGATCACCTGTCCATGTCCTTCGTTACTCTTATGTGCAAAAGAGCTCCTAGGGAGTGATCCATTGCTCTAACATACAGCAAAAAGAGCTTCCCTACGATCAGAGATACCAGAACTGGCAAATTTGTGAGATATCGTTTAATGTCATTGAATTCTTGTTGACATACTTCGTTCCAGACAAAGAATACGCCTTTTTTATTAACTGAGTGAAAAGTCGGCATCGTC
This sequence comes from Iris macrosiphon, assembly GCA_036927795.1. Classification (NCBI taxonomy): domain Eukaryota; kingdom Viridiplantae; phylum Streptophyta; class Magnoliopsida; order Asparagales; family Iridaceae; genus Iris; species Iris macrosiphon. The sequence goes on from JAYESA010000004.1 coordinate 182,392,309, forward strand.
CCGAGAGATTGGAGATGAACCTCCTAGTATATGCCAGACAACCTTATAGACCACGAAGTTCTTTGAGATTGTATAGAGGCTACATTTTGAGGATATCTTTGATTTTATCGACGTCAAAATTGTCATGCCCCGATCTCCTACAGGATTGATCGACCCCACTAAACACGAAACACCGCACCAACGATCCAGCAGAATAATTGTTCCTATCAGAATTATGATGTTGTGCGAGCCTGAGTTGCGTTCGTGCAAGGCAAATGCCAAAATGGCCGATTGATAACGAGTTCACATAGTCATCATAGCAGAAAAATAGAATAAACATAATTATTGAATCCAAACAAGCTCTTTATTGATATGAAGTAAAGCTTACAAGCGGTGTTAGGCCGAGATCACAAGTCGCTCATGCTCTCTCTCTCTCTCTCATTACAATGAATATTCCCTTATGCTTACAACTGATTCAAGTACTCTGGATAATGATGTTCCTATATATTATGTCCTGTATATGTGAGCTTCAGGTCCGTACGCCACGCTCCAAGATGCCAAGTGCGGTCATGTGCCTTGATGCATCAAGTAATCTCCGAACATGTATGAGTACTCCCTGCACCTTACATACAATCTGGTTGGGTATTAGTACATTGAATGCACTGGTGGGAGGCCTCTCCTCTACACCATAAAATAAGTACATTCATTTTTTATGTGCACCGGCTGATTATGTTGTCTTTCTAGTCTTTGCCTTAGGATCAGTTTCTTGGCATAGTAAAAGTAAAGCATATACCCGTATCTAGAACAAAAGTGTCATTCGGTAAAATAACTTGAGTTTGTCTTACCCTTTTCTTACCATTCGGCCTTCCCTGTCATGTGCAGCAATATAATCAAGCATATTCTATGTATTGAAGAACACTATATAACTCGATGTGTCGCTTGAACGATGTCTTAGAAATAAACATGATTTACTTAAACTACAAGGTGCACCGTTCATCCATTCTTCTAATGTGCGATGTTTCGTGCATCAAACTATAATGTGTTACCCTTCTTCTTGTACGCGGATAGCCGCTATGCATGCATGACTTATCTATATAAAGGTCACTGGCTCTGCTAGCCATATTGGACATATTCTAGAATAAAATGGTTGTCTTCCCAGCTCGATTATGAGCCTTACTGGGCATCTTGAACCATCCGAGGAGTCATTGTCTTTCCAGGTCAGTTGTAATCCTTACTGGATGTCCCACACTCGCCTGCTAGTACTTCAGCTAGATATCTTACTAGAACTTCAGCTAGCACAGTTCTCCCAGGCTGACAAAATTTTGATGCCTCGGATATCGTTCGAGGACTCTCTTCCTGGTGCGCAACTAGTTATCTTTGACCATGCAACTACTTCATCACTTACAATCCTAACCGAGAACTTTATGCTCGATTTCTCTTATTTGATGACTTCAGATCGGTTCATTCTTCTCTACGAAGCTCCCTGATCGGAGACTGGCTCGATGATCTGCATATCCCAGTGCTTTCTCTTCTTTTCTTCTCCTTACTCGGAATGACTACTTGATAGTCTTTCTCGTCTATGTATGCAATATTAATCTACTCTAAATCTGTGTTATATTTCGTACGATACAGTACATCAATATTATAAACAAGATCTAATTTGTGGCATAACATATGAAACTTACTTCATTTAGATCAATACTCTAAGTTACGCACTATCAAGGAAGAGTTTCCATATTCTATACACAATAATAAAGTGAGATTATTCCCTTAGCTATATGCGTTAGCATGCAAAGGTTATCGCTTAGAAACTAGTATGTATCATTCATTTTTAAGTGTGTAGCTAAGCAGACACAGGTTCATCATAGCCACCCACCTTAGCGATAAATCATATCAAACGAGCGAGACTCCGAGCGCGCCACAAAAATGTCTAAATTTGAACTTCTCTAAAGCGCCAAGTCTAAAAGTCTTTTCCTCAAGCGAGTTATCTCGCCGATCTAGGTGGGAAGGTTCGTTATACTTATGCCGTTTGAATCGGCCCTCCGGGTTGATCGGAGCATGTCGTTACATAATACACTACTCAAAATAATCTCATCCTATAGACTTCCTGAGCGAAACTCGTATTATCGCACAACTTCTAAACCAAACTCTATATGTCTCGCCTAACTTCCAGAGAATATGTGAACAGTACATCTATTCCTTTTCTTGCCTTGCGCTACGCACGCGAGATCCAGTTTTATCGAATGAATCTATCATTTAATTCTATCGATCCATACTTAATACAACCATTGCATACTCTGACTCAAACTCTTCTACGCCTATCGTAGCGCTGTACTATTCAATCACTGGGTGTGCTATAACTCAACGCGTATGAGAAAAACTTAGGCTAGGGCGACTTACCCAATCTCTATACTCTATTCTTGCAAATCCAAAACATATTTGACCGATTACTCGACGTTGTCTATCGAAACCCAGTGTTACATCTTAATGAATCCCAATGCTCCATGAAACTTTTCAAGTTTAAATCTTGACTGATCTTCCAAACTCAACTAAATTCAAGTCTAAGTCTAATCGCATATCGATACTCTATCTCGCTAAGAGAATTCTGCTATCCTTCAAGTTATTGTTCGATTGGTCTATCTCCCAAAAATATTTTTGATACTATGTAACCATCGATTAATCATAATTTGATTCACTTATATATACCTCGATTACTTCTCTTCTGACACAATTATAATTCTAATACCATCGTTTGAATCCATCTAACTTAAATTCATTTTTGTTCGATACTAAAATCCAAATTCTTAATGTATCCATCGCCTTGCATATATCACCTATGTTCGTTCGTACTCATTCACAATCTTCCCACGATACAATTCAAGACCATCCCAATCAATTTCATCCATCCCTATCTATCTTCCAAGTATTTTTGCCTATGCAATCACCATGGTTCCTCGAGTGAGTTTATTATAATCTAAGCCAATTCAAATTCGATTCAATACCAAGCATTACATTATCATCAAGTACGTCTTCTGAGCAATAATTCAATTCGTTCTCTAACTTTCTTGATTTAATTCCATGAGTCTTCATAATTCTATTTGATCCAATCCTCGAAACCATCTCGTTCATTTTAATCCCAAACGATTCGTCCAACTTTCAAAATTATGTAACCAACATCCAAATTGTATCGTTTTATTCCATTCGCATCAATCGTCAAACTTTCTAGCGTACTCCACAAACAAAGTCATAAATCTAATACCTGCTGCCCTATTTCTATCATCGACTCAAGCGATACTCTAAATTCGATCACACCGGTTCATCTTACAGCATAGGGTCGTCTGCCTAACTACTAGGTCGACTCACAAGGTCATAGGTACACATACGAGTTCATGCTCATATCATGAAAATTCGTTGCACGACGCTCATATCATACAAACTTATTACTCAGTTGATAAACCAAGTTCCCTTCTAGGACTGATACAAGTTCAATAATGGGACACACCCAAACATAGCCTAAAACACAAGTACATGCATATGCCTACATATATACATTAGTGGCAATTTCACAAACACTTAAGGTGTAAAGGTAAAATACCTATGATACATATCCAACCCAAGTGCTAAAACCCACGCTCCTCCACAATTAACATTTATAGAAGCTAATTATATTATAATATAACTATAGTAACTTGCTATAATGATAATTGAGGAGTAATTGCACAATTCACACAAAATTAGCCCCGTATCACAAGATATCGCATCGTATCATAAAATACCATGATACGGCCTACACATATCTATTTATAGATACGTACCTAGTCCCACATTCCCGATCTAAGTCTAATTAGATCTAATTAGTCTTATGACACACAATTGATGTGTCAATCTCATAATTCCCCCAAAATATACACAAATCACCATATAGAATTCACAATACATAACCAATTGATCTAGAACTTGTTCCTATAGGTAGTCCTATATCATGGGGTGATTCCTAAGGGTCAAATGCATGATTTAGAAGGTAGAATAAAAAAAATTCAAAATTTATTAATTAGGAGATTGATTTCCAATAAAAACTTAAGTAGACTCGATCCAGACAGGAGCTCTCTACCAATGTTCCTCCTTCTTGTGCTCCTTGCTTCTCCAAGCTCCAAAGCTCTTCTAATGGTGAAAGTGAAAGAAAAATGCAAATGAATCGATGGTGAATTGATGGAGGAATCAGAGAATTAGGGATCTACGAATTGGAAATCTCAAAATAAAGGAGTAAATGAAGAGGAAAGAGAGAAAAGACCTCCCTATAGGGGCCGGCCACTTCCCCCTTCTCCAAGCAACCTTGCATTGTCTAATTTGTCCCCCTATATTTTATTATGAAGAATAATTAATGAGGGCTAAAATGGGGAGTCTCTACACTAATGCAAATTACTCTAAACTCTTTCATTAATTAGAGACAAAGGATTTAATGGGCATAGTCCATGTTGGGTTCACTAGTTGTCATGACAAGTCTAATTGGGTTCACAAGTGTCAAGTCCAATTAACTAAACTAGCCTACTAATTATAAATAAATAATACAAAGCACCAAATAATTATATAGCACACTAAATAATATTTAATTCCTAAAAGTAAAATAACTAGGCTAAATTACTAAATTACCCCTACTTGGAAAAGTGAGGGTGCCAATCCTACCCACCTTAAAAAAAATTGCCCTCAAAATTTAAGGAAGAAACTATCTACAAAAAGTAATCACAACAAGCAAGAAAGAATTTTACCTCACAGCTCAAACAGATAATGATATCGCTCGCACATATCGGCCTCTCACTCCCAGGTGGACTCCCCTGGCGAGTGATGCCTCCACGTAACGTGTACCAAAGGAATCGCCTGGTTCAACAGAACCTTCTCCCTGCGATCCAGAATCTCCACGGGCTGCTCTAGATAACTGAGAGTAGAACCAACCTCGATCTTCGAGTGATCCAATACATGACTAGGATCTACCATGTACCATCTCAGCTATGATACGTGGAACACGTTGTGCACTCCCTCCAGTGCAGGCGGCAAGCCTAGTCTGTAAGCCACTGCACCGACCCTCGCTAGAATACTGAAGTGTTCGATATACCGTGGACTAAGCTTCCCGCCTCCACCAAAGCAAATCGTGCCCCGTGTTAAAGAAATCCTCAAGAATACCAGATCGCCAATATAGAACTGTAAACACCCTAAATTTCAGAAATAAGATTTATACAATTTTTCCCGTATTTTTGGTGTTCTTCTGGAATTTATAGCAAAGGTAATTGTGGGTTAAATAATTTTAAGTGTGGCTTAATGGAGTCAAAATATTCTGGAAGTAAAAATTTATTGTGTATAATGGAGAACCGGACGCATGGCATTTTTCGGTGAATTTATTGGACTCCGGAGCAACGAATCGAGGACCTTTAGCTAATTGGATTGTGAACCAGACCCAAATTCGAATCAACCCGACCCGCTGTAAACCCTAGGCGGCCGCCAGCACTGTAGCAGCCTATAAGACCCTCCTCGTTTTCCGTGCTAAGCCATCTGAACCCTAGCCGCTCATCCCCATCGCCGTCGACCCCTACCTACCTCCAGTCTATCCACCGCCCGACCTCACGACTCGCCGCCCACGCCGCGAGTCCCGCCCGACTTCCCCAGGACCCCCTCGGCTCCAGCGTCGAACACCCCAACCCGCCATACTCCTCCGCCTCATCCCCCTCTGATCGACCCCGACGGAACCACCGCACCACCGGCCCGTACTCTCCTCCCCCAACCATCCCGCGGGCAGCACAGCGGCCGCCGGCCTGTGTTTCCCCCCCGACCGTTCTGCTGTGCAGCGCAGCCCCCACCGGCCGCGTTTTTCCCCGTCGTCGGCTGTCCAGCGCCCTCAGCCGGAACCTCTGCCTCCCCATCGCCTCCGGCGACGCCGCCCTAGCCCGACCTCGCCGACCCAGAGCCCGGATCCCTCCGGCGAAGCCCCCGCCTCTGTCTCAATCAGAACCCTAGAGTAGCAGCAGACACGGACACGGGAATTCTGAACCAGGACACGGAATTGACGCGTGGACACTTGGAATTCAGCAGTCGCGAAGCCCTGTTCAGGTACTGATTTCTTCCGCCCCGCAACTCCAATTTCGATTCCGTCAGTTGCTATGCGTAGACTGTATAACCCTCTCGGTGCCCGTGCAACTCGCTCGGTGCATCGCGTCTTGTAGTGATCGTACACCGCGATCCAAAACAGGAAAAAACAACGCCCTGTTTCACCCCGGAACTGAGTCCGCCCCGCCAATCGGGACGACTTGGTCGCACGCGGTCTTTACCAAACTGTGCGCGACGTTGATACGGTCGTGTGGGTTTTCGCAGAAGTCGATTCGGAGGTGCGTGCACCCCGGAATCAACGCGTATCCGCCGACGACACCCCGTATCCGTCGATTCTGGAACACGCTGTAACTTCGTGTACACACGTCGGATCGAGACGAAACTTGCGCCATCGGATCCGTAGTAATACGCTGGTCCTGTGAGCCAAGTTTGGTTCGATTCTGAGGACGTTGACAAAATCACGTATCGTGGGCCCCACCGGCTCCACTTGACGGGTGATTTTGTGACCGGCTCATCGGAATCCAATTCTGGAAGTTCCGTTGGGTTCGTATCATCGTTCCTGACTTGTAGACACTGAGTTTGCGGAATTTGGAGACCTTTGACCCTGACCCGCTTTTCGGTGCAAAGTGGGCCCACATATGGAACCCGCTTTGGCCCGAAAATGACCTTTTGCCCCTGTGTCCAAATTGGACGTAAGGACAGGCATTTCCAGCTACTTGACATCTTCTGAGACTGTTGGTGATATTTATTACAGCTTTTGGAGTAGTTCCTACCGGATCCACAGATACCAGGACAGTTGTTGATATTCGGACATCAGGCAAGTGTACCTTGCCAATCTATGCAGCTTAGTTATTTATTTTCCTTGCTATATATATATTGCTGTGCATGCTTAACCTAGGACCGTGTGACGTACTTAGCGTCCGATTATCAGTCGGGTGCCGACACTGTACGCAGTGTTGGGTACGGTCATCTAGAGATGGACATCCGTGACACTTTATATTCTCGTACTTGTCTTATCAAGTACCATATGACCCAGGACACTTGACACTATTCATGAGACAGGATTTTCCCGAGATATTCGTGGTGATTCTGTATAGGATACAGGACATGGACATTATATTATTAGATACTTATGACTGGTTGCATTTAGCTATGATCGCGCTTGACATGGGCATGAGACGTTGTGGTCATGATACGCGTGGTTACATTGGGTGGGGAGAGACACACAGGCTACAGGCTGTATTTATGTATATCTTCTATTATTGAGAGGTCGCAGGTTCTCGTAGCAGAGCCTGACCCACTACCGGTTATTACCGCTACCGGCTCCCCGACACAGAGCTTGTAGTGGCTCAGCCTGAGACTAGTGATGCTCTCACTTGCATTGACACTTAGATGGTTACATACTTACCCATTGTTCATTTAGTTATATACTTGCTGCACTGCTTACCTGTATTTATTGGCATGTTCTTTCTTGTACCTTGCTATGTCCCCTGAGGACCTGGATCCGGATTTTGTTCCCCAGATTTTACAGACGTGGTTTATCCCGAGATCTACGGGACTGGAGCAGGAGCTGATCCAGGAGTCGTACCACCATCTGAGGATGAGGTCTTAGCTGAAGACTTCTCTTGAGCATCCATGTTCATGCTCAGCTTTCATTTATTTATTTCAGTCTTTTATATTCTGGTCTGTTGAACCATTGTACTAGATATTTATCGGGTTGTTCCCCGAAGTACTTTGTGAGATTTGCTGATGATTTACATTCCTTATTTATTCTGTGGATCATGTTTTATATCTTGTGTGGATGAGATTAGTTGTGCCATGATTGTCGTAGACTTGTTTTACAGCTTAAGTATGCCCTGATGGATCCATTATATTGAGTTGGCCCATCGGTGCGTACTGCTGGCCGTTGCCACGCGTCTGGTCCCACGGTATTTTGGGACTGGGGCGTGACATGGTTTTTGTGGTGGCCCATGCAGGTCTACGACTAAATAGTTCGGTTTCAACTTAGGGACCGGACCAGCCTGCCCTAAGGATAGTATAAACTATAGGAACTCATCCATTATTTAACCATTTGTTGAACTCTATATCGATCTCGAAATTTGTTACTTGAACTGCATCCTGTATTGATTCCTCTGAGCGTTCTCATAGTTTATCTTTTGATTTCAGAGCAATGGATTCCGAGAACAGAGAGGATATTCCTTTGGAGACGCCACACGGCGCTGTGGTTACTTATAGAGACGGAGTGACACCAGGGGATGGTGGACAAGCATCGCAGAGTGATCAAACCGGGCAGCCTAATCCAAGGTTCCGGAGAGATGATATTCCACCACCACCTCAGTTCACTCCCCAGGTGCCAGTATTCCCGTCAGGACAAGCCATGGACGGACAGCAAATGTTCCAGATGATGTATGCTATGATGCAAGCACAGCAACAGATTCAGCAAGAGGCCCATCGGCAGGAGGCCGAGTATCTGAGGACCAGCCTGGTATCCGCATTGGAGCAGGCAAATCCGCCAGTAAGGCGAACATCGACGGGATCTATCACCGACTTCCGTCATCTCAAGCCTCGCACATTTTCTGGTAAAGAAGGGCCAACGGAAGTTCATGAGTGGCTCACCAACATTCAGCATCAGTTGGAAGCCGCTGAACTTCCAAGAGAGAAGTGGATGACTGCAGTCAGAATGCAGTTGACTGATAATGCGCATCACTGGTGGTTAGCAGAAGAAAGGAGGCTTGGACAGGACCGAGTCACCTGGGAAGAGTTCTCCAGACTCTTCCAAGAGATGTACATTCCAGCCATTGCACGGTCAGAGCTCAGAGACAGGTTCAACCGCCTTATCCAAGGCAGCATGTCAGTAGAGGAATACAATGCGGAATTTATTCGCCTGAGCCGCTTTGCCCCAACACTGATTTCAACAGAGGAAGAAAAAGCAGAGAAGTTCTTTGACGGCTTGAAGTTCGAACTTCAGAAAGTGATTGGAACGGTAGCACCTACCTCTTACACCGATGTCCTTGCAGCAGCCCGACGCTTGGAGCGCGTCACCAGGAGGGAATCTAATTTGAAGAGGCCTATCACATCAGCACAATCCAGGCCAGCACATGGGGATTCAGCAAAGCGAGCCCAAAGGGGTATGCCAGATAGAGCAGCACAGAGAGACAGACCTCTTCCTACTTGTCACCACTGCGGCAAGGTAGGACACATTGAGAAGGAATGCCGGCGTAAATTGGGACTATGTTTGAGCTGCGGATCCAACCAGCACTTTTCCAGGGACTGTACTGAGCGCCGGGACGGAGCACCAAGACTAGCATTACCTGCACCACGACCAGCTTATCCAGCAGCAGGAGGCCAGCAGACAGGAGTTGGTGGGGTCAGACCACCAGCCCCAGGAGGGAATCAGCAGAGACCACCACTGGCACCACAGGCAGCCTTATTTCAGCAGGCTCAGCAGCAGCAGAGAGGTCCAGCTCAGGGACGGGCACAGGCTTTCCCATTAGCTGTTGAGGAGGAGGCTACAGCAGGCGAAGTCATCGCAGGTACTATTTTAGTAGCTTCATTACCTGCAGTAGCATTATTTGATTCTGGAGCATCGCATTCATTTATAGCAGCTAGCTTTGTAGCCACCCATAGAGTAGCTACCGCACCCCTTCCGAAGATGAAGAGGATTCTTACGGGAGGCGGTATTATTCCGGTTAGTGATGTCTGTAGATCATGTTCTGTAGTAGTTTGTGGCCGAGAAATGCGAGCTCAATTTCTGATATTCTCCATGCCGGATTATGACGTCGTACTTGGTATGGACTGGTTAAGACAGTACCATGCGACTCTTGATTGTCGGCTTGGGAAGGTTATATTTAGACCGCCAGGACATCCAGAATTTGAGTTTCTCCGAGGAGCAGTAGAGCAAGGAGTTCAGCCTACCCTTAGGGTATTATCTGTAGAAGAGGAGACAGGTTACCCAAGAGTCATATCAGAATTTGTGGACGTATTTCCTGATGATCTTCCAGGTTTACCGCCTGATCGGGAAATAGAATTCACAATAGACTTAACTCCAGGAGCAGAGCCAATCACTTCATCGGTTTATCGGCTAGCACCTAAGGAGTTAGTGGAGTTGAAGGAACAGGTAGATGATCTTTTGGAGAAGGGTTTCATTCGCCCCAGTGTTTCACCTTGGGGAGCACCCATCTTATTTGTGCCGAAGAAGGATGGAACAGTACGGTTGTGCATTGATTACCGGGCACTGAATGCCGTGACCATCAAGAACAGGTATCCCTTACCACGCATTGATGATCTATTCGATCAATTGAGTGGTGCAAGGGTATTCTCGAAGATTGACCTTAGATCCGGCTATCATCAGATCAAGGTGAGGAAGGAAGACATCCCGAAGACAGCTTTCAGGACGAAGTATGGGCATTATGAGTTCTTGGTGATGCCGTTTGGTTTAACCAATGCGCCAGCAGTGTTTATGAGTTTGATGAACAGAGTCTTTCATCAATTCTTGGATAAATTCGTAGTGGTATTCATTGACGACATTCTCATATATTCCAAGAGCCCTGAAGAGCACGAGGAGCATCTCAGAATCGTGTTAGAGACCTTGAGGCAGGAGAAGTTATATGCCAAGCTCAGTAAGTGTGAGTTCTGTATGGACAAAGTGCCTTTCTTGGGACACATCATATCAGGAGAAGGACTTTCAGTGGATCCAGAGAAAGTTGCGGCGATAGAGACTTGGCCTACACCTACATCAGTAGCAGAGGTGAGAAGTTTTCTAGGACTTGCGGGATATTACCGAAGGTTCGTAGAAAATTTCTCAAGGATTGCAGAACCAATGACGAAGCTGACACGAAAGGACCAGGAATTTATATGGACAGAAGACTGCCAGAAGGCTTTTGAAGAACTAAAGAGAAGGTTAACAACAGCACCTGTCTTGACTCTTCCTTCAGGGTCAGGAGGTTTTGTTGTTTACAGTGATGCATCAGGCAGTGGACTAGGATGTGTTTTGATGCAACATGGCAAAGTCATTGCTTACGCGTCGAGACAGTTGAAGGACCACGAGAAGAACTACCCCACGCACGATCTGGAGCTAGCAGCAGTGATATTTGCATTGAAGATATGGAGGCACTACCTTTATGGAGAGAGGGTAGAAATCTTTACTGATCACAAGAGTCTGAAGTATGTGTATACTCAGAAGGAGCTTAACATGAGACAGAGACGCTGGCTAGAACTAATGGTGGATTTTGACATAGATCTGCAGTATCATCCGGGAAAGGCGAATGTTGTTGCAGATGCACTCAGCAGGAAGCCTACGGCGTATTTCTTGACGATGCAGCCCGAGTTATTGAAGGATTTACAGGAGCTACAGATAGAGGTTATCGTACCAGGACAGAATGGCTTGATGGCTAACCTTGAGGTTCAGTCATCACTAGTGGAGAAGATTAAAGAAGCATTGCCCACCGATGCTAGATTCCGAAGACTCAAAGAAAGGACAGAAGCAGGTATTCAGACAGGACTTCGCATTCATGAGGACGGGACATTGAGGTTTGGAAACCGCCTGTATGTTCCAAATGGAGAATTGAGACAAGAGTTAATGACTGAAGCGCATAGCTCTATGTACTCTGTTCACCCAGGAGGAACCAAGATGTATCGGGACTTGAGACAGTATTACTGGTGGCATGGAATGAAGAGAGAGATCGCAAGATTTGTGGCCAAATGCTTAGTCTGCCAGCAAGTAAAGGCCGAGCATCAGAGAACTGCAGGTATGTTACAACCGCTCCCGATACCGGAATGGAAGTGGGAGCACATCACGATGGACTTTGTCACAGGATTTCCGAAGAGCCCCAGCGGAAGAGATGCAGTTTGGGTGATCGTGGATCGACTCACTAAATCGGCACGCTTCTTGCCATTTAGAGTTGGACAGTCCACAGAGGTACTAGCTGACATGTATATGCGACAAATCGTCAAATTACATGGAGTACCTGTTAGTATTGTATCGGATCGAGATTCGAGATTTACATCTCATTTCTGGAGGAGCATGCAAGAGAGTCTGGGCACCAGACTCAAATTCAGCACGGCATATCACCCGCAGACAGATGGACAATCGGAGCGCACCATTCAGATATTGGAGGACATGTTGAGATCATGTATGCTAGATTTCGGAGGATCTTGGGAAGATCATTTGCACTTAGTAGAGTTCTCCTACAATAACAGTTATCAGGCCAGCATCCAGATGGCGCCATTCGAAGCTTTATACGGAAGGAAGTGCAGATCACCAGTGTGTTGGAGTGACGTTGGTGAACGTCAACTACTGGGTCCAGAATTGGTAACGCAGACGGTGGAGAAGGTAAAGCAGATACAGAATCATCTACGAGCAGCTCAGGACAGACAGAAGCATTGGGCAGATACACACAGGCGTCCCCTAGAGTTCAAGGAAGGAGATCACGTGTTCTTGAGGATTTCGCCCACTCGTGGTACTATCAGATTCGGGAGCAGAGGCAAGCTGAGCCCAAGGTATATTGGGCCATTTGACATTCTAGAGCGCGTTGGTGAGGTGGCTTATCGCCTTGCATTACCTCCATCCTTAGAGGGAGTGCATGACGTATTCCACGTCTCACAGTTGCGAAGATACGTGACCGACCCAAGTCACGTAGTCGATCATTCAGAGATCGCAGTAGGCCCGAGCTTGAGATATGAGGAACAACCAGTTGGCATCCTCGACGTCAGTGAGAAGACATTGCGGGGACAGACAATCAGACTGGTCCGAGTAGCATGGAAACATCATTCACCAGGCGAATCGACTTGGGAACGAGAAGATAGTATGCGTCAGCGATACCCCCACTTGTTTGAGGAGGCAGTTGCAAATTAAGCAACCTTGTACTTCCATGACTTTTCTTTAGTAGCTCATTCTTGATTGCGAGGACGCAATCCTTTTAAGGAGGGAAGATTGTAAACACCCTAAATTTCAGAAATAAGATTTATACAATTTTTCCCGTATTTTTGGTGTTCTTCTGGAATTTATAGCAAAGGTAATTGTGGGTTAAATAATTTTAAGTGTGGCTTAATGGAGTCAAAATATTCTGGAAGTAAAAATTTATTGTGTATAATGGAGAACCGGACGCATGGCATTTTTCGGTGAATTTATTGGACTCCGGAGCAACGAATCGAGGACCTTTAGCTAATTGGATTGTGAACCAGACCCAAATTCGAATCAACCCGACCCGCTGTAAACCCTAGGCGGCCGCCAGCACTGTAGCAGCCTATAAGACCCTCCTCGTTTTCCGTGCTAAGCCATCTGAACCCTAGCCGCTCATCCCCATCGCCGTCGACCCCTACCTACCTCCAGTCTATCCACCGCCCGACCTCACGACTCGCCGCCCACGCCGCGAGTCCCGCCCGACTTCCCCAGGACCCCCTCGGCTCCAGCGTCGAACACCCCAACCCGCCATACTCCTCCGCCTCATCCCCCTCTGATCGACCCCGACGGAACCACCGCACCACCGGCCCGTACTCTCCTCCCCCAACCATCCCGCGGGCAGCACAGCGGCCGCCGGCCTGTGTTTCCCCCCCGACCGTTCTGCTGTGCAGCGCAGCCCCCACCGGCCGCGTTTTTCCCCGTCGTCGGCTGTCCAGCGCCCTCAGCCGGAACCTCTGCCTCCCCATCGCCTCCGGCGACGCCGCCCTAGCCCGACCTCGCCGACCCAGAGCCCGGATCCCTCCGGCGAAGCCCCCGCCTCTGTCTCAATCAGAACCCTAGAGTAGCAGCAGACACGGACACGGGAATTCTGAACCAGGACACGGAATTGACGCGTGGACACTTGGAATTCAGCAGTCGCGAAGCCCTGTTCAGGTACTGATTTCTTCCGCCCCGCAACTCCAATTTCGATTCCGTCAGTTGCTATGCGTAGACTGTATAACCCTCTCGGTGCCCGTGCAACTCGCTCGGTGCATCGCGTCTTGTAGTGATCGTACACCGCGATCCAAAACAGGAAAAAACAACGCCCTGTTTCACCCCGGAACTGAGTCCGCCCCGCCAATCGGGACGACTTGGTCGCACGCGGTCTTTACCAAACTGTGCGCGACGTTGATACGGTCGTGTGGGTTTTCGCAGAAGTCGATTCGGAGGTGCGTGCACCCCGGAATCAACGCGTATCCGCCGACGACACCCCGTATCCGTCGATTCTGGAACACGCTGTAACTTCGTGTACACACGTCGGATCGAGACGAAACTTGCGCCATCGGATCCGTAGTAATACGCTGGTCCTGTGAGCCAAGTTTGGTTCGATTCTGAGGACGTTGACAAAATCACGTATCGTGGGCCCCACCGGCTCCACTTGACGGGTGATTTTGTGACCGGCTCATCGGAATCCAATTCTGGAAGTTCCGTTGGGTTCGTATCATCGTTCCTGACTTGTAGACACTGAGTTTGCGGAATTTGGAGACCTTTGACCCTGACCCGCTTTTCGGTGCAAAGTGGGCCCACATATGGAACCCGCTTTGGCCCGAAAATGACCTTTTGCCCCTGTGTCCAAATTGGACGTAAGGACAGGCATTTCCAGCTACTTGACATCTTCTGAGACTGTTGGTGATATTTATTACAGCTTTTGGAGTAGTTCCTACCGGATCCACAGATACCAGGACAGTTGTTGATATTCGGACATCAGGCAAGTGTACCTTGCCAATCTATGCAGCTTAGTTATTTATTTTCCTTGCTATATATATATTGCTGTGCATGCTTAACCTAGGACCGTGTGACGTACTTAGCGTCCGATTATCAGTCGGGTGCCGACACTGTACGCAGTGTTGGGTACGGTCATCTAGAGATGGACATCCGTGACACTTTATATTCTCGTACTTGTCTTATCAAGTACCATATGACCCAGGACACTTGACACTATTCATGAGACAGGATTTTCCCGAGATATTCGTGGTGATTCTGTATAGGATACAGGACATGGACATTATATTATTAGATACTTATGACTGGTTGCATTTAGCTATGATCGCGCTTGACATGGGCATGAGACGTTGTGGTCATGATACGCGTGGTTACATTGGGTGGGGAGAGACACACAGGCTACAGGCTGTATTTATGTATATCTTCTATTATTGAGAGGTCGCAGGTTCTCGTAGCAGAGCCTGACCCACTACCGGTTATTACCGCTACCGGCTCCCCGACACAGAGCTTGTAGTGGCTCAGCCTGAGACTAGTGATGCTCTCACTTGCATTGACACTTAGATGGTTACATACTTACCCATTGTTCATTTAGTTATATACTTGCTGCACTGCTTACCTGTATTTATTGGCATGTTCTTTCTTGTACCTTGCTATGTCCCCTGAGGACCTGGATCCGGATTTTGTTCCCCAGATTTTACAGACGTGGTTTATCCCGAGATCTACGGGACTGGAGCAGGAGCTGATCCAGGAGTCGTACCACCATCTGAGGATGAGGTCTTAGCTGAAGACTTCTCTTGAGCATCCATGTTCATGCTCAGCTTTCATTTATTTATTTCAGTCTTTTATATTCTGGTCTGTTGAACCATTGTACTAGATATTTATCGGGTTGTTCCCCGAAGTACTTTGTGAGATTTGCTGATGATTTACATTCCTTATTTATTCTGTGGATCATGTTTTATATCTTGTGTGGATGAGATTAGTTGTGCCATGATTGTCGTAGACTTGTTTTACAGCTTAAGTATGCCCTGATGGATCCATTATATTGAGTTGGCCCATCGGTGCGTACTGCTGGCCGTTGCCACGCGTCTGGTCCCACGGTATTTTGGGACTGGGGCGTGACAAGAACAAAACACAGCCTTCTGATCATCCAGAGCATCACGGATAAGCTTGGCGACAACGGCAGGAAACATCCGCTCGATCAACTCGGCCCGGTGCGGAGGATAGAAATACGTTTACTATAATAAATAATTTAGTAAGTTATATAATATGCATGAATTAGATGATTTATATAATATACTTTTACCTTGAAGTACGCAAACCAGAATGCCTTCCTCTCGTCCGGAGCTTCAGAGTAGTTGATCCAAGGGCCACCATAGTTGTCCCTCAGAAAGAGGCCCAGGCGTCTCTGAACTGACGATGGACGATATCTATACAGAGATAATTATTTTGATCAAAAAAATCAATATATGATGAATAAAGAAATACACGATATATATGATGCTAAACCATCTAATTGACTTACTTTGTACCGTTGGTCCAAATCTCTGTCCTCGTCTCCTCCGGAGGTGCGCATAGAGGATCTAGCTGATGCTGGGACAACGTCAGCACGACCTCCTCCATATGCTCATCTGTCTCCATGGTTCCGTCAGCAGAAGGAATGCTGGATGAGGGAGTACTATCAGGCCTAGAACTACTCATCCTAGGAGTGATGCCACATAACGTCATCGCAGTCGAAGATGTGACTGATCGATATACTGGAGTACTAGGCAACGAGGATCCAAAACCAATAGTAGGCAGTACTGGATGAGCACTCTATCTACCTCGGGACCTGTCGAACCCTCCGCGTCATCCAGTCATACCTGATAACAACATATGATGAATAAAGAAATACACAATTATATAGTACATTCTACAGTCAAAATATTATGCATATCTCACAGCATTCATAGAATTGTACAGTAAATAACTAGTGGTATCACAAGTCTAAATAGATAGTACATTCTACAGTCAAAATATAACACATATCTTCATCAAAATAGTATATTCTATAGTCAAAATATAGTATATTCTACAGGCAAAATATTTTATTTTCAATCATCTTAAGAAAATTTATCTTATTCGCCTTCCTCGTTCTCATCTTCCTATTTCTCCTCGTCTTCACTTTCATCTACTTCATCTTCGTCTTTGTCTTCCTCTTCGGATAATTCTACATCTTCTACTTTATTACTCGTGTAAAGATTAACTTTCGTTGAGTCCACATCTATAATATTTGTTACAAGAGGTAGCTCGTCCTCCTGATAAGCTATTTCGTCAATGTCAAAAGTATTTCTAGCTTTAGTCTTGCATACTGCCCACCAATTCGACCTCGCTGTCCCCCGTTAGGATAAGTTGTGAAGTACACGAGCTGAGCCTGACTTGATAGGAAAAATACTTCGTAGCCATGATATCTACGCTTGCAGTTTATATCCACAAGGCCATGCTTGTCAATTTTCCAACCTTGATCTTGAATTAGATCGAACCATTCACACTTGAATAACACGATATTAGCAGGTTCTGTGCCATAATTATATGTCAACTCTACAATCTCTCGTAAGATGCTTAAGAAATCATTGTCTGGATCGACGTTTTTGTAGTTCGAAGATTTGATACACAAACAACTGTTTTTCGTGAAATCAAGATCTAGAAAACTGTCTCTGATAGGAGCATTTGTTGACTTGAACCTAAACCCAATCAAACAGAAACTTGGCCATATTCTAATGGTAGTAATTGGTCCCTTGGCTAGAGTTCTAATAGATTCAGCCTCGGGTGTTATTAGACGATCGACATAAATATCAAAGTAGCGATAGTAAGTTATTTATTTTGCAAGTGCATAAATAAAAAGTAATTACCAAGCTCCTTACATATGCGCTCAACCAAGAAGGAAATTGGCATCTCATTTCTTGTTCTACTTCTTCGTCTGTTATGTAGGGTCTAACCGACCTCAACTCATTATTATATGTGCTGAAAAATAATGAAGCAACTGCTAATTAGTAGCATAATAGTAGCTTATACTATTATATTAAAATAATATAAATGTGGACGTATTAATTACTTACCCCTCTAGCTTCTCCACTTCATCCTCGTCGCAATTGAGTAATATATACAACTGAGCAGCCCTTAGCTCGTCGTCATTCAAATATCTCTTCTTCCTTTTTTCCGAAGGCTTTCCGGACGCATTGAATACTTTAAGTATTGCATCATTAGATTCCTGATATCCATCGTCGTTTCTCAGAGCTCTCGTCCTATTAGTAGCAATATGAGGTTTGAAATACGTTGAGCAAAAGTTTATAATCTCCTCGAGAACATAAGCTTCACAAATAGAGCCCTCAACATGTGCCTTATTTTTCTCCTTTCTCTTCAGTTGATTCAGATGTCGCTCGAAGGGGTACATCCACCGATAACCGACAGGACCACCAACACATGCCTCATAGGAAAGATAAATTGGCAAATGCTCCATAGAGTCAAAGAATCCAGGAGGAAACACATTCTCGAGCTTACATAGTGTTACCGTAATGTCCTTCTCTTGCTTATCTAGACGATCGACGAGCAACTTAGTAGAACAAAGATCTCTGAAGAATATATTGAGTTCTGTCAATGGATCCCAAATAACATGCGGTAAGAATTCCTGAAATGTAATCAGAATTAACCTCTCCATGAATACGTGACAATCGTGGCTCTTCATACCCGCTAGTTTGTTCTCCTTGAGGTTGACGCATCTTCTCAAGTTCGACACGTACCCGTCTGGAAACTTTAGACCCTGAATCCACCTACAAAGTCTCTCTTTATCCTCTTTCTCCAGTAAGAAAACTGACTTAGGCTGCTTTAACTTTCCATTCCTCTCCTCTATCAAATGTAACGCAGGACGTCTACATATTCTTCTAAGTCCAACCTGGCCTTCGGATTATCTTTCGTCTTCCCCTTTACCTCCATTATAGTATTAATTATATTATCAAATATATTCTTCTCGATATGCATGACATCAAGGTTATGTCTGATCAGATTGGTGCTCAAATATGGCAGATCCCAGAATATACTCTTCATCCAGTTATGGGTGCGACCAAATCCGTCACACTTGTACCCCCTAGCAGGCTCTTCGATAGCACTTGGTAAATCTTTTATCTCTTTCCATATCGTGTATCCGGGCCACATTGGCGGTGGATTGTCCTTCAATAAAATGCCCGCACAAAAAACATTCTTGTTCCTCCAGTACGGATGATCCTTCGACAAAAATTATCGATGACAATCGAAGAAGCACGGTTTGCCTCCGTGTTTCAAACAGAAAGCCTTAGTATGGTCCATGCAATACGGATATGAGAGACGACCATGTGTGCTCCATCCCGATAATATTCCATAGGCCGAAAAGTCGTTGATGGTCCACATAAGTGCTGCCCTCATCTGAATATTCTGCTTTTTAGAAATATTGTACGTGTTGGCACCTACTTACCACAGCTGATTCAACTCATCTATCAAAGGCTGTAAATACACATCGATATTCCTCTTCAGATTATTCAGACCCGGGATAATAACGGTTAGGAACATATACGGAGTCTTCATGCACATCCAAGGTGGTAGATTGTACGGAGTAACGATCACAGGCCAACATAAATACTGGGAGCCCAAAAGTCCAAATGAGGTAAAACCATCAAAGGAGAGCCCCAATCTGATATTACGCGGATCCGAAGCAAAATCAGGATACTCTCGATCAAAGTGCTTCCATGCTTCTCCATCGGATAGATGATCCAATACTCCTTCGATCTATTTTTGCCTGTGCCAACTCATATTTTCTGCAGTCTCCTTAACCATAAACAATCTCTGCAGCCGCAGCTTCAAAGGCAAGTAGTGCATCGAATCGATAGACTTCCTTGCACCGATAGACTTTCCTCTACCAGTGGCCTTGTAGCGATCAGCACCACAGAATTTGTATGCATCTTCATCCTTGTCATCTTTGTAGTACAACATACACCCATTGCGACATGCATCAATTTTTTTGTATCCCATCTAGAGCGATCTCACCATCCTCTTAGATCGGTAGAAGTCTTTAAGCAACTTTGCACCCTCAGGCAAGATCTCTATAATCAAATCCATCAGTCGGTTATAACATTCTTGCGACATGTTTAAATTAGACTTGATGCTCAACAATCTTGTAACCACCTCCAACGGTGAATGATCCTCACAACCAGGATATAATAGAGTCCTTGCATTCTCCAGCAACTCCATAAACTTTGCAGCATCGACATTCGGTGCCTCCTCAGCTGCATCATGATTGTCCAGATTGAAACTAGGTCCCGTCGCATCAAAAACCATGTTAACCCACCTGTCGTCATAAGCAGCGTGGTCGTGGAGATCCATATACGACTCCACATAAGGCTCTGACTCACTACTAGAAAAAGCGCTATTAGCGACGTATTTTAGCGACGTCAAAATAAACGTCGCTAATAATATATAATTAGCGACTCCTTATAAAAACGTCGCTAGGCGTCGCTAAATGGCGACATTTAGCGACGTTTAGCGACTTTTATTAAGATTTTAAAAGCTAAGTCGCTATAATTTAAATAAAGGTCGCTAAACGTCGCTAATATGTCTAATTTAGCGACGTTTAGCGACGTATATAGCGACCTTTTTATTAAAAATATTTAGCAACGTGTTTAGCGACGTCAATGACGTCGCTAAAATTTAAATTAGCGATGTTTTACTTGGACGTCGCTAAACGTCGCTAAAATTTGGTTAATTAGGGCTCGGTTTCATTTTTCCCCATCTGCTGAAAATTCGAAAAGAGAAAAACTCCCCCCCCCCTCCCCCGCGCTCCGTCGACCGGCTCTCCACCCTATTCCGGTAAACCCTACTCTCTCTCTCTCTCTCTCTCTCTCTCTCTCTCTCTCTCTCAGGACACATGTGACATTGACACAAACACTACACACACAGACACTGACACAGACACAGACACGGCACACACACACACTGACACAGACACTGATGAGGACCTAGGGTTAGGGTTAGGGTTAGGTTTGTTGACATGGGGTTAGGGTTAGGGTTAGGGCCGACTGGCCCAAGTCTACGAGAGAGGTAACAGCAGCAGTGAGCACTGCTTACTAGCTTTGATTATCAAATAAAATAAATTGATTATCAATTCGGTTCTGTTTCGGTTATAGATAATTTATTTCAGCTTTGGGTTTTTAAAATTTTTACTTATTCGATTTTTATTATTTCGGTGTTGAAACCGAATAACCCGAACGCCCACCCCTAGCTAGACCTGACAATTGGACCGGGATGACCAGCCCGGCACGAATCCGGCCCGCAAAACCCTGTCCGAATTATCGTGGGCTCGGCCCGGCCCGACCCAATATATAGGGACGTGTCGGACCTCATATCTCGGCCCATAAGAGAGGTCCGGCCCCGAAGCCCAGGCTCGTTCCGACCCAAGGCACAGCTCGGCCCGGCCCGACACGCTGCTGCTTGCTAGCCTGATCGACAACCTGGTTTATACTATTTGATGTATTATACACATCCATGTATTACATAGTCCTACGCCAATCTATGGGATTTGGTATGCATACAATCTGCCAAGTTCTTGTATATAGATTGAAACAAATGGATTGTGAATCTCCAAGACAAATATGAAGCAAGAACTTGCAGTGTGTTATTTTTTTGTGCTATGTTTACATATCCCAAAGTAGAGAAGTTCATCCGAGAGAGCATACCATCTGTGTTGTTTCTCCCGGAAACAAATGCGCTCCCAACCATCTCCTATGCACATTCAACCCTACACTTCATAATTTAAAAATAAAATGTTAGTTGTTCTTCAATCTCTACTTTGAAGTCCTTGTAGGGTTCACGGAATCCCAAGTCCGATCCGGTCCGGCTCGGTCCAGTCTGAAACTCACTGTGCCGTGGGTCACGTGTCGAACTGGACTTAGATTTTTACCCTTAGGTCCGGTCTCGGCCCACTCGACAGCTCTACTCCTAGCTATGGCATATTTTCATAGAGCAATAGCCCGTGTACTTGGAAAACTTTTGATGCAAAAATTGTTCAAGCACCAGGTGCCTTAGTGCAATGCCATGACTGCTTTTCCCATAACGGACACTGACCTAGGAGTGTGGTTGGGGGCAGCTACAGTTCTATAGTATGACACACTATTTGTAGTGTTGACTGCACACTTATAGTGCAGTTCATAGTACTATGGGGTTGGGGGCAGCTGCAGTTTTGATAAATGAAAATATGTATTATATCAGTTATGATTTTTATAGTACGGTTAATTTTGCATGTAATGATTTATATGATAGCTTATGTCAATTTTGCAGAAGTTTCTAGAAATGGATATGAATTACTATCTGCGTCATCGTTCGTGGATGTACAACCGTCATCCTGATGACATGTGCGGTGTGCGGGATGAATTCATTGAGGGTGTACAGCAGTTCCTGCAGTTCGCAAAGGCGTTCCCTCAATACATGGACGGTACCAAAATTAAGTGTCCGTGTGTGAGATGTCGCAACAGGAAATATCATCCTGAAGTGGAAGTTACATATCATTTATACTCGAAGGGCTTTACGCCGAATTACTATCAGTGGACCGCGCACGGAGAACTTGTATCTCTAGCATCGGAGTCGGAGCCCTATGTGGAGCCGTATATGGATGTCCAAGACCACGATGCTTACGACGACGGGTTGGTGAACATGGTTTATGATGCTGCGGGGCCTAGTTTCAATCCTGACAATTATGATGCGGCGGGACCTAGTTTCAATCCCGACAATTATGATGCAGCTGAGGAGGCACCGAATGCCGATGCTGCAAAGTTTATGGAGTTGCTTGAGAATGCAAGGACTCCACTATATCCTGGTTGTGAGGATCATTCACCGTTGGAGGTGGTTACAAGATTATTGAGCATCAAGTCCGATTTTAACATGTCGCAAGAATGCTATAATCGAGTGCTCGATTTGATTATAGAGATCTTGCCCGAGGGTGCAAAGTTGCCTAAAGACTTCTATCGATCTAAGAGGATGGTGAGATCGCTTTGGATGGGATACGAGAAAATCGATGCATGTCGCAACGGGTGCATGTTGTACTACAAAGACGACAAGGATGAAGATGCGTGCAGATTCTGTGGTGCTGATCGCTACAAGGCCACTGTTAGAGGAAAGTCTGTCGGTGCAAGGAAGCCTACCGATTCGATGCACTACTTGCCTTTGACGCCGCGGTTGCAGCGGTTGTTCATGGTTAAGGAGACTGCAGAAAACATGAGTTGGCACAGGCGAAAACAGATCGAAGGAGTATTGGATCATCCATCCGATGGAGAAGCATGGAAGCACTTTGATCGAGAGTATCCATATTTTGCCGAGGAAGCGCGTAATGTCAGATTGGGGCTCTGCTCTGACGGTTTTACCCCATTCGGACTTTCGGGCTCCCAGTATTCGTGTTGGCCTGTGATCGTCACTCCGTACAATCTACCGCCTTGGATGTGCATGAAGACTCCGTATATGTTCCTAACCGTTATTATCCCGGGTCCGAACAATCCGAAGAGGAACATCGATGTGTATTTACAGCCTTTGATAGATGAGTTGAATCAGCTGTGGGAAGTCGGTGCCAACACGTACGATGTTTCTAGAAAGCAGAATTTTCAGATGAGGGCAGCACTTATGTGGACCATCAACGACTTTCCGGCCTATGGAATGTTATCGGGATGGAGCACCCATGGTCGTCTCTCATGTCCGTATTGCATGGACCGTTCTCAGGCTTTCCGTTTGAAACACGGAGGCAAACCGTGCTTCTTCGATTGTCATCGACAATTTTTGCCGAACGATCATCCGTACCGGAGGAATCGGAATGCTTTTCGTGCGGGAGTTGTGGAGAAGGCCAATCCACCGCCAAGGTGGCCCGGATGCACGATATGGGAAGAGGTAAAAGATTTACCAAGTGCTATCCAAGAGCCTGCTAAGGGGTACAAGTGTGACGGATTTGGTCGCACCCATAACTGGACGAAGAGGAGTATATTCTGGGATCTGCCATATTGGAGCACCAATCTGATCAGACATAACCTTGATGTCATGCATATCGAGAAGAATGTGTTTGATAACATAATTAATACTGTAATGGATGTAAAGGGGAAGACGAAAGATAATCCGAAGGCGAGGTTGGACTTAGAAGACATATGTAGACGTCCTGCATTGCATTTGATAGAGGAGGGGAATGGAAAGTTAAAGCAACCTAAGTCAGTTTTCTCACTGGATAAAGAGGATAAAGGTAGACTTTGTAGGTGGATTCAGGGTCTAAAGTTTCCAGACGGGTACGTGTCGAACTTGAAAAGATGCGTCGACCTCAAGGAGAACAAACTAGTAGGTATGAAGAGTCACGATTGTCACGTATTCATGGAGAGGTTAATTCCGATTGCATTTCGGGAATTCTTACCGCAGGTCGTTTGGGACCCATTGGCAGAGCTGAGCATATTCTTCAGAGATCTTTGTTGTACTAAGTTGCTCGTCGATCGTCTAGAAAAGCAAGAGAGGGACATTGCGGTAACACTATGTAAGCTCGAGAAGGTGTTTCCTCCTGGATTCTTCGACTCTATGGAGCATTTGCCAATTCATCTTTCCTATGAGGCACGTGTTGGCGGTCCTGTCGGTTATCGGTGGATGTACCCCTTCGAGCGCCATCTGAATCACCTAAAGAGAAAGGTGAAAAATAAGGCACGGGTTGAAGGCTCTATTTGTGAAGCTTATGTTCTCGAGGAGATTACAAACTTTTGCTCGACGTATTTCAATCCGCATGTTGCTACTAATAGGACGAAAGCTCCCAGAAACGACGACGCATATCAGGAATCTAATGATGCAATACTCAAAGTATTCAATGCATCCGGAAAGCCCTCGGGAAAAATGAAGAAGAGATATTTGAATGACGATGAGCTAAGGGCTGCTCAATTGTATATATTACTCAATTGCGACGATGATGAAGTGGAGAAGCTAGAGGGGTAAGTAATTAACGTCCACGTTTACATCATCTCAATGTAATAGTATAAGATACTATTATGCTACTAATCAGCAGTTGCTTCATTGTTTTTCAGCACATATAATGATGAGTTGAGGTCGGTTAGGCCCTACATAACAGACGAAGAAGTAGAACAAGATATGAGATGCCATTTTCCTTCTTGGTTGAGCGCATATGTAAGATGCTTGGTAATTACTTTTTATTTCTGCACTTGCAAAACAAATAACTTACTATCGCTACTTTGGTATTTAGGTCGATCGTCTAATATCACCTGAGACTGAATCTATTAGGACTCTAGCCAAGGGACCAATTACTGCCGTAAAAATATGGCCAAGTTTCTGTGTGAATGGGTTCAGGTTCAAGTCAACAAATGCTCCTATTAGAGACAGCTTTCTGGATCTTGATTCCACGAAAAACAGTGGTTTGTGTATCAAATCTTCAAACTACAAAGACGTCAATCCGGGCAATGATTTTTTTGGCATCTTACGAGAGATTGTGGAGTTGACATATAATTATGGCCCAGAACCTGCTAATATCGTGCTATTCAGGTGTGAATGGTTCGATCCGATTCAAGATCAAGGTTGGAAAATTGACAAGCATGGCCTTGTGGATATAAACTACAAGCGTAGATATCAAGGCTACGAACCATTTGTCCTATCAAGTCAGGCTCAGCTCGTGTACTTCGCAACTTATCCTAGACGGGGGACAGCGAGGTCGGATTGGTGGGCAGTATGCAAGACTAAAGCTAGAAATACCTTTGACATTGACGAAATAGCTTATCAGGAGGACGATCTACCTCTTGTAACAAATATTGTAGATGTGGACTCAACGGAAGTTACTCATTACACGAGTAATAATGTAGAAGATGTAGAATTATCCGGAGAGGACGACGAAGTAGATGAAAGTGAAGACGAGGAAGAGGAAGAGCAGGACGAGGAAGGCGAACAAGATGAATTTTCTGAAGATGATTGAAAATATAAAATATTCCATGTAGAATGTAACTATATTTGGACTATAAATATTGCATGTAGAAGTAGATGTTGACATTAACGAATATATGTATTATATTTTGACTGTATAATACTTTGAGATATGTATCACATTCCGACTGTAGAATGTAGTATATATTTGTGTTTCTCTATATTCATCATATGTTGTTATCAGATATGACAGGACGACGCGGAGGATTCGGCAGGTCCCGAGGTAGACAGAGTGCCACTCCGGTACTGCCTACTGTTGGTTCCGGATCATCGTCGCCCAGTACTCCAGTATATCGAGCAGCCACATCTCCGACTGCGACGACGTTGCGTGGCATCACTCCTGGGACGAGTAGTTCCAGGCGTGATAGTACTCCCTCGTCCAGCGTTCCTCCTGCTGACGGAAGCATGGAGACAGATGAGCATGTAGAGGAGGTCGTGCCGACGTTGTCCCAGCATCAGCAAGATCCTCCATGCGCACCACCGGAGGAGACGAGGACAGAGATTTGGGCCGACGGTACAAAGTAAGTCAATTAGATGGTTTAATATATATTTGTGTTTCTCTTTATTCATCGTATATTGACTTTTTCAGTAATCTAAATTATTATTTCTGTATAGATATCGTCCATCGTCGGTTCAGAGACGCCTGGGCCAATTTCTGAGAAACAACTACGGTGGCCCTTGGATCAACTATTCGGAGGCTCCGGAGGAGAGGAAGGCGTTCTGGTTTGCGCACTTCCAGGTAAAAATATATTAAATAAATCCTCTAATTTATGCATATTCGTGATGCTAACTTAATGAATTATTTATTGTAGCAAACGTATTTTTATCCTCCGCACCGGGCCGAGTTGATCGAGCGGCTCTTTCCTACCGTTGCCGCCAAGCTTATCCGAGATGCTCTGGATGACCAGAAGGCTCGTGATCGTGCTGGAAAACCGATCCAAGGTTGGATCACGCCTGAGCAGTGGACTGCGATGAGGGCTAGATTCGACGATCCGAGCTACAAGGAAAGGTCTAAGAAGGCCAAGGCGGCTAGGCAGAATGCTGCCAAGTGGTGTGGTGGCTCGATTCCGATGACGGAACATTTCCGTCGTTTGGTATGTTTTTTCTTTTAAAATATATTATTTTAATATAAGTACCATAAAATGGTACTTGGAATAAATATTTAAGTTTAGTAATAAAAAATATATTTTTAACAGGTACAGAGGGGTGAGGATGCGAACATGGTGACCGTCTTCTTGGCCACCCATCGCAAGGACGGAAATCTCATTGATGAGAGGGCCTCACAGACCTATGTAAGTATTACTTTACTTTGTGTTTATTTTAATATAACTTAGGCAATTATTGAGTTTCCAAACCTTTTCTAGGCCGAGTATCTTAGGCTTCGTGAGCGGGCGACTGCTAGTGCACCTACACCTGGAGAGGCTGGTGCTTCGTCGCAGCCCGGTCCATCTCCGTCGGCGGACGACCTGTGGGTGACCGCAGCTGGTGGTCTCCAGAGGGGTACGTACTACGGTACGGGCTCCTATGGCGCCCTGGTTGCGACGCAGTCATCTAGGGCCTCCCCGACAGCTGTGCATTCCACACACCCCTCGCAGTCGCAGCCCTCGCAGTCGTCGGCCAGAGTCCAGGAGGCCGTCCAGGAGGCCGTTGACCGTCAGATTGCGTCTCTCCGTGACGACTTGCTGCGAAGTATGGAGGACCAGTCCCGGTCCCAGCCGCAGGCGGACGATCCGATGCTTATCGCACGATTGGATATGCTCGACCGCAGCATGACGGAGCTACGAGAATTGACAAATGATATTAGAGCCTCCAATGATCGCAACATCATGGAGCTGCAGGCGTCACAGCTATCGATGGGCGAGAAGTTGACGAGGATGCATGCGTCACAGCTATCGATGGGCGAGAACCTGACGAGGATGCAGGATTCAATGGGTGATAGCAGTACGAGGTTGTTATCTACCCTGGATTCTTACAACCAGCGACTCGCAGATTTGGAGCGGGCACGGCCGCCACCGACGTCACTGCCTTCTCCATCGACATCGGTGTCGATTCCACGGGACGAGTATGAGGAGTTGTTATCCTTGAAGCGCGCCGCTGGACGAGGTCCTTCAGATCCGTAGTAGTCTAGTTATTATTATTATTATTTATGAATTATTGGTACTTCAACAATAGACATGATGTATGATGCTTCTTGTATTGATACTTTTAGTTAATTTAATTGGATTATATAGTTATCCACATTTAATTGGATTGATACTTCTTGTGGTCTTTAATTTAATTGGATAATATAGTTAAATCATGTTGGTGTGTATGATGAAGATGATGTAAAACTGCAGGGAATCACAATGTTTGATTCTGGGATTTTTTTTTTAATTTTTTTTAAAAATTAGCGACGTTATTAGCGACGTTTAGCGACGTTTAGCGACGTTAAATTACGTCGCTAATTACGTCGCTAATTAGCGACTCCGTAAAACGTCGCTAATAACGTCGCTAATAACGTCGCTAATGACGTCGCTAAACGTCGCCAATTGCTGACATGGCAGTATAGCCAGGTCATTAAAGACGTCGGTGTAACGTCGCGATAGATGTCGCTAATCAGCGACGTTTAGCGACTTTTCTAAACGTCGCTTTTTAGTGACTTGGCGTCGCAAAACGTCGCTAAATTTAGCGACACCATAAAGTCGCTAAAAAACGTCGGTATAGCGACGTTTAGCGACGTTTTTTGTATTAGCGACTTGGTATTTTCCGACTTCTTTAAAACGTCGCTAATTACGTCGCTAAACCTAATTAGCGACGATTTTTGGTTATTTAGCGACGTTTTTAGACGTCGCTAATTTGACTTTTTCTGGTAGTGACTCCGATGCCCGAGACACAAGTTCTCCGTGCGTGGTCCACTGATAGTAATTCGGCGTGAAGCCCTTCGAGTACAAATAATATGTGACTTCCACTTCTGGACGATATTTTAAGTTGCGACATCTCACATACGGACACTTAATTTTGGTACCATCCATGTACTGAAGGAACGCCTTGGAGAACTGCAGGAACTGCTGTATACCCTCAATGAATTTATCTCGCATACCGCACATATCATCAGGATAACGGTTGTACATCCACGAACGATGACGCAAATAGTAATTCATATTCATTTCTAGATACTTCTGCAAAAATGACAGTATGTGTCCTATAAATCGTTAAATACAGTATGATTTTTTGGAGGAAGGTAAGAACTACTCTAACTTGATACACAATGCCCTATGTATGTGTGTGTGTGTGTGTGTGTGTGTGTGTGTGTGTGTGTGTGTGTGTGTGTGTGTGTGTGTATAGTTGTTTGAGTGATTGAGTAAGCTCGGTCACTAGGGAGAGCAGTTCACAGTTTTTAGTGTGCATTATTTGGCAGTGATCAACTGAAGGAAGAGCAGTATGCTAGCTCTATGCTAGCACAACAAGATGGAGCACAACTGAGCAGTGTGCAGCTCAGTGCTACCACAGTACAAGGGGAAGCATATAGCAGTTTATAGCAGTAGCAGCTAGCTGTACTGCATAGTACAGCAGTAAGGAATCAGTGTGCAGCAATACTGTACAGTACACAGCAGGAAGGATGCACAACTGTCACGACCCGCACCCGGTGTAAGGGTACTAGTCGGAAACAACGCCCAGCCTACGCCGCAGAATCGGCGGTAGAACGCTGTCTAGATAACCTATCTAATATAATGAACCACCAATAATGATAAAATACTCAATCACAGAACTAAGATAGAATGAGCACGAATCAGATAAAGAATAGAATAGTCACAATACAACTCATGAGTCTAAAATAATACATCAATGAGTCTGAAGAAAAACAGAAATAAGCTGGAGACAAATCCAGTACAAAAGAATACTACAAAACTATAAAGCTACAACTCCAGGGTCAACTGTCTCAGTTGGGATAAGTCCCTCTTGAGCCAGGGTCTCAGAATCTAAACCCACAACATCCTGGGGTCCATAGTAGGTAGGGTACTCCTCAGTGTCATCTGGAAAAATATTTTCAGTCAGGAAGGAGCAGAGTACAACCCTAACAGCAGTTCTCAAATAATGATAAAAACTATGTAACAGTAAATAGCTGTGGATAAACAAGATGCATAAATAGATACAAAAAATGTATAGACAATAAGGAAGTACTGGAAAGAAATACAATAATGAACAATATGCTGATGGAACAAGAATACTAATGACTAAGTGTGTGAGTACTAGCTTTAACATGTGATCGGCTTGGGAACTTGCACAAGAGTATAATGGCCTGGCTGATTATACGTGCGGTGTATGATCAACACTCACAAGGAATAAGACATGCACAAGGAGGGTATGATCACATATCTACACTAAAATACTCCCCACCCCCGACTGGTATAATAGATCCAACCACGGTACGTTATGGCACGAGATTCCCCAAGAAGAGAGCGACTCCTCCCGAAAATCGGTGTCTGTACATGTACAAGATAACCAATGAAACAATACTTGCACCATATACACCATATACCAAGGAATAACATCTCATGACGAGATCCGGATATACCAATCCGTGTAACAATAGTGTCAAGAGAACATGTAAATCTACACTAGATACAACGAACATAGAGGATATCATAAATGAGAAACTATCAGAGAATGTACTCGCCTGAAGTCCAATGAACAGTCTCACAAATGTCTGACTCGGTGCCTCGAAGACCTAGATATGGAATACAACATTAAAACAAGGTCCCGGAAAGAGAACAAGTCAAACTAGACAACTTCTAGGTTAATAACTCAATTCTAAGGCAAAAGTCAACTATGGTCAACTCTAAAGTCCACTAAAGTCAAACATGGTCAAACCTAAAGTCAACCTCACAAAACATCCATAAAATAATATAAAAATAAAATACAACAATTTAGGAATCAAATTAGATTCCAAAAGAAACTCACACAAAGTATACTAATAATACAATTAATATATACCTTAAAAATATATATATACAACCCAATATTCATATAATTAAAATACTATATTATAACAATTATTATACCTCACAAAACACATATATATATATACATATAAATATATACAAATACAATATATAATATATACATTAAATCTGTCAAAGCGTCACTGAAAACAGTGAGCTAAGAATACAATTTAATTAAAACGGCTAATAGTGACAGTTTCGTCTGTCACCGAAAAACTGTCGCAGAAAAAACTGAATACAATTCCTACAGCCGACTGGATCGCTGACAGTTTAAAACCGTCGCAGAAAGACTGTCGCGGAAAATCCGCTCAGACCCGCCCACTGCTAATTAATGACAGATTTGTCATTAAATGCATTTAAATGCACAGAGTTACAGCGGCTGCTGTATCGGCTAATTAATGATAATTTTACTGTCATTAATTCACTGTTACTAAAACAATCAAAATATATATATATATATATATATATATATATATATATATATATATATATATATATATATATATATATATAACAATATATATATATACAATAAAATCATAATACAATATAATTAAATAACTAATAATTATATACTTATATAAATACACATCTACACTTATAATTAAATACCAATTGTTACAAACTCATGTACATATTAATGTACATATTTTATATGGCTAGAAGCACACCTAAAATATATACATTAATATACAATAAGTTCATAATAATTATAAATAATACAATTACACAATCAAACACATAAATATATTTTATAAAATATTTTATGTATAAATTATATTATTTAACAAGTAGTAACATATATATTTGCATGCAAGAAAGCTACATATTATATTGTACATTATTTTAGCACACACAAAATATAGATCTATGCTACAATAATTACTATAATAAATACACAAAATAAATATATAATATCCATATATATTTACTAATTATAAATGAAGAATTGAACCACAATTAATTAGATCTATGCAAAATACACACAATTGGAGAGTATCTCACCGTATCCCACTAGATCTAGGATACGCATGCGACACGAGTCCAACACACAACCAAATGCACCCCG
Organism: Iris macrosiphon; assembly: GCA_036927795.1. NCBI lineage: Eukaryota > Viridiplantae > Streptophyta > Magnoliopsida > Asparagales > Iridaceae > Iris > Iris macrosiphon. Next base: position 182,424,092 of record JAYESA010000004.1, read on the forward strand.
AAGGACACAAACAAATCACAAATAATATTTATGAACAAATCAAAGTGTCAAAAGTAGATCTATGTGTCCGTGTCAAAATACGACATATTCAAAGTCCCGTGTCGGAGGAAAACCCCCAAATGACACGTATCACCAAATAGTTGGGATACGAACCACAAGTATCCCAATATGGACACGACACTAGCCTCAAACACAAATCTCATGTCCAATTGATCTATAGGATCAATTGACACACACAACAAAATGTAAATTCGGAATTCCAACAAAATTGATACAAAAAGCACCATAACTTTCTCCATGGGTCTCCTATGAACATAAAACAAAGTCCTATGGGTAGTACATACATATAGGTTGATTTTACATGATTAAATCCCAGATTTAGAAGCTATTTAAATGGAAAAAATCTGAATTATACCTATTGGGAGATGGATTCCCAATGAAACCTCCAATTGAGATAAACTTGCTTCCAAATTGTAGATCCTTGCTCCTCTTTGTAGATCCTTGCTTCCTTCTTCTAGATCCTTGCTTTTTTCTTCTTTAATGGTGAATTGGGAAGAATTTGGAATGAATTTGGTAGGGAATTGGATTGGAAATAGAGGGAATTTGGTAGTGGGAAAATTCTAGATCTAGATTTGGAATGAAATGAGAGGAGAGAGAAATTTCCCCCCCTCATTAATAGGCCGGCCATAGCCCCTCCCCCAAGCAATTGTAAAATATCCAATGTACCCCTTAGGGCCTCTCATGAAGAAATAATTAAGGAAGGAAGCTTCTAGTGTAATCATTTAATTAATTTAATCCATCTCCTTAACTATGGGCTTTCTAAATGGGCCAAGTCTAACTATTTAATTCATGTTGGTCCATGGGTCCAAACTAAACTAGTTGGGTCCACTAATATAAGTCCAAAATAATTTAAATAATAACTAACAACAAATAAATAATACAACAAATAATTATTTACCATGCACAATATTTATTTAAATAGGAAATTACCAAAATACCCTTTTCTAGAAAATATGGTAGTGACAAGTCTACCCTCCTTAAAATAATTTCGTCCTCAAAATTCAAAGACGAAAACTACCCCCAGAAAATTACAGAACATAACTAAAGAATCACAACTAACTAATGAACAGAACATAACAATGAACAGAACATAACTAGAAAATAACATACCTCAAGGTACAAACAAATATGGATAACGCTCTCGCATTTCATCCTCTCTCTCCCAGGTAGACTCCCCCGGAGAGTGATGCCTCCATGCGACGCGCACCAAAGGAATAGTCTAGTTCCTCAGCACCTTCTCTCTCTGATCCAGAATCCCAACTGGCTGCTCTGGATAGCTAAGAGTAGGGCCCACCTCTATCTCTGAGTGATCCAATACATGACTAGGATCTGCCACGTATCGTCTCAACTGTGACACATGAAACACATGATGCACTCCCTCCAATGCAGGTGGCAAGTCTAGTCTATAAGCAACTGCACCGACCCTCTCTAGAATAGTGAAAGGTCCAATGAATCGCGGACTAAGCTTTCCGCCTCCACCGAAGCGAATCGTGCCTCGTGTCGGAGAAATCCTCAGAAACACCAAACCACCCACCTAGAACAAAACACCACCTTAAGAACTTAATCTATAACAAACAACCAAGAACAAACAAAAATCTAAACTATACCTCGAACTCCAAAGGTCTCCGATGGCTATCGGCCCAATGCCGCTGTCTGTCCTGCGCCACTCGAAGTCTGTCTCTGATCAACTGAACCTTCTCTGCTGCATCCACAACCATCTCTGGCCCAAGCAAAACTCTCTCTCCAACATCGTCCCAAGACAAAGGAGTACGACACCTCCGACCATATAGAGCTTCAAAAGGTGACATCTCTATACTGGCCTGGTTACTGTTGTTGTAAGCAAACTCTACCAAATGGAGATGGTTGTAAACTCCCTCGACCAGATTTCAGTATTATAATATTATTTCTAGTTAATTAGAATTAGTGTAACTTTTTAAAAAAAATTATTTATTAATATATTCTATTGTGCACCTGTTCATTATACAATTAATTAGGGCCTCACACTAGCTGTTAACCCTAAACTAATTTCACATTCCTGCCCTAGGCTTGCTAGACTACATTTTCTGTATTTTTAGAAACTCCCAGAAATCTCGTTTTGTGCTTCGTTTTAGTCGCACAAATATCGTTACAAACGTACGTATTTAATCCCTATTTTATTTTCTGCTCTTTACCCATCTCTGTACCTTAGGGATTTGAGGACCAGTAGGCACCTGTTTTGCCCAAACAAAAATACGATAATATTCTACTCTAATTGTATTACAATTATCGTATTGACACCGTAGAAAAATTATGACCCTAACTGCCCCTAAATAATAGGTGAACACCATGCGCAGTATTTATTAAATAATAAATACGGTGACCCGTATCACCTGCAGAATCAGACCCTGCATCTGCCCAGGCTCACCCCACACTGTCCAAAACACTTCCCCAGCTTTCCCTCTCAATTCTGTAAATTTTAGTAATTTTTAGAACCAGGTGATTTTCCAGACAAATTTCATAATTGCGCAATTTTCCAATTTTTGGACTTTTATGCAATTTATGAAAAGTCAAGGGTTTTTATGCAAAAATTCCCATGTGAGTTGGCATCACCTCATTGGTTATTGAATAGGTGGAGTAGGACCCACAAAATATCAGATTAATGTCCATAATTATCTGATTTAGATTTAATTAATTAAATTACTAAAATACCCCCAACATTTAAATTAATACCCAACATATCCTAAAACCTAACCCTATTTAAACCCCTCCATTCCCGACCACACCCCACTCACCCCGGCCACCCTCCGCCCACCGGACCACCGCCAACCCCTTCGCCCCTCCCTAGGCCACCCTCCGACCAACTGCCGCCCACCCTGGCCTCCGCCTCCGCCTCCGGCAACGACCACAGACCCCTCCCGACTTCACTGTCCACAGCAACCTCCTCACCTCCGACCGCCCACCACCGCCGCCCTAGTCGTCGCCCACCACCGCCACCACCCCCATTCGCTCCGCCTCGACCTCCCCTACCGACCCACCACCATCCCGCGGCTCCACGACGGCCTCCGCCGTCGGCAGCTCCCCCGCAATCCCCACCACCTCACTCTGCCGTCTTCCCCAAACCACCTCCCCGACGCTCCCCACCGCCACTCCGGCCACCCCCGACCTCCTCCACCATCACCAACCTCACCGCCACACTACCCTCCACCGGTTCCCCACCCTGTCCGGCCACCTCCGCCACTCCCTCGCCGCCGGCAGCCCCCGCAAGTTACTGTTGCTGCTGCTGCTGCTAGCAGCTACTACTGCTGTGGTTGCTCCTCCGGCCGGCCGCCGACGACTCCGCCGCCGACGACCCGCCGTGGACCCCACCTACCACCTCGTCAGGTATAAATACACTATTATATACGTATTTATATAATATATGTGTATGTATGTATATATATATATATGTATATATATATGTATATATATATGCATATTAATATGTATTTCTATGTATATTTATATATATAAATAATTATACAAATATATTATATATATTATATATTATGATAGACTGTATAAATACAGTGTATTTATACAATATATTGTATATTATTATTATAATCTTATTATATATGTATGTATATATACATACATATATATCTATACATAATTATACATATATATTTATATATATGTATAAATATCTATTATTATATATATATTTACATATTATGTAAATATATATATTATATTATATGTTATATACTATCATGTAATAATTATTAATGCATTTATTTCTGTTTTTGCTATATATATATCTATATATAATATATATAAACATATGTCTACATATATTTATATATATATAGTATTATATAATATGTATATAATATAACATATTATTTATATGTTATATTATTAAATATTGCTGGATAATACAGCTTATATTTATATGAATATTTCAAATTCTTGCACTTCATTATATATACTATATTATATTATCCAGTGGTCACATATAGACCCTGATAATATTATATATATACATTTAAAATTCTTGCCCTGTCATTTTAATTTATATATATATTATATATATCTCAGTGGATATACCCTGACTATTATATTTCTATATATCAGCGGATACACCCTGATAATATATATTATTATATGAATATAGCAGTGGATATACCCTGCTACTATAATTACTGTATGTTTATACCTGCATTTTTCTGTTCTTTATATACTATATACTGCTATATATATATTATATATATATATACCTACTATATATATATCTATATTATATAAATATATGTTTTATATTACAGCCTTGATATTCACGAACCCTGTCTATTTTAACAGAAACCAACTTCAGCACAGCCAGTGACCCCCTGTCACCAGCAACCTCAAACCTGACTGTGAGATCAGGTTATCAACACTATCAGGGAGTAGGCAAGTATACCTTGCCAAGTACTGTTTAATTTCTCAATATTGTTATATGCTCTTGTTTCTGTATTTCATATACCATGATTACCTGAGACTGCATTAAGTACAGTCAGTTGATATGTTGACATTTAAAATAATATTACAGACTCACCAACAATTATGAGAGTATTCTAATATTCTCCTAGACCCTATCACGGGAACACGCAATATGGTTGCAATGCATATTGGGATGCGAGCTGCGTATTTGATTTGCTACCAATACGTGTGACCCGCATCACGGATTAGAATAATTTAGGAAATGTACGACTTGACATTTAGTTACATTGGACGGGGAGAACGACTAAAATACGTATGGGACACCCACCTCTTTACCATGTGCTGCACTCGACGGAGTGATACGGATGATATATATATATATTCATGTGACCATACTCATCATAGATGGAAAATTGTATAGTGCCCTTGAACGGGGGCATATGTGGCATATACTAGCCTGTCACTACAGATTGGTGAATTACGTCAGCATATGTCTAGCCACACATTTCCCATACGTACTAGGTTGTCTCAAATTGCATTTCACTTAGATGGTTAGCACCCTGTATTTATTCAATAATTATTTATTCAGTATTTACAGTACATGGCATGTTATTTTCCTGTATCTTGTTACGTCCCTCTGAGGACTTGGTTCCCTGCCAGGTTTAGCTGAGACATTCCACCCCACAGTACCTGGACCTGGACAGGAGTCTGGACATGCCCTTGAGATGGAGTTAGAGGAAATGCCGTCAGAGTCTACCTGAGTACCCCTGGAGTTGGAGCTACATATTTTGAGGATGTTGTGCTAGTTTATCTTATTTCACTTCTGCTTACTTTTTGTAGTGGGATTGTTCCCACCTAACTTTATCTGGGTTGTATATGACATTTTAGATATAGCATCTTTATATTCAGCACTTTCCCTGTTATTCTTGTGGATGAGATAGATTTACCTGTATTTAGACTTGTAGTATTTTAGGACAGCGTAGCACATCACTTCGGGTCCATTAAATTGGGTAATCCCTTAGTGACGTGTCAGCTGGCCAGTGACACGTGGCCTAGTTCCGTATATTTTGGGACTGGGGCGTGACTATGGTCCTCCCAAGAACCCCCGAAATCTAGTACACAAGTGCGCAACATATCCTCGAGAGTCTGAATAGTCCTCTCTGACTGCCCATCTGTCTGGGGATGATATGCAGTACTGAACTTGAGCTGAGTGCCCAAACTCTCCTGCAAACTCCTCCAGAAATGAGAAGTGAAACGACTATTCCGATCTGAGACTATGCTGACGGGAACTCCATGTATCCTAACGATCTGCCTCACATACATCTCTGCCAGCTTCTCCGTAGACAAACCCACCTTGAAAGGCAAAAAGTGGGCCGACTTGGTCAACCTATCAACAATGACCCAAATCGCGTCTTTCCCTCCTGGAGATCGTGGTAGTCCGGACACAAAATCCATAGTAATGTGTTCCCACTTCCACTCTGGAATGGGTAATGGCTGAAGTAAACCTCCTGGCCTCTGCCTCTCGGCTTTCACCTGCTGGCACACTAAGCATCTGGATACAAACTGTGCCACTTCCCTCTTCATGCCATACCACCACACACTCTCTCGCATATCCCGATACATCTTGTTAGCACCTGGATGTATGGAATACTGAGAGCGATGAGCTTCCTGCAACACCTCCTCACACAACTCCCCACTAGGCACACACAATCTAACTCTATGCCTCAAAGATCCATCCTCTGCAATAGTTAAATCATCCTCCAATCCTGCTCTCACCTGAGCTCTGATACTCCTCAAGGATACATCATCATACTGTGCTGCCTTGATCCTATCCATCAAATCTGAATGTATCTGCAATCCCCACATCTGCATAGCACCACCAGGAACAATCACCTTAATGCCCAAGCTCTCCAAGTCCTCCAACAAATATCGATCCTGCGTCAAGAACATAGCTACCGGATACCTGCTCAAAGCATCGGCAACTACATTGGCTTTCCCAGGATGATATTGCAAAGAGATATCAAAATCCTTCATCAGTTCCAACCACCGACGCTGCCTCATGTTCAACTCCTTCTGTGTGAAAACGTACTTCAAGCTTTTGTGGTCTGTGAAGATCTCCACACGCTCTCCGTACAAATAATGTTTCCACAACTTCAGAGCGAAAATGACAGCTGCCAACTCCAAATCATGGGTATGATAGTTCTTTTTATGAGGACGCAATTGCCTGGATGCATAGGCAATCACTTTCCTATGCTCCTGAAGAACACAACCTAAACCCTTCCCCGATGCATCACTATAAATAGTGAAACCTCCGGACCCTGATGGCAACGTTAAAATAGGAGCAGACGTCAACCTCTTCTTCAACTCCTCAAAAGCAACCTGGCAATCCTCCGTCCAAACAAACTCCATATCCTTCCTTGTGAGTCTGGTCATCGGCTCGGCAATCCTCGAAAAATCTTGCACAAACTTCCTGTAGTAGCCTGCCAATCCCAAGAAACTCCTGATCTCTGCTACCGAACTCGGAGTCTTCCAAGATTCCACTGCTGAAATCTTCTTCGGATCCACTGAAATACCATCACCAGTCACAATATGCCCCAAGAATTCCACCTTGTCCAAGAAAAACTCACATTTGGACAACTTCTCATACAACTTCTCCTTCCTCAGCACATCCAACACAATCCTCAAATGCTTCTCATGCTCCTCCGGTGTCTTCGAGTATATGAGTATGTCGTCGATGAACACCACCACGAACTTGTCAAGGTACTGGTGGAACACCTTGTTCATCAAGTTCATAAATACCGCCGGTGCATTAGTCAAACCAAACGGTATCACCATAAACTCGTACTGACCATACCGAGTTCTAAAAGCAGTCTTCGGTATGTCCTCCGGCTTCACCTTCACCTGATGGTAGCCTGATCTCAAATCTATCTTAGAAAATACCTTCGCACCACTCAACTGATCAAACAGATCATCAATCCGTGGCAAATGATACTTATTCTTGATAGTGAGATTATTCAAAGCCCTGTAATCAATGCACATACGTACCGATCCATCCTTCTTCGGTACAAACAATACCGGGGCTCCCCATGGTGAAGAACTCAATCTGATAAACCCCTTATCCTGCAATTCGTCCACCTGCTTCTTCAACTCGACCAGCTCGCTGTTGTTTACTCTATAGATATGCTGCGAAATTGGTTCTGCACCTGGCACCAAGTCTATAGAAAATTCAACATCTCGATCTGGCGGCAATCCTGGCAATTCCTCAGGAAACACATCCAAGAATTCTGCTATCAACGGATGCGGCAACTCCTTGTCTTCCACCATAGCTCCACAAATAATGCCTTCTTCCTGCTCTGCAGCTCCTCTAGCAAACTCGAACTCTGGCTCTCCTGGCGAACCAAACAAAACTCTACCTCCTCTACAATCTATGCTAGCACGGTGCCTACTCAACCAATCCATCCCGAGTACAATGTCGTAGCTCGAAAGTGGCATTACAAGTAGACACGCACTCAACTCCCGGCCTCCCAGAGTAACTCTCCGATCCTTGCAAATATCATTAACCAGGATAATGCCTCCCCCGGTCATGATCTTGCAAGTCCTAAGCAAAGACTCAGCTACCAAACCATGCTTTAGAGCAAAAGAAACAGATACAAAACTATGGGAAGCACCACTATCAAACAAAGCTAAAGCTGGAATGGAATCAAGAAGAATAGAACCTGCGATGACATCTCCGGTGGGTTCCTTCTCTTCGACGGTCATAGAAAACGCTCGTCCCTGTCGAGCACCTCCCTGCTGATGCTGGACAAAACGCTGCTGTTGTGTCGGAAGCGGTCCCCTCGGTTGTGCTGCAGGTGGTCTCGTCTGTGCCCTCGGAGCTGGAGCTGCTCCCTGAACTGCACGACGAGGACACTCCCTCAATTGATGCCCTTCAGTACCACAATACAAACAAACTCCTAGCCTCTTTCTGCAAACTTCCCAGATGTGGCCGGGCTTCTTGCAGAAGTTGCATAGAGCTTGATGTAACTGTCTCTGCTGCTGAGGTGCCTGGTGAAAAGGCGCTCTAGCTGGAGTCTGGTTCTGCTGTGGCTGCTGGAAAGGTCTAGACTGGAAATGAGGACGTTTGGCAGATACTGTACTGCCGTTGGCCCCCAGAAAAGAATCACGGTCTCTCTTGGTCTTCAAACCCAGATTCCGCTCAACCTTGCGTGCCTCCGCAAGTATCTCCGAGTATGTCTCATAAAAAGACGGAATGAGAATCTTCACTTCCCAGTTTAGACCCTCTCGGAAACGAATAGCTCGAACCTCCGGCTCCCTCACCAGATACTCTGCAAATCGGCTCAGCCTACCGAACTCCGCAGCGTATTCCTCCACAGACATGCTACCCTGAATGAGACTCTCAAATTGTCTCCCCAAGTCAAGCCTGTCTATCCGAGCAAAAAACTTCTTCTTGAAAAGGTCCTTGAATACCTCCCAAGATTGTCCTGCGTCAACCAGAACCGGCTCATTCCTGAACCAAGTACGAGCGACGTCGAACAGTTGAAGTCCTACCGCCTCAACCTTCAGATCTTCAGAAAGACAGGACACCCTCATAAGACGCTCAATGTCCTTGAGCCAATCATCAGCATAGACGATGCCCTCCGTCCCTTTGAAAACCCTAGGCTCCAGTTTCTTGAAGTCCTGAATGTTGCCTGGCCGAAGCTGAGCAACATGAGGAACAACCTGTTGCTGGATCGGAACTCCTCTCTCGACTACAGCACGAGCAAGCTGATGAGCACTCTCGATGCCCTGCCGTAGAATGTCGGTCTGCCTCTGATGTGCCTCCGACTGAGCCCTCTGTGCCTCGAGCATCTCACGAAACAGTATAAACATCTGTGACGCCTCTGCTGGCACAGGAGGTGGAGGTGGAAGCCCCTCAGATACAGCTGGCACAGTCCTCTGAGTAGGTGGTGGACCTCCGAAAGCAGCTGATACTCCAATCACAGGAGAAGTGACTGGTGCAGGCCCTCGGGATGTCGCAGACCTCTCAGAAACTGCTCTCCCTTGCTATGATCTAGTCTTAGGCGGCATCCTGAGACAAAGCGAAAGAAAGAATCAATATGGCACAAGATGTAAGACATCAAGGAAAGGACAGTTTAAGGGATCAAGTATCAATATCAAAGGAGAATAGTTGAATCAAAAGAATTTTCCTAGATGTGATTGAGTATCTCAGCCTATATCCTATATCCTATATCCTATTGCAGGCTCGCAGTAGTACAACTAAGTTGTCGCACTACCACGACATCACATACTTGTGAAGCTTGACCTGCATGGGCCACCACCAAAAACGTGTCACGACCCGCACCCGGTGTAAGGGTACTAGTCGGAAACAACGCCCAACCTACGCCGCAGAATCAGCGGTAGAACGCTGTCTAGATAATCTATCTAATATAATGAACCACAAATAATGATAAAATACTCAATCACAGAACTAAGATAGAATGAGAACGAATCAGATAAAGAATAGAATAGTCACAATACAACTCATGAGTCTAAAATAATACATCAATGAGTCTGAAGAAAAACAGAAATAAGCTGGAGACAAATCCAGTACAAAAGAATACTACAAAACTATAAAGCTACAACTCCAGGGTCAACTGTCTCAGTTGGGATAAGTCCCTCTTGAGCCAGGGTCTCAGAATCTAAACCCACAACATCCTGGGGTCCATAGTAGGTAGGGTACTCCTCAGTGTCATCTGGAAAAATATTTCCAGTCAGGAAGGAGCAGAGTACAACCCTAACAGCAGTTCTCAAATAATGATAAAAACTATGTAACAGTAAATAGCTGTGGATAAACAAGATGCATAAATAGATACAAAAAATGTATAGACAATAAGGAAGTACTGGAAAGAAATACAATAATGAACAATATGCTGATGGAACAAGAATACTAATGACTAAGTGTGTGAGTACTAGCTTTAACATGTGATCGGCTTGGGAACTTGCACAAGAGTATAATGGCCTGGCTGATTATACGTGCGGTGTATGATCAACACTCACAAGGAATAAGACATGCACAAGGAGGGTATGATCACATATCTACACTAAAATACTCCCCACCCCCGACTGGTATAATAGATCCAACCACGATACGTTATGGCACGAGATTCCCCAAGAAGAGAGCGACTCCTCCCGAAAATCGGTATCTGTACATGTACAAGATAACCAATGAAACAATACTTGCACCATATACACCATATACCAAGGAATAACATCTCATAACGAGATCCGGATATACCAATCCATGTAACAATAGTGTCAAGAGAACATGTAAATCTACACTAGATACAACGAACATAGAGGATATCATAAATGAGAAACTATCAGAGAATGTACTCGCCTGAAGTCCAATGAACAGTCTCACAAATGTCTGACTCGGTGCCTCGAAGACCTAGATATGGAATACAACATTAAAACAAGGTCCCGGAAAGAGAACAAGTCAAACTAGACAACTTCTAGGTTAATAACTCAATTCTAAGGCAAAAGTCAACTGTGGTCAACTCTAAAGTCCACTAAAGTCAAATATGGTCAAACCCAAAGTCAACCTCACAAAACATCCATAAAATAATATAAAAATAAAATACAATAATTTAGGAATCAAATTAGATTCCAAAAGAAACTCACACAAAGTATACTAATAATACAATTAATATATACCTTAAAAATATATATATACAACCCAATATTCATATAATTAAAATACTATATTATAACAATTATTATACCTCACAAAACACATATATATATACATATAAATATATACAAATACAATATATAATATATACATTAAATCTGTCAAAGCGTCACTGAAAACAGTGAGCTAAGAATACAATTTAATTAAAACGGCTAATAGTGACAGTTTCGTCTGTCACCGAAAAACTGTCGCAGAAAAAACTGAATACAATTCCTACTGCCGACTGGATCGCTGACAGTTTAAAACCGTCGCAGAAAGACTGTCGCAGAAAATCCGCTCAGACCCGCCCACTGCTAATTAATGACAGATTTGTCATTAAATGTATTTAAATGCACAGAGTTACAGCGGCTGCTGTATCGGCTAATTAATGACAGTTTTACTGTCATTAATTCACTGTTACTAAAAAATCAATATATATATATATATATATATATATATATATATATATATATATATATATATATATATATATATATATATATATATATATATATATATATATATATATAACAATATATATAACAATATATATATACAATAAAATCACAATACAATATAATTAAATAACTAATAATTATATACTTATATATATACACATCTACACTTATAATTAAATACCAATTGTTACAAACTCATGTACATATTAATGTACATATTTTATATGGCTAGAAGCACACCTAAAATATATACATTAATATACAATAAGTTCATAATAATTATAAATAATACAATTACACAATCAAACACATAAATATATTTTATAAAATATTTTATTTATAAATTATATTATTTAACAAGTAGTAACATATATATTTGAATGCAAGAAAGCTACATATTATATTGTACATTATATTAGCACACACAAAATATAGATCTATGCTACAATAATTACTATAATAAATACACAAAATAAATATATAATATCCATATATATTTACTAATTATAAATGAAGAATTGAACCACAATTAATTAGATCTATGCAAAATACACACAATTGGAGAGTATCTTACCATATCCCACTAGATCTAGGATACGCATGCGACACGAGTCCAACACACAACCAAATGCACCCCGAAGGACACAAACAAATCACAAATAATATTTATGAACAAATCAAAGTGTCAAAAGTAGATCTATGTGTCCGTGTCAAAATACGACATGTTCAAAGCCCCGTGTCGGAGGAAAACCTCCAAATGACACGTATCACCAAATAGTTGGGATACGAACCACAAGTATCCTAATATGGACACGACACTAGCCTCAAACACAAATCTCATGTCCAATTGATCTATAGGATCAATTGACACACACAACAAAATGTAAATTCGGAATTCCAACAAAATTGATACAAAAAGCACCATAACTTTCTCCATGGGTCTCCTATGAACACAAAACAAAGTCCTATGGGTAGTACATACATATAGGTTGATTTTACATGATTAAATTCCAGATTTAGAAGCTATTTAAATGGGAAAAATCTAAATTATACCTATTGGGAGATGGATTCCCAATGAAACCTCCAATTGAGATGAACTTGCTTCCAAATTGTAGATCCTTGCTCCTCTTTGTAGATCCTTGCTTCCTTCTTCTAGATCCTTGCTTTCTTCTTTTCTAATGGTGAATTGGGAAGAATTTGGAATGAATTTGGTAGGGAATTGGATTGGGAATGGAGGGAATTTGGTAGTGGAAGAATTCTAGATCTAGATTTGGAATGAAATGAGAGGAGAGAGAAATTTCCCCCCCTCATTAATAGGCCGGCCATAGCCCCTCCCCCAAGCAATTGTAAAATGTCCAATGTACCCCTTGGGGCCTCTCATGAAGAAATAATTAAGGAAGAAAGCTTCTAGTCTAATCATTTAATTAATTTAATCCATCTCCTTAACTATGGGCTTTCTAAATGGGCCAAGTCTAACTATTTAATTCATGTTGGTCCATGGGTCCAAACTAAACTAGTTGGGTCCACTAATATAAGTCCAAAATAATTTAAATAATAACTAACAACAAATAAATAATACAACAAATAATTATTTACCATGCACAATATTTATTTAAATAGGAAATTACCAAAATACCCTTTCCTAGAAAATGTGGTAGTGACAACAACAGCAAGTAAACTCAGCAAGTAGCAGCAGAGCCAGTGCACTGCAGAGCCTACAATAGTAGGTTTAGCAGTCTGCAGTAGTATCACGACCCGCACCTGGTGTAAGGGTGCTAGTCGAAAACAACGCCCAGCCTACGCCGCAGAATCGGCGGTAGAACGCTGTCTAGATAGTCTATCTAACAATATAATGAACCACCAATAATGATAGTATACTTAATCACAGAACTAAGATAGAAATGAGCACGAATCAGATAAGAATAGAATAGTCACAATACAAGTCATGAGTCTAAAATAATACATCAATGAGTCTGAAGAAATACAGAAATGAGCTGGAGACAAATCCAGTACAAAGTATACTATGAAGCTATAACTCCAGGGTCAACTGTCTTAGTTGGGATAAATCCCTCTTGAGCCAGGGTCTCAGAATCTAAACCCACAACATCCTGGGGTCCATAATAGGTAGGGTACCACTCCTCAGTGTCATCTGGAAAAATATATCCAGTCAGAAAAGGAGCAGAGTACAACTCTAACAGCAGTTCTAATTAATGATAAAAACTATGTAACAGTAAATAGCTATGGATAAACAAGATGCACAATAGATATGATAGATATATATACAATAAGGAAATATTGGACATAAATACAATAATGAACAATATGCCAAATGAAACAAGAATACTAATGTCTAAGTGTGTGAGTACTAGATTAACATGTGATCGGCTTGGGCAAGATGCAATGCGGCCTGGCTAATCATACGTGCGGTGCATGATCAACACTATTCAGTAATCAGTACTTTATTCAATAGGGATATTGATCACATATCTATACTAATACTCTCCACCCCCGAATGGTATAATAGATCCAACCACGGTATGCTATGGCACGAGATTCCCCAAGAAGATAGCTAGTCTTCCCGAGAATCGGTGTCTGTACATGTACAAGATAACCAATAAAACAATACTTGCACCATATACACCATATACCAAGGAATAACATCTCATGACGAGATCCGGATATACCAATCCGTGTAACCATAGTGTCAAGAGAACATGGATATCTACACTAGATACAATGAACATAGAGGATATCATAAATGAGAAACTATCAGAGAATGTACTCGCCTGAAGTCAAATGAATAGTCTCACAGATGTCTGACTCGGTGCCTCGAAGACCTAGGTATGGAATACAACATCAATACAAGGTCCCAAAAAGAGAACAAGTTAATCTAGTCAACTTCTAGGTCAAAAAGTCAAAAATCAACTATGGTCAACTCTAAAGTCAACTAAAGTCAATTATGGTCAAACCAAGGTCGACCCCACAAAACATATATATAATAATAAAGTATAATAATATAGAATATTAAATACAAACAAATAGGAACCATGGTTTTGAACCAACTTGGTATCCACACAAAGTAATGTTTCAAGATACATAGATATATTATTTATCCTTATACATAATAGATTATATAAAAACTATTATATTATACAATTAAAATTATAACAATACTAGTATTATACCTCATAATAAACACATATATATATATAATTATCATATATAAAATATAAATTAAAACTGCCTAACTGTCACTGAAAAATAGTGTATTAAAACACTGATTTTCAATAAACAGGCTTTCAGTGACAGTTCCTACTGTCACTGAAAACACCGTCGCCTAAGCCGCTGTGCAACTGCACTGCTGTCACTTATTGGTGACAGTTCAAACTATCACAGAACCAACCGTCGTTGCTGCTGTCGCTTATTTCCACCCGCTGCATTAATGACAGAACCGTCATTAATGCCCTAATAACTGCTACAGCGGCTGCTGCTTTAATGACAGTATCTGTCATTAAATGCTGCTGTCGCCAAAACAATTAATATATATAAAAATATATATAAATAAAATATATAAATATATAACTCAATATATATATATATATATATATATATATATATATATATATATATATATAAAACAAATAAATAAATAAATACTTATATATATACATAATTCTATACATATAAATAAATATTAAAAGCTACAATACACATTCCATGTATTAATGTACATATTTTAACATGGCTAGAAGCACACATAAAAATATATTCATTAATATACAATTAATTACATAATAATTATAATTAATATAATTACTCATTTAAACACATAAATATATTTATAAAATATTTACATATAATTTATTTTATTAACATAAGTTGTAACATATATAAATGCATGTAAAGAAAGCTACATATATATTTATACATTATAATAGTACACATAAAAATAAATACATAGATCTATGCTACAATAAATATCATAATAATACACTATAATAAATATGTAACATCTATATATATATTTACTAATTATAATTCAAGAATTAAAGCATAAATAATTAGATCTACACATAAACACACCACAAATGGAGAGTATCACACCGTATCCCACTAGATCTAGGATACGCATACGACACGAGTCCAACACACAACCAATTGCACCCCGAAGGACACAAACAAGTCACAAATATTATTTATGAACAAATCAAATTGTCAAAAGTAGATCTATGTGTCCGTGTCAAAATACGACATGTACAAAGTCCCGTGTCGGAGGGAAAACCCCCCAAAACAACATGTATCACCAAATTATTAGGATACGACCTACACGTACCCAATTGTGGATACGACACTAGCCCCAAACACATAAGCACATGCCCAATTGATCTATAGGATCAATTGACACACACAATAAAATATTAATTCGGAATTCCCTCAAAATTGACACAAAAAGCACCATAACTTTCTCCATGGGTCTCCTATGAACACAAAACCAAGTCCTATGGGTAGTACATACATATGGGTTGATTTTCCATGATTAAATCTCAGATTTAGAAGCTATTTTAAGGGGGAAAACTGAATTATACCTATTGGGAGATGGATTCCCAATGAAACCTCCAATTGAGATGAAATTGCTTCCAAGCTGTACATCATTGCTCCTCTTTGTAGATCCTTGCTTTCTCCTTCTAGATCCTTACTTCTCAACTTTCTAATGGTGAATTGGGAAGGAATTGGAATGAATTTGGTAGGGAAATGGAATGGGAATGAAAATAATTTGGTAGTGGGAAAATTCTAGATCTAGATTTGAAATAAAAAAGAGAGGAGAGAGAAATTTCCCCCCCTCTAATATAGGCCGATCCCTACCTCTCCCTCAAGCAATTATAAAATGTCCAATGTTCCCCTTGGGGCCTCTTATGAAGAAATAATTAAGGAAGGAAGCTTCTAGTCTAATAATTTAATTAATTTAATCTATCTCCTTAACAATGGGCTTTCTAAATGGGCCAAGTCTAACTAATTAATTCATGTTGGTCCATGGGTCCAAACTAAACTAGTTGGGTTCACTAATATAAGTCCAAAATAATTAAATAACATCTAACAACAATTAAATAATACAACAAATAATTATTTACCATGCACAATATTTAATTAAATAGGAAATGACTAAAATACCCTTTCCTAAAAATGTGGCAGTGACAAGTCTACCCTCCTTAAAATAATTTTGTCCTCGAAATTCATAGATGAAAACTACCCCCAGAAAATCACAGAACAGAACTAAAGAATCATAATTAACTAATGAAAGAACATAACTAGAAATAACATACCTCAAGGTACAAACAAATATGGATAACGCTCTCGCATTTCATCCTCTCTCTCCCAGGTAGACTCCCCCGGAGAGTGATGCCTCCATGCGACGCGTACCAAAGGAATAGTCTGGTTCCTCAACACCTTCTCTCTTCGATCCAGAATCTCAACTGGCTGCTCTGGATAGCTAAGAGTAGGGCCCACCTCTATCTCCGAGTGATCCAATACATGACTAGGATCTGTCACGTATCGTCTCAACTGCGACACATGAAACACGTTGTGCACTCCCTCTAATGCAGGTGGCAAGTCTAGTCTATAAGCAACTATACCGATCCTCTCTAGAATAGTGAAAGGTCCGATGAATCGCGGACTAAGCTTTCTGCCTCCACCGAAGCGAATCGTGCCTCGTGTCGAAGAAATCCTCAAAAACACCAAACTACCCACCTATAACAAAACACCATCTTAAGAACTTAATCTATAACAAACAACCAAAACAATCACAACAAAATCTAAACTATACCTCAAACTCCAAAGGTCTCTGATGGCTATCGGCCCAATGCCGCTGTCTGTCCTGCGCCACTCGAAGTCTGTCTCTGATCAACTAAACCTTCTCTGCTGCATCCACAACCATCTCTGGCCCAAGCAAAACCCTCTCTCCAACATCGTCCCAAGACAAAGGAGTACGACACCTCCGACCATATAGAGCTTCAAAAGGTGACATCTCTATACTGGCCTGGTAACTGTTGTTGTAAGCAAACTCTACCAAATGGAGATGGTCCTCCCAAGAACCCCAGAAATCTAGTACACAAGTGCGCAACATATCCTCTAGAGTCTGGATAGTCCTCTCTGACTGCCCATCTGTCTGGGGATGATTTGCAGTACTGAACTTGAGCTGAGTGCCCAAACTCTCCTGCAAACTCCTCCAGAAATGAGAAGTAAAACGACTATCCCGATCTGAGACTATGCTGACGGAAACTCCATGTATCCTAACGATCTGCCTCACATATATCTCTGCCAGCTTCTCCGTAGACAAACCCACCTTGAAAGGCAAAAAGTGGGCCGACTTGGTCAACCTATCAACAATGACCCAAATCGCATTTTTCCCTCCTGTAGATCGTGGAAGTCCGGACACAAAATCTATAGTAATGTGTTCCCACTTCCACTCTGGAATGGGTAATGGCTGAAGTAAACCTCCTGGCCTCTGCCTCTCGGCTTTCACCTGTTGGCACACTAAGCATCTGGATACAAACTGTGCCACTTCCCTCTTCATGCCATACCACCACACACTCTCTCGCATATCCCGATACATCTTGTTAGCACCTGGATGTATGGAATACTGAGAGCGATGAGCTTTTTGTAACACCTCCTCTCGCAACTCCCCACTAGGCACACACAATCTAACTCCATGCCTCAAAGATCCATCCTCTGCAATAGTGAAATCATCCTCCAATCCTGCTCTCACCTGAGCTCTGATACTCCTCAGAGATACATCATCATACTGTGCTGCCTTGATCCTGTCCATCAAATATGAGTGTATCTACAATCCCCATATTTGTATAGCACACCCAGGAACAATCATCTCAATGCCCAAGCTCTCCAAGTCTTCCAACAAATATCGATCCTGCGTCAAGAACATAGTTACCGGATACCTGCTCAAAGCATCGGTAACTACATTGGCTTTCCCAGGATGATATTGCAAAGAGATATCAAAATCCTTCATCAGTTCCAACCACCGACGCTGCCTCATGTTCAACTCCTTCTGCGTAAAAACGTACTTCAAGCTTTTGTGGTCTGTGAAGATCTCCACACGCTCTTCGTACAAATAATGTTTTCACAACTTCAGAGCGAATATGACGGCTGCCAACTCCAAATCATGGGTAGGATAGTTCTTTTCATGAGGACGCAATTGCCTGGATGCATAGGCAATCACTTTCCCATGCTGCTGAAGAACACAACCCAAACCCTTCCCTGATGCATCACTATAAATAGTGAAACCTCCGGACCTTGATGGCAACGTCAAAATAGGAGCAGACTTCAACCTCTTCTTTAACTCCTCAAAAGCAACCTGGCAATCCTCCGTCCAAACAAACTCTACATCCTTCCTTGTGAGTCTGGTCATCGGCTCGGCAATCCCCGAAAAATCTTGCACAAACTTCCTGTAATAGCCTGCCAATCCCAAGAAACTCCTGATCTCTGCTACCGAACTCGGAGTCTTCCAAGATTCCACTGCTGAAATCTTCTTCGGATCCACTGAAATACCATCACCAGTCACAACATGCCCCAAGAACTCCACCTTGTCCAAGAAAAACTCACACTTGGACAACTTCCCATACAGCTTCTCCTTCCTCAGCACATCCAACACAATCCTCAAATGCTCCTCATGCTCCTCCGGTGTCCTCGAGTATATGAGTATGTCATCGATGAACACCACCATGAACTTGTCAAGGTACTGGTGGAACACCTTGTTCATCAAATTCATAAAGACCACTGGTGCATTAGTCAAACCAAACGACATCACCATAAACTCGTACTGACCATACCGAGTTCTAAAAGCGGTCTTCGGTATATCTTCCGGCTTCACCTTCACCTGATGGTAGCCTGATCTCAAATTTATCTTAGAAAATACCTTGGCACCACCCAATTGATCAAACAGATTATCAATCCATGGCAAAGGATACTTATTCTTGATAGTGAGATTATTCAAAGCTCTGTAATCAATGCACATGCGCACCGATCCATCCTTCTTCGGTACAAACAATACCGGGGCTCCCCATGGTGAAGAACTCGATCTGATAAACCCCTTATCCTGCAATTCGTCCACCTGCTTCTTCAACTCGACCAGCTCGCTGTTGTTTACTCTATAGACATGCTACGAAATTGGTTCTGCACCTGGCACCAAGTCTATAGAAAATTCAACATCTCGATCTGGCGGCAATCCTGGCAATTCTTCAGGAAACACATCCAAGAACTCTGCTATCAACGGATGTGGCAACTCCTTGTCTTCCACCATAGCTCCACAAATAATGCCTTCGCCTTGCTCCGCAGCTCCTCTAGCAAACTCGAACTCTGGCTCTCCTGGCAGACCAAACAAAACTCTACCTCCTCTACAATCTATGCTAGCACGGTGCCTACTCAACCAATCCATCCCGAGTACAATGTCGTAGCTCGGAAGTGGCATTACAAGTAGACACGCACTCAACTCCCGGCCTCCCAGAGTAACTCTCCGATCCTTGTAAATATCATTAACCAGGATAATGCCTCCCCTGGTCATGATCTTGCAAGTCCTAAGCAAAGACTCAGCTACCAAACCATGCTTTAGAGCAAAAGAAACAGATACAAAACTATGGGAAGCACCACTATCAAACAAAGCTAAAGCTGGAATGAAATCAAGAAGAATAGAACCTGCGATAACATCTCCGGTGGGTTCCTTCTCTTCGACGGTCATAGCAAACGCTCGTCCCTGCCGAGCACCTCCCTGCTGCTGATGCTGGATAAAACGCTGCTGCTGTGTCGGAAGCGGTCCCCTCGGCTGTGCTGCAGGTGGTCTCGTTTGTGCCCTCGGAGCTGGAGCTGCTTCCTGAACTGCACGACGAGGACACTCCCTCGATTGATGCCCTTCAGTACCATAATACAAACAAACTCCTAGCCTCCTCTTGCAAACTTCCCAGTGTGGCCGGGCTTCTTGCAGTAGTTGCATGGAGCTTGCTGTAACTGTCTCTGCTGCTGAGGTGCCTGGTAAAAAGGTGCTCTAGCTGGAGTCTGGTTCTGCTGTGGCTGCTGGAAAGGTCTGGACTGAAAATGAGGACGTTTGGCAGATACTGCACCGCCGTTGGCCCCCAGAAAAGAATCACGGTCTCTCTTGGTCTTCAAACCCAAATCCCGCTCAACCTTGCGTGCCTCCGTAAGTATCTCCGAGTATGTCTCATAAAAAGACGGAATGAGGATCTTCACTTCCCAGCTTAGACCCTCACGAAAACGAATAGCTCAAACCTCTGGCTCTCTCACCAAATACTCTGCAAACTGGCTCAACCGGCCGAACTCTGTAGCGTACTCCTCTACAGACATGCTCCCCTGAATGAGACTCTCAAATTGTCTTCCCAAGTCAAGCCTGTCTATCCGGGCGAAAAACTTCTTCTTGAAAAGGTCCTTGAATACCTCCCAAAATTGTCCTACGTCAACCAGAACCGGCTCATTCCTAAACCAAGTGCAAGTGACGTCGAACAGTTGAAGTCCTACCGCCTCAACCTTCAGATCTTCAGAAAGACGGGACACCCTCATAAGACGCTCAATGTCCTCGAGCCAATCATCAACATAGACGATGCCCTCCGTCCCTTTGAAAACCCTAGGCTCCAGTTTCTTGAAGTCCTGAATGTTGCCTGGCCGAAGCTGAGCAACCTGAGGAACAACCTGCTGCTGGACCGGAACTCCTCTCTCAACTACAGCACGAGCAAGCTGATGAGCACTCTCGATGCCCTGCCGTAGAACGTCGGTCTGTCTCTGATGTGCCTCTGACTGAGCCCTCTGTGCCTCGAGCATCTCACGAAACAGTGTAAACATCTGTGACGCCTCTGCTGGCACAGGAGGTGGAGGTGGAAGCCCCTCAGATACAGCTGGCACAGTCCTCTGAGTAGGTGGTGGACCTCCGAAAGCAGCTGACACTCCAATCACCGGAGTAGTGACTGGTGCAGGCCCTCGGGATGTCGCAGACCTCTCAAAAACTGCTCTCCCCTGCTGTGATCTAGTCTTAGGCGGCATCCTGAGACAAAGCGAAAGAAAGAATCAATATGGCACAAGATGTAAGACATCAAGGAAAGGACAGTTTAAGGGATCAAGTATCAATATCAAAGGAGAATAGTTGAATCAAAAGAATTTTCCTAGATGTGATTGAGTATCTCAGCCTATATCCTATATCCTATCGCAGGCTCGCAGTAGTACAACTAAGTTGTCACACTACCACAATATCACATACTTGTGAAGCTAGACCTGCATGGGCCACCACCAAAAATGTGTCACGACCCGCACCCGGTGTAAAGGTGCTAGTCGGAAACAACGCCTAGCCTACGCCACAGAATCGGCGGTAGAACGCTGTCTAGATAGTCTATCAAACAATATAATGAACCACCAATAATGATAGTATACTCAATCACAGAACTAAGATAGAAATGAGCACAAATCAGATAAGAAAAAAATAGTCACAATACAACTCATGAGTCTAAAATAATACATCAATGAGTCTGAAGAAATACAGAAATGAGTTGGAGACAAATCCAGTACAAAGAATACTATGAAGCTACAACTCCAGGGTCAACTATCTCAGTTAGGATAAGTCCCTCTTGAGCCAGGGTCTCAGAATCTAAACCTACAACATCCTGGGGTCCATAATAGGTAGGATACCACTCCTCAGTGTCATCTGGAAAAATATATCCAGTCAGGAAAGGAGCAGAGTATAACTCTAACAGCAGTTCTAATTAATGATAAAAACTATGTAACAGTAAATAGCTATGGATAAACAAGATGCACAATAGATATGAGAGATATATATACAATAAGGAAATACTGGACATAAATACAATAATAAACAATATGCCAAATAAAACAAGAATACTAATGTCTAAGTGTGTGAGTACTAGCTTAACATGTGATCGGCTTGGGCAAGATGCAATACGGCCTGGCTAATCATACGTGCGGTGCATGATCAACACTATTCAGTAATCAGTACTTTATTCAATAGGGATATTGATCACATATCTATACTAATACTCCCCACCCCCGACTGGTATAATAGATCCAACCACGGTATGCTATGGCACGAGATTCTCCAAGAAGATAGCTAGTCTTTCCGAGAATCGGTGTCTGTACATGTACAAGATAACCAATAAAACAGTACTTGTACCATATACACCATATACCAAGGAATAACATCTCATGACGAGATCCGGATATACCAATCCGTGTAACCATAGTGTCAAGAGAACATGGATATCTACACTAGATACAATGAACATAGAGGATATCATAAATGAGAAACTATCAGAGAATGTACTCGCCTGAAGTCTAATGAATAGTCTCACAGATGTCAAATGAATAGTCTCACAATAGTCTCAATTATGGTCAAACCAAGGTCAACCCCACAAAACATATATATAATAATAAAGTATAATAATATAGAATATTAAATACAAACAAATAGGAACCATGGTTTTGAACCAACTTGGTATCCACACAAAGTAATGTTTCAAGATACATAGATATATTATTTATCCTTATACATAATAGATTATATATAAACTATTATATTATACAATTAAAATTATAACAATACTAGTATTATACCTCACAATAAACACATATATATATACATATATATATATAATTATCATATATAAAATATAAATTAAAACTGCCTAACTGTCACTGAAAAATAGTGTGTTAAAACACTGATTTTCAATAAACAGGCTTTCAGTGACAGTTCCTACTGTCACTGAAAACACCGTCGCCTAAGACGCTGTGCAACTGCACTGCTGTCACTTATTGGTGACAGTTCAAACTGTCACAGAACCAACCGTCGCTGCTGATGTCGCTTATTCCCGCCCGCTGCATTAATGACAGAACCGTCATTAATGCCCTAATAACTGCTACAGCGGCTGCTGCTTTAATGACAGTATCTGTCATTAAATGCTGTTGTCGCCAAAACAATTAATATATATAAAAATATATATAAATAAAATATATAAATATGTAACTCAATATATATATATATATATATAAAACAAATAAATAAATAAATACTTATATATATACATAATCCTATACATATAAATAAATATTAAAAGCTACAATACACATTCCATGTATTAATATACATATTTTAACATGGCTAGAAGCACACATAAAAATATATTCATTAATATACAATTAATTACATAATAATTATAATTAATATAATTACTCATTTAAACACATAAATATTTTTATAAAATATTTACATATAATTTATTTTATTAACATAATTTGTAACATATATAAATGCATGTAAAAAAAGCTACATATATATTTATACATTATAATAGTACACATAAAAATAAATACATAGATCTATACTACAATAAATATCATAATAATATACTATAATAAATATGTAACATCTATATATATATTTGCTAATTATAATTCAAGAATTAAAGGATAAATAATTAGATCTACACATAAACACACCACAAATGGAGAGTATCACACCGTATCCCACTAGATCTAGGATACGCATGCGACACGAGTCCAACACACAACCAATTGCACCCCGAAGGACACAAACAAGTCACAAATATTATTTCTGAACAAATCAAAGTATCAAAAGTAGATCTATTTGTCCGTGTCAAAATACGACATGTACAAAGTCCCGTGTCGGAGGGAAAAATCTCCAAAACAACACGTATCACCAAATTGTTGGGATACGACCTACACGTACCCAATTATGGATATGACACTAGCCCCAAACACATAAGCACATGCCCAATTGATCTATAGGATCAATTGACATACACAATAAAATGTCAATTCGGAATTCCCTCAAAATTGACACAAAAAGCACCATAACTTTCTCCATGGGTCTCCTATGAACACAAAACCAAGTCCTATGGGTAGTACATACATATGGGTTGATTTTCCATGATTAAATCTCAGATTTAGAAGCTATTTTAAGGGGAAAAACTGAATTATACCTATTGGGAGATGGATTCCTAATGAAACCTCCAATTGAGATAAAATTACTTCCAAATTGTAGATCCTTGCTCCTCTTTGTAGATCCTTGCTTCCTCCTTCTAGATCCTTGCTTCTCAACTTTCTAATGGTGAATTGGGAAGGAATTGGAATGAATTTGGTAGGGATATGGAATGGGAATGAAAAAAATTTGGTAGTGGAAAAATTCTAGATCTAGATTTGAAATGAAAAAAGAGAGGAGAGAGAAATTTTCCCCCGTCTAATATAGGCCGGCCCCTACCTCTCCCTCAAGCAATTATAAAATGTCCAATGTACCCCTTGGGGCCTCTCATGAAGAAATAATTAAGGAAGGAAGCTTCTAGTCTAATGATTTAATTAATTTAATCCATCTCCTTAACAATGGGCTTTCTAAATGGGCCAAGTCTAACTAATTAATTCATGTTGGTCCATGGGTCCAAACTAAACTAGTTGGGTCCACTAATATAAGTCCAAAATAATTAAATAACATCTAACAACAATTAAATAATACAACAAATAATTATTTATCATGCACAATATTTAATTAAATAGGAAATGACTAAAATACCCTTTCCTAAAAATGTGGTAGTGACAAGTAGCCAATGCAACAGCTACTGCAGCAAGAAGCATCAGCCCAAGTTGGATACGAGTTCTAGAAGAAGCCAATAACGTATCGTGTCTCAGCTTTGAAGAGTCATTCCCGTGTCCGTATATACGACTCTTCTTGAGTCAAGATCTGCATCATATTATATACGATGCAGATACGCAAGGTTATGTCTAAACTCAGACAACTGACTAAAAGAGAGATAGGGTTAGGGTATGTGTCATATTTTGTATCATGTCAGTGTATATGTCTGTGTCGTATCCCATGTCATGTCTATGTCATGTCTTGTCTATGTTTGTGTGTGTCCGTGTGTCCTTGTCAGTATTAGGGTTAGTGTCCGTATGTATTAGTGTATTCGCGTGCATGTGTATGTGTGTGTTCGAGTTAGGGTTAGGGTTAGTGTGTGTCATGTCATATCGTGTCGTGTCGTGTCGTGTTGTGTCGTGTAAGAGAGAGAGAGAGAGAGAGAAAGGAGACAGAGAGAGGAGCTCACCGAGTGAGGAGGAAGGGAGCTGGAGAGAGAAGAACGCCAGAGGGAGAAGGAGCCGCCAGAGGGAGGAGGACGCCGGAGGAAGGAGGGGAGCCGGAGGAAGGAGGAGCTGCCGGAGGGAGGAGGGGACGCCGGAAGGAGAAGGGGATGCCGGCCGGAGGGGGGTCACCGAGGTGGGGCGCCGGGAGGATGGAGGGGAAACCGGATGGATGAGGGGAGCCAGACAAGACGGAGGAAGGGGTTTAAAATTTTGGGAGATATCGAAGGAAATGAGGGAAAGAAAAATTCGTCAACCCTAAATGAAATAAATTAGCGACGTTTAGCGACGCTAACTTATGACGTCGCTAATAGAAATATTTAGCGACGTTATAGATGTCGCTAAATACGTCGCTAAATATTTAAAAGATTAACGTCGCTAAACGTCGCTAATCATTCACTAATCATATAACTCAGCGACGTTTAGCGACCTTAAATAAATTTATAGCGACTATTCTTTTAAAAAATTGAATTACAGTCGCTAAACGTCGCTATATGTCGCCAAACAATGACTTATAGCGATATTATTCTTTGGAGTCACTTATATCTTTAATATTAGCGACGTTTTACTTTGACGTCGCTAAAAATGTTGCTAATTCTGCATTTTTTAGTAGTGAACTCTGGCTCTCCTAGCGCCTGAAACAGAACTCTACCTCCACGACAATCGATACTCAACCAGTCCATCCCGAGTAATATGTCGTAGCTCGAAAGTGGCATTACGAGTAGACACGCGCTCAACTCTCGGCCTCCCAAAGAACCTCTTCGATCCTTGCAAACATCACAAACCAGGATAATGGTAC
The DNA here is from genome assembly GCA_036927795.1 of Iris macrosiphon. Lineage (NCBI taxonomy): Eukaryota > Viridiplantae > Streptophyta > Magnoliopsida > Asparagales > Iridaceae > Iris > Iris macrosiphon. The sequence continues at coordinate 182,450,724 of JAYESA010000004.1, forward strand.
CCTCGGTCATTGTCACGCCCAATCCCAAAATACGTAAGACTAGGAATACGTAACCATGCCAGCCGTATGTATATGATAACTCCAATATATGGATACCATAATACACACGTACGTTGTATTATGAATAACCATTCACAAGTGGTATAGTTTTATGTCATAAGTCACAGGGCATAACTAGATCTCATCCACAGAATCAAATATAAATGAATAACCAATCAACTATATAACTGAATCAAGTATAAAATGCTTGATAAAAATGAGTAGTTGGGTGGAGACAAATCCACCATCAAACTAGAATATAAGAGAAACCAAATAAGTACATCTAATGAACAATGAAACTCGAGGAGAAGACCTCCTCGAAAGAGAGATAAGTAGCAAGTTCTGATCCGTGCTCCTACGAATAGTCAAGATCGTCTACACCTGAAAAGGGACCAGGTCCTCAGAGGGACGTAACAAGATACATAGAAGTATGTCAATTGAATACAGTAAACATGCATAATAGACAGAAAATATATAAGTATGCTGTACTAGACAATCTATATGAAAATGCATAGTGAGGACAACATTTTTGACGTATGGGTAGGTGTAGGATACTCTATCTATCTCACAACTCACACACACGTCCATGAACATCAGAAGCCGTCATACCTCGAGGGTAGCGACCATCGCGATACCAAAAATCAACATACCTCGAGGGTAGCGACCATCGTGACACAAATACTGTAGTGCGTCCAGTTACTATGGTTTACAAAAGTGGGTAGCCCATACGCCTACTGACTGCCCTCCCCTCCCATGATACTATGTGTCAAGTGTGTGTCCACAAATATAATATATAATTTAGACTAAAAAGAAAATACATATAAATACATATAATGAATATACGAAAATATGATAAGCATACAAAGTACTATAAGCAATTTGGCAAGGTATACTTGCCTCGCAAGAAAGCTGCAAAGTGTAAGCGTCCAAACTTCAGGCACAAGGGATCAGAAACTATGGAATCAGAATGAACGTCTCTGGATACTGAAATAAATATCACCAATGTTCTCAGAATAAGCGAGATAGCTAGAAAATACTACCCTATCGTCCAATTCGGACACAGGGACAAAACAGTAATTTTGGGTCAAAGCGGGGTCCACATGTAGACCACTTTGCACCGAAAAGTGCCAGAGGTAAAGGTCTCTAAATGGGACAAATTATAGGTCAAACAAATTTTAAACGATAATACGAACTCAATGGTATATCCAATTTTGGATTCCGGTGAGCCGATCACAAATTCGCCCTTCAAGTCAACCCGTAGGACCCACGAATAGGCAGCTTGGTCAACTGTCTCAGAATTGCGTGAAACTTGGGTTATAGGACCAGCGTGATACCACAAATCCAATGATGCAAGTTTTGTCATATTCTGACGAGCGTACACAAAATGGGATAGTATTTTGCAAAAGTCGCGATTCGGGGACTTTTTACGGATACAGGTTGATTCCGACGCGCGCACATGTCCGAATCAACTTCCGCGAAAGCCCACGCGTCAGGATATAACATACGCGCCTTTTGGTACAATTGGTACGCAATGAGGCAGTCCCGTTTGGCGGGGAGCACTCTGTATCACAAAATTTTAGTTTTAAAGTATCAAGTTTGTGGTCGTTTTGTAGGTCGAATAATTTAACAATTAAAGCAAACTAATAAAAAGTAAAAGAATAGAAATATTCTCGGTTATATAGAGAAGAAAATAATTAGATTTTGAAAATATTAAACAGGTTGGTGGCAATTTAGGCATGAACATGGGGGTTTGGTGTTGAAATTCTGGACTGTTTTTGGTCAATTTTTTGGCCAACTTCCGGTCGATTTTTCGACCAATATAGGGCACAAAAACTTATCCCGTTTGAATGAAAATCCTAGAGGGTTAGGTTATGAACATACACGGACAAACCGCTCGAGAAAAGGACGAGAGATGAGAGAGATATGTTACAATGAAGAGGGGCTCAGAACTGTGCACATGCGAACGGCGCGCAGGGCGGTCTGCGGCTGCTGCGGCGGCCCGCGGCTGCCGCCCGGTGGTCGCCTGCCAGGGAGGTCGGCGGCGCGGGTCGGACGCCGGTCGTCGGAGGTCGAGGTCTAGGGTTAGGGTTTAGGTTTGAGTTGACTGTATGTATATATATATATATATATATATGGATAGGGGATATGGCCGCGGGGGTCTGCTGTGGTGGGAGAAGATTAGGACTAGGTTTAGTATTAGTTAGGGTTTTAAGGATTAGTTTAGGGGTTTTGACTTTTAGGTTTCTTTTTCTTTTTCTTTTTATTTTCTTTTCTTTTCCTTCTTAATTCTATTATCATTATTATTATTATTATTATTATTATTATTATTATTATTTTTATTTTATTTTTTTATTTTTTATTATTATTAATATTATTACTATTATTATTATTATTATTATTACTATTATATATATATTATTTTAATATATATATGAGGTATATAAAAAAATATTTGTACACCAAAAATAAATAGTTTTGTGCAATAATTCTAAATGAGTATTTATCTAGGTAATTAAATCAATAAAATATATTTTCCAATTAACTAAGAAATAATATAAATAAATTTAATTATTAATTAAATAAATATAATATTTAAAATTATGGGGTTTTACATTCTATCCAACTTACAAAAAATTTGTCCTCGAAATTAACACTAACCCATATTCGTAATAAATCTCTATAGCTATTAACACTTCATTGCTAGCTTGCAGCGCTTCCTAAAAGGTTATAGTCAGCCACCCTAACACTTTTCTACCCTATTGCCTGTACACTATTCTTTTATCCTCTAACTCATTCACACTACCCAACTTACAGGAATTCTACTAGTAGTCAAAGTCTTTTGAGGCTATTATCTAAGTTGTAAGACGAATTTATTCATTGGGTCAAAAATTCTGGAATACTTGTCCAGAATCTCATAACTATGATTTTTTCCTGTAACCGTCAAGTATCGTAGTCTAATACTGCCATGCCACCTGGCCAATATATCTGCAAATAATTCGACTAATCTACTATAATGGTCTAGCTACAGCTGTCGCTACCTCGCCAATGATTTGTTATAGTCATCAGTTTGTAACAAGTGCCTTTAACTCTTTCCTAAGCTTAGTCTAAGTTTTAGGGCAACAATTAAGGTCTTGACTAACTTTGTAAGACTATTAGAAGTATGAACTATTTCAACAATCCAACTAATTCTTGTTAGACTAAAGGATGCTACTTATGGTTTAAAAATAATAAGAGAATACAGATATTGTTATAGTGCATATACATAAGGGTTATCATTATGAACTCATCTTTTAGTTATTAATTATTACTAACCATTTATGTTTTAACTAATAAAATAAGGGTGAGGTTAAAGTAAATCAACAGTTCATGATGGCACGAAAAGATGCAACTATGATATGAAGAATTAAGCATGGGATAAAGAATGGATATGGAAGAGAAGATGACCAACCCAAGGGGACGAGATGGTGATAGAAAAGAGAATACTACTACTGCCACTCGTATCATCCATTAGCATCATGGTTATGCCTTCTAGTTAAAATATCAACATATCCTCAAAAATAATACCAAATATATCATATGTGATATGCCCTTAATTACAAAAGATAGCCACAAGGTAATATGATTGGCCTATCGGGTATATCTAGTACTCTCCGTGTATCAAACTTATACCAAGCATGAACGTTCGTCTTTCCAAAATAGGGGAAGACAAAAAATAATAATAAAGAATTCAAGGAGGGGGTGATAGGATACAAGTACGGGGTTCAAGGCGATTAAAGAATTCAAAATGAGAGTTGTCAGGGCAGTTGTGGATTAAAATCTTAATTTGGTAAATTCCTATTCGCATGCTCATATCAGTACAATTATGTAACTGATATGATATGCTCGAACATATCTAGAGGGCAAGTATATTCGTTTAACAAGCTGAGTCAACTATATCTCAATCCACGTAAAGTAGTTATGCGAAAAGTGAACCAAGTGCATTAAGGTTGATCAGACCGTAATACACTGATTCTGATTTGGATAATGTATTAGTAGGCGTCCCCAATAATACATATGTCATGAACAAACTCGATAAAAGAATAAGCTTGCAAAATTAGGCTATAATAGCAGCATAAGTCGAGGTAGTCCAGAAAATATAAGTACGTTGGATTATAATGAAGGAAGGTACAAAATAATTCAAGTTCACCAAGAAGATAAGACTCGTCCGGTGTTGTGCCTCTACAGTTGCCATACTAACTTCTTGTCTAAGTCTTTAGTCGACCAAATAGGGGTATGGACCTCTTAGTTCTATAATCTGGATAAACACTATTGTCTTATGCTAGCATATAATTGGTGTCATTCAATCACACTTTATTAATGGGTAAAAAAGACTATGTGATACTAGGTTATGAGGCATACTACCAAACTTACAAGAATTTAACTAATAGTATTATTGAATAATAGAGTGTATATACCTAGTACAAGTTATCTTCCTTATCCCTATCAAGCACGAAAGAAAAGATAAGATTAACGTTGTGCAATGATCAAGCAAGATGCAATACAAGCAATCAAATAAGAAGGCGAAATGGAATCAAGGGCGGTGATTAAATAAGTGGATGAGATCCTATACTCTAATCCTATGCGCAGGCTTCCTCGGTACAATAACGTAACCGAGACAATATGCTCTCGACCTGCATGGGCCGCCACAAAAATATGTCATGCCCCAGTCCCAAAATACGTAGGACTAGGAATACGTAAGCATGTCAGTCGTATGTATATGATAACCCCAATATATGGATACCATAATACACACGTACGTTGTATTATAAATAACCATTCACAAGTGGTATAGTTTTATGTCATAAGTCACAGGGCATAACTAGATCTCATCCACATAATCAAATATAAATGAATAACCAATCAACTATATAACTGAATCAAGTATAAAATGTTTGATAAGAACGAGCAGTTGGGTGGAGACAAATCAACTACCAAGCTAGAATATAAGAGAAACCAAATAAGTACATCTAATGAACAATGAGACTCGAAGAGAAGACCTCCTCGAAAGAGAGATAAGTAGCAAGTCCTGATCCGTGCTCCTGCGAATAGTCAAGATCATCTACACCTGAAAAGGGACCAAGTCCTCAGAGGGACGTAACAAGATACATAGAAGCATGCCAATTGAATACAGTAAATATGCATAATAGACAGAAAATATATAAGTACGTTGTACTAGACAATCTATATAAAAATGCATAGTGAGGACATCTTTTTTGACGTATGGGTAGATGTAGGATACTCTATCTATCTCACAACTCACACACACGTCCCTGAACATCAGAAGCTGTCATACCTCGAGGGTAGAGACCATCGCGACACCAAAATTTGACATACCTCGAGGGTAGCAACCATCGCGACACAAATACCGTAGTGCATCCAGTTACAACTGTTTACCAAAGTGGGTAGCCCATACGCCTACTGACTGCCCTCCCCTCCCATGATACTATGTGTCAAGTGTGTGTCCACAAATATAATATATAATTTAGACTAAAAAGAAAATACATATAAATACATATAATGAATATACGAAAATATGATAAGCATACAAAGTACTATAAGCAATTTGGTAAGGTATACTTGCCTAGCAAAAAAGCTGCAAAGTGTAAGCGTCCAAACGTCAGGCAAAAGGGATCAGAAACTATGGCATCAGAATGAACGTCTCTGGATGATGAAATAAATATCACCAACTTTTCCAGAATAAGCGAGATAGCTAGAAAATACTACCCTTTCGTCCAATTTGGACACAAGAGCAAAACGGTAATTTTGGGTCAAAGCGGGATCCACATGTGGGCCACTTTGCACCGAAAAGTATGCCAGAGGTAAAGGTCTCTAAATGAGACAAATTATAGGTCAAATAAATTCTAAACGACGATACAAACTCAACGGTATGTCCAATTTTAGATTCTGGAGTCGATCACAAATTCGCCCTTCAAGTCAACCCGTGGGGCCCGCGAATAGGCGGCTTGGTCAACTATCTCAGAATCGGGTGAAACTTGGGTCACAGGACCAGCGTGATATCACGAATCCAATGGAGCAAGTTTTGTCGCATTCTGACCAGCACACACAAAATGGGGTAGTGTTTTACAAAAGTCGCGATACAGAAACTTTTTACAGATACGGGTTGATTCTGACACGCGCACACGTCCGAATCAACTTTCGCGAAAGCCCACACATCAGGATATACCATACGCGCCTTTTGGTGCAATTAGTATACGATGAGGCGGTCCCATTTGGCCGGACACACCCCATATCATAAAATCTTAGTTTTAAAGTATCAAATTTTTGGTCGTTTTGGAAGTCGAATAATTTAACAATTATAGCAAACTGATAAAAGTAAAAGAACAAAAATATTCTCGGTTACATAGAGAAGAAAATTCTTCAATTAGATTTTAAAAATATTAAACAGGTTCGTGGCAGTTTAGGCATGAACATGGGGGTTTGGTGTTGAAATTCTGGACTGTTTTTGGTCAGTTTTTTGGCCAACTTCTGGTCAATTTTTTGACCAATCTAGGGCATGAAAACTCATCCCGTTTGAATAAAATCCTAGAGGGTTAGGTTGTGAACGTATACAGATAAACTGCTCGAGAAAAGGACGAGAGATGAGAGAGATATGTTACCGCGAAGAGGGGCTCGGAACTGTGCACATGCGCTGGGCACGCGGGGCGGACGACAGCTGCTGCGGCGGCCCGCAGCTGCCGCGGGGTGGTCGTCGGCCGGGGGAGTCGGCGGCGCGGGTCAGTCGCCAGTCGTCGGAGGTCGAGGTCTAGGGTTAGGGTTTAGTGTCATGCCCCAGTCCCAAAATACCGAGGGACTAGACACATGGCAATGGCCAGCAGTACGCACCGATGGACAAACCCAATTTAATGGATCCATCATGGCATACTTAAGCTATAAAATCAAGTCTACGACAACATGGCACAACTAATCTCATCCACAAAAGATATAAAATATGATCCACAGAATAAATAAGGAATATAAATCATCAACCAGTCTCAACAAAGTGCTTCGGGGAACAACCCGATAAAATCTAATACAAAGGTTTAACAGACCAGAATATAAATGACTGAAATAAATAAATACTGAGCATGAAATATAGATGCTCAGAAAAAGTCTTTGGCTAACACCTCGTCCTCGGATGGCGGTACAGCTCCTGGATTAGCTCCTGCTGCGGTCCCGTATACCTCGGGATAGATCTCGTCCTCAAATCCTGGGGACATAATCCGGATCCAGGTCCTCAGGGGACATAGCAAGGTACAGATAATAATACAAGCCAAAATAAATGCAGAGCAGATAGTAGATGAAATAAATAGGGTAAATATGTAACCATCTATGTGAAATGCAAGTGAGAGCAACACGAGTACTCAGGCTGAGCCACTACAAGCTCTGTGTCGGGAGCCGGGTAGCGGTAATAACACGTAATGTGCCTAGCTCTGCTACGAGAGTCTACGACCTCACAATAGTAGAAGATATATATATAAAACATCCTGTAGCCTGTGTGTCTCTCCCCACCCAATGTAACTACGCATATCATGACCATAATGTCTCATGTCCATGTCAAGCGGGATCATAGCTAATGCAACAAGTTATAAAGAATCTATAAATATAGTATCTCTGTCAAGTCCTGTATCCTATACAGAATCACCACAAATATCTCGGGAAGATCCTGTCTCATGAATGGTGTCAAGTGTACTGGGTCATAGTGTACTTGATAAGACAAGTACGAGAAGCTAAAGTGTCACGAATATCCATCTCTAGATGACAATACACAACACCGCGTACGGTGTTGGCACCCGACTAATAATCGGACGCTAAGTACGTTACACGGTCCTAGGTTAAGCATGCACAGCAATATAATAAAGCAAGGAAAATATGTAACAATACTGCAGAGTTTGGCAAGGTACATTTGCCTGGTGTTTGATTACCAACAGTCGTCCCTGTATCAGTGGATCCAGTAGGTACTCCTCCAAAAGTTCTAATAAATATCACCAACAGTCTCAGAAGATATCAAATAGCTAGAAACGCCTGTCCTTACGTCCAATTTGGACACAGGGGCAAAAATGATATTTCCTGGTCAAAGCGGGGTCCACATGTGGGCCGCTTTGCACCGAAAAACGGGTCAGGTTCAAGGGTCTCCAAATTTGTCCAACTTAGTGTCAACAAGTCAGGAACGATGATACGAACCAAATGGAACTTTCAGAATTGGATTTCGATGAGCCGATCTCAAAATCGCCCGTCAAGTGGAGCCTGTGGGGCCCACGATACGCGATTTTGTCAATATTCTCAGAATCAAACCAAACTTGGCTCACAGGACCAGCGTATTACTACGAGTCCGATGGTGCAAGTTTTGTTTCGATCCAACGTGTGTACACAAAGTTACAGCGTATTCCAGAATGGACGGATACGGGGCGTTGTCGGCAGATACGCGTTGATTCCGGTGTGCACGCACATCCGAATCAACTTCTGCAAAATCTCACACGTCCGTATCACCGATGTGCACGTTTCAGTAAATACCGCGTGCGACCAAGTCGTCCCGTTTGGCGGGGCGCACTCAGTTCCGGGGTAAAATAGGGCTTTGGTTTTCCTGTTTTTGGACCGCGGTTTGCGATCACCACAGGACGCGATGCACCGAGCGGGTTGTACGGGCAGCGAGAGGGTTATACAGTCTACGCGTTGCAACTAACGGAATCGAAAACGGAGTTATGAGGTGAGAAAAAATGCTACCTGAACTGGACTCCGAGAAGTCTGAATCTCACGTGTCCGAGGGTACTGTTCGTGTCCTGGTCGAAAGTTCCTGTGTCTGCGTGTCTGCCGTGAGTCCCGGCTAGGGTCCTGATCTGGAGACAGCGGGGGCTTCCCCGGAGGGAGTCGGGTTCCGGGTCGACGCGGTCGGCGGCTCCGCACAGTCAATTGGAGCGGTTCACGCGGGTCGGAGACTCGGCGTCGGGACGAGCGGCTGGGTGGACTCGGTTGGATCGGGGCTGGATCGACGACGGGTGGATCGGGGCTGGGTCAACGACGGGTGGATCGGGGCTGGGTCGACGGCAGCGGCGAGGTAGTGGAATCTGGGGGCACGGCGGCGGAGTCGAGCAGAGGGAGGCTGTCGATGCTGGTCGGACTCGGGTGGAGCGGGGACGAGGGTTCGTGCGGCGGGTCGCGGGGGTGATTGCTGTAAACACCCTGATTTTTTAGAATAATTTTAATATAATTTTTCCCAATTTTACGGTATTTTTCTGGAAGACGAACCAAGGTATTGTGAGTTAAAGATTTTTTTAAATGCTGTTAATTGGTGTTAAAATATTATGGAAATAATATTTTATGGTGTAAAATGAAAAACTGGACTTATGGTAATTTTTCGGGAATTTATTGGGCCCCGGACCTATTTTATATCACCTAAAAATTGTAATTTTAGTATTAATAATTATTTTTGTATTTTAAAACCCAAATAAACTCGAGCCCAGCCCAACCGAGCCCAGCCCAACCGAGCCCAGCCCGGTTGGTTATCGGGTCGGGTCGGGTCGACCAGACCCGAACCCGCAGACCCGACCCGCGAGAATACTTCTCCCCCACAATCTGCCAGCCCGCGTCCCACGCCGCCTACTCCGGCCACGTCGCCGGCGACCCCCGCGGCCCTCGCGCCATGACCCCCTCGCCTCCGCCATTTCCGGCCAGCCCCCCGCGGCTCTCCCCTATATAAACCCCTCCTTCTCTTCACCTCCTCCCCCAAACTCCCTAAACCCTAACCCTAAGCTCACCCGCCGACGACCTCAGCGCCGTTCAGCGCCGGCCTCCCCTAGCTCCTTAGCCGCACCTCCTTCCTCTCCTCTTCCTTCCCTTCAACACCAGACACCGAGCGCAGCCGCAGCGCCTTCGGCCGGCTCCGCCCGTCCCCCGCCCGCTCCGGCATGCCACCAGCGCCGCCGTCCGGCCTCCCCGTCGTGCAGCGCTGACCCCAGCACCTCCTCCTCCTCCTTCTTTCCCCGCAGCCAGCACCCCGAGCCCCCACTCCCACGGCCGAAGTCAACCCCGACGAGGCTGACCGCGCAGCTGCAACCTCCAATACCGGCACCACAACTGCATTCCAGAACTGACGACCACACCCAACCAAAACGCCATCAACAGCTAGTTTTGGGGCTACATTTCGTACCGGCACGATCGTGACCGTTACGTCAACTCCAAATTATTTCGAGGCAAGTACCTACACTTCAAGTCTATTATTTATGTTATGATATTTAGTTCATTGCCCTACTAGTACCATTGGATGATTACACTTAGTATTAGGATTTGGATTTCATGTCTCGATTTTCGTGTCGGGAGGGAAAATACTATGAGGCATGTGGTCTACCCTTTCCACCATGTCATGACTGCTAGCTGTTGAGTACACGACTGTACCATCAGCCTTATACTCGATTGTTCCTGACTGCTAGCCGTCTATGACGTGCCTTATTAGCCTTATAACCCCCTACATGCCAACTATGTATTCTAAATACACAATTTCACACACATAGTTTCTTTTGTCTTGTTGCAGTTCCATTTTCTTGTCTCATTATATTCCTGTTTTACTTATATCCCTGATTTATAGTACTTGACACTTAGTTAATTTTACTACTTATTATGTATACTCTTTTTGTGATACTTAGTCAGTTTTTACTACTTATTTTAGTGTTAAGCCTTGTTGTGTATTGGTACTTTGCTCCTTTCCTGACTGGATTCGTTGACATATTAGGCGATGATGAGGACTATGCCCCTACCTTTTACGGCCCATATGACGTAGCAGATGATACGGTTGAGGAGCCAGTTCCTACTCAGGAGACTACTTTTGAGGAGTAGTCAGCCAGTTAGCTAGTATTTTCCTTTCAGCATAGTACTCGAGTTTGTCCCCGATTTATCTTCTGGTTCTGTATTAAACTGTGGATTTGGATGTCACAAAATTTGTCTTATGAAATCTTAACATTCCTATTTCCTGTTATTATCCTTGCCTATTTTTAGTGTGAATGAGCTAGATTTTAAATTACCTGTAAATATGATCTAGACAGCGTACTACCGCCGACACTGCGACGTAGGCTGGACGTACTCGCGAACCGGTGCCTGATTTATCTGGATACGGGTCATGACACATTTTTATGGTGGCCCGTGCAGGTCTAAAATCCTTAAACAGTGTAATATCCTAGGACAGAGTATGAAATAAGATTGAGGATTTTAGGAAAAGCTCATTCACAGAATAGGATCTTTTATTTCAAATCTTGACATCATTCCTAGTAAATCTTCCTATCATCCTTGATTTCCAAGTAATATATTCTAAACCTACTATCCCTTAACCTTTCAGAATGGTTCAGACAAGGAATACCGTAGGAGGCACATCCGAACCCGTCGAACAGACTGTGCCTGAAACCCTTGCGCTCCCTCCGCCTCCAACTACTCCGACAGTTACTATGGATGGAGCGCAGCTACTCGGAGTATTCCAGGGACTTATAGAATCCCAAAGGGAACAGACTGCCCTGCTACGAACTAGCCTTTCAGAGGCACCACAAAAGAGGCCAGGAAATGCCAAGGACTTCAAGAACCTTGGACCCATGGAATTCTATGGGACTGAAGGTATTCCCTATGCCGATGAATGGATAGAGAATGTGGAGCGACTCCTGAAAACTGCTCGGGTCCCTGATGATCTTAAGGTAGAATCTGCAAGCCTGCAACTATTCGACATAGCTCGGACTTGGTTTAGAGATGAACCTCAGTTATCTGCTCCTGAGCTCACTTGGGAGGATTTCAAGAGGCTGTTCAAGAAGAAGTTCTATCCCGAAGTAGCTCGAGAAGCTCTCGAAAGTCAATTCGAGAGGCTCGAACAAGGTAATCTTTCTGTTGACGAGTACACTGCTAAATTTAGCAGACTGAGCCACTTTGCAGAATATATGGTTCGTACCCCTGAAGATAGAGCCCGTAGATTTAAGAAGGGGTTGTCTCCTGATATTCGTCTTGCTGTCACCACTAGCCGAGCTCGTACATACGAAAAAATCTTGAGCGTGGCACAAGGTGTTGAAAGAGACATGGGACCTAGACTAAAGCGGGAAAGAGATGCTGGAAGTATGGGACCCCACAAACGCCCATTCCAACCACAACTAACAGCAGAGGGCCCCGCAACAAACCCAGCGCCCTCTCCCTCAAGCCACAGCACCCCAACACCAAACTCAAGGACAGAACCAACAAGCTCCCACTTGTGGCTTTTGTCAAAAACAAGGTCACACTTGGCAAGTTTGTAGAAAGAGGCTAGGTGTCTGTCTATATTGTGGATCAGCAGCACATCAAATGAAGGACTGTCCTGCTGCTTAGGGAGCGCTACCCCTATCTTTTTGAACCTTGAGGTATATTTTAACTCTCGATCTTTCTTTTTCGTGCCATTGTTAATTTTAATTTCGAGGACAAAATTTTTATAAGTTGGGTAGATTGTAAACACCCTGATTTTTCAGAATAATTTTAATATAATTTTTCCCAATTTTACGGTATTTTTCTAGAAGACGAACCAAGGTATTGTGAGTTAAAGATTTTTTTAAATACTGTTAATTGGTGTTAAAATATTATAGAAATAATATTTTATGGTGTAAAAAAAAAACTGGACTTATGGTAATTTTTCTGGAATTTATTGGGCCACGGACCTATTTTATATCACCTAAAAACTGTAATTTTAGTATTAATAATTATTTTTGTATTTTAAAACCCAAATAAACCCGAGCCCAGCCCAACCGAGCCCAGCCCGGTTGGTTATCGGGTCGGGTCGGGTCGACCAGACCCGAACCCGCAGACCCGACCCGCGAGAACACTTCTCCTCCAAGATCTGCCAGCCCGCGTCCTAGGCCGCCTACTCCGACCACGTCGCCGGCGACCCCCGCGGCCCTCGCGCCACGACCACCTCGCCTCCGCCATTTTCGGCCAGCCCCCCGCGGATCTCCCCTATATAAACCCCTCCTTCTCTTCACCTCCTCCCCCAAACTCCCTAAACCCTAACCCAAAGCTCACCCGCCGACGACCCCAGCGCCGTTCAGCGCCGGCCTCCCCTAGCTCCTCAGCCGCACCTCCTCCCTCTCCTCTTCCTTCCCTTCAGCACCAGACCCCGAGCGCAGCCGCAACGCCTCCGGCCGGCTCTGCCCGTCCCCCGCCCGCTCCGGCACGCCACCAGCGCCGCCGTCCGGCCTCCCCGCCGTGCAGCGCTGACCCCAGCACCTCCTCCTCCTCCTTCTTTCCCCGCAGCCAGCACCCCGAGGCCCCACTCCCACGGCCGAAGTCAACCCCGACGAGGCTGACCGCGCAGCTGCAACCTCCAATACCGGCACCACAACTGCATTCCGGAACTGACGACCACACCCAACCAAAACGCCATCAACAGCTAGTTTTGGGGCTACATTTCGTACCGGCACGATCGTGACCGTTACGTCAACTCCAAATTATTTCGAGGCAAGTACCTACACTTCAAGTGTATTATTTATGTTATGATATTTAGTTCATTCCCCTACTAGTACCATTGGATGATTACACTTAGTATTAGGATTTGGATTTCATGTCTCAATTTTCGTGTCGGGAGGGAAAATACTAGGAGGCATGTGGTCTACCCTTTCCACCATGTCATGACTGCTAGCTGTTGAGTACGCGACTGTACCATCAGCCTTATACTCGATTGTTCCTGACTGCTAGCCGTCTATGATGTGCCTTATTAGCCTTATAACCCCCTACATGCCAACTATGTATTCTAAATACACAATTTCACACACATAGTTTCTTTTGTCTTGTTGCAGTTCTATTTTCTTGTCTCATTATATTCCTGTTTTACTTATATCCCTGATTTATAGTACTTGACACTTAGTTAATTAGTTAATTTTACTACTTATTATGTATACTCTTTTTGTGATACTTAGTCAGTTTTTACTACTTATTTTAGTGTTAAGCCTTGTTGTGTATTGGTACTTTGCTCCTTTCCTGACTGGATTCGTTGACATATTAGGCGATGATGAGGACTATGCTCCTACCTTTTACGGCCCATATGACGTAGCAGATGATACGGTTGAGGAGCCAGTTCCTACTCAGGAGACTACTTTTGAGGAGTAGTCAGCCAGTTAGCTAGTATTTTACTTTCAGCATAGTACTCGGGTTTGTCTCCGATTTATCTTCTGGTTCTGTATTAAACTGTGGATTTGGATGTCACAAAATTTGTCTTATGAAATCTTAATATTCCTATTTCCTGTTATTATCCTTGCCTATTTTTAGTGTGAATGAGCTAGATTTTAAATTACCTGTGAATATGATCTAGACAGCGTACTACCGCCGACACTGCGGCGTAGGCTGGACGTACTCGCGAACTGGTGCCTGATTTATCTGGGTATGGGTCGTGACAATGGCGGAGTCTTCGAGAGGCGGAGTGCTTAGGGTTCAGATGAAGAAGTCGGAGTGAGGTGATGGCGCGGTGATTTGTCGGCGGCTAGGCACGCTTTGCGAGGACTTTTATAGCCGCTACAGTATTTCCGATCAGTTAGGGTTTCCCATCTGGTTTGCGGGTCCGGGTCGGGTTTGGCTCGGATCCGACCCGACCCGACCCAATATGCTGATCGGTTTGGTTCAGTCAGGGTTGGGTTGGTTTGGTTTGGTTCGGTTTATAGCTAATAGTTTTTAGGGCTTTAAACGCGTTTCCGGAGTCCAATAAATTCACCGAAAAATACCCTATGTCCGGTTTTCTATTTTACATCATAAAATATTATTTCCATAATATTTTACCATCAATAAACTGTATTTAAAAATCCTTTGATCATAATTACCTTGGTTCTTTATCCAGAAAAATACCGAAAATTGGGGAAAAATTTATATTAAAATTATTCTGAAAAATAGGGTGTTTACATTTAGGTTTGAGTTGACTGTATATATATATATATATATATATATATATATATATATATATATATATATATATATATATATATATATATATATATATATATATATATATATATATGGAGAGGGGATATGGCCGCGGGGGTCTGCTGTGGTGGGGGAAATATTAGGAATATGTTTAGTATTAGTTAGGGTTTTAAGGATTAGTTTAGGGGTTTTGACTTTTAGGTTTTCTTTTTCTTTTTCTTTTCCTTTTCCTTTTCCTTCTTAATTCTATTATCATTATTATTATTATTATTACTTTTTATTATTACTATTACTATTACTATTACTATTACTATTACTATTACTATTATTATTATTATTATTATTATTATTATTATTATTATTATTATTATTATTATTATTATTACTATTATTATTAAATATATTATTTACATATATATATATATATATATATATATATATATATATATATATATATATGAGGTATATAAAAAAATATTTATACACCAAAAATAAATTCTAAAAATCAATCACCCCTTAACAAGGATTCTTAAAATAAAATAAGTTAAAAATAATAGTTTTGTGCAATAATTCTAAATGAGTATTTATCTAGGTAATTAAATCCATAAAATATATTTTCTAATTAACTAAGAAATAATATAAATAAATTCAATAATTAATTAAATAAATATAATATTTAAAATTAGGGGGTTTTACAATCATGATCTTTGTCACGCCCCAGTTCCAAAAATACGTAGGACTAGGACACGTAAGCATGCCAGCCGCATGGATATGGCAACTCCAATATATGAAAACCAATCCACACGTACGCTGTAATATGAATATAAAATCCACAAGTGGTATAAAATGTAATACAAGTCACAGGGTAAAATCAAAATTTCATCCACAGAAAATCAATATAAATAAATAACCAACATCTATATAACTAGATCTCAATAAGAAGTATCTAAAGATGATAGTTGGATGGAAACAAATCCACTACCAACTCGAAGGTAAGAGCAAATATTAAAGTAAGTACAACACAACAACACCATATAAGAACACCATCTAGCAATCACGGGCTCGAAGAGAGGACATCCACGAAACATATATAGCCATCCGATCTGTGCTCCTGCAAATACTCAAGAATAGATACACCTGGCAGAGGACCAGGTCCTCAGAGGGACGTAACAAGATACAGAAAATACGAGCCAACTTGAATACAGTAAATATGCATATAATTTGAAAATAAATAAGTACGCTGTACAAGACAATCTATATGAATACAAGTGAGGACAACTTTTCGACGTATGGGCAAGGGTAGTCTACTCGATCTAAGCCTCAAAACTCATACACCCGTCTAGAACATCAGAAATCGACATACCTCTGGGGTAGCGACCAGCGCGACTCTACAAAAATCGACATACCTCTGGGGTAGCGACCAGCGCGACACACGCCCGTAGTGCGAGCTATATACTACGGTTTACCATAGTGGTTAAAAGCCCATACGCCTAATAATTGTCCTCTATGATACTAAGTGCCATGTGTGTGTCAACATATCTAATACATAGTAATGACTGAAAAAAAACTACACATGCAAGATCTATACAGAAATGAAATAAATAAATAGAAATATAAATAGCATGCAAAGCACTGTAAACAATTTGGCAAGGTATCTTGTCTGGTAAGAAAGCTGCAAGGTGTACTGTCCAGAAGTCAAACGCACAGGATCAAAGCTATGGCCACAGAACAATTGTCTCCGGATGCTGAAATAAATATCACCAACGTTTCTAGAATGAGCAAAATAGCTAAAAATCACTTCCCTTTCGTCCAATTTGGACACAGGGGCAAAATGGTAATTTCGGGTAAAAAGTGGGGTCCACCTGTGGCCCACTTTGCACCGAAAAGTGTGCCAAGGGTAACAGTCTCTAAATGGGACAAACTATAGGTCAAACAACTCTAAATGTCAGTACGAACCCAACGACATGTCCAAATGTGGATTCCGATGAGCCGAACACAATTTTGTCCAAAAAGTCAACTGTGGGCCCACCAATTGGCGATTTGGTCAACCGTCTCAGAATTGCGTGAAAATTGGGTCACAGGACCAGTGCGTGACCACGAGTCCAGTGGTACAAGTTTCGTCGCAATCTGACAAACGTGCACAAAATACGTGCGAGTTCCACAAAAGTTGCGACATGAAATTTGTCCGCGGATACAGCCTGATTTCGGCGCGCACACGCGTCCGAATCAGTCCCCACGAATTTTTACGTGTCCAGTTATGCTGCGTGCACCATTCGGTACACTTGGCACACGGCGGGGCGGTCCCGTTTGGCGGGGCGCGCTCCGTATTCCAACGTTTGGAATTCTGGAAAAAGTGGGTGCGAGCAGTTTTGTGACGAATATAATTATGTCCACAGCAACTAATAGCCTAGGATTATTTTACAGAAAATAAACTAAGTCAGGAATTCTACAGGTATCAAAAAGAATCACCGAATTCGGATCTCTGTGGTGGGAGATACGAACTCGGCAATATGGGTGGTCATTCTGGAATTCTGCGATTCCAGAATTCTGTCTGCTCGTGCCGACTTGGACGCTGTTTTTTACCTAGGGACACACGTTATCCGAGGTTGGCTATAAAACAACTATGGAAGAGGGTTAAGGGATGATCATACCTATGAAGACGGAACAGCGTTTGGTTGAGCGAGTCGACGGAAAATCACGCCGGAGCGAAGGTGCCTCGAGTGAGATTCTGCAGGGTGCGAGGTCGGAGTCGTCGGGATGGTTGGATGGCTTGGGGGGGTTCTCTAGCTGCGGTGACGGCTCTAGATGGAAAGAGAAGGTCTGGAAATTTAGGTTAGGGTTTTTTGTGAAATAACTATATATATATATTTAATTAGGAGAGAGAGAAATAGATGGAGCGGATGGTTTGGCTGAAGGGGGTCTGTGGAGCTATCCGCTGACTTAAGTTGCATTGAAGGGGCGGGTCTTTGTATTGCAGCAAGTTGCTGTGGTTGTTAATGCCAATGGGACGGGTATCAAGTTAGTTGCTGCTGGATGGATGCTAAAGCAAAAGTAAGTTGCTAAAGAATGGTAACATAGTTAGTAGTTGTTATTATTATATTATTATTATTACTAATTAGTTACTTATTTAATTCTTATTAAATTCTTTTTACTTTCTTTTCTTTTCCTTTATAAAATATATATATACATATATATATATTTGTATATACATATATATATATATACTCATAAGAAAATTTATAGATTAGGGTAATGCACACAATTAGGCTAGCAACTGCTCAAGGAATCTCCTACATGGAATAAATTCCGAAAAATTCCTGATGGTCCCATAAGTCCTCTAAGTGCCCGAACACCTAAAATAAAAATTATTAAAAATCTATTTCTCCTATTTAGACCTAATTACTACAATTTAAATAATAATTAATAAATAAAAGGGTATATACGATTTTCTAGGAAGGGGGTTTTACAATCTTGCAAGTCCTCGCCAACGGTTCAGTCTCAAGATGATGCTTCAAAGCAAAAGATACAGATACAAAACTATGTGAAGCCCTGGAATAAAATAAAGCATGAGCTGGAAAAGAATCAAGATAGCCTGAATATGAAATGACATCTACAACTGGCTCCTCCTCCTCGACGGTCAAGGCAAAATCTCGCCCCTGTTGAGCACCTCTCTGCTGCTGGTGGTGATGTACGAACCTCTGCTGCTGGGTCAGCAACGAAGGTCCTCTCTGTTGTCCCGCTGGTGGTCTTGGGGGTTCTCTCTGTGCTGGGCCTCGCCCTGAGCTGGACAAGATGGAGCTCTAGGACAAGCCCTTAACTGGTGGCCTCCTGATCTGCATAATAAATACTGGCCCAATCTTATCCTGCACGCATCTCATCAATGTACCGGATTCTTAAAGAATGGGTAAGGAATAACAGGCCTCTGGATCTGGTGCGCTTGCTGCACTGGCCCTCTAGCTGGTACTAGGTACTGCTGCTTTGGCTGTTAGAAGTGTCTCTGATGCTGCTGCTGAAAGTGAGACCACTTCATTGGGCCCGTGCTAGTACTGGATCCTCCTATGTCCCTCGGCCTCTTGGAGCCAAGCTCTAGATCATCCTCTGCCCGATGTGCCTGCCTCAGAATCTTCTCAAAAGTAGAGGTGGGTCTCCATTCGTATGTGATTTGATCTCCTTGTTTAGGCCCTTCTTGAACTTTTTAGCCTTCCCTCTGGGGGATTGTCCCTCAACAAAGCGGCCTAATCGGCAATACTCTGCAGCATACTCATCCACCATCATACCTCCCTAAACGAGGTACTAAAACTGGCTCTCTGGAGATATCAGAGCCACATTTGGAAATAATTTTTTTCTTGAAGAGCTCCTTAAAAGCTTCACAAGTAAGTCCCGGTGCTAAGATCCTGGGGTTCATCCTGAACCAAGTCAATGCGATGTCAAATATCATGCTTCCTGCAGCCTCTACCTGCAACCTCTGTAAAATTTGTGCCAGTCACTGGTTCCTCCCAATGTCTTTTATCCAATCATCAGTATAAAGAATTCCTCGGTGCCTTTAAAATCCTTCGGCCCCATCCTCTTGAAGTCTATGATTGTCCCCGGCCTCGACAGTTGTAGGAAGAACTAAGGTGGTATCGTCTGTGGCTGGACTAAGGTGACTCTCTCGACTGTGGCGAATAAAATCTGGTAGGCATTCTCAATGCCCTGCTTTATAACCTTTGACTGGCGCTGCTGTGCCTCCATCATTTGCTGAAAGAGCGTAAACACCTGCGTCTGATCAACTGCGGGTGGTGGAGGTGGAAGTTCCTTTAAGACTATCGGCGCTATCCTTTGTACCGGAGGTGGATCACCCCCGAAAGTTACTGCAGAAATGCCCACCTGGATAGGTGAAGCGCACCTCTGAACTGAAGCTGCTGGAACAATATATGCTAGTATTGCCCTCTGAGGCGATAAAGTGACCGACCTCGCTGATACTGCACCTGAGTGCTGGAAATGCGTCTTCAATGACATCTTGGAGATAGATTGAACAAAGGAATCAATATTGAGTAACATATGATATCATCAAAGAAGGAAAAAAATTATTCAAAGTAAAGCAAGCTTTCAAATAGACAAGGATAGCAAAACAGATATTTGAAAATGTTTCCTAGTTGTGATTGAGTATACTCTTCACCTATATCCTATATCCTAAAATAGGCTCGTAGAAGTACTCTAGATGAGCACTAATACAATATCGCTATAAATTTCAATCTGTACCTGCGTGGGCCACCACTAAAAATGTGTCATGATGCGCACCCGAAACAAGGGCGCGAGTTGTGAACAATGCCCAGCCTACGCCGTAGCATCAGTGGTAGAACGATGTCAGGGTCAACCATACTATCTAAACATCTCACATAATATATACATGGTACTTGTCAATGTCATCTCAACTCCAAACGGAGGAATAATATGGTATATGATAATTGTCACGCCCCAGTCCAAAAATACCAAGGGACTAGCCACGTGGCAATAGCCAGTAGCATAGCTCTAATAGGTAAACCCAATTTAATAGACCCGTTAGAGTGTACTTAAGCTATAATAAGTATAAATATAAGTCTACATCATTTATCTCAGTATAATTCTTATCTCATCCACAGACAATAATCAAAATACAATATGATAGACCAGTCAAGATACTAAATAACAGAAAGTAGTCCATCATTAAGTCCAAACTAGTAGTGTCTCGGGGAATAACTCGTCACAATAAAGAAAAGAGAAACAATACCAAATACAAATGTCCAGAAGTCCAGATATAAAATAACACTAAGTATGAAAAACTAAATAGATAACTAAGTACTCAGGAGAAGTCCTCTGGCACAACCTCGTCCACTGGTGCAAGTACCGCTCCGCTCTTGTCTTGTAAACCTAGGGGTAACTATCCTCTGTTACACCTAGGAACATAATCTGGATTCAGATCCTCAGGAGACATAGCAAGGTACAATAAACACTCAAGTCAAATAAAATATAGTAAGTAAAAACAGATTCTCAGAGCAAGCTATGTAATCAGCTAAGTAAAATGCAAATAAGAGCATTACTAGTATTCAGGCTGAGACCACTAAAGGCTCTATGTAGGGGAGCCCATAGCAGCAAGTAGTATCTCGTAGGGCCAGTAAATGTGCCAAGCTCTGATACAAAGACTAAAGTACCTCTAGTAACATAGTATATATATATATACTTAATCAGCCTGTAGCATGTGTGTCTCTCCCTACCCAATATAATCTCATATCTCATGTCCACAATGTCTCATGTTCATAAAACGCAAGATCATGACCTCTAGCTAGTACAACGAGTCATAATGATATCTCTATATTTGCAAGTCTCATATCACGAATCCTCTAAGCCTATACAGAATCACCATGAATAACCCAAGAAAAGATTTTGTCTCATAAAATAGTGTCAAGTGTCCTACAGTCTGACGTACTTAGTATATCAACCACATAAAAATGGGATTATGGAATCAACTCTCTAAGTGACGTTACAAAACTTCGCGTACGGCGGTGATACCGGAATCTTGTTCGGATGTAAAGCAACGTCTCGCGGTCCTAGGTTGAACAGGTATATCATAAGAATATATATATATGAAAAAATCACAAGCACATAATATAACAGGATCTACTGTAAGTTTGGCAAGGTACACTTGCTTGGGCTCTGAACTCCGTCAACTACTACTAGAAAAGTAAAATATGTAAGTTTGCCTCCGGATGTTGAAACAAACGTCACCAATATTTTCTGAATACATAAAATAGATAGGATTGACTACCCATAAGTCCAATTTGAATACAGTGACAGAATTGACAGTTTTGGGTCAAAGCAAAGTCCACATATGGTCCATTCGCACCGAAAAATATGTCAAACTCAAAGTACTCCAAATTTATCAAACTTAGTGTCTACGAGTCTAGAATGATATTACGAACCCATCGGAACGTCCACAACTGGATTCCGATGAGACGATCACGAAATTGCTCGTCATGTGGAACCGTGGTGCCCACAAAACTGTGTTTCGTCAATGTTCTCAGATTTGAACCAAACTTGGGTCATAGTACCAGCGTAATGATGCGAATCCAATAGCATAAGTTTTATTGTGAATCGACGAGTACACACGAAGTTATGGTGAGGTGTCAGAATAGGCCGATACGATATTTTTTTGCGGATATGCGTTGATTCCGGCGTGCACACACGTTCGAATCAAGTTCTGTGAAAACCCACACATTCGCGTTTATGTTACGCACCATTCAGTAAAATTCTCACTTGACGGCGTGGCCTCGTTTGGCAAAATGGACCCTGTATCGAGAATTTTGGATTTTTCAAAATCAAGTTTTTTGACAGTTTTCTATACTAAATTAATCACAGAACTACACCTAATAAAATAAAGTATTTAAAGGGTTTAAAATTTGGTTAGGTTGTTTTCACATAAAAAAGAATTACTCAATTTGGTATCATGGTTTGAGAGTTATTGATCTCGAAACTTGGTTAGGCTATTTTTGAAACTGTCGCGAAGTCAGTTTTTTGCCTGACTTTCCGGTTAACTTTCTCCGATTATAAATTACTTTAAATCAAAACTCCTGAAGGGGTTTGAGGTCCTTCATATTGTGAATGTATACGGATAAGAAGCTCATAAAATGATTGAGCAAGAAGGTCATGCTCATACCTCAAAGTGTGCCTCACGAAACACTGTTGCTGCTGCTGCTGTTACTGCTGCCCGTGCTCGCGGTGGCCGCGGTAGCTCCGGTGGTTTGCCCGGTGCTCCAATAAGGTGGAGAAAGGGATGACTGAGTAGGGGAAGGAAGAGAAAGATGGAGGTTTGGTTGGGTTGGAGTTGGCCGAATGGGGGTTACACCTCCTTAGGAGTATAATAGTTATAGGTAGTAATGAATGGGAGGGGAGGTGAAAGGTTAGGGGTTTTAGAAAAACCAAGGGTCATATATAACTCCCCATGGAACTCAGTCCCTCCTCCTTGGCTGTAGTCGGTCCCTCCACTCTCCATTTGAGTGAGCACAAGATACAAGTTAGTTAAGATGGTCCAAGGGTTATGCTATTAATAAGTTTATGCTAAAATTAAAATAAAAGTAGGTAACAAGTAAGATTTGGTGTGAAAAAAATAATGTTTGATGAGTGGAAAAGTAGAAAATAGGTGTATAGTATTGTGCATGAGTTAGACAAGTTGGTTTGAGTGTTCAAGTTGGGGTTTCGGGCTCGGTCAGGTACAATTAATCAAAATGATCATTTTTTACTAATTAAAATGTACGGTATTTCTATATTAATTTTTAGATCCTACGGGGACTCAAATAAATATGACACCAATATCATGTGCATAATTGATAGTGTTAGACTAGGATTATAAAAGTCAATGTCAAAATTTAGGTTCATGTTGCTCGTCTAAATTGACCGCAACGGAAAAGTGTCAAAGTATCATATTTTTGAGTCAAAAAGTGTCGCGGTTGTTGTGCGATAAAAATGAAGTATAGGTTTATAAAATTATGTAAGACATATATGCCAAGAGCCTAATTTGGCTCAGCTAAGCCTATTATGCAAAGTTGGTTGGAAAGAAAAAGCTAGTATTGTATTTCTGGCATTAAGACTACACTAAAGGGTTTCTAAATTCTAGAAATTATTTTAATAATTATTATAATAATAATATTACTAAAATAACCTTTTTTAAATTTTAGGAGGTTTACAATCTACCCTCCTTAAAAAAATTGCGTCCACGCAATTAAGAATTAAACTACTCTAGGAATTTATAAAGATATGGTAATCTAAGGGTAGTTCTTAGGTCATACTTGCATCCTCGAATAAATAAGGATAATATTGTCGTATGACGTCCTCTCGCTCCCAAGTGAATTCACCTGGAGAGTGATGCTTCCAGGCTACCCGAACTAGTCTGATCATCTGTCCCGTAACGTCTTCTCACTAGTATCCAGTATCTCAACTGGCTGCTCCTCATAAGTCAAACTCAGACCTACTAAAATTTTGGAATGATCAACTACGTGACTTGGGTCAGTCACGTACCTCCTTGGTTGTGATATATAAAATATATCATGCATTCCCTCTAGAGATAGGTGTAATGCAAGATGGTATGCCACCTCACCAACATGCTCAACAATATCAAAAGGTCCAATATACCTAGGACTCAACTTGCCTCTACTCCCAAATCGAATAGTGTCCCGATTAGGTGAGATCTTCAAAAACACATGCTCTCATTCCTTAAACTCCAAAGGTCGGAGGTGTGTGTTAGGCCAGTGCTTATGTCTATCCTAAGCTGCCCGCAGATGGCTCTAAATTTGCTTTACCTTCTCCATTGTCTGCATTACCAACTCTGGACCGAGTATCTGACGCTCACCCACATCCATCCAACATATAGGAGTCCTGCACTTTCTATCGTACAATACCTCAAAAGGTGCCATCTGGATGCTTACCTGGTAGCTATTGTTGTAAGAGAACTCTACTAGATGCAAATGGTCTTTCCAAGACTCTCCAAAGTCTAACATGCATGACCTCAACATATCCTCTAGGATCTGGATTGTCCACTCCGACTGACCGTCTGTATCTGGATGGTAAGCATTGTAGAACTTGAGTCGGGTGTCAAGACTCTCCTGCATGCTTTGCCAGAAATAGAATATAAATCTTGAGTCACGATCCGACACAATACTAACTGGTACTCTATGTAACCTTATGATCTATCGAATATACATGTCGGCTAGAATCTATGTGGACTGTCCAACTCTTAACGGCAAAAATATACTGATTTGCTAAGTCGATCAACAATAACCCAAACTGCATCCTTCCCAATGGGGCTTCTTGGAAAGCCTGTAACGAAATCCATAGTGATATATTCTCACTTTTATTCGGGGATGGGAAGCGGTTGTAATATACCAGCGATTCTCTAATGACCAGCCTTAACCTGCTGAGAGACCAAATATTTTGCCACAAACTATGCAATTTCTCTCTTCATCCCATGCCACTAATAGTACTGACTCAAATCTCGGTACATCTTCATACCTCATGGATGAATAGAGTACATGGAGCTATGTGCTTTCGACATTAACTCATGTCTCAACTTCCCATTCGGAACATATAGGCAGTTTTTATACCTTAACGTCCCATCCACATGGATCCGAAGTCATGTCTGCATGCCGGCTTCCGTCCTCTCTTTAAGTCTCTGAAACCTAGCATATGTAGGCAATGCAGCCTTAATCCTCTCCACTAGTGATGACTTAACCTCAAGATGAGCCAACTGCCCTCTGTGCCCTGGCAAAATTACCTCTAATCTGAGCTCCTGTAGGTCCTCTAATAACTGGGGCTGCATCGTCAAGAAATAAGCTGTGGGCTTCCTGCTGAGTGTGTCTACTATGACGTTCGCTTTTCCCAGATGGTGTTGCAAATCTATATCAAAATCGACCATCAACTCTAACCAACGCCTCTGACTCATGTTGAGCTATTTCTGAGTATAGACATACTTCAGACTCTTATGATCCATGAAAATACTACTGCAGCTAACTCAAGATCATACATCGGGTAGTTCTTCTCATGAACCTTCAGCTACCTTAATGCATTAGCGATAAATTTGCCATGCTACATCAAAACACATCCTAGTCCACTGCCTGACGCATCACTATAAACTATGTATCCTTCCAATCCTGAAGGAAGAGTCAAGATCGGTGTTGTCATTAATCATCTATTCAATTCATCAAAGGCATTCTAGAACTCCTCTGTCCATGCAAACTTTTGGTCCATATGCATCGACCATGTCATAGGCTCTGTAATCCTTAAGAAGTTCTCCACAAATCTTCGATAATATCCAACAAGTCCGAGAAAACTTCTCACCTCTACAACTGATGTAGGTGTGGGCCAAGTTTCTATTGCAGCAACCTTCTCCGGATCAACTAAAAGTCCTTCTCCCGAGATGATATGTCCCAGGAATGGAACCATATCCAAACAAAACTCATATTTGCTGAGCTTGGCGTACATCCACTCCTGTCGCAGCATCTCCAGCACAATTCTGAGATGCTCCCCGTGCTCTTCGTGGCTCTTGGAGTATACCAAGATGTCATCAATAAACACAACCATAAACTTTTCCAAGTATTGATGGAAGACTATATTTATCAAACTCATGAACACAGCTGGCGCGTTGGTTAAACCAAACGGAATAACTAAGAACTCATAGTGTCCGTACTTGGTCCTGAAGGCTGTCTTCGGTATATCCTCTTTCCGCACTCTAATCTGATATTAACCGAATCTAAGATCGATCTTTGAGAATACCCGAGCACCACTCAATTGATCGAACAGATCGTCAATGCATGAAAAGGGATACTGGTTCTTGATGGTTACAGCATTTAGTGTCCTGTAGTCAATACACAGGCGTACCGTTCCATCCTTCTTCGGCATAAATAGTATGGCTGCTCCCCATGGTAAAATACTGGGCCAAATAAATCCTTCTACAGAAGATCATCAACTTGCTTCTTCAATCCCACTAACCCCTTAGGTGCTAGTCGGTACACTAATGAAGTGATAGGCTCTGCTACTGGAGTCAAGTCTATGGTGAATTCTATTTTCCAATCAGGTGGTATGCCTGGAAGATCATCGATAAATACATCAATAAATTTTGATACTACCTTTGGGTACTCGGGCTCCCCTTCTACAGAGAGTGCCTTAAGTGTAGGCTGAATACCTTGCTCTTTGGCTTCCCAAAAAAACTCAAACTCCGAATGACAAGACGGTCTAAATATAACATTTCTACGCCGACAATCTAGAGTCGCATGGTACATACTCATCCAGTCCATACCAAGTATAATATCATAATCCGACATAAAAAAGATCAAGAATTAAGCTCGCATCTCTTGCCCCCAAACTACTACCAAACAAGATCTACAAATATCACTAACTGGGATAATTCTGCCTCTTGTAAGAATTCTTATAGTCTTCAAAATGGGTATGATAGCTACTCTATGCGTGGCTATGAAGCTAGCAACTATGAATGAATACGATGCTCCATAATTGAATAACTAATATAGTACCTGCGATGACCTCTCCTATAGTAGCTTCATCTTTAATAGTCATGGCAAATGTCTACCCTCGCCCCTGAGATGGTCCTCTCTGCTACTGCCGAGCCTGCTGGAATAGTGCTGCCTGTGGTGCCAAAGGTGGCCTCGGATAATACCCTCCTGGAGCTAGTGGTCTGACTCCTCCAACTCCCATCTATGGTGCTCCCAGTGTTGGATAAGCTAGCCTAGGTGGCTGCTGGGCTGGTCTAGGTGTTGGTAAAGCTTGTCGGTTTACCATCGGTGCTCCCTTTTGACTCTCAGGGCAATCTCTAGATAAATTTTGGCTGGATCTGCAAACCAAGCATAGTCCCAACTTGTGTCTGTACTCGCTTACGAAATGACCTCCCTTGCCACAATATTGACATGTAGGCAGTGTCTGTGGAGCTGCTCTGGGTGGCTGGTGCATGTGAGGTCTCTTTGCATCTCCTCCCTGTGGTTCTCTGGCTGGTACTGATATGAACGGCCATTTCTGGCTGGACTCTCTCCTGGTGTCGTGCTCCATGCGTCAGGCTTCGACAAGGACGTCCGTATAATAAGTAGGTACAATTGAGCCGATCAACCTTTGTAACTCAAAGCTAAGTCCATCAAAGAATTTCTTCGCCTTCTCCTCTTTTGTCGGGATCAGAGTAGGGGAAAATGACTCAACCGAATGAACTCCACATTGTACTCTTCCACAGTCATATTGCTCTGAGTGAGGCGGTTTGTCATACCCCAGTCCCAAAAATACGTAGGACTAGGACACGTAAGCATGCCAGCCGCATGGATATGGCAACTCTAATATATGGAAACCAAATCCATACGTACGCTGTAATATGAATATCAAATCCATAAGTGGTATAAAATATAATACAAGTCACAGGGTAAAATCTAAATCTCATCCACCAAAATCATATAGAAATAAATAACCAGTATCTATGAAACTAGATCTCAATAAGAAGTATCTAAGGATGATAGTTGGATGGAAACAAATCCACTACCAACTCGAATATAAGAGCAAATACAATATGAGTACAACACAACAAACACAATATAAGAATACCAGCTATCAATCACGGACTCGAAGAGAAGACATCCTCGGATCACATGTAACCATCCAAATCTGTACTCCTGCAAATACTCAAGAACAGATACACCTGACAGAGGACCAGGTCCTCAGAGGGACGTAACAAGATACAGAAAATATGAGCCAATTTGAATACAGTAAACATGCATCATATTTGAAAATAGATAAGTACGCTGTACAGGACAATCTATATGAATGCAAATGAGGATAACTTTTTGACGTATGGGCAAGGGTAGGCTACTCGATCTAATCCTCACAACCTCACGCTCGTCAGTGGACATCATCAGCCGACATACCTCTGGGGTAGCGACCCTCGGACTCCATTAATCGACATACCTCTGGGGTAGCGACCATCGGACACGACCACCATAGTGCGTGCTAGTGACTATGGTTTACCAGAGTGGTTAAAAGCCCATACGCCTAATGATTGTCCTCTATGATACTAAGTGTCAAGTGTGTGTCAACATATCTAATATATAGTAATGACTGAAAAGGAACTACACATGCAATAAATAAACAGAAATGCAATAAATATACAGAAATATACTAAGCATGTAAAATACTATAAAAAATTTGGCAAGGTATCTTGCCTGGGGTCCTGCTGCTGGTATGAATCAGAGTCCAAGTCACAGTCCAAATAGCTTATGTATTACAAATTTATCACGTCAAAAGATAATTTATTTTAATTTATTTAATTCTGGAATAATTACTTTAAAATCCTATTTTAATCTTATTATTCTGATTTTTATGTTAATTTCTAAATTTTGTCCAAAGAAACTGAATTTTATCAACTCGAGACTCATGGCACGCAAATCGAGGCGATCTGTTGACCGAAAAGTCAACCGACACAAACTCAACTTTCATGCATGATTTCCTGTAGGTTTCAGCGTCAAAAACATGCTGGAATTTATGGCTCATCCGAATTCAAATTCGTTTGAGAATTATGGCACATACAAATTTTTGTATTGTGCACCGGTGGTTAAATTCTAACCTAGAAGTTCTACAGAATTAACAGTATATAAATACTTTGAATTAAATTCTGGAAAAAACATATGTCAATTATCTAGACATTAGCTTTCCGAAACTTTAAACGGTTCATGATTCTGATTCCTGGTTCTCCCGAAATCGCGAAAACATTGAAACACGTCTATTTTCGGACATGCTGTGCTCTACGAATTTTCCAGAATTTAATACTCATAATTTCATAAAACAATTTATATAATCCGAAATCTAACCTCAATATCTTTCTAACGCAAGAAACTAGGCCTCGTTTGGAGTCCGGAGCTATACGGAATGGCTTGTGGAAAATGAAGGAACCCTAGATGGCAATTCTCCAAAATCTCTCTCTCTAAAATAATGGGATAATTAGGGTTATAATAATATATATATATAGGGATGTACCTGCGGCTGAAAGGATATTTATAGGCTGACACGTGTCAGAATCTGATTGGATGGTTTTTGTTATATTATTTGTTTTTGATTTGAGTTTATCAAAACATTATTTAAGTCATTTTAAATCTAAATAACTCAAAATAAATATTAAAAATAATGATAAAAATCTGGAAAAATTACAAAAAAAATTATTTTGAATTTAAAAACTCTAGAAAAATATTTGGGATAATTTTATATTCATAGATTTCCTACTATAATTAGGAGAAGCTCTAAACATTAGTTTTACCCATATAACTAAAAATAAATACTAAAATTATTCCAAAAATTCTAAAATAATTCCAAAATATATATAATAATATTATAAACCCTAGAAAATAACGTGGGTCTATTCTATATTCCTGGGATTCCACAATAAATTCTACAAGTCCTAAAAATTAGTTATTAGCCTAAATAACTCCCAATAAATACTAAAATATTCAGAAAATTCCCAGAAAATTTTAGAAAATATATTTGACTATTTAGAACCTAAAATAAAATTTTGGGATATTTTTAATTAAGTTTGAACATAAAATAAATTCTTCAAAGTCCTAGAAAATTAGTGTTACTAGTTTTTAATTAACTAAAAATTATGGAAAAATTCCAATAATCTAAAATAGCCTAAAAATAATTCTAAATAAATATTTATATAATTAAATATACTAAAAAAATTTATTTTCTAATTAACTAAGAGAATACTCTAAATAAATTCAACATCTATAATAAATATAATAATATAAAATATACACAAAATACCTATTTTGGGTGAGGGAGTTTACACGGTTGAACTTATCCCGAAGTTCCGCTCTAGCAATAGATGGAATGTACATCTCCTGAAAGAGTCTAAAAAATTCCTTCCAATTAACTTGGTCTGGTCCGAGCCATTTCTCCTCAGATAGCCACCAATGATATGCATTGCCCGTCAACTACATCCTGAAGGCAATCATCCAACACTCCCTCGGAAGCACGGCTGCTTCCAATTGGTGTTGAGAATTTGTGAGCCACTCATGAACTTCAGTGGACCCCTCCTTGCCATATAATATATGGGGCTTCAGCTGGCAGAAATTTGTGATAGATCCCGTCAATAGCCGTATAGCGGGTGGGGTCGCCTGCTCCAGTGTGGTTACTATACTGTTCCTCAGGTTCTCTGCCTGGTGACGCTGAGCCTCTTGCTGAATTTTTTGTTGAGCTTGCATCGTTGCATAGAACATCTGAAATAGATAATGTCCATCCATAGGCTGCCATGGCGAAAAGCTGGCATCGGTGGAGTGAATTACGGTAGTGGTGGAATATCATCTCTCTGAAACCTCGAGGCATCCTGATCAGCCGAATTGCTTTGTTGAGTGGATAGATCTCCACCTAATGGTGTTACCCCATCGTCATAAGTAATCACCGCACCCAGTGGGGTTCTCATAGAAGTATCATCACTAGTTCATGGATCTATTACTCTGTACATAAAGTAAACTATGAGAGTCACACAGAGGAATCAAGGCAAGATGCAAGTCAAATAATTATTTTGAATACGATATAGAGGTCAAGAATAGGTCAACAAGTGTATGAGATCCTATAATTTATTCTATCCTAATTTGCAGGCTTGCTCAATTCTTTAATTGGAATTCGAAGTAATATATATTCGTTGGACCTGCATGGGCCACTACAAAAACTATGTCACATCTCAGTCCCAAAATACCAAGGGACTAGCCACGTGGCAATGACTAACAGCACAGCTCCAATGGGCAAACCCAATTTAATGAACCCGTTAGAGTGTACCTAAGCTATAATAAGTATAAATATAAGTCTACATCATTTATCTCAGTATAATTCTAATCTCATCCATAGACAACAATCATAATATAATATGATAGACCAGTCAAGATACTAGATAACAGAAAATAGTTCATCATCAAGTCCAAACAAGTAGTATCTCGGGGAACAACCTATCACAATAAAGAAAAGAGAAATAACACCAAATACAAATATCCAAAAGTCCATATATAAAATAACACTAAGCATGAATAACTAAATAGATAACTGAGTACTCAGGAGAAGTCCTCTGGCACAACCTCGTCCACTGGTGCAAGTACCGCTCCAACGTTCGCTCATGTCCCATAAACCTCGGGGTAACTCTCCTCTGTTATACTTGGGAACATAATCCAGATCCAGGTCCTTAAGGGACATAGCAAGGTACAATAAACACTCAAGGCAAATAAAATACAGTAAGTAAAAACATATCCTCGGGGCAAGCTACGTAACCAGCTAAGTAAAATATAAATGAGAGCATCACTAGTACTTAGGCTGAGACTACTAAAGGCTCTGTGTCAGAGATTCCATAGCAGCAAGTAGTATCTAGTAGGGCCAGTAAATGTGCCAAGCTCTGATACAGACTAAAGCACCTCTAGTAATATAGTATATATATAAACATAATCAGCCTGTAGCATGTGTGTCTTTCCTCACCCAATGTAACCTCATGTCTCATGTCCACAATGTCTCATGTCTCGAACACGCAAGAACATGACCTCTAGCTAGTACAACGAGTCATAATGATATCTCTATATATGCAAGTCTCATATCATGTAAGCATATACAGAATCATCATGAATAACTCAAAAAAAGATTCTGTCATATGAAATAGTGTCAAGTGTCCTACAGTCTGACATACTTGGTATAGCAAGCACGTAAAAATAGGATCATGGAATCAACTCTCTAAGTGATGTTACACAACTTCGCGTACGGCGTTGACACCCGAATCTTGTTCAGACGCTAAGCAACGTCTCACGATCCTACGTTGAACAGGTATATCACAAGAATATATATATATATATGGAAGAAACACAAGCAGATAATATAACAGGATCTATAGCAAGTTTGACAAGGTATACTGGCCTGGGTTATAAAATCCGTCAACTGCTCCTAAAAATATGGAATCTGCAAGTTCACCTCCGGATGCTGAAATAAACATCATAATTTTTTTAAAATACATAAAATAGCTAGGATTGACTACCCATAAGTCCAATTTGGACACAGGGGCAAAATTGATAATTTTGGGTCAAAGTGGGGTCCATATGTAGCCCACTTCGCACCGAAAAATGTGTTAAAGTCAAATTAGTCTAAATTCATCAAACTTAGTGTTATTGGTCTGGAATGATGTTACAAACCCAACAGAACATCAAAAACTGGATTCCGATGAGCCGATCACGAAATTGCTCCTCATATAGAACCGTAGGGCCCACGAAATAGTATTTCGTCAACGTTCTCAGATTCAAACCAAACTTGGGTCACGGGACCAGTGTAACACTATGAATCCAATGGCATAAGTTTTATTGTGAACCGACGAGTACACACAAAGTTATGGCGAGGTATCGAAATAGATCGATATGGTATTTTTTGGCGGATACACGTTGATTCCGGCGTGCACACACATCTGAATCAAGTTTGCAAAAACCAACACATCCTAGTTTATATTACATACTATTTGGTGAAATTCGTACTCGATGACATAGCCTCGTTTGGCTGGATGTACCCCATAAGTTCCCAAAATCAAGTTTTGACAGTTTTCTATACTAAATTAATCACAGAACGACACCTAATAAAATAAAGTATTTAAAGGGTTTAAAACTTGGTTAGGTTTTTTTACACAGGAAAAATGTCACGACCCGCACCCGATGTAAGGGTGCTAGTCGAAAACAACGCCCAGCCTACGCCGCAGAATCGGCGGTAGAACGCTGTCTAGATAGTCTATCTAACAATATAATGAACCACCAATAATGATAGTATACTCAATCACAGAACTAAGATAGAAATGAGCACGAATAAGATAAGAATAGAATAGTCACAATACAACTCATGAGTCTAAAATAATATATCAATGAGTCTGAAGAAATACAGAAATGAGCTGGAGACAAATCCAGTACAAAGAATACTATGAAGCTACAACTCCAGGGTCAACTGTCTCAGTTGGGATAAGTCCCTCTTGAGCCAGGGTCTCAGAATCTAAACCAACAACATCCTGGGGTCCATAATAGGTAGGGTACCACTCCTCGGTGTCATCTGGAAAAATATATCCAGTCAGGAAAGGAGCAGAGTACAACTCTAACAGCAGTTCTAATTAATGATAAAAACTATGTAACAGTAAATAGCTATGGATAAACAAAATGCACAATAAATATGAGAGATATATATACAATAAGGAAATACTGGACATAAATACAATAATGAACAATATGCCAAATGAAACAAGAATACTAATGTCTAAGTGTGTGAGTACTAGCTTAATATGTGATCGGCTTGGGCAAGATGCAATGCGGCCTGGCTAATCATAAGTGCGGTGTATGATCAACACTATTCAGTAATCAGTACTTTATTCAATAGGGATATTGATCACATATCTATACTAATACTCCCCACCCCCGACTGGTATAATAGATCCAACCACGGTATGCTATGGCACGAGATTCCCCAAGAAGATAGCTAGTCTTCCCGAGAATCGGTGTCTGTACATGTACAAGATAACCAATGAAACAATACTTGCACCATATACACCATATACCAAGGAATAACATCTCATGACGAGATCCGGATATACCAATCCGTGTAACCATAGTGTCAAGAGAACATGGATATCTACACTAGATACAATGAACATAAAGGATATCATAAATGAGAAACTATCAGAGAATGTACTCGCCTGAAGTCCAATAAATAGTCTCACAGATGTCTGACTCGGTGCCTCGAAGACCTAGATACGGAATACAACATCAATACAAGGTCCCAAAAAGAGAACAAGTTAATCTAGTCAACTTCTAGGTCAAAAGTCAATTCTAAGTCAAAAGTCAACTATGGTCAACTCTAAAGTCAACTAAAGTCAATTATGGTCAAACCAAGGTCAACCCCACAAAACATATATATAATAATAAAGTATAATAATATAGAATATTAAATACAAACAAATAGGAACCATGGTTTTGAACCAACTTGGTATCCACACAAAGTAATGTTTCAAGATACATAGATATATTATTTATCCTTATACATAATAGATTATATAAAAACTATTATATTATACAATTAAAATTATAATAATACTAGTATTATACCTCACAATAAACACATATATATATATACATATATATATAATTATCATATATAAAATATAAATTAAAACTGCCTAACTGTCACTAAAAAATAGTGTGTTAAAACACTGATTTTCATTAAACAGGCTTTCAGTGACAGTTCCTACTGTCACTGAAAACACCGTCGCCTAAGCCGCTGTGCAACTGCACTGCTGTCACTTATTGGTGATAGTTCAAACTGTCACAGAACCAACCGTCGCTGCTGCTGTCGCTTATTCTCGCCCGCTGCATTAATGACAGAACCGTCATTAATGCCCTAATAACTGCTACATCGGCTGCTGCTTTAATGACAGTATATGTCATTAAATGCTGCTGTCGCCAAAATAATTAATATATATAAAAATATATATAAATAAAATATATAAATATATAACTCAATATATATATATAAAATAAATAAATAAATAAATACTTATATATATACATAATCCTATACATATAAATAAATATTAAAAGCTACAATACACATTCCATGTATTAATGTACATATTTAAACATGGCTAGAAGCACACATAAAAATATATTCATTAATAGACAATTAATTACATAATAATTATAATTAATATAATTACTCATTTAAACACATAAATATATTTATAAAATATTTACATATAATTTATTTTATTAAAATAAGTTGTAACATATATAAATGCAAGTAAAGAAAGCTACATGTATATTTATACATTATAATAGTACACATAAAAATAAATACATAGATCTATGCTACAATAAATATCATAATAATACACTATAATAAATATGTAACATCTATATATATATTTACTAATTATAATTCAAGAATTAAAGCATAAATAATTAGATCTACACATAAACACACAACAAATGGAGAGTATCACACCGTATCCCACTAGATCTAATAAACACACATGCGACACGAGTCCAACACACAACCAATTGTACCCCGAAGGACACAAACAAGTCACAAATATTATTTATGAACAAATCAAAGTGTCAAAAGTAGATCTATGTGTCCGTGTCAAAATACGACATGTACAAAATCCCGTGTCGGAGGGAAAAACCCCCAAAACAACACGTATCACCAAATTGTTGGGATACGACCTACACGTACCCAATTGTGGACACGACACTAGCCCCAAACACATAAGCACATGCCCAATTGATCTATAGGATCAATTTACACACACAACAAAATGTCAATTCGGAATTTCCTCAAAATTGACACAAAAAGTACCATAACTTTCTACATGGGTCTCCTATGAACACAAAACCAAGTCCTATGGGTAGTACATACATATGGGTTAATTTTTCATGATTAAATCTCAGATTTAGAAGCTATTTTAAGGGGGAAAACTAAATTATACCTATTGGGAGATGGATTCCTAATGAAACCTCCAATTGAGATAAAATTGCTTCCAAATTGTAGATCCTTGCTCTTCTTTGTAGATCCTTGCTTCCTCCTTCTAGATCCTTGCTTCTCAAATTTCTAATGGTGAATTGGGAAGGAATTGAAATGAATTTGGTAGGGAAATAGAATGGGAATGAAAAAAATTTGGTAGTGGGAAAATTCTAGATCTAGATTTGTAATAAAAAAGAGAGAAGAGAGAAATTTCCCCCCCTCTAATATAGGCCGGCCCCTACCTCTCCCTCAAGTAATTATAAAATGTCTAATGTACCCCTTGGGGCCTCTCATGAAGAAATAATTAAGGAAGGAAACTTCTAGTCTAATGATTTAATTAATTTAATCCATCTCCTTAACAATGGGCTTTCTAAATGGGCCAAGTCTAACTAATTAATTTATGTTGGTCCATGGGTCCAAACTAAACTAGTTGGGTCCACTAATATAAGTCCAAAATAATTAAATAACATCTAACAACAATTAAATAATACAACAAATAATTATTTACCATGCACAATATTTAATTAAATAGGAAATAACTAAAATACCCTTTCCTAAAAATGTGATAGTGACAAAAAAGAATCACTCGATTCGGCATCACGGTTTGGGAGTTATTGATCTTAAAACATGGGCAGTTGGGCTATTTTTGAAACTATCGCGAAGTCAGTTTTTCGACCGACTTTCGAGTCGACTTACTCTGATTATAAATTACTTTAAATCAAAAACTTGAAGGGCTTTGAGGTCCTTCATATTGTGAATATATACAGACAATAAGCTCATGAAATAATCGAGCAAGGAGGTCGTGCTCATACCTCAAAGTGTGCCTTACGAAACGCTGCTGCTATTGCCCATGCTCGCGATGGCCGCGGTGGCTCCGGTGGTCACCCGGTGCTCCGATGAGGTAGAGAAAGGGATGACCGAGTGGGGGAGGAAAGAGGGAGATGGAGGTTCGTTTGGGTTAGAGTCGGCCGAATGGGGGTTATACCTCCTTAGGAGTAGAATAGTTATAGGTAGTAATGAATGGGAGGGAAGGTGAAAGGTTGGGGTTTTAAAAAAACCAAGGGTCATATGTAACTCTCCCAAGAACTCAATCCCTCCTTGGCTGCGGTCGGTCCCACCCCTCTCCATTTGAGTGAGCACAAGATACAAGTTAGTTAAGATGGTCCAATGGTTATGTTATTAATAGGTTTATGCTTAAATTAAAATAAAAGTAGGTAAAAAGTAGGATTTTGTGTGAGAAAAATTGTGTTTGGCAAGTAAAAAAATGGAAAATAGGTGTATGGTGTTGTGCATGAGTTAGACAAGTTGGTTTGAGTGTTCAAGTTGGGGTATCAGGCTGGGTCAGGTGCAATTAATCAAAATGGTCATTTTTGACTAATTAAAATGCACGGTATTTCTATATTAATTTTTTAGAGCCTACGGGGACTCAAATAAATGTGACACCATTGTCATGTGCATAGTTGGTCGTATTAGGCTAGGGATTATAAAAGTCAGTGTTAAAATTTGGGTTTATGTTGCTCGTCTAAATTGACCGCAACAAAAAAGTGTCCAAGTGTCATATTTTGGAGTCAAAAAGTGTTGTGGTTGTTGTGCGATCAAAACAAAGTATAAGTTTGTGAAATTTTGTAAGACATACATGCCATGAGCCTAATTTGGCTTAGTTGAGCCTATTATGCAAATTTGGTTGGAAAGAAAAAGCTAGTATTGTATTCTTGGCATTAAGACTAC
The DNA here is from genome assembly GCA_036927795.1 of Iris macrosiphon. NCBI lineage: Eukaryota > Viridiplantae > Streptophyta > Magnoliopsida > Asparagales > Iridaceae > Iris > Iris macrosiphon. Next base: position 182,488,485 of record JAYESA010000004.1, read on the forward strand.
ACTAAAGGGTTTCTAAATTCTAGAAATTATTTTAATAATTATAATAATAATATTACTAAAATGACTTTATCTAAATTTTAGGGGGTTTACATAATGGTAAACTATACTCAATCACAATATAAAACTAAAGGAGGATGAAAGCATGATATAGAATAAAGAGAGAAAATAAGAGTCACAATATATCTACAAGTCCAAAATAATATATAAATTCCATGAGTCTAGAATGAGACTAATACAATGTCCAAAAATATAAATATAACTAATCCTCCTGAGATACTGGCACTAAGTCCTCCTGCTCTATGGGAGAGTCCTCTAATGGCTCGTCATCCTGCGGCCCGTAATAAGTGGAACACTGATCCACAAGCCAATCATCTGAAAAATATATTCTGTCAGGATTGGAGCAAAGTACATACCTCTGAAAGCAGTTCCAAATATATAACAGAGCATATATAACAGATAATAGAAAAGAATACAAGATAACTAGCCATAAGAAATGAAATAAACTAGAGTGAACAAGTAATGTACTGGAATGAAGAACAGGTAATACGAATAACTGCAAGTAATGGAAATAGATTAAACTAGCTACTATGCCAAAGAGTACAAGTTTATTACATGATCGATTTAGGTTGAACACGAATACAATATGGTAACTCAATTACACGTGTGATATGTAATCGACATGTATACGAATACACTTGGGCTTGATCACATAACCAACTCCTACTCCCCCAATCCCTAACCAATACTTATGGATCTAATCATAATACGTTATAAACACGAATATAAGAACACTAAATACGAGCAGTGTGTGAACACGAAGTACACGAAAATCAATACCCGATACACACGATGAATATATATGAAGGAGTTTCCGTTGAGGATCCATATAGTACCAGTCCGTGTAGCCACTGTGTCAGAATCAAGTAAATAATTCTAGAACATGATCATGACTGAAAACTAATAGAGAGATGTACTCACCTCTAGTCCTGAGCAAAGGTATCTCTCGATGCCCAAGCTGGTCACACAATCCTATTTGGAAAACATTACGTTAAATGGGGTAATAGATGAATAATGAACAAAAGAATACACTAATATGCTCTCTAGGTCGATTTGAGACTAAACTAGGTCCAACGGGGTTAATTAGCCTATTTTAGTCACTAACTAGCTACACTAGGTTATATTAGCTTTTCTAACTTATTAACACTAGGTAATGAGTTATACACTACTTACTAATAAGTAGCTAATACTAATGAGGGTTAAAATATCATACCTTAGAGTGTAACTAATACCTTAGCTATAACATTATTCATGACTAATATGATACAACTGTTATATATACTACTAATACAATACTAACCTAGCTAACTGGTTCAATAACCAACTAAGATATATCTTAATCAATACATTGATACATTATATATATATATATATATATATATATATATACTAGCTTTATTAACTAACTAACTAACTGCTACTGATACTAACACTAACTCATTCAACTAACACACTAATATAACACACTAACCATTAGCTAACACTAAAACCAGTAGCACTAATACCTACTGCCGATAACTTAATCTAACTCATTTGGTACTTATTACCAGTCTCATTATTTTAGTCATACTAATACCTTTAACTGATATCCAAAGCAACTAGCTGATACTAAATTAACTAATCACTAACTACCTCTAGTATTCACAACTGACCACCTCCCTAACTGATTTACTAGGCACTAATAACTGGCATTCTAAGTATTGTTTCCTCCCTTATTAACACTACTTCACTTACTTAATGATATCCCTCTTAACCTTGACTGTCAAGCCAAACCTCATACATAGGAAACTAACTACTACTTCTATAACAGTGCACATCTGTACAGCCATTGCTGATCCCCTTACTCACTTGCTGATGCCCGATGCTCAGTCTTCTAATATACCTGATCTGATACTTAATAAATATGTACATGTCACCCTTGTGCATCACGCTGCAACCTCACCCATCTATCTGCATATGCCTAGGCACTACTTAAATAATACCCCCACTTAGTTGAATATATTGCAACTTAATGTGCCCCTATCCTCGCTATACTGGAACCTGGGTTTATCTCCCTGCACCTATCCTTTGCAGTCAATGCAAATGCCATTGCAATGAATTCCTGTATGGACCTTATCACTCCTCTCCAATCACCATATACTAATGCTCCAAAAACTGTTGTTACTGCCTTCTAATGTTGATGCTGTAACTGCTTTCTAATGCTGCTGCTGCAAGTGCTTCCCATATTGCTGCTTCTGTGAAGCCTAAAACAATGTCACCTGCAGACAATAACTTGATTAACAGAAGTTTTTTCCCTAATGCTCGAGCACACAGAAGTTGTTTCCCCCATAGATCCCCTTAACAACATACTAGCTCATGATACAACCCACTTATGTATATGACACACTCCAAATATGGATCGAGATATTCACTACTCAATTGATACACCAAGTTCCCTCCTAGGACTGATACATTTTCAATAATGCAACACACCCAAACATAGCCTATAACACAAGTACATGCATATGCCTACATATATACATTAGTGGCAATTTCATAAACACTTAAGGTGCAAAGTTAAAATACCCCTGATACATATCCAACCCAAGTGCTAAAACCTACGATTCTCCATAATTAACATTTATATAAGCTATTACATTATAATACAACTATAGTAACTTTCTACAATGAGAATTAAGGAGTAATTACATAATTCACACAAAATGAGCCCAGTATCACACGGCATCGTACCGTATCACAAAATACCATGATACAGCCTACATGTATCCATTTGTGGACACGTACCTAGTCCCACAATCTTGATCTAAGTCTAATTAGATCTAACTCATGACACATAATTGATGGGTTAATCTAGTAATTCTCCCAAAATACACACAAATTACCACATATAATTCATAATACATAACTAATTGATCTATAACTTGTTCCTATAGGTAGTCCTATGCCATAGGGTAATTCCTATAGGTCAAATGCATGATTTATAAACTAGAATTAAGAGTAAATTCAGAATTTACCAATTGGGAGATGGATTCCCAATGAAAACTCAAGTAGATACGATCCGGACATGAGCTCTACCAATATTCCTCCTTCTTGTGCTCCTTGCTTCTCCAAGCGCCAAAGCTCTTCTAATGGTAAAAGTAAGAGGAAAATGCAAATAAATTAATGGAGAATTGATAAAGGAATGAGAGAATTGGGGATCTATGAATTGGGGATCTCAATATGAAGGAGTAAATAAAGAGGAGAGAGAGAGAGAGAGAAGACCTCCCTATAGGGGTCGGCCACTTTCCCCTTCTCCAAGCAACCTTGCCTTGTCCAATTTGCCCCCCGATGATTCATTATAAAGAATAGTTAATGAGGGCTAAAATGGGGAGTCTCTACACTAATGCAAATTAGTCTAAACTCCATAATTAATTAGAAGGAAAGGGTTTGATGGACCTAGTTCATCTTGGGCTTACTAGTTTTTATGACAAATCTAATTGGGTTCACAAGTATCAATTCCAATTAACTAAACTAGCCTATTATAAATAAATAATACAAAGTACCAAATAATTATATAGCACACTAAATAATATTTAATTCCTAAAAATAAAATAACTAGACCAAATTACTAAATTATCTCTACTTGGAAAAGTGGGGGTGACATTAATTTTGTTGTATCTCGAGAATTCGTCCATGAAGGACATGCGTTCAAAACTACATATATTGTCGATCATGAAATCTGTGATGGGGAGAAAAAACTCGTCTTTTGGGCAGACAGAGTTTAGATCTCGATAATCTATATAGACCCGAACCTTCCCATTTTTTTTTATAACTGGGACGAAATTGGCTACCCAATCAGGATGCTGCTCTTCTCGAAGGAATCCACATGCTATAATTTTCTTGTCTTATGCTTTAATTGCATCCATCATATCCAAACGGAATTGCCGTTGCTGTTATTTTACCGACTTAGTATTCGGAAGAATATTGAGCTTATGTGTGTCTATTTGAGGATCCAGCTAGGCATATCCTTGTAAATCTATGCGAAGACATGATATACTCCTTTATTAAATGGACTAAAGCTTGTTTATCTTCTTCAGGAAGACTCTTGCTAATAAAGATTATTCTTGGAAAAGATTTTTCTCCTACAATAATTTGGACCACTTTATCCCCTGTAGGTAGTTCACGTTGCTCAAAACGATGCTCACATTGAGTATCCATCCGTTGTGCCCATGGATCATTTTCGAATGGTTCTAATGGTTCAACATCATTATCATCTGGGCCAGTTGACAATATATTTACAAAGATAATATGTTTGAATATGTTACCCATGCTTTAGTTAGAATTCCACAATGATGAGTCAGAGGAATGAGAATGCGTCTTTTCTTCCGATTATGAACTTTCAGGACTTGTTGGTGGTGCAACATATCTCAAACCATGACCAGTCCACTGGTAGTATATTTTTGGCTTACCTTTTGGAGAGAAGTGACGTATAGGAGTCCTTCTGCCTTTTCTATAATTTAGTCCCAAACTAGACTTTAGGTTGTAGCCCATCTCTTTCATAATATTCTTGGATGGTTGACTGTAATGATACGGTTGTATCTTCCTATTATCTTTGTCATAATCATTAGTTTGCATGACTCTTTTATTTCTAGCTTTGCCAAAAATTATCTGACTTTGCTTGTCCTGTCTTGCTGGGACTATGAAGATGCATCCTCATATGGTTCATATAATAAACTAAATTGAAATAAAGATGCCACGGATATGGATAGTTGTTCGTGAAAATGAATAGCCTCTAAGAATTTTTTAGCAAAGGGTTCAACATCAATATAGTACAAAGTAGTGTCTTCTTTATTCATGAAATACAAGATATCTTCTTTTTCCACATAGTCAACAGAAACTTCAGCCTTGACAGGAGGCTTGGAAAGAATGGTGACTAGGGGTTAATTTACTGATGTTGGTTGCTTGTTATGATGAAGGTCAATAACGAGTGTCTCATTCTCCGGCGTCGGTTGTTCATTACATCGAAGGTTGATGACCAATGGAGGTGACTTGTGCAGGTTGATGACGAGAGGCTTCAAAGGAGTCGGACGAGTAGTACGTCCTTTGACTCGGATCATCAAAGGATCTTCCTTTGGGTGTTCTCAGCTTTATCACCAACTTGATTAGCTTCTTCTTTCAAAGTATTTTTTGCTTCATCTATAACTTGATCAGCCTCTTTTTTATGTACTCCGGTGTATAGAGTATAGAGTCAAAAAAATAGGCTTCGACACATTTGAATGGGTTGAGGTCAGCTACCTATGTTTTTACTTCTTCCCGATTGTCCACATATTTGAAGCATTGGTATAGGGTGGAGGGTACAATTCTATGCTCATGTATCCATGGTCGTTCCAGCATAATGTTGTAAGATACGTTAGAGTCGATCACATAGCATGTGACTTCAGTACGTAGGTCGCCTATCTGAATTTTTAGGCATATATTTTCTAGCGGTTTACTTCTTCCAGCATTGAAGCCTAGAATGGTAGTGATAGTGGCAGATAGGGTCCATTGGTATCTTCAATCCTCTTAGTAGGCTTTTAGGAATGATGCTAAGTAAAAAACCAGGGTCAATATGAATTTGATTCATCTTAATAGATCTGATGTAACCTGTATAATACAGAGGCATGTCATGACGGTTATCCTTGAGTAGCATATCATCTTGCATGAAGGTGATGTTAGGAATCTTCTCGATCACGCTATGACATTGAGGGCACGCTAGTGGCTCTTTATTAGGAGTCTTGAGTTGAGCTAAGCATGAGTCTGCATGTATCATTGCTTTGCTCAAAGCGTCACGAGTCTCCTTCGACAAACGAAGTAACTCGAATATGGAAAGTCGGGGTAGTGTATTGGTCAGCTATACCAATATGTCAAAATTTTAGAGCTTGTTAAGTCCTTGAGGTACATTCTTCTTCAGGGATTTGTCAAAGCGTACTTTATTTTGCTTCCCTTTCTCTGCTGCAGTAGGCTTCGAAGGACCAGGTTCGGTTGTGACTGGATCAACCAGAGTTGATGAAGTAGAAGAAGAATCAGGAGCATCTTTTGGGATAGACTCATAAGTTTTATGATAATCTTTCCCGAACCTGGTACCAGTCGTGACTTCTTATTCGGGTATCGAAGAAAGAAGCACCATGTTACAAGACTTGAGTTTGTTTTTGGCATGCCACTTTTTGGAATGAGTCTGAGGGATAATTTGATCATAACCCAATCTGCTATGGGATTTCTTAGACTGCCCTTGGAGCTGTAAAGGAATACGACATCCCTTGCCAAAGTTTAGACCTTCAGCTTTTTGAAAATTATACCCCATATTTTGCATCAAGCATACAGATTGTTGGTTGTATTAATAAAATTGGGGACACTCCTCCTTGGCCACACTAATTGAGGTTGATGCTCTAATTGTGGTTAAAGAAGGAAGGAGAATTTGTGTAGGAACACATTTATAAGCAACGAAGATTTGTTGTGCCTTACATAACGAAACACTGTAAATCATGTACCATTGACGGTGCATCAAGTGAAGCTTGCAAGTAGATCTTGGTGGAGCAATATTCAGATTTTGAAATATGATCTCAAGAGGTATGTATTCTTGAGGTTGATCTTGATCTCTGTCTAGGTGATGATCTAAAAAAATTCATATTGCATGATTTATACTTCTTGCTCTGTACTGTTGATCTTGATCTCTGTCTGAGTTATGCTCTTCCTAAACATTATGGACTACTCTGTAACTGTTGATTCTTTACAGGTAGTGCAATAGATAGAATCATGGAAGGAAACTTTATGATCAGATGGCAGTCCTAGGGGTACCAAAAAAGCTAGGTGGATGGTATTATTTTGGTTATCCATTCTACTTGAAGAAAGTGAAAGAGAGATACTTCTTTAATTAAACTCTCTGCTGCTAAAGTAAAAAAGGAGAATTTTCTTTGCTACTTGCATCCTTGTTTGCAATTCTTACAACTGAGGACTTTTGGTTCTAGCCACTGTCTGAGGTATTAACTTTCATTTCTTGTGGTTTTTTGTTATCATGTATAATTGCCTCTCCTTTGATTTACTTTTGAGGAAGACACCTTTAGATATTATTGTTCCAGCTACTTAAAATGCAAGAGTGAAAATTCAAGAGGCATTTTGAAGAAATCTATGAGAAACTCAGATGTCTAGACCCTATTATTGTCCCAGCTGCAGTGTTATTTATTTACAATGGCAACGATGATGTAGAGACTAACATGGCAATGATGACATGTAAAGGCTCTGCAGTTGATTCTGCTACTAATGCAGACATTAGAGAAGATATTTGGCTCTTTGATATCTCAGATAATGCTATTCTGATACTATATTTAAGCATATATATTGGCATTCAAATGAATTGAGCTCTAAGATTCTGAAAATACTCTGATGCTAATGCTCTAGAAATATTATGATACCAACATCAAGGTCTGAATGATATGCCAAAGTCTGAGCTATGTAGTCTCTGATACTGAGCCATACTAGAGCCAATATACAACCAGAAGTCAAATGAGCATTCCATGGTACATCCCTGATACTATTGATCCTATTGATGCCAATGGTCTATAGAAGTAACTCAACCATCCACTTTTCACTTACAACTTCCTTTAGTATCACTATCTTACATGGGGCAAGCTGCATTTCTAATCAGGTTTCCAGAATTAGTGCCTGGCACTTTCTACAAATCAATTCTAGGTAATTAATATCTACTAAAAATTCATTAGTGTGAGCTTGGGAAAATTATTTCTAATCTAGACTCGGAAAGCTCATTTTTAGATACACTATTTACATGGATATTCTTAACTGGATTGCAGGCCCACTATTCTGGCAAAAAATTATAGTTGTTGTAGCTGCTGATATTATTGCAAGCCAAGCTATGATATCAGGAGCATTTTAAATCTTATCACAATCCCAAACGCTGGGTTGCTTCCCAAGAGTTAATGTTATTCATACTTCTGCTAAGTTAAGATTATACATCATTCTGTAATTGAATCTAACAATTTGTACTTATTAGTTAGATATTAATTAGAAGAATCTTTTTATTTATTAGTTAGAAGGCATTTTGTGTGTGTGGCCTAAATTATAAGTTAGATATTAATTAGAAGACATTATGTGTGTATGGCCTAAACCTTTTTACTTATTAGTTAGATATTAATTAGAAGAATTATTCTACAATTGAACCTAAATTATAAGAAAGACTTTAGTACCTTATGTTTTGCAGTTATAATTTCATCATCATTATGTATGCAGTAAAAACATAAAAAAGAATCAAGTTTCGTTACTTTCGTATATTTTTAGAAATATTGAATAAGAGAGTTGGTTAATATTTTAATGGGGTAAATTATATGATTTTTTGTATGGCAAAGGAAACTTTGTCGAATCATCGAATTTACGAAGGGAACTCTGCCAATTTTTTGCCATAAACTTTTAGAATATTATAGTAACTATTAGTTAGCCCACCCAATTCCAAAATCTTGGCTCTGCCCTTGCTGAAGAGACTCCAGCATTGGTTGTGCGATTCACCGGAGTCCCGGGTGTCACGCCCCAATCTCCCGCAAGCCCAATAGTCCTCGCTGAACATGAATCACCACGTTGCAGCTCTCCCGCAGGACAATCGTTCTCATCAGGACGTGATGCCGTACGAGCCTGGAGTTGCGCTCGTACAAGGCGATGTTGTCAAACACCAAATGTTATCATCGAAACAACCAAGTTGCAGCGGAAGTCAAGTATTGTGTACCAAGCACACATCAGAGTAATACGCAGCGGAGCTCACGATAGGGTCCAAATGAAATGCCTCATCGAAGGCAATGCCACAAAGGCGATACCACGAAGGCGATGAAATACTCTTGCTCTTTTCTCTAGCCCACAAAGGTACTTACAGTTCATACATCATGTCTCGTATATCCAAGCAGCGCCACTACACCTGCGTACCTGAAATAATGCCCACAAACGTGGGTCAGTACACAGCCGTACTGGTGAGCGGGGTAACCCACTCGTCTAAGCCGACACTAAGTAAAATAGTGAATGCAAACAGTTAAATGGTGATCTTTCTAGTTGAATCCTAGATTCATTTCATGGCATAGGGATGACATGTTAAGGAAAGCTGTAAAGTAGTTTAAGCATGCAACATTCAACTCAATCCAATCGACAAGCAATATAACCCAACCGTAGGAAACTAGCATGCAACCGTCTTGCTCAAGTCCAAGCAACACGATAACATATCGAACCATCATCCAAGCCTCAACATCCATCCTCAAAACCAAATATTATAATCCAATCCCAAAGTGCACACTCTTGCCGAGGCAAGGTGGCCGCGCCTACACGAAACCAAACCAACAAAAGAAAAGTAAGCCAACACTAGTCTATATGAAGTCACTGGCCAAGCCATAAAGGACATATGATCGGACTGATCAAATGCGGTTCTCGTCGAAATAGCGCTAAGTAGCTAACCCACCTGGATCGATTCCAACCGCTGGCACCGCGCCCAAGGCACGTTACCCAACTGTCTCCTCCATGGCCGAACGGTCCCGGTGCCCCGGAGCCTTCCCGTTCGAGGAGACCAAACCCTGTGCAATACAGGTTGTCCGTGACATGCAGACACCAAGTAGGTATGACGAGAGGATCGAACATTTTCGCCCCACCAAGCGATCCTAGACTCGTTCCATGAATCATCCAACCAAAATATCCATAACCATTCTTCCAACATATTGCCCAAGGCACCAAATCACAAGTGATTCCATAGGCACAATGCCTCTTCTCAACAATGATTCCAAATGGTGCAACACCCATGCTCAAAGCAATCCCATGGCACAATGCCCCAATAGTGGCACAATGCCCTCGCCGATGCAGTTGTTCGGTTTCGAACCACAACTGCTCGCTTTGCTTGACAAAGCGACCAAATGATACTCGTGCACGGATGCACGCTCGCTCGTCCATATCCCAAGGTTTCCAATATCTCACTGTATTATTCCAACTATCCAAGCATAATCTCAATCATTCAACCAACTGCCTCAAATGTAATAATCCAACTCTAGCTCCAACTATCCAATGCGCAAACCAATCAAGCCACAATCCTATCCAAGCAATGACGTACACTCTATGCACGCCTCAGTGTAGTGGTTCCCAAGTTCAGTCCAAGTGTTCAAGCCTTTACGTATTTTCCATATTATTAGGCATGAAGGAGTAGAGGAGAAGGGAAAGAGCCCACTCACAATATTTGACTCCATTAAGTATCATGTTCTGCCGATACGGCCAATCCCTTGAACCCGTGGTCCGATGCAAGCGCGATATACTCAACTGGTATGACCGTGCGAGCAGGCCGTGCTCTACAAATCATCTGACCGATCGGACTAAGGAAGATGGCATTATCATTCCAACCCAGCTGTCTTAGTACTGCTCTGAACGAACACCTGATTTTCATCGAACCCGCTAGCCATATGCACATCAAACAACTCAATCAATACTTCTTCCCAAAATCCAACAAATCAAATGTAACCAGCATTTGTTTCATTCAATTCGACTCAGCGTAACGCACCGTGCGGTGGCGGGCGTTACATAGTAACTATTAGTTAGCCCACCCTATTCCAAAATCTTGGCTCTGCCCCTGCTGAAGACACTCCAGCATTGGTTGTGCGATTCACCGGAGTCCCGGGCGCCATCCCTTCATTCCTCTCTGAATTATCTGCACTCAGTACACTCAAGCTAGTAGATAATAACTTAGTAGGAAGCATACCCGCCTACTTGGGCAACCTTGTCAACCTCACCTCCATCACCTTGTCGAACAACCAGCTCACCGGTGTCACATCCCGATCCCGCAAGGTCGATCGTCCTCACTTGGATTATTTACGGAACCGATCATCCTCGCTTGGACGTGATGCCGTGCAAGCCTGGAGTTACGCTCGCACAAGGCAAGAACGTACAGTAATAGTAATCCATTTAAAATACAAGTTAGAAAATACATTCACAGAGAGTGGAATACAAAGTATAGGAATAAAATATGCTTTTCATTGATAATTCAAAGTAATTTACATAGAGTTTACATTTGATGCGCCTCTCGGCTACATTGATTGCATTACAAAAGAAAACTCAAAAGGTAGGACGTGCTCCATCAAATAAGCTTTGTCGTCCGTATATTACACCATTTTATAGATTCAAAATTCATGCCTCCAAAATGAATTGGCTTCAATAATACTTCAAAATAGAATAGCTTCTAACGTCTCCTTGTCTATCCACTAGTATTGCACATCCTGAGTGACTAAAATGTTTGCTCACAAACGTGGGTTAGTACAAGATGTACTGGTAAGCGAGACGAACCCACTCACCTAAATCAACACTTGCTTATTAGGGATGAGCATGTATCAAAATGATCATGCTATTAAGAACTAAGTGAATTCCGTTTATATTAGTTACATGTTTTTAGAGAAAAAATAACATAGAAACCATATAGTACATCGGTCGCTTACTCAAGCGATGCGCCCCTTCCCTGAACAGAAACATAAGTATACTTACCATCTGTCATGACCGGCACCCAAAAAATTGAGCATGAGTCATGGGTACGTCCAGCCTACGCCGCAGAATCGGCGGTAGAACGCTGTCTAGGTCCGTTCTAGGTCACAACTATCTATTACTCACAATAACCTGTCAAGATAACATATCCAAAAGGAGGACAATATGACAATATATACATAAACTCAATCACAATAACTAAGAGAAGAGTAAAAGGACGATAAGATATCAACAAAAGAAACAAAGAACCAAAGAGAGCAAGTACAATATCCAAAATATACAGTCCAAGTCTAAGAGTCTACAACATCTCACAATAGCAAAATAATAATATATTCATCCAAAACCAACTGAGAACAAACCTAGTGAAACCCACCTAGATATACTAGGGCACTAGCGGCGTCTCCTCAGCTGGGACGGGCTCCTCCTCTATCCCAGGGTCACAATAATCGTCGACACCTGGCCCGTAGTAAGTCGGGCAAAAGTACTCAGGATCCTCTGGAAAAATATATCTAGTCAGGATTAGAGCGAAGTACATAACTCTGAAAGCAACTCCAAATACATGGTAAGGTGTATATGACTAGCAATAGAAAAGAATACAAGATGCACAGAAAAGTAAATACATGGTAGAACTGATAAAGTAACTGTAATATAAAACTGGGAAACAATACAAGTAGTAGAGAAGTAACTGCATATGAGAAAATAGGAATACTAGCTAAGTGCCTTGAGCATAAGTTCGTTATGTGATCGGCTTGGGTTGTACATGATTTATTCTATGATAACTCCGTTATGCGTGAGTTGCATAACCGACATACACATGAATATTGTTTGGATTTGATCACATAACCAACTTCTACTCCCCTTCCCCACTAATACTCTTGGATCCAACCACGATACGCTACGTACATGATAAATAACTCATGCACATGAAGGCTAGATCACACAAAGCACATAAAGTACATGAGAATCAATACCCGAAGCACATGATAAAATACACGTGATAGAGTACCCGATGAACACGGTAAAGGAGATAACATCTCATTACAGGAACAAACAAGTACCAGCTCGTGAAATAATGTGTCAGAATCAGGTATTATAATTCTAGAACAGGTGATATATACGCTATCATAAAATAGAAACAATCAGAGGTAGGTACTCGCTTGACGTCCTGAGCAACTAGTAAGGATAGAGATCCGGACTGGCATCACAAAGACCTATTATGAAAAGCAAGATTAAACAGAGTTCTAAAGAGTTAAATAGATATAAAATAACTAAAACTAAGCTTCTAGGGTTGTTCTAGGTCAAACGGGTCAAACCGGTAAAATCTGGATTAAAAAGTCAACCCGAGGTCCAAAAAGTCAACTCTAGGCCGAAACTAGGTCAAAGGTTGACTTTGGCGGTCAACCAGAGCAATTATGGTCAATTTTAGGTCAAACTAAGGTGCCCCTAAAATTCTAGGTCAAAACTAGCTCATTAAGCTAGTAAACCCTCAAACTCGCCTCTTTGAGATACCGGGATACCCTCGGTATCCGATATATCAACCTACGCTATACACCCCGCCTAAACCCACTAATGTATACCCTAACATGTATGTATATATATATATATACTCTAACACCATTCCTAGGCAAAAACCCAATACCTCGCCCTGATACCCAATACCTTGAGTATCTCAAGTTACCTTCAATACCTTGATATCTCAAGGTATTGAGATACCTTACATTACCCGTCTCTAACTCTAACTAACTAGCTAACTATACCTATATATATATATATCTAACCATCTACCAATATATATATATATATATATATATATATATATATATATATATATATATAGCTCTCTCTCACTCAACTGCTGCTGCTACTACCTGCTGCTACTTGCTAACTGTTGCTGCTGCTACTGCTACTGCAAACTGCTGCTGCTGCTCTATCTCTACCTGCTGCTGCTGCTGCCACTCCTACATGCTGCTGTTGCTGCTCCCTCTACCTCACCTCCCTCATCTCTCTATCTCACCCTCTCTCGATCTCTCTTTCCTTCTTCCTTTTCTAATCTGCCTCTACCTCACTGACTCACTCACTCACTCACTCTCTCACTCAAACACACATCCATATATATATCTACGCGCGCACACACACACACACACACACACACACACACACACATATATATATATATATATATATATATATATATATATATATATATATATATATATATATATATATACACACACAAACATATATAAACCTATATATATATATATCTCATATATGCATATAGATTACCTACACCTATATATATATATATATATATATATATATATATATATATATATATATATATATATATATATAAACACACAACCATACAAACACACACACAACCCCACCAACACACACACACAACCACCCATATGCATATATATATATATATATATATATATATATATATATATATATATATATATATATATATATAAACTCAAAAACCCTAGTATACACTTCCCAAGAGTAAACTAACCCGCGCACAAGCCCGAAACCTAGAAACCAAGTCGAAATGGCCATTTGGTCATTTTGACGAACACGTGGAGTACGGTTTGCGATACCTCGTGAAACGTATGCCAAATCTAATCAAAATCGATCCAAAATTTACTCACGAGTTCTAATCGATGTCTAGAACCTCACAAAATTCTAACTCTCCGATTCTAGGTCCATGGCAAAATTTCACATGCACGTGGAACCCACGTCGAAGAAAAAACTCCCAAATCGCCCAAAATGCCCAAAACTCTGCGATACGACCTCAGGTATCCAAACGAGAACATGTACATACCCTTAAGACACCCAAGCACATCTATCTAGGTCCGGCTAACCTAGGGCAATACCCAAAATTTGGCCAATCTCGGATTTCACCCAAAATTGACACAAAACCCTATGTCAAAGTCTCCAAACCTATCCAAACAAGTTCTAACTTCCTTCCATGGGTAGCCCTAAGATGTAAAAAGGTTCTAAACTACTAATTATACTATATTAGAGTAATTACTAAGAGAAAAGTTAGGGTTTACCTCTTGGAAGTTGAAATCCCAAGGCCAAAGTCTCCAAAAATCTCCAAATCCACCACACCAAGCCTCCAAACTAAGCTCCTACACCAAATCTAGGCTCTACACACCTAGGTTAGAGAAAAATGAAAGGTTAGATTTTGTATTTATGAGAGAAGTAAATGAGGGAAGAGAGAGAAGGTGAAGAACTTACTTGGAATAGAAGAAGTAAAGGAAGGAAGTGAAGAAAGGAGAATGGAGAGAAGAAAATGAAGAAGAAGAAGAAATAAAAAGGAAAAAGGGGGGGCGGCCATGTAGGGAAAAGTTAGGGTTAGGGTTTGGGAGCCTAACACAAAGACCAAAATACCCTCCAATTAAGTCATCCAAACTAGGGTTTAGGTTTAGAATTTTCTAAATGCATTCTAACTAATCCAAAATACTCCAACTAACTAATTAAAATATAAATAACTAGTCTACACCAATAAATAAGTCTGACAAGGGCATTGGTTGGGTCTGACATCGGTCCACTAGGGTCTGACACGGGTCCAAACTAGCCAAAACCCTAAAACAACTAATAAAAATAATTCCAACCACTAATTAAATATAAATACAAATATTTATGATCAATACACAATTTACCAAATTAAAAATAAAAAGAAAATCCTATTTTCTAAAATTGGGTAGTGATACCATCTGCACAAGATAATAGATTAGCATATGTTCTATATATATGAGGTCATTGGTGTGATCGATACCATGGGAACTTACCTAAGGCATTACGGCGTGCCCTATCAGCCCGGATAGCAAGCCCCACTTAAATTCCCGCAATGTATCATGCCAAGAACGATCAAATAATTTTCCCCTTGTCGATACGGTTCCAATGTCCCGGAATACCATTTCGAAAAAAATTTAAACATTGTGCACAAGTTGTCCCAGATTATGCAAATGCGTGAACAGCTCACCTATTATACAATGCATAAGATAAAACAGAAGAAAGTAAAGCAATTATATATATATACTTATGCAAAAGTTTATATTTTCTCAAAGTTATGGTCCAATTTTGGTGTCCTATGGGTCTAAACTCTCCGAGGCACCAGGCCACAACCAATAATTTAGATGGCGCATTCCATCAAGCAGTTCCTTAGTTTTGAACCACAACTGCCCACTTTATTATGAACTTGTGTTATAGATCATGTACATTCATATACAAGTTAGTCTACAATTATCCATGTTCCTTTCTTAGTGGCTTGTATGCATTCTAGCTAAGGATTTTCTAGGCGTTCAACTGGGCATCATCGATTGAACGTTTGAAACATTAGGGATGTAGGCGTAAAGAAGTAGGAAAGAAGGGTATGAACTACCCACCGATTAAATAAAGTACTAAAAAAAGGAGTCCCGCCTAACGACGATCAAGCGTCAGTTACGCGGACCTGCAATTGCATGAGCATCGAGTTAGAATCCTTTCGCCTATCCTTTCTCCCAAAATTTCCAAGAACCAAAGCTCCAAGCGAAAAATTCAACAGCGAAAATCAAGCAAATCATAAGTAACACGAAAATGAAATCCCAAAGAGAAATCAAGAAAACCAAGCAACAAAATAAGAAAACTATTGGACTCTTTTCAATAGAGGCATATCCATGAGTTGGAAAGGATCATCGCATTTTTTGTGGCAAGAGGATGCCAAAGATTCTAAACACTAAGTTACGACTAAGAAAGACTAGCCACGAGCCCATTATATATTGCGCATTCTAGTCAAATCAGAATTTAAGGTACGACATAATATACCACTAAGAAAAAGTTTTGTCCCGTAACTTAAGAACAAGGTCATACCTCCGACTGAACGAACAATGAAGGGTGCTTCTCCTTCGTCTCTGACTCCATGTCCCACATTGATTTTTCAATCAAAAGGTTTTTCAACTGAAAGGTTCTACCATAACACGTAAACCAAGGACATTATTCTGTTCTGTAGCACCTTCTCCTTGTGATCCAAAATTTGCACAGGTTTCTCTGAGTATGATATATCCGTGCGTAGCTCCAATTGATCGAAACTAACCACATGACTCGGATCATGCACATACTTTCGAATTTGAGAGACATGGAAGACATCGTGCACTTCTGCCAGGTCAGGGGGTAGCTCAATCCGAATGGCCACAGCTGCCACTTGCTCAAGTATCTCAAAGGGGCCAACAAATCTAGGACTCAATTTTCCCTTAATACCGAAGTGCATCACTCCTCGCATCGGTGTCACCTTCAAAAAGATATGATCCCTGACCATAAACTCCAAGGGTCTTCATTGAGCATCAGCATAGCTCTTCTATCGGCTCTGCACAGTACAAAGTCTTTCCCAAATCAAGCAAACTTTTTCAACGGCCTGCTCCACCAGCTATGTTTCGAGTACCTGTCGCTCGTCGATTTTGTCCCAGCAGATTGGAGATCGACACTTTTCCCATAAAGCACTTCATACAGTGCCATCTGAATGCTCAATTGATAATTCTTGTTGTACGCAAACTCCGCTAATAGTATGTGTGTATTCTAACTAGTCTTTAGATCGATTGCACGCAGTCACAATATATCTTCAAGTATTTGATTCATTCTCTCCATCTGGCCGTCAGTCTGGGGGTGATATACGATACTGAACTTTAGCTTGGTGCCCAATGCAGAATCTAGGCTAGTCCAGAAACAAGATAAGAAACTTTCGTTGTGATCCGAGATGATTTAGGCAGGTACTCTGTATAGTCGAACAATCTCGTCGATATAAATGCGCAAGCCGATCGATGCTCCATATAACTTTGATAGGAAGGAAGTGGACATATTTAGTAAAACGATCAACTATGACCCAAAATGCATCATGCCCTCGCAGCATCTTCGAAAAGTCCACGATAAAATCTATGGCGATATTATCCCATTTTTACTTGGGAATAGTAAGGATTTATAACTCCACGTCAGGCCTCTAATGTTTATCTTTTATATGTTGGCAGGCCATACAGTGTGACATAAAGGTTGCCATATTCTACTTCATACCGTACCACCAGAAGGTCATGCGCAAGTCCTTGTACATCTTGGTGCTCCTCGGATGTAAGAAATTATTTGCATAGTGTGCCTCTGTCATAATTTCCTTTTGAATTTTGGATCTCTAGTAACGCATAATCTTTCTTTCATCTATAGGGTCCATCTTCGCCTTCTACAAAGTCGGATGTCTTTTTCGTTGAGATCAGCTCCTCTTCAGGAATTGATCGTCCTTCTAGGAAGACTTGATTCTATCACGCAAACTTGGGTCAAGATGGAGTGGAGCCAGCTGCATCCCTCGATGTCGAACTCGAAATTCGATGTCCATCGCCTCTAGATCCTGAAGCAGACGGCTATTTATGGATAGCGAGCCCACGTGATTTCGAATCAGAGCATCAGCAATGACATTTTTCTTGCCCGACGTATATGCGATCGTAAGGTCGTAGTCCTTTATCAGTTCTAGACAGTGCCGCTACCGGAGGTTCAGTTCCCATTGGGTGAATAGTACTTAAGGCTCTTGTGGTCTATGTAGATTTTGTAAGCAACACCATATAGATAATGCCGCCACAACTTCAGCATGAACACAATTTCAGCCAATTCTACGTCATGTGTTGGTTAGTTCTTCTCATGCGGCTTCAATTGTCTTAAGGCGTATGATATCACCTTGTCCCTCTGAATGAGAACACACCCTAAGCCGAGTTCCGAAGCATCGTTGTATATCTGAAACTCTTCTACTCCATCAGGAAGTACAAGTATTGGAGCTAAAATGAGCCATTACTTTAGCTCCTGAAAGCTAGCTTCACAATCGTCACTCCACTTGAATGCAATACCTTTCTAAGTAAGGCGAGTCGGAGGTGAGGCTAATTTATAAAAAAATCTTTACGAACCTACGGTAGTATCCCGCTAGGCCCAGAAAGGTACGAATTTTACTGGCTAACATAGGTTGCCTCCAATCCACCACCATCTCGATCTTCTTCGGGTCTACGATGACACCTTCTGCCAAGATGACATGTCTAAGGAATGCCATACTGCTCAACAAGAACTCATACTTGATAAGCTTTGCAAACAACTAATGCTCCCGCAACGTCTGTAGCACGATCTTCAAGTGTTCCTGGTGCTCCGTCTCATCCTTGGAATAGATTAATATGTCATCAATAAACATGACCACAAACTGTCCACTAATGGTCAAAATATGTGGTTCATCAGATCCATGAAAGCTGTTATGGATTTCGTCAAGCCGAACGATATTACAAAAAATTCATAGTGCGTGTATCGGGTTCGGAACCCTGACTTAGGGATGTCACCGAATTTGATCTTCAATTGATGATAGCCCAACTTGAGATCAATTTTAGAGAATACTGTTGCTCTGTGTAGTTGATCAAACAGATCATTTATCCTTGGGTACTTGTTCCGCACTGTAGTCTTATTCAGTTCTCGATAGTCTATGCCAACATGGATCCGTCCTTTTTCTTCACGAACAGCATGGGAGCTCCCCACATAAAAATGCTTGGACGAATGTATCCTCGGTCCAACAGATCTTATAACTGTACCTTCAGTTCTTTCAGTTATGATGGGGCCATTCGGTAGGGTGCCTTCGATATCTGTCGCGTATCCGGAAAGATGTCAATGGCGAATTTGATCTCTCAATCAAGGGGCATTCCAGGAAGCTCGCCCAAAAATACACAAAAAAATCTGCTTTGACATCAGCTTGTGCTACATCTGTATCTTTCTGTCGGGTGTCTTGAACAGAGAATAAGTACCCTTCACAACCCGAATACAACATATACCTTGTCGTAACTGTTGATATCACTATTGCCATCTTCGGTGCAACGTTGTACGAATAGTAGAACTTTGCCTCACCGGGTAGATAAAATACGACTCGCTTCTCCGCGCACTCGATCATCGCAAGGCAAGCACCCAACCAGTCCATCCCGAGAATAATATCGTATTCCTTAATGTCTAGAACAATGATATCTAAGGAAAGCTTCCTGCCTTTGATACAAATATAGCCGTCCTTACAGATCATATTGGCGGGCATGTCGACTCTCGAAGGGGTACTCACGCACAGGTTCATATTTAATGGTGTAGAAGCTAATTTATTCTCAACAATAAAATCAACAGATATCAAACTATGTGTAGCACCTGAATCGAATAACACTATAGCGGATAAATCTCTGAAAAGTAAGGTACATGTCACAATCGTGTCGGAGGCAGATGCCTCATCCCGAGTCAATGCATAGACTCGGCCTTGGGTGCCCTGCCATTGTGGGTTCACTGGTATAACATTGGTGCCATAAGATGGAGGTCCCCTATTCAGGTTTGACTGGTGTCTGATGATTTCCCTTCCGTATCGACAGTCAAATAATTTATGGTCCAAGCGACCATATTTGAAACATCCCATGACTCGGCACTTAGCTACCCGATGTCCACCTTTTCCACACATATGACAGTACAGTCCCGGAGGGGGACCCCTATACTCATACGTGTATAAACGCTTTGGCACTCCAGACCCTCCCGCTTCATGAGGACGCTTGTTAAAATTTGTGCTGGTAGTATGTCTATTTGTCTTTTGAGAATTGCGCCTAAAGATCCGTTCGCTATTCAGAGCAGCTTTATAACACTCCCTGTAGGTCTAGCACTTCTAAATTATGACATCCCTATATAGGTCATCATTCAGGTCCTTCTGAAAATGATAGCACCATGCTTGCTGGTTAGGCAAGAAGTGTCCGACAAACTTGGCAAGTCGTACGAACAATGAATCATAGTCATCTACAGACATACTTCATTGTACCAGATTGTTGAAGTCATCTTTTTTTTTGTCATACTTCCCTAGGGATGTATTGTTCAATGAAAGTAGATTTGAACATCTCTCCAGTGATTTTACAGTTAGGATTGGTGTCATAAATCTCTTATTTGGTGACTTTCCACCAATTATGCGCATGTAATTCTAGTTGCACTGATGCACACGCCACTCGTGTGGACCCTTTAATGCTGACAAGGTTGAAGAGTCCTTCGAGTTTCATAATCTATCCCATCACAACATCCGATTTTGCTTGCCCGTTGAACGTGGATGGGTGCATCTTGGTGAACTCATCTGCCCTGCAAGAAGTCTTAGTGGAAGGCTGCACTTCCTCTGATTCGTCTTCTACCGCCACGGCTGGTGGTGTAACAGGCGTCGTCGTAGTCGTGCCATTACTGGGCACCAAAGATACAATTAATTATATTATGGTGTCCATCTACTTTTTTGCGCAGTAAATTGTGCCTGAATCTGCGCCTATTGAGTAGAAGCATGTTGTTGCTGCACCTCCATTAACTACATGAGCCTCTCCATCATATCGTTTGAACCCGCTCTTTCGGATTCTCCAGAACTTGTCGGATCATTTTAGGCAGTCTGAGCACTACTTGCAGCGACAACATTCTTCTTTGCCATTACTACAAAAGATAGTAGCTTGTCAACACTCCAAAAATGATAATTTTTATCTATGGGCTTATTGTGTAGGGCAATTTATCTCATAAAATGGACACCGAATGCATTCAATCAAGAGATGCATCAAACTTCTAGAATATCTTTTTTTTTAAATACAAGAAAGTGAAGCCGTGCTCTGATACCAACTTGTCACGCCTCAATCCTGCAAGGGTCGATCATGCCCGCTTGCGTCCTTTGCCGAACCGATCATCCTTGCTTGGGCGTGATATCGTGCGAGCCTGGAGTTACGCTCGCACAAGACAAGAATGTGCAGTGATAGTAATCCATTTGAAACAAAAGTTAGAAAACACATTCATAGCGAGTTAAACATAAAGTGTAGGAAGAAAACATGCTTTTCATTAATAATTCAGAGTAATTTACATAGACTTTATATTTGATGCTCATCTCGGCTACATTGATTGCATTACAAAAGAAAACTCAAAAGGTAGGGTGCGCTCCATCAGATAAGCTTTGTCATCCATACATTACACCCTTATATAGATTGAAAATCCATGCCACCAAAATGAACTGGCTTTAACTATACTTTAAAATAAAAGAGCTTCTAACGTCTCCTCGTCTATCCACTAGCGTTGCACACCCTGAGTGCCTGAAATGTTTGCCCATAAATATGGGTCAGTACAAGCTGTACTGGTGAGTGGGACAAACCCACTCGCCTAAATCAATACTTCCTTATTAGGGGCAAGTATGCATTAAAATGATCATGCTATTAAGAACTAAGTGAATTCAGTTTATATTAGTTATATATTTTTAGAGGAAAAATAACACAGAAACCATATAGCACATTAGTCGCTTACTTAACCGATGCGCCCCTTTCCTGCAAAAAAACACAAGTATACTTACCATTTGCACAAGATAATAGATTAGCATATGTTCTATCTATATGCGGTTATTGGTGTGATCGACACCATGGAAATTTATCCAAGGCATTGCGGCGTGCCATATCAGCCCGGGTAGCAAGCCCCCTGAAGGTCCCGTAATGCATTGCGCCAAGCACGGTCAAATATTTCCCCTGGGTCGATACGGTTCCAGTGTCCCAGAATAACGTTTCGAGAAATTGTCAAACCTTGTGCATAAGTTGTCCCAGACTATGCAAATGCGTGAACAGCTCAACTATCATACAATGCATAAGATAAAACAGAAGAAAGTAAAGCAACTATATATATATATATATATATATATATATATATATATATATATATATACACACACACACTTATGCAACAGTTCATATTTTCTCAAAGTCGTGTTCCAATTTTGGTGTCCCGTGGGTCCAAACTCTCTGAAGCACCAGGCCGCAACCAATATTTCAGATATCGTATTACATCAAGCAGTTCCTTAGTTTCAAACTACAACTACCCGCTTCAATGCAAAGCTCGTGTTATAGATCGAGTATATTTACATACAAGTTAGTCTATAATTATCCATGTTCTTTTTTTAGTGGTTGGCATGCATTATGGCTAAGAATTTCCTAGGCATTCAGCTGGACATCATGGATTGAACATTTAAAACATTAGGGATATGAGCGTAAAGAAGTAAGGAAGAAGGGTCTGAACCACCTACCGATTAAAGAAAGTGCTGAAAGAAGGAGTCCCCCTAGAGACGATTAAGCGTCAGTTACGCAGACCTACAATTGCACGAGCATTGAGTTAGAATCCTTTCGCCTATTCTTCCTTCCAAAATCTCCAAGAACCAAAGCTCCAAGCGAGAAAGCCAACAGCAAAAACTAAACAAATCAAAATTAACACCAAAACAAAATCCTAAAGCGAAATCAAGAAAACCAAGCAACAAAATACGAAAACTATCGGACTCATTTTAATAGAGAACTATCCATGAGTTAGAAAGGATCATCACATTTTGCCTGTGGTAAGAGAATGTCGAAGATTCTAAACACTAAGTTATGACTCAGACAGACTAGCCATAAGCCCATTATATAGTGCGCATCCCTGTAGGATGGGATTTGAGACTAAACTATGCTGAGGAGACAGAACGTTTCTTATTCCTAGCGTATGTGAAGCTTCTGAACTTGAAGATTCAAAAGCCAGGTATGAGAACTACAAAGACCATCTTCTTGGGTTATGCTGAGAAGAGTGATGCTCAGAGGTTTCTTGATATTAAATCAAGTCATATTACCGAATCTCACGACGCAAAATTATTTAAAGATAAGCTTGCAAGAAATAAGAACATTATTATCGTGGACATTCCGGAGAATAGTATGAGTGTACAGGAGGCTAACGTTTCTAATGAAGATGTAGTCCAAGTAGAAGTTGACATTCCAGAAACAACGATCGAACCAGAACTCGCAGAATCGGCATCCAAGGGAGTGAGGAACAGAAGAAAGGAAATCGGAGATAATTTTGTTACCTATCATGTGAAAGTAGATCCGCTTACCTATGATGAGTCAATGAAGACCAGAGATGCTATCTTCTTAAGGGAGGCTATCAATGATGAGTATGACTTAATCACCTCTAACAACACTTGGGTGTTGGTCGATCTACCTGAAGGAGCTAAACCAATCGGATGTAAGTGAATCTTTAAGAAGAATATGAAGGCCGATGGAACTGTTGACAAGTTCAAGGCAAGACTGGTAGCCAAATAATTTTCTCAGAAGTAGAAGATCGACTACTTTGACACATATGCTCTAGTATCATGAATGATGACCATCAGGATGTTGATTGCTTTAAGTACAATTCATAAGCTAGTTATTCATCAGATGGATATTAAAATAATATTCCTAAATGGAGAGTGGACCAAAGAGATTTACATGCAATAACCAGAAGGATTTATCGTCAAAGGGCTTAAAGACAAAGTCTGCAAGTTAGTAAAATTAATATATGGTTTGAAGTAAGCTCCCAAGATGTGGCATGAGAAGTTTGATAAAGTTATAAGATAAAACGGCTACAGAGTGAGTAAGACGGACAAGTGGGTTTACACATAGTTCGCTGATGGGAGAGAAGTCATCGTTTGTCTATACATGGATGACATACTAATTTTGGGTACGGATCTAACACGTGTCACTGAGACAAAGAAGTTCCTCTCATCCAAGTTCAGTTTGAAGGACTTAGGGGAAGCTGATGTTATCTTAGGGATATAGATCATCTGGACAGACACTGGAGTGACTCTGTCATAGTCTCATTATATTGAGAAGATGTCCATACGCTATAAATATTAGGATCTTTCAGGGATCGATACACCGTACAGGTATGACAAAAAGCTGAAGCTAAATCCAAGAAAAAGTGTCAGGAAACTAGAGTACTCAAGCATCATCAGGAGTTTAATGTATGCAACAACTACCACAAGGCCTGATATAGCTTTCGTCGTAGGGATGCTGAGTCAGTTCACAAGAAATCCAGGTGTTGAGCACTGGAAAGCTATGAAGAAAGTAATAAGATATATCAAGAGAACTCAGAAGTATGCATTTCACTACAGCGGATATTCGACAGTAGTAGAAGTCTTCAGTGATACAAGCTGGTACTCAGAAGTAGAGAGCGAAAGGTCCATAAGAGGATGTATCTTCTCCATGGGTACAGCTGTTATATCGTTAAAGTCAAAAAATAGACAATGCTCTCTCATTCCTCTATGAAATCTGAGTTCTATGCACTGGCAACTACAGAAGATGAAGTAAAATAACTTAAAGAGCTCATGTATGATCTTTCAGTAGTTGGTGCATAGATTCTGGCAGTATTGATATACTGCAACAATCAAGCGACTACAGCAGTGGCATCAAATGACCTCTTCAATGGTAAAAAGAGGACTGTGAGGCTGAGGCACAGGGCAGTGAATGATCTGATAAAGACTGGAGTCATTATCATTATTAATATTCTGAGTTAGAAGAATCCGACATATCCGTTCTCCAAAGGTCTCAAATGCCAGCTGGTCGAGGACACAGCAAACAAAATGGGCTTGAAGATATTCTGATATTTTGTCTTTGTAATTCTACCATAAAATCTTTGTTATTAGTTCAAAGAAAAATCTACTAGGCATCTACTTTTGGTTCAAATAAGGATCATTGACTGGGAGAATATCAGGAGCAGTGGATAGTTCTTTGAGACATTGAGGGGTTACGGATCCAGAACTACTGTTGTCTACTATTTGTTCTTTGTGTAGAATAATTCCTATGGGAGGATGGCTTAGACGCCTTAATGAGTTCTCAGGCATTTTGAATGTCTAATGTGCTTTACAGGAAGCACAATAGTGCAACACTAAAAAGGAACGTAAGGACTCTATGCTACAGTATTGTGACACCACGTTGAGGTTCCTCGATAGGGTAATGCCTCGGCTATGCGAGCCATGCCATAGAGGCATGACACCGCACATAGGCAGGTAACCTAATATTATAGAATGAAGAATGATAGACAGTACTACAAAGAGGCCGGAATCCTCATGTTATAGTGGTGTGACACCACCAAGAGGTAAAAGATGCAAAGCCTCAGCTATGCGAACCATGTCACAACGGCGTAACACCGCAAGGAAGCGCAAGGCTTCATGCTTATATGGTTTGATAAATTTAAGTATTTAGTTATTGAACTTAAAATCTTAATGCCTCAGCTATACTCAAATTTTGAGTATTTAGTTATTGAACTTAAAATCTTAGAGGAGATTATGATAAGAATGGAGTTAGAATTTAAATTTGAAGATTTTTAGGAATATGAGATTTATAGAATTTTGAAGATTTTGTGAAATAACAACATGGATTTACTTCATGATTATATAGTTTGATGAATTTAAATTTTGATGGTAAAATAAATATATAGATAAATACAACTATAGAGGATCTTAAATTTTGAGGACGAAATTCTTTTAAGGAGGGTAGACTTGTCACTACCACATTCCAGAATAGGGATATTTTTATCTTTTTATATATTATAAGTATTGTGTGTATTTAATTTAAATATATTGCATGATATATTTTTATATATGTATATATTATTTATAGTGTTCTTTAATGTATGAGTTAGAAAACTAGACCTAGAAGTCCACTAGTTGAACCTCTGACCGAAATATAGGATCATGTATTTAATTAGCATTTTTAGGATTTTAATTATTTTGGGTTATAATTAATTATTGTGATTTTATTTAATTATTGCGTCTTACGGTTGCTTCAATATTTGGAGTGCTATCCTAGCTTCTGCCTTCCAACTAATTTCACAACCTTGTCTTAGACGTGTCCGTCTTCCATTCTGACCCTTGTGTAACTCATGAATATGCTCTCTTGTGTTTATTTTAGTCGCACAATATTCGTCGTGAACGTTTTTTTTAATTCGATATAAATCCAACTTTGTATCCTTGTGTGTTCCAATCAAAATTGGAGACACAATCTTGACCCATTTTATGCAACCCAAATTATGATAATATTTTATTCTGAGTATACTTCATTCATGACACTTCTGTCCCACCTAATTTTAATCCCATGTACTTCCAATTAATTTTAGAACACCAATTGCATTAATTTTAATTAAATTGATGTAAGGACCCAACTTGACCCAAAACTAGACCCAACATCAAACCAAACCTCCATTTACATCCTCAAGTCTCATACTAAACACCAAACATCCTTTCTAGCCACTATATTACACCAAACATGGTATTTTCCCTCATTAAATCCCAAAATCTACTTCTGTACAATTTTTCCAATTGTTGGGGGCTTATTTGCAATAGTGCAATGATGTGTCACTACCCTATTGGTCAAGACCCATGAAGAAACAACCCCTCTCCCCTTTGACCGTTTAACCCTCTTCCTCTCTCCTCCTTTTTGTTTGAATTTTCTCCATGTTGAATCATGGCCATCCATTCAAATGGAGCCATCCTCACCACACACACCTATATATATATATATATATATATATATATATATATATATATATATATATATATATATATATATATATATATATATATATAATCCCTCATAACCCCTCTTCCAATGTAAACCCCATCCCCATGTGTACTTGGCCGGCCCTAATCCCTAGGTTGTCAACATCATCTCCTCCTACATGCAAAAGCCACCATCTCCATTATATTTCTTCACCACCACCAATACAACACAACATCACCTAAACCCTAAACCAACCCTAAACCGCCGGAACCCGACCTTCCTCCGGCCATCCACTACTGGGACAGTCGCGAGCAGAAACCACCCGCTCCACAGTAGCCGTTCACCATCTCCCTCTCCTTCGCCTAGCCGAGACCTGGTTGGAGCCGACCCACTGGACCATGGCAGCCCCGCAGTCCCTCGTCGACCTCACCTCTCATCTCCCCTCTTCTTCCTCCACCTGAACGACCTAGACCCGCCTCCTGCCTCACCGGAGTTCGACTAAACCTCGTCGGAGTTCATTCATTCCCTTTCCGTTCGCCTGCACGACCGGAGACTCTTCCACACGCCACCCTTCCCTTCCGTCCTCGTCGCCTCCACACGATGCAGCATACCCCTGTCGCCTGAAGCCAGTACCCGAGCCATCGCAGCCAGCCTGTCGACTCTCCGCTGAACGCCTGGACCACCGTAAACTTCGCCAACCCGCTGGCAGTCGACCCTGAGCCGAGCAACCCGCTGCCATCTTCTCCTTCTCGATACCACCGTTCACATCTCCACCCCTCGATAAACTCTACATCACCACCACCATCCCCATTAATGAAGAACAGCCCCGACGTCCCTGTCCTCTACCTCGTCTGAGCTGCCTGAGCTCCTCCGGTATCATCACCATCACCTTCACCATCATCTCCACCATGATCATCACCATCATCATCGTCGTCGTAGTCGTAATTATCGCCATCATCGTAGTTACCATCATCGTCACCATCGTCATCGTCGATCCCGTGTTTGCCCGCGCAAGTTCGTTCCTGCCCTCCTTCATGATTTTGTACGTATGTGTTTAGTTATTCATTAGTATATATTTAGTATACGCGTATTATATGGTATATGGGTGTATGTATGTACGTATTAATATATGTATTTAGTATATGTTAATATGTATATTGGTATATATATACATATATATATATATAGTATATGAACCCAATTGGTATATATGTATAGTATATATATTCCCTAGTATATGTTTAATATATATATAGTATAAATTCAATTAGTATATATATATTATATATGTAATTAATTGATATACATATATATATTATGAGTATTAATGTTATATGCTAGTTAATAATAATGTATATTTATATATGTGTTAGGTGACCCGAGTATAATTACGGATATCACGTATTTATGTTGGCCATGTAACCCTGTAAATATGTTAGAAGACTGCCTTATGTACACTGACGTACTGGCGAGACCCGTATCATTTTGACTGTCTGTTTTGCACAGCAATTTCAGATGCGACACCCGCACAATTAGACGCGCACTTGACCCTAGTTGACCAGTGTCATACCTAGCGTAGCCCTGAGTTCAGTGTATTATGATTGTATGTTAGTGTGATATCTGATACAATATTATATTATTTAATAATGTCTATAGGACTTTTGGATTATTCAGACAAGACCTCAGAAATCAGACATTGTTATTGCCAGCAGCACGACCCCCAGGCGAGTATATTCTCTGACAGTTTTTATTATGTTGATTATCTCTATAATTCTAGTTGTATGACGTACATGACTGACACTGTTGTTTACACGAGTTGGCATCATCGAGACCTGTCACGAGGAGTCATGATTTGGAATCCATCATGCTAGCTGGGGAAAACGGGGAAATATTAGTAGCTTATGTGATCATACCCAAACTTTATATGAATCATAGCTCACCCATACCTCACGTCGGTGCAGCCTGACTATTACATGCCTCATAGCCTGTTATGTATGATTAGCCTGACTATTGCTTGCATTATACCTATCCAGATGGTTAGCCTGACCTTACATGAATCATAGCTAGTCATACATAATAAGCATGATCAGTCCCAAGCCGATCACATGATATGCTAATGTTTCACACACTTAGCTAGATATTCTTGACATGTATCTCTAGTATATTGATCTAGCATCTCCACATGTTCTAGTTATTGTTCTAGTACCCACTATATTCTAGATCATTGTTCTAGCATGCACTTATATTTCTATTTTATTGCTAGATGTACATTAATATGTTCCAGTATTCTTTATTCCAGTACTTCATTATGTCCAGTATCTCTTATTGCCAGTATTTATATCTGTCTTATATTTTTTACACTGTATTATAGTTATTGTCAATATACATGGAACTGCTGTTAGTGCTTGTACTTCGCTCCAATCCTGACTGGATATTTTTTCCAAACTGTAACTTAGAGGACTTGTTTCCAGCATACTTGGAGATATGGATGTTATTGATTGCAGATTAGACTATTTATTGTTGTTTAGACTTGTCTTGTATTTTATTTATTTTCTTCGATAGCTCATCGCGCTTTAGTCCTGTGATTGAGTATTCTATATTATATTATGATATCTTTGTCTCCTTATGGAGTTGGATATTCATGTGAGATTGATTAGCTAGTATTGTGACCTAGACAGCGTTCTACCGTCGATGCTATGGCGTAGGCTGGACGTACCCACGTGCTCGTGCCCCTACAGCGGGTACGGGTCATGACACCGACCCCCGACCCCCCGACCCCCTCTCCTCCTCCTCCTCCTCCTTCTCTGGCATCCGATCCCCAAGCCCTCCTCCTCCACCCCTGACCCCCTCCGCCTCCGTCAGATCTCCTTCTCCTCTGGCTAAGGTAACCCTAACCCTCATTTTGATTTGGTTAATTATTGTATTTTAATTGTGGGGGTCTGGACACACGTACAGACACGATATGCTAGACATGGACACGAAGAGAAAATAAATGGTTTGATATTTTTGATACGCTGGACACAGACACGATATGCTGGACACGAATACGTACAGACACGTGCGATACGCTGGACACGGATGCCCTATTATAGGGTATAAAATCCTAATAAATACTACATAAACCTAAACCGTGGAAAAAGACTTAAAAATATATAATTTATGCCCTAAATTAGTGTGTATTGGGGCTGAATTCAAAATTTTGCCAAAATTTGTGTCTTTTACACAATTAAAAGAAACTTTGATGCTTCATGTACAATTTTCTATATTTTTTCTGTTACGAGTGTGTCTAACTTATTTGTATATCACAACAGATCTTTAGGAGCGCAAAAGAATTGTTAAGATATCATTAGTTCCTCGGGTAGGTCCTATTGTAAACCAAGAAAAGAAGCATTATCTATAACTTATTTTATAGGTTTTTTAAATAAAAAATTAGATATATCACATGATTATCATATGCATACTGTGTTGGCATAATCTTAATATAATTTATAAAGGTGTCAAGATCAAATATGCTCTTGACACATCAAGTTTTAAGCTTATCCCCTATAACTATTCTCTTGACAAATCAAGTTTTAAGCTTGTCCTCTCTAATTATTTTGGCTCTAATATAAACTAGTAATAGTCAGAGAACTTCATGTCATGCCAAATTTATATCTCATAACACTTAAGGTTATATGGCTTGGGCATATTGATCCTCGATAACCTAGCAGTTAAAACCAGAGTTCCATGTAGAGTATCTTTAACTGTAATTCTTCTATCAGTCTGGTCCTTGAAAACTGTGAGTCATTATTTCCATAGGGTGTTAAATGTGTTCCTTGCATTCTATAGGGACGCCGTCATATGAGTTAAAATAAACTACGTATGTGGTTTAGTCAATCTTTATCCAGTATCATATAGTTTTCCAACTGGAGATGGCACTCTTTAGTAAATAACATACCATTAATGTTTTAAGTGGAACCTAAAATCCCAAAGGATCTTTTAGGAAACAACACATTCCTAAAAAAATTTCTCTGTTTAATGCATGCAACACAACACGATACAAATTGGATAACATGGCAATCCTGAAAACTAGATAAGACCTACGACAATAAATAAATATAGTTAGTTTTCTTTGTGGAAAATAGAAATAAAATTGATCTGTTTAAAAATAATAGATTAATTATATTTTACTAGAAACGTAAAATTGGATGCCATATTATTTGAATTTTATTTCACAGATTAATTCTATTTCACTAGAAACGTAAAAATAATAGATTAATTTTATTTCACTAGAAACATAAAAATAACTAATCATTTAGCAAATATCTTAACTCATCTTGAATCTAATTAATCCATATTATTTTATTTAATATATATGGTAGATGTAGAGTCAATGAGTCGATACTTAGTTAACCGATCATGGATGTACAATCGACAACATGAGAGTAGGATTGGTTTAACAGATAATTTTATGGCAGACGTTGAGGAATTTCTTAAAAACGTCCGCAGTCAACCTTATTTCATGGATGGGAGGCTCATCAAGTGTTCTTGTGTCAAATATCATAATATACCATTCAAAGAGGTAGATCTCGTGAGGAAGCATATCTACAATAAGGGTTTCGTACCAAACTACAATGAGTGGACGGCTCAAGGAGAACCTTTGTTTTCATAATATCATCATTCCTCCTTTAATACGGAGGTAAAAGAGTCCACTCTCAGAGATAACTTCGAATATTGACCGTGAAACCTGGCGCGTGAGTTAGAATTTGATGCGGCAGGTCCAAGTTTTGATCCGGAGGATCCTAATTCTGATGCGAAAGAATTCTATGATATGTTCAAGAATGCCGATACTCCGTTATACCCGAATTGTGATTCTCATTCTATCATGTCGGTGGTGATGCGACTGTTAAACCTAAAGTCTGATTTTAACTTGCCGCGGGAATGCTACGACGGACAATTAAGTTTGTTAGAGAGTTATTGCCAAAATGATCGAAGAAGTTTCCTAAAAATTTCTACAAGTCAAAGATGATGATACGAAAACTCGGATTAGGCTACGAAAAGATAGATTATTATCAAAACAGTTGCATGTCAAAATGGTTGCATGTTATACTACAAGGAGAATAATAATAAAGATAAATGCATTTTCTGTCATGCGGATTGGTATAAGTCAATTCAGGGCAAAGAAAAGTCAACTATCCTAGCAAGGTTGCGTCCCTACAAGTATATACAAATTTTTTCGATCACAAAGAGGCTACAGAGGATGTATATGTCCGTAAATATAGCACAACATATGACATGGCATAATAAGAAACAAAAAATGGATGAAAGAGAATTATCTCATCTTTCCGATGGAGAGGCATAAAAATATTTTGATCTGTGTCATCCTGAATTTGTTGCGGAGCCTAAGAATGTCCGGTTGGATTTATGTTCTGATAGATTCACTCCTTTCGGACAGTCAGTATCTCAGTACTCTTGTTGGCCGATAATTTTGACTCCTTATAATCTACCACCGTGGATGTGTATGAAGACTCCTTACATGTTCTTGACACTTATCATACCCAGTCCAAAAAATCCAAAGAAGAATATTGATATCTACTTGCAGCCGTTGGTGGATGAGTTAAAACAATTATGGCAATTCGATGTTCGGAGATATGATATATCGAAGGAGCAAAACTTTCATATGAGATCGTCTCTCATGTGGACCATCAACGATTTTTTAGCATATGGGATATTATCGGGGTGGAGTACTCATGGTGCTTTATCTTGTCCGATATGTATGAAAAAGAGTAAGGCATTTCGTCTCCAGAATGGAGGAAAATCATACTTTTTTTATTGTCACCGTCAGTTCCTTCTTGCATCACATTTGTGGAGAAGGAACAGATATGCCTTTAGAACTGGTAAACAGGAACTATCTCCTCCTCCGTTGAGACTGACAGGAGACGAAGTTTGGAAAGAGGTAGATAGATTGCCGACTGTAATAGAAGATCCGATATCGGTTGATCACTTTGAAGGGTTCGGACGTAGGCATAATTGGACAAAGTAGAGTATCTTTTGGGGCTTACCTTATTGGAATGACATTATCATCAGGCACAATCTTGATATCATGCATATCAAAAATAATATATTTGACAACATCTTTAATACGGTGATGGATATCAAGGAAAAAAAGAAAGACAATATCAAAGCAAGAAAGGACTTAAAAATTATTTGCAGGCGTTCAGATTTGCACCTAAAACAAAGTGGCAACGGCAATTGGGTCAAGCCTCCAGCTCTATTTACATTTATTAGGGAGGATAAATTGATAATATGCAACTGGATTTTAAAGTTGAGATTTTCTGACGGCTACGTGTCAAATCTGGCAAGATGTGTTGATCTCAACGAACGTAAGCTGACAGGGATGAAGAGTCATGATTGCCATATGGTTATGGAGAGGTTACTACCTATTGCTCCGAGAGAGATGATGCCTCATCAAGTATGGACTCCGTTGGCCAAATTATCTATATTCTTTAGAGATTTGTGTTCAAGTAAGTTGACGGTGCAACATATAATAGAACTTGAGGAGAAGATTGTATTGACATTGTGTAAGTTAGAAATAGTGCTTCCCACAGAGTTTTTTGATAGTATGGAGCATTTGCCGATTCATCTTGCATACGAAGAAAGCGTCAGTGCTCCCGTCCATTATTAATGGATGTATCCATTTAAGAGGTATAAATTCTTTATACTAATAATTTTTTTATTAAAATAATTCTAAGATTCAATATATTATCAATAGGTATCTACATCACTTGAAGAAAAGGTTGGCAATAAGGCTCTCTGTAGAAAATTTGATATGCGAAGCATATATCATTGAGGAGGTTTCAAACTTCTACTCTATCTACTTTGATACTCATGTCAGAAAAAATCGTAATAGAGCCCCAAGGAATGATGACGGTGGGGTTGATGCCCCGAATAGTGTAATCCACAATATCTTCAATATGGGAGGAAAACCTACAAGTGATACTAAAGTATGTTGGTTAGAAGACGATGAGTTTAAAGCAGCTCATCGATATATATTGTTAAATAGTGGTATAAAATATATGCAAGATATTGAGAAGTAAGCGACACATCTTTCCTAGATATTTTAATTTTGTATATACTTGGAAAAGAATTGCTCTAACTGTTCTCCTTATTATCACAGTACTTTTATAGATAAGGTAAAAATAGAGAGACCTAATATTAATGAAGATGATCTTGCTAGAGAGGTTGATAAAAAAATTCTATTGTGGTTCCATAATTATGTACGGATCCTAAACATTAAGCATTCTAAATTTAGCATTCAGACCAATCTTTGTTTAATGTCTATATGATACATAATTTTTTAAGTTTTTCGTCATGGTACAGACTTACAGAATGAATGACTTCAAGCATTAGCTATCGGACCAAGCAAGAGGCCATATACTCGTTCTTCTGTAGGAGGAGCTACTCCATATCCTAGATTGCCATCAGTTGCTACCCCTTGTTCTACTCCAGC
Organism: Iris macrosiphon; assembly: GCA_036927795.1. NCBI lineage: Eukaryota > Viridiplantae > Streptophyta > Magnoliopsida > Asparagales > Iridaceae > Iris > Iris macrosiphon. The sequence goes on from JAYESA010000004.1 coordinate 182,522,883, forward strand.
AACTTCTGTCACTACTACACTGGATACTCCACCAGTTACTCCCACAGGAGCAAATCCATTTACAGGCCTTCTTGTTGATAATGGAGTATATATCCGCCGTCCAAGATTTGCAGACCCCCTTCTCTACCAGAGAGGTCATCCAATATCCGTCATCCCCAGTTATGGGCCGATGGAGCGACGTAAGCATTTATTTGTCAATTCACATATTTATTTTATATTTTTTATTCTAATTGTATATTGTATACTTATTTCAGATTTTTCTCGATCAAGGCTGGAAATAATCTGTGGAAGATAATGCGGGGCTACTTTGATGGCCCTTATATCAACTTCAGTGACATCCCGCTCGATCGACGATTTACTTGGCTGGAGAAGCTCGGGGTATGTATATAAATTTTATTTATAATAATATATAATTTTTTTATTACAATAATAAAAAATATTTTTTTAATTTGTATAGGTTGTACTGGTGGCTGGATCATAGAGATAGTGATATCCGGAAGTGCTACAAGACCATCGTCGATAAGAGGTTGAGAGATATGATCAATGATCAGAAGGCGCTGGCATTACTTGGACCGGATCACCGCAAGGAGTGGCTAAAGGAGAAGTATCGGGAGGAGATGAAGAAGAAGATGGATACCCCGGCCTACAAGGCCAAGTGCGAGAAGACGAAGGATGTACGTGCTAAGGGTGGTCTCCATACTAGTGGATCTATTCCGACCGTCGAGCATTTTCGACGGATGGTTAGTATTAAATTTTTTCGCTATATCATTTTTTTTGTAATTTTAAATTATTTATTTATTAATTGCCTAATGTTTACAGTACGATGAGGCTGCCAGAGCCGAGAAAGACCCCAAGACCGTCGACTTTCCAGCAATCTTCTAGTGGACCCACAAAAGAAAGAAGGATGGGAAGCTCGTAGATGAGCGGACCGCCAAAGCATATGTAAGTTATCTTTATAAAATTTTATCAATTTAATTAGATTATTTTTATAATTTAATTAGATTCTAGATTTCTAGGTCAAAATAGTCAAACTATGTCAACTCTAGGTCATTCAATTTCATATATACTAAGAAATAATATTATAAATACTTAAAATTATGCACCTTTGTTAATATCCTATTTTAAGAAACAACAATGTAAATACCGTAAATACTTAAAATTATAATTTTATTCAATTTACTTTAAACCTTATAGGAATGGTCTGATACCGATTCTGATTCTGATACTTTGAACCATGGTTAATATCCTATTTTAAGATATCATGGAAATCAAATATAGCAAATTGTCACTACCACATTCTGAAAACTGGAGTATTTTTGACTTTTTATAATTATTAGCATGCGGACGTTTATTTAAATTCTAAATAAATTCCAATTTTGTATCGTTGTGCGTTCCAATCGAAATTGGAGGCAATCTTGACCTATTTTTCGTGCGGCCCAAATTAGGGTAATATTCTGTTCTGAGTCTTCTTCATTAATGATATTGGTGACCCGACCTGATTTTGTCCCCATGTATTCCTAATTAATTTTAGAACGCCAAGTGTATAATTTAATTAATTAAATCCAGAAACCTACTTCTGTGCAATTTCCAATTTGTTGGGGACTAAATTGCAAATTTGCAATGATGTGTCACCATACTATTGGTTTAACTCAAATGAAGAAACCATCCCCCTATTCTTTGACTAGTCAATAACACAACACTCTCTCTCTCTCTCTCCTCCTTTCTTTTGTTTATATTTTCTCCATGTTAAATCTTGGCCTTTCATTTAACATAGAGCCATCCCCACCAGTCAACCCCCTTGATTTTTTCCTCAACCCCTTTCCCAAGGAAACCCCATCCCAACATTTTTTGGCCGGCCCTAATTTCTAGGGAGTCACCATCATCTCCTCCCACATACAAGTCATCATCCCTCCCCATTTTTTTTTCTTCACAAATACCTACACCATTACCAACACCATCACCTACACCTTCACCTAGCTAGCCCCTCCTCTCACCCGAGCCACCCGGCCAGGCCAGCCCCAGCCGCCCAGCCCGGAGAGCCCACTCCCCGACCTGACCTCCTCCCGGCGGCTCTCCACTGCTCCAGCACCACCACGGTGGATTAGCACCACCACCAGCAACCGGTTCAGCTTTCCTGCTCCGGCAGCTCTTCCCCGGAGTCGAGCCGCTCGACCGCTGCTCGACCACTGCTGCACACCCCGGCCGAGCCGAGCTCCGCCTCCCTGCAACTCCCCGCTGGCCTGCTAATCCCCTCGCACCACGACCCGGACGGATCCCGACTCCCTGCTCGCACCTCCGATGCTGCAGTCTCCGGTCATCTTCCCTGCATTCTCCGAGCTCCGTCGGCCTCGTCTCGACGGAGTCCACCACCATCGACACACCGCTCTCCACGAACACAACCACCAGACTGCTCAACCTCCGGCTCCGACTGACCCGCTCAGCTCTGGAACAGCCACTGTTCCGACCAGTTCGAGCACCTATTGCTCCGGCAGCCTCGACGAGACTCCTCCCCATACTTCCCATCTTCTTCTTCCGCCCTCCCTGTCGAGCTCTACCGCTTCGCCTGAGCACGATCACCATAGACATCTCTCCGCCGGAATGCTGCACCCCTCTCGACATCTTCCTCGAGCTCCACCCGCCGGCTCTCCACTCCATCCCCTCGAGCCACCCAGTCATCAAACCACCACCCCGGTGAGCTTCCCTCCTCCTTCGTTAGGTATATAATGTATATGTATATACATACGTATATGCGTATATGCATATACTTATATATATGTAATTAGGTATTTAGTTAATGTTTAATATTAACTAATGATGTTTAATATATATGTAATTAGGTATTTAGTTAATGTTTAATATTAATGTATATGTATATGTATATATTTAATATAATGGGTATACATATATGTATATGTATGTATTTAATACAATTTGTATACATGTATATATATTTTGTATATACTTAATGTACTTTCTATATATAAAATTGGTATATACGTATACATACATTTTTAGTATATGTATGTAATTATTAATTGGTGAATATATAAATATAAATATACATATTATTTTGTTATATGTTTAATAAAAACATATTTTAGTATATATATTAGTTAAAGATATGTATATTTATATATCTCTACTAGATGACCCGAGTGTGGATACGGACACCCCGTAACTCCACCTGACCTATAATCCTGTGAACTGTTAGTTGACTGCCATGCGTACGCTAACGTATTGGCAAGTCCTATACCGTTTTGATCGTCTGTCTTGCCCGACAATCACAGATGCGACGCCCGTGCGACTTGACGCACACTGACCCTAGATTGACCAGTGCCATGCCTGGCATAGCCCTGAGGCCAGTGTATTTATATTGTGTGTTAGTGTAGCATCTGATACAAGTATTATTTTGTGATATGTCTATAGGACTGTTGGTTCATCCAGGCGATACTCTGGAACAGGACATCAGTAATTACCAGCTAAGGACCCAAGGCGAGTACATTCTCTAATTAGTTTCTTATTTATGATATCCCCTATGTTCACTGTATCTAGTGTAAATATCCATGCTCTTGACACGCTGGTTACACAGATTGGTATACACGGATCTCATCATGAGATGTTATTCCTTATTCATGGTGTAGCTTGTACAAGACTTGTTTCCTTGTTATCTTGTGCATGTACAGACACTGAGTCCCGGGGAGATTTGCTACCTCCCTAGGGAATCCCGTGCCATAGCGTACCATGGTTGGATCCACTATACCAGTCGGGGGTGGGGAGTATTTTAGTATAGATATGTGATCATACCCAACTCTACATGCATCATAGCTCACCCCACATCTCACGTCGGGTACGACCTGACCATTTACATGCCTCATCACTGTTACATATGGTTAGCCTGACTATTACTCGCATCATAGCTATTCTTACGGATTAGCCTGACCTCAAGGATGATCGCTAACCAATGTAATGAGTTTACTAGTCCCAAGCCGATCACATGTTAAAGCTAGTACTCACACACTTAGTCATAGATTTCTTGCTCATTGACATATTATTTCCTTTCCTGCATTTATTTCCAGTATTTCCTTTATTGTATGTTTCTCGTACATATACATGCATCTTGTATATTTCCATCTATATACTGCTACATGGTTTATGTCATTGATATAGAACTGCTAATTAGAAATGTACTTTGCTCCTTCCTGACTGGAAAACATTTTCCAGACTGTGACCTTAGTGGACTTGTTTCCGACATACTTGGGAATTGGATGTTACTGATTGCAGGTATGATTATTTTGTCATTAAACTTGTGTTGTATTCTTTTATTTCTTCAAATTCTTATCGTGTTGTGGTTGTGATTGAGTATGTTGTTCATTTTTATAGTGTTATCCGTGTCTCCTTATGGAGTTGGATACTAGTGTGAGATTGTTTAGATAGTACTTGACCTAGACAACGTTCTACCGCCGATGCTGCGGCGTAGGCTAGACGTACCCATGCACTCGTGCCCCTAAACCGGGTGTGGGTTGTGACACGTTTTTAGTGGTGGCCCATGCAGGTCGGACTTCGCAAGTTGTGTGATGTCGTGGTAGTGCGATGTATTAGTTGTACTACTGCGTGCCTGCTATAGAATATAGGACATAGGATACTAGGATGAGAGAGGATACTCAATCATAAAATTCTTGAGAGATTCCTGGGACGACTCCTTGAGAATCTTATTATAATTTCCAATTTAAATCCTTCGCCCTTGTTTTCGTCCGTCCTCACTCGTTGATATTAAATTTGTTTATTGTTGATCAGTTAATTAAATTAGGATCTTGGTTTCATTGTAGAGTTTGATTTATTAACGAGATGAATTTTACGGACTAAATTTTACGATATCATCTGATGACATATATTGATGAAAACAGTAAGAAAGGTGAAACGTCTGCTTTGGTTATGGAACCTAGAGTTTATCGCAGCCGTACCGGTTGGCGTGGCAAAAAATTCTAGATGTCATAATTATAGGGTTGCGTACTTTAGTTACGGAACCTGTCGTTTATCGCACCTATGCTTACTGGCATGGCGAGGATTCTCAGCGTCATGATTTCTGACCGACGTGTATGATTATCAGGTTGTGTCTTAAAATTTGTTCTTAAAGTATCATCTCAACACTTATTTATTCTGTTAATACAGGACTTATTCCATCGTTTCTTTTGGTTGCTAGCAGTAGAAACACCTTCAGTCCTCAATCCAGTCTTTTGAGCTCCTATTCCTTGAGAATTCCTTGTTAAGTATAATAATTAATGTCTTGTAATTAGTGTTGTTAGTGAGTTGTAAGTGTTTCCTAGTTGGACATGTGAGCAGTAGGCCTTAATCTAGAGTTAACCCATAGCATAGTACCTTGTAACAATGGTTCTAGGATAAGTGTCATTAGAGACTGTGAGTAGAAGGAGAGTATAGAGTATCAGTGATAGTTCCCAGAGTTAGTATCAGAGCCAGTATACCCGTCCTGGATAATCGTGATTATGTTATTGAGTGATCTATGTGAACAATTAGGTATCAAGGAATTGTGTTAAGGATTAATGGAGCATGACGTTCAATTTGATGATTGATATCGGGAGTGTTAAAAGTAAAGAAATATATATGCATGAGGAGTTATAATGAGATATCATGAGAAGAGAAATATCAGAATTGGTAATGAAAATGGTGAGGCGTATCACAGATTAGTTTAACAGTCTGTAAAAGGATTAAAGGGAAATACCTATACAACAATCGAGATGAGGAACCATATACTTGCCCATGAGAGTAAAGAAACATGAGTGTTATAGAAGGTACAGATAATCATGAGTTCTAATAAGTTGATGAGATAATCCAATAATGAAGCTAGTGATATCATACCAAGGATGCTAATGATTCTATATCGAGGATTAGTCGAGAATGACGCTAATAATAGGAAGCACTCTGCGTGATGATAATTAGATGATATACCAGTTGATATAGATTAAAAATCATGGAAGAAAATACATGTGATGATAACTTTGATCATTGGAGGTAATAGTGCAAGTGATTCGGGCAGTACAATTTAGTACACAGTTGTAGACAATAGATGTATTGAGTGCACCTCGAGTATTAGAGACCGTGAGCATTTATATGTATATTTGTGGATTTATAAATTAAAGAGTGGAAATGAATTTTAATTTTGAGAATCATTGAGGAGTTGAGATTTATGTCATTAAATTTTTGAGGGTTCAAATTTTGATTCAATAAACATGGTCAAGGCTATAAAGATTTTAGGAGCGATAAAAATTTGATTTCGATATTGAGTATTTGACTATTGAGGAAATATAGGCATTTATTTTAAATTTGTTCGAGAAGTTAAACCTTGACGATTATTTTGAGGATCAATTTCATGGTGGATGAGATATATATATATATATTAATATATGAGTAGATGATATACATGTGTAAGGATCTGATGACTTGAGCATGATTGAGATGGCACTGCAGACTGACTTGGGTGTCCATCTAGAGTTGTATTAGAAAGGGCTTAGCACTTAGTATGGTGTGTTACACTTGGTGTGCACTTGAGTGATGAGAACAAATAGTATGGACAATTGTAGTAGGAACGAAAACTAGCAGTGGGTGTACTTATAGTAGAACAGAGATACCTAAAAAGATGGAGGTATCAAACTTTACATGCATCATTTGACCTATGATTGTGTTAGAGATTCTTGGTATCAGATTTTGGTATTAATAGACAGGTGTGTGCAATATGGATATATTCATAGATTTTGTGGATTAATGATTAGTTGATATGGGTACCAGTGTACAGGAATAGGAATTAGTTAGTGAATGTGCTAGAGTTAAGTGTTTGTTAGAGATAGGAGATACTACAAGTAATATGTTAACAGGTTCCTTCTTTTCTTTCCTAATGTTTCTTTTTTCCATCTTTTGATTGATTGATTTCCCTAGTACTGTAGTTCGTATGCATGATTTTCTTGTTAGAATAAAGTTGGTAGTACACCCTGATAGAGACTGCAATACCATGACAAAAGACACCTGACCTACATATTTTCTTAGATTACATGGCAGTAGGTAGAATTTTTTTTAAACTATGATTAGTGGAGTTTGACCATAGTAGATTTATGAAGAGGTTATGACTTGACAAAAGGGACAAGATGATTGAAATTTGAGGATAAGCATTAATTTAAATAAAGAATTTAGGGGTTAATATAACATAATTGATGGATCATTGATTTTACGAAGATTGAGGTATAATTGAAATTTGAGGATACATATTAACTTAAATGGAGAGTTAAGAAATTAACATGGCAAAAATTGATGATTTGTTAATTTTAGGGAGGTTATGATATGATTGAATTGGTTATTAAAATTTGAGAAAATTAGGGAAATTATCATTATACCTATTTGATTGCAAGATAGGAATTTAAAATTTTATATTATAAATGTTGTATTTAAAGATTCCGTAAGTATCGCATCGTCGAGTATTTTGAGGAAAAAGGAAATCAGGAAATAAAATTATTAATGGGATAGTGTCGAATTCGATTCTCGGGATGAGGATTTAGATTTTTAATATTCATTGAGTGGATTTAAATTGAGGAGTAAAAATTATTAACAGATTGGTGTTTAAATTCAAACTTTTCGGATGATAATTCCAATTTTATGAATATAGTGGATTAATTGAATTGAAGGGTTGGATTTATGGATTGTGTTTTAGATGGGAGTCTTAATGTGCATTGAGTGAATTAGAGGATGGGATGTCAAATTCTGAGTACTAATTTTTAATTTAAATTCGGAGGAAATTGTGAGGAAATGGAAACTAATTTTTATTTTCGAGGATATTTTTCAAGGATACGATACATTTCAGAAATTTTTGAAGATTGTGAAATGACAAGGTGGATTGTTTCAGGGTTATGTGGGTTGGTGAATTTAACCGTTGATGGAAAATAATATGATGAATAAACCCTACTATGAGGATTTTAAATTTCGAGGATAAAATTCTTTTAAGGAGGGTAGACTTGTCACTACCACATTCTGAAAACAGGGGTATTTTTGACTTTTTATAATTATTAGCATTGTGGTATTTATATTAAATAATTTCTCGATAAGTGTATTTAAATTAAATAATTTTGTGAGATGGGTAATTAAATATGTTATTATATTCAGTGTTCATTAATGTCTGAGCTGGTAGACTCGACCTAGAAGCCACTAGACGATCACCTGTCCAAATTATAGGATTACGTGTTAATTGCATTATTTAGGATTTAATTATTGAGATAGTAATTAATTACCATAATTTATTTAATTGTTGCGCGTTGCCGTTGCTTCGATATTTGGAGCGCTACCCTGGCTTTTGCCTTCCAACAAATTTCACAACCTTGCCCTAGACGTGCCCACCTTCCATTCTGCCATTTTTGTAAATTCATAATCATGCTCTCTTGTGCTTTATTTTAGCCGCACAAAAAAATCGTCGCGGACGTTTATTTAAATTCTAAATAAATTCTAATTTTGTATCGTTGTGCTTTCCAATCGAAATTGGAGGCAATCTTGACCTATTTTTCGTGCGGCCCAAATTAGGGTAATATTCTGTTCTGAGTCTTCTTCATTAATGATATTGGTGACCCGACCTGATTTTGGCCCCATGTATTCCTAATTAATTTTAGAACGCCAAGTGTATAATTTAATTAATTAAATCCAGAAACCTACTTCTGTGCAATTTTTCAATTTGTTGGGGACTAAATTGCAAATTTGCAATGATGTGTCACCATACTATTGGTTTAACTCAAATGAAGAAACCATCCCCCTATTCTTTGACTAGTCAATAACACAACACTCTCTCTCTCTCCTCCTTTCTTTTGTTTACATTTTCTCCATGTTAAATCTTGGCCTTTCATTTAACATAGAACCATCCCCACCACTCAACCCTCTTGCTTTTTCCCTCAACCCCTTTCCCAAGGAAACCCCATCCCAATATTTTTTGGCCGGCCCTAATTTCTAGGGAGTCACCATCATCTCCTCCCACATACAAGTCATCATCCCTCCCCATTTTTTTTTCTTCACAAATACCTACACCATCACCAACACCATCACCTACACCTTCACCTAGCTAGCCCCTCCTCTCACCCGAGCCACCCTGCCAGGCCAGCCCCAGCCGCCCAGCCCGGCGAGCCCACTCCCCGACCTGCCCTCCTTCCGGCGGCTCTCCACTGCTCCAGCACCACCACGGTGGATCAGCACCACCACCAGCAACCGGTTCAGCTTCCCCGCTCCGGCAGCTCTTTCCCGGAGCCGAGCCGTTCGACCGCTGCTCGACCACTGCTGCACACTCCGGAGCCGAGCCGCTCGACCGCTGCTCGACCACTGCTGCACACCCCGGCCGAGCCGAGCTCCGCCTCCCTGCAACTCCCCGCTGGCCTGCTCATCCCCTCGCACCACGACCCGGACGGATCCCGACTCCCTGCTCGCAACTCCGATGATGCAGTCTCCGGTCATCTTCCCTGCATTCTCCGAGCTCCATCGGCCTCGTCTCGACGGAGTCCACCACCATCGACACACCGCTCTCCACGAACACAACCACCAGACTGCTCAACCTCTGGCTCCGACTGACCCGCTCAGCTCTGGAACAGCCACTGTTCCGACCAGTTCGAGCACCTATTGCTCCGACAGCCTCGACGAGACTCCTTCCCATACTTCCCATCTTCTTCTTCCGCCCTCCCTGTCGAGCTCTACCGCTTCGCCTGAGCACGATCACCATAGACATCTCTCCGCCGGAATGTTGCACCCCTCTCGACATCTTCCTCGAGCTCCACCCGCCGGCTCTCCACTCCACCCCATCGAGCCACCCAGTCATCGAACCACCACCCCGGTGAGCTTCCCTCCTCCTTCGTTAGGTATATAATGTATATGTATATACATACGTATATACGTATATGCATATACTTATATATATGTAATTAGGTATTTAGTTAATGTTTAATATTAACTAATGATGTTTAATATATATGTAATTAGGTATTTAGTTAATGTTTAATATTAACTAATGATGTTTAATATATATGTAATTAGGTATTTAGTTAATGTTTAATATTAATGTATATGTATATGTATATATTTAATATAATGGGTATACATGTATGTATATGTATGTATTTAATACAATTTGTATATATGTATATATATTTTGTATATACTTAATGTACTTTCTATATATAAAATTGGTATATACGTATACATACATTTTTAGTATATGTATGTAATTATTAATTGGTGAATAAATAAATATAAATATACATATTATTTTGTTATATGTTTAATAAAAACATATTTTAGTATATATATTAGTTAAAGATATGTATATTTATATATCTCTACTAGATGACCCGAGTGTGGATACGGACACCCCGTAACTCCACCTGACCTATAATCCTGTGAACTGTTAGTTGACTGCCATGCGTACGCTAACGTATTGGCAAGTCCTATACCGTTTTGATCGTCTGTCTTGCCCGACAATCACAGACGCGACGCCCGTACGACTTGACGCACACTGACCCTAGATTGACCAGTGCCATGCCTGGCATAGCCCTGAGGCCAGTGTATTTATATTGTGTGTTAGTGTAGCATCTGATACAAGTATTATTTTGTGATATGTCTATAGGACTGTTGGTTCATCCAGGCGATACTCTAGAACAGGACATCAGTAATTACCAGCTAAGGACCCAAGGCGAGTATATTCTCTGATTAGTTTCTTATTTATGATATCCCCTATGTTCACTGTATCTAGTGTAAATATCCATGCTCTTGACACGCTGGTTACACGGATTGGTATACACGGATCTCGTCATGAGATGTTATTCCTTATTCATGGTGTAGCTTGTACAAGACTTGTTTCCTTGTTATCTTGTGCATGTACAGACACTGAGTCCCGGGGAGATTTGCTACCTCCCTAGGGAATCCCGTGCCATAGCGTACCATGGTTGGATCCACTATACCAGTCGGGGGTGGAGAGTATTTTAGTATAGATATGTGATCATACCCAACTCTACATGCATCATAGCTCACCCCACATCTCACGTCGGGTGCGGCCTGACCATTTACATGTCTCATCACTGTTACATATGGTTAGCCTGACTATTACTCGCATCATAGCTATTCTTACGGATTAGCCTGACCTCAAGGATGATCGCTAACCAATGTAATGAGTTTACTAGTCCCAAGCCGATCACATGTTAAAGCTAGTACTCACACACTTAGTCATAGGTTTCCTGCTCATTGACATATTGTTTCCTTTCCTGCATTTATTTCCAGTATTTCCTTTATTGTATGTTTCTCGTACATATACATGCATCTTGTATATTTCCATCTATATACTGCTACATAGTTTATGTCATTGATATAGAACTGCTAATTAGAAATGTACTTTGCTCCTTCCTGACTGGAAAACATTTTCCAGACTGTGACCTTAGTGGACTTGTTTCCGACACACTTGGGAATTGGATGTTACTAATTGCAGGTATAATTATTTTGTCATTAGACTTGTGTTGTATTCTTTTATTTCTTCAAATTCTTATCGTGCTGTGGTTGTGATTGAGTATGTTGTTCATTTTTATAGTGTTATCCGTGTCTCCTTATGGAGTTGGATACTAGTGTGAGATTGTTTAGATAGTACTTGACCTAGACAGCGTTCTACCGTCGATGCTGCGGCGTAGGCTGGACGTACCCGCGCACTCGTGCCCCTAAACCGGGTGCGGGTCGTGACACAAATATAACTCAAATTATATACATATATTATGATATCTAGTATCTAATATGATATTCTAACCAAAATTTAATATAGCACATATAATTCTAAAATCCTTAACTCTAAACCTATTTATATAAATAAATATACGAGACGTATGAGACGTTAGGTGGTCGCTGAGAGCAGTACGTCGACTGAGAGAAACAATCGATGGGTACAAGCTGTCGGGAGAGGAAAAGACGACAGCGTGTACAGTACCAGATCATTGGCATCGATGTCGTCGGTTCTTTCTAGAGCTCCTCCGACGGCTACTCCAGCTCCATCAGTGTCCGGCTCCGACGTTACTTCTGGTACGATGTCTCTGGAGCAACTCACGATGACTGTACATGAGCTGGTCCGACAGTTGATAGACACTCGTGATGCTGAAGCACCTGCTTCTCCGACAACTACTACAACGGCTCCTCTGACGGCTACTACGTTAGGTCCTCAAGCTACTCCGACGGCTCCAGCTACTCCGACGGCATCGATGGGTCCTCCAACTCCTTCGATGGCTCCTGCCACTGCTTTGTATGCCATTGCTCCTGATGATCTATAGGATATCATCGCTATGGTTGTGATGTAGTACATGGTTAGCCGACAACCGCCGCCTCCGCCTCCACCGTCGACTTGATGGATTTTTTAAGTTTGTGGAATTTTTTTAGTTGGTTGTATATTTTTGACTTTGTGGGATTGTATAACAGTTATTTGTACATGTTTTGATTACTCTACTTTATTATTTCGTTGTATATATAATATTTGTACATGTTTGTGTGGATTTTATTAGTTTGTGTAAAATTTGCTTGTGTAAAATTTATTTGTGTAAAAATTGGTGAATATATAACAGGTATATGCTCAGCAGAAATTAATTTCTGGAAAAAATATTACCTTTAGCGACGGACTGGCGACGTAATAGTGACGGAATATCTGAAAAATCATGTCAGCAATGGACTTTCGACGAAAAATCTCAGGCTAGCGACTACTAGCGACGGAAAATTTCGTCACTAAAACGTCTGATACACACAAATGTGTCAAACATGTATCGGAGTCGCTAAAATCCATCGCTAATCTGTCACTCTCAGTGACGGATTAGCGACGAACTCTGTGGGTCCTGAATGTGCAAAATCTTCTAAAAATTTTGGCAAATTTTGGTTCACATAATCCGTCGCTAAGTAGTCAAAAAATTTAGCGACGTAATTTGTACGTTGTTGATCCGTCGCTGGTTTTATGTCGCTCAATCCGTCGTTAATCCGTCGATATAGTGACGGATTAGCGACGGAATTTTTGTAGCGACGTTAGTTATTATGACAGAACATTTTCGTCGCTAATCAGTTGCTAAAATTAAATAACGACGAAAAAATATATTTTAGCAACGGATAATTTCGTCGCTAAAACAGTGTATTTTTGTCGTGCAAGTGCATTGTCTAAAATTAAATAGCTAACTTTCCAATATGTTCTATAATATTTGTCACGTAAGCTTCACAATTTATTTGACAATTGTATTAGAAAAAAAATTAATAAATTTTATCTTTCTCAGGTTGCCAAAAAAATTAATTCTCCAAAGTCACAATAGGGGTTCGGTTATTTCGAAATCTATACTTTTATCAAAATGGTAAAGAGTACTACGAAGGAATTCCAAAAGATTGGTCTAAATGGTGAACATATATACGACACATTCTAGACAGTGGTCATAACCGTTGACTTAAACTGATTGTTCAAAAATGAAAACTTAAACGTATATTTTGAATATTATACGAGATTCTAGAACTAAATGAAAATATAATAAAATTATGTAGTTTGGATTATTTAATTTTTGATCAATAAAAAATAAGACTTATAATACTGTTGTTTGTTTCTATCATAATTTTAGTAGTCATTTATGGCTCGAGTTACAAATATTAAACAATACGATGGAGACAAAAAACATTTGAAGATAAAGACATCCCATCTAAACTGCAGTTAGGAGAGTTGTTTGTCTTGTAAGTCATTTTGTGGTCATTTTCCTTGATTAGAGAGTGAGAGTGTTGGCCGTTTTCCTGTTTAATAACTTAAATTGTATGGATTTCGGGTTCTTTGATGATGTGTTTGATGTCTTATGTGCCTTGGCCATGAGTTGAGATGGACCCAAACTATTATTTGCTTGAAAGACAGTTCACAATTTTGACAGTTCTTTCAATTGGTAGGACTGTTAAATTTTAACAGTCTTAAAAATATATATTATTTTTTTAGAACAGTCACAGTCCTTCCAATTGGTAGGACTATCAAAATTTTGACAGTCCGAAAGAAAGGACTACGCGAGGTGACCACGAGGGCTGGCCTGCGTGGAGGCAGGAAGGGGGGACGAGGCGGAGAAGCGGGAGGGGAAGGAGGCGGCGGGAGGCGGGGGAGGAGGCGGCGGCGGTGACGGAAGACGGCGGTGGAGGACGGGAGATGAGGCGTTGGCGCGTGCGCGGTGGAGGACGGGGTCGTTGCTGCCTACAGGGACGGCGGTGGAGGACGGGACCGTTGCTGCGCTCGGGGGCGACGGCGAGCGTTGGGGGTGGCGGCGAGCGGTGGAGGACGGGGCCGCTGCTGCGAGCGGCGGGAACTGCGGCGAGCGGTGGAGGAGCGAAAGGGAGAGAAGGAGGAGGGAGGTGAAGAGGGTGGGCACCCCTAGTAAATTTTGGACTAGCCTGAGTAAAATTCTTCATAACTGGACTAACCCCAATACTTGACTAGCCTTGAATGTACTTTGTAGTGCCTTTATCATAAACCCATAATAGGTTGAGAGTGAGAATGAGAGTGAGAGTGAGAGTGTTGGTCATTTTTTTATCTAAATATTCTATTTTTTTTAATTAGCAGTTAAATATTTTTCATTATTGGACTGTTAGAAAGTTCAAAATGACTACAAAATAACAAAAATATCTCTTTCAACAAATTACAAAAGCAAAAAAAATCCAAAAAAAAAAGATTTTATTTTATTTTTACCTTTTGTTATTTACACAGACATACCACTATCTTGGACATAGTTTTTAAAAAGATACGAAAAATATTATAGTTAACTAAGGACATATGTATATTAATTTGCTAATGGTCGAACATTAATTTTAGAATATTTAGATGTTTGGATTATTTAATTTTATGGTCCGTATTATATTCAAAATTTACGTTTATAGAAAAGTTCAGAAGATGATTTAGATTTTGACTTGAACGTTGACTTAGATTGACCGTCCAAAATAAAGATATAAACGTAAATTTCAAATGTCATATGATATCCTAAGACTAAATGTAAATTTTGAATACTATGAAGACCTAAACGAGATCTAATTGTCAGTCCAAATCAACCGCCATGACCAGTAGGACCGGTCTGAAGGGTTGGGTTGTCCTATCCAGAGATAATTTTAGTTGCCCTTTCATCTCAACCGGTCTAGTGAGTCATCCGTGACCCTGACGAAAATTTATTTATGTATCTTATAAAATAAATTTGTCGCGGTTCCTTCAGCTATTCGTCGCTACGTCAGCGACGAAATAGAATCCGTCACTATTTTTCAATATTTTTATAGTGGATCTTTGGTAAGATCACAGTGAGCCTAGGAGGGTTGTCCTAGCAAATGAGGGTTGTCCAAGCCTAAAGTCTTGTTCGGCTTATCTCAGAGCATGTCCTGATGACCAGACCCAAACTATAATCTGTACAAACATATAGACGTAAACGTAAATTTTGAATAGTAGACGCAATTATAAAACTAAATAATCCTAAAAGCTTTCCGGTATTCAGTTCTAAAAAAGTTAAAACTTTAAGATATTAAATTACAATTTGGCATATAATACAGCTTGATTACTCTATAATATTATAGAAGCGCTAGTGAGTTAAACAATTGTTAATCGATTGACTTAGTTTTTTACGACCACGATCCGCGATGCCAGGAAGCTCATCCAGCTGTACGAGTCAAAGATGATGTGCTCGACCGTGTACATTTAAATGGAGCTATCAATCTTCATGATCACTCAGCAAATCTTCAATCAAGGAAAATGACCAACACTCTCACTCTAGCCACCACCACCCTCTTCTTCCTCGCGCTGCTCTCCTCGGCGTCGGCGTGCAACAAGCACGACCACCGGGCGCTCCTCGCGTTCAAAGACTCCTTCCCTCGCAACTCCTTTCCGAGCTGGAACAGCTCCATCCACTGCTGCTCCTGGGACTACGTCACGTGCAGCACCGCCGGCCGCGTCACAAACCTCTACTTCGCCGGCAACAGCCTCAGCCCTCCCTCTATCGATCTCGACGGCTCGATCCCGGGCTCGATCGGCGACTTCCCGCGCCTCGAAAGCGTCTACTTGGGCGACATGCACAGCCTAGCAGGCCCGATCCCTCCGCAAATTGCGAAACTAAAGAGACTCCAGTCCCTGGTCATCACAAACACCAACGTCACCGGCCCGATCCCTCCGTTCCTCTCCAAGCTGCGCGCGCTCCAGCAGCTCACTCTAGCGAGCAGCATGTTCTTCGGCAGCATCCCCGCGTCCCTCGGCAACCTAGCCAACCTCACCTCGATCTACTTCCAACAGAACCAACTCACCGGGAGCATCCCGGAGTCGCTCTTCAGCAGAACACCCAACGGCTCGCTAGCGGAGATCGACCTGTCCGGGAACAAACTGACGGGGCCCGTCCCGAAGAGCTTCGCCCGCGTCGGCTTCACCTCCGTCCGGCTTTCGGAGAACGGGCTCGTCGGGGACGCGTCGTTCCTCTTCGGCAACTCGAAGCCGCTCCAGCTGATCATGCTGCAGCGCAACGAGTTCGCGTTCGATCTGAGCGAGGTCGAGTACCCGAACGACCTGACGTACATCGACGTAGGCCATAACAAGATTTACGGGAGCATATCGGAGCAGATCTTGGAGGACCCGGTGCTGCATTACGTGGACGTCAGCCACAATGAGCTGTGCGGGAAGATACCGAGCGGAGGCTTCTTCTCCACGTTCGTACCGGGGGACTACTCGCATAACAAGTGCCTCTGCGGAGCGCCGCTGTCACCCTGCAACTCAACCGGATCGCTGTAACTTAGTACTTTATTATTATTTTAAAGTTTATTTTATGGTGAAGTATGCAGATTTTAAGTTGTGTCGAGGAGCCTGTTTGTTGGATGATTGTAATGTCTCAAAAGGGTTGAAGTTTTCATCTTTTCAACATACCATGTATTTATTTTCAAAATATATTTGGTTAGGTAGATTTTTTATCTTCAGGAAGTAAAAAAAAAATAATTTATCTCCCTGAAGTCAAAATTTTCAAACTCATTTTGTTTCAACGACAGTATAAAAATACATGTGAAAATAAAAATGTTGATGAAAATGAAAGTGCAACGACCCAAACAGGGATATATCCAAGCATAAGTCTCCAAAAAGAAAATTTTACACTCTTTTTTTCAAATATTTTTTATTTTTTATTTTTTATTTTTATTTTTTTATATGGATTAATTCACATATAGGCTTCTAGTCCACCCAAATTTATGGTAGTTCATCCCAGCTACAATTTCTAGATCCTCTCCTGGACCCAAAAATTACTTTCAAGCCACTTCTTCCACTTTTTTTTAGCTAAAAATGAGCATGCAAGGGACAAGCATGTAGTTTTTGTTTGTCAGACTTTCAATGGAGAAAGTTCAGTTACAGTATCCATCCAAACATTGAACTACCACTTTTAGCAAACAAATGCATAGAAGCTGCCACTTTCAATTCGCTTTCAGTCAAGTTGCAGCTATCCAAACAAGTCCTGACTACAAATAGAACATGGAAAAACCTAGGGGCGGTTTGGTTATGCGAAGTGAGACGATGTGGAAAAATCTTGAATCGATATTTTGCGTATGCACGTTATTCGTGTCTAGATTTATTTATTTTCACTTTCTTCGTTTGAACGTTTTGAAGAAGTGAAACGTGAAAGTGATTGAAGAATCACTAAAAAAAAAATATATTTTTAACAATATCTTTTAGCGACAAAGTCTTTTATGTCTCTATAAGCTAAAATTTTGACATATATTTGTGATATGAGTTCTAATGTGTCGCGGAATCTCCAAAAAAATTATTAGCGGTTGCCAAATATTAATCCTGCCAAAACTTAACCTTTGGGCTATATTGATTGTTAAAACAACAACGTCTCACAAAGTCTCTATATTTTTTCCGACACGTGACTGTTGCAAAACTCCATTTCCTTTTTTCTTTTCTTTTTCTTTATAATTTTTTAATCACAATAGTAACATAAAAAAAAAAATATCAATACAAAATTACAAAAAAATCAGCGATGCTATGCCTGCAATCAAATGTTTCCACTATTCTTACAACCGCTACGTGCCTGACGTCCACGTGGGACCGTGTGTGTGCGCGGGCGGGGGGGGGGGGGGGGGGGGGGGGGGGGGGGTGCGGGGGGTGGCGGGGGGAGGGGGAGGAGGAGTGGTGGAGGGGTGCGCGGTTGGTGGATGGTTTTGGTTAGGGAATGGTGTCGATCTCCAAATAGAAAAAAAGGCGGATTACATTTCAACTCCCTCTTCAAAATCCTAATCCTAAATCTCTCTAAAACCCTAATTCCATCCGTCGTGCATCATGCCGTGGCCATCCTCTCCTCCAAAGCTCAGGTTCGGTAAGAAGCACACACCACAAAACCACTAACTCCACTTCCATTGCAAACTCTAGTTCTCATAATTTCTTCTCTGTCTCCTCTTTTTCTAGGGCTTCCGTGAAGCAGCAGTAGACAGGTGCGATTTTCGATTGTGTTTGGTTTTTCTCGATTTAGTTATGTTTTAGGAATATGCCGGTTGGCAGGCTCGGATAAAGCAGGAGCTATGCGGCAAAGGACGTCAGGCTCGGATAGAGCAGGAGCAGGAATGGTAGTAGAGAAGAAATAAAGATGGGTTCATGGTGAATATGGGTGATCTATCTACCTTTTCCTTACTCTTATCTATTGCATGTGATGGTTAGTTTCCCTTTTGAGCAAGCAGCAGGCAGTCTAGCCTTTTCCTTATTCGTTTTTTCCTTGCTTGTAATATTGGACATAACTTTATAAGATATAGTATTGCTTCCTATGTTGCACGGACACGAATATGACACTACAAAATACGGACACCACCACACGTGCGATTTTGGCCTGTCCTAGTATGTGTTCGACAGAAACTCAATACCATTTTTGGAGGGTCTAAGCTTGCTAGGTTGCTCCTACTATAAATGTTTGATCTATCTAAATGGAAATTTAGTCTGTTTCCCTCTTTATGTTTGAGTGATTAGACATTCTAGTACAATGGTTGTATATTTTAGTTGCTTGTAATTGCATATGTGCATCGATTATAACTACTTATACCCTAAATTTTATTTGATTTGCTTTTGTAGCTAATTCTACTAGGGTCAGGCTCAGATTTCACAAGAACATTTGGTTGGTTAGATTTTCCTCAAATATATATTATGGACCATTCATACTTTGGCTTTCAATAAAACACAGAAAGTTTGTTGCATTGTAGTAGTATGTGGTAGTGGTGATAGTCTCTCTTACTAGATCGTTGTCCTTTTGAGTTTTTTTTTTTTCTTACTTCTTTATATTAAATTTTGTCTGTCAGTCATATTTTTTCAATGGGTTCTGAAGATGTTAACAGAACATGGTTTATATCTTCCACTGCATGAATAACAATATTTCTTTTGCTATTGGAACTATCCAATTGTTGTGGTACTGCAACACAGTTATATTTAGTGTCATTCGTTCAGCATGAAGAATGAATGACACAAGACCTTCACATCAAGAGAGGGGTGAAAGTCATAAAGGAAAGATTGTGAGATTTTTGTTACCAATTTTAGCATTACAAAGATTATATTACCTGATATTGGTGAGATCAGACTAAGCATGAGCAAAGCAACAAGCATTCCCTTCGATTGTGAAGGTGGTGATTTCAATTAACTCTTATGTTATATTTTTTTGCATTCCCTTCTATTGTGAAGGTGGTGATTTCAATTAACACTTATGTTATATTTTTTTCCCTTTCTTAGTCATAAGGCTAATACATCTTGAGTTTCCACAGATTTTTATAAAGGAGATTACCCTATAATTTCTTGTGTTGCTGATATTACTGCAAATTTTTTGATCATATTGCTGATATTAAGAATCTAGCGTTTCCTCCTATTGGTATGAGTAGCATATTGCTTGAAGGTATAACAACAACTACAACAACAAAAGGACATTTGCCAATTTGGTACTATAAGCACTCGTGCACTTATACGAAAGCAATTTTTATTGGCAATTGTCAATCTAACGCAACCTTTCTCCTTTATCTTAGCATGGGACCGGCAATGATAATATAGAACATTAAGCACAACACATACGAACTTTAACAAAACACTGTATTTGGGAAGACAATCTTTAATATTAATTCCATGAGTGGTAGCCAATTTGCACCCCTGTTAGTTACAATATTTTTCAACCTAACAAGTGAAGGTGTTAACTTAAGACAATCTTTTCCAACCTAAGAAGTAAAGTCTTATTGCTATTACCTACTAGCCAGATATCATCTGGTATAGCTGGTTTATTAATTCGAGGCTTAGGAATACTGTTCGGTAAACATATTCTAAGAAAACCAGTCTACGGATGTATCAACCAATATGGAGGAAATATCTTGGCAGGTATATCGGTAAACGGCCAGATTTCGGGCCAATATATCATTTTGTTCTGCACCATGCAGGTTTGAATCCATAAAAAAAGGGATCCATATCATGCCCTAAACCCCGAATCGAAATACTGTCTCTATCATAAAAGGAGAAGAACTTACCTACCCGACCTACTGCGATGGTAACCAGCAACCCTCTCCCCTACTTCCCCTTGTATCTGTCTCTCTGAGTCCCATTTCTAATAAAAAAAAAAGGCTAATTTTGCTTTGCCGATCTGATTATACATTTACACATGCAAAGTAGTACGATTACCTTGTCGTTACATAGATTCTGTTGATTTTGTGTAGGACTTCCACATTTGCATCATATATATCGAAATCAGTATATTAAACATTTATATTTCATGTAGTTGAGGAATTCATTTCCACCTGCAGTCTGCAACAAGACTATAATAGTGGTTGGCTGTTGCGGGGCTCAGAACGAACGAAACTGCGCTTCAAAATATTTTCAACTAGGAACAATCAGAGGTGATTACAGTCTCTAAGTTGAGGAAAATGTCTAGATTCTATGACATAGATGACATCCTAGTAGAAGAGGAGGTCAGCACCACAGTTTAAGAGATTCGGTTTTACTGTAGTTTGCTAATGCCTACTTTCTCATGCTATGATGAATCTTGGTGTTGGCAGTCACTTACAAACATTTTCCAAGTAGGAGTGAATGGAGTTGGGCTCCTTGATCCCAGAGCTGAAACAAACAGTGTGAGTTTTGGCGCCAGTATGAGTAGGAGGCTTTTGCTATTTGCACTTAATAACTATTTCATACTTTGTTCATTCAGGTTGAATAAGGTGCTAAAGTCAACTTGCCAGTTTGGCTTGCTCATGAGTTGTACTTGAGGCGAGCAGCATTGTTTAATGTTTCTGCCTGTTTCAGCCAAAGGTAAATTCTTTTTCTCTTGCATATTAAAAGGAACAAGTAGATATTGTCTCAATTTGAATTATGGGAAAACATAGTACCGTATATGAAGCAACTATGTATTGAGTTTTTGCTTTCTGCAATTATAAAGAAGCCTTGCCAACTGCAGAGGTGAAGGCGAGACAATATAGCAGTATTATATTGTAATTTATGTGAGGTTTTCTGGTTCCAGAACTAGATAGGAAATCCAAACTGACACAGTGTGTGTGGACCTGAGGTTCCGTAGCCCATACTTCTATGAGTTAGGATGCAAGATAGCTCCGCAGTGAGTTCTCCAATTCATATCTTGCAACTAGTGTTATCTTTTATTATCTATGAGAACTAGGAGGGACAATTCAGATCATTCAGATATTTCTTTTGGCCTAATGATGTTTACACTTCATAGCTCAGCTACTTCGTTGCTTCATTTATCGATTGATACCCTTTTAATCTCTTAATAAAAAGCACCTAAGTCTATTTTCTAATGCCAATAAATTTACTTATTGCAGCCACGCACTTTTTTTTTTTGCGCAGGATTCTTGCTGGAAAGGAGATGATTGCCCATTCAACCATCATCTCTCTGAGTACCCTTATATGTCGCAAATCTACATCCACAAGTAGGTGTAGGAGTACATGATGGAGTTTCCAGTTTCCTGGTATTGAAATCTGCATGGTAAAGGTATTAGTTGCTTGCCCAACTGTCTCAATGAGGAAAATTGGTTGAAGCGGACAGAAATTGGTTGATCCATATATTTCTTTCGGTCAGCAAATATCTTTGTCCAGAGTACACAGTTCGAAAATGCTGAGTCGGACACGTGTTACACAGTCATGTTGTGTCAGACACGTGTTAGCAGTTCAGCCATGTTGTGTCAAACACGTGTTAGACAGTCCAAAATATGCCAGGGCATGTTCATGTTGCCGTGTCCTTAATGTGTTAGTATCGTACCTGTGGAGCATAGTTTCTGATAAAATGTTACCAAAATAAGGACGTGTTACAGTCCAAAATAAGGATGTCACTGTCAAGGTTCACAAATATCAGTTTCAGACCCCTCCTGTTAGTACTGGTTTCGGTAGTTTCGAGGGATTTGGGGGTTACGACTTACGACTCATTGTTTTAGAATGACCCACTTTCAGTGGTTTTTTCATTTTCAATGTCGGTATCGGCTGATACTTAAAAACATTGGTCATTATGTAATGTGTTAATGAGCCTAAATCTGAGTTATAACAAAAAGATGAAATCATCTAATTGAAACAAATGCATATAAGATAATTATGATCAAAGTAGAGCACAGGGTTATGCTCTGTTTCATAACTCACATGGATAGCCTAAAAAGGAATATAATATCATCCCCTTATTGCATACGGCTTCGTAGTGTTATTGTGCATACACAACTCCAATCAAAGAACTTCAAAATTCTATTTTGTTGTGGATTTGTGTCTGGTATTGTTAGGAAATTATCTTTGCAAATTTCTTTTTATGCTTATGAGTTCTATATACTTTTCTATGGCACAAAGAGGATGTGGTATTTTATTGATGTCATTGTCAAAACATTGGTCATTATGTAAAATCATATTTCAGTGTTTGTCTCCATACTCAAATAATCTGAAGCAAGTTTTAATTATCAGCCGAAACTTATATGAAACTGCCAAAAATTTTTTTTTTTCTTCCAATTATCATTATTGACCACCAAAACTTTTATGAAACTCGCAAAGGTTAATATGCTTGGCAAAGAAAAACACCACACTGATTTTTCATATTGTCCACTAATATACTTTTTGAGGCCTCTTCTATATGGTTGCTAGTATTTAGTGGAACTTTTTTCATGTATAAGATTGTCCATGATCTCATTTTTCAAAATTTTATTTGCACTAGTTATTTGAAATTGTTGTCTTGGCATGATTCAATTAATTGTCCACTAATACTTTTTGATCAGATACATGAATTCTTCTCTTCTATCTTGCACAGTTGAGGGCCATCTCCTCTCTCACATTAGCACAGCCTTTTATGCATTATTATGGTTTTGTTGATTCATGTTGTTCGTGTAATGAATCAAGAGATGTTTGAGGATAATATATGCAAAGGAGAAAATTTGAATGTAGATTTATCTCCAGAGTACACACAACTGATGCGATTCCCAATCTCAAATGAAAAAATTGTGGCTTGACAAGTTGACCTGTTTAGTTGTTCACTATCGGCCTTAAAGGGAAAAAGGTCCAACCTTAAACTTGGTCCTAATTTTGATGTTTAGTATATATACTATGTTGGCTCCTGGGGATGTTGTTCATGTCATAACTATTAAGACAAGTTTTATGGTTGGTTTTCTTTTCTTTTGTATGCACTAATTATTTATGATATATTTTGTTATTTTTCAGCAAGAATAAGGGTAGAAATTTTCTCGTTGAAGGCTAGCTTTTTGGATTCCATCAGATCATAGGTAACTGAGATATGCATTTATATTTATAGCTTGATAGATTGTTATATCAAGTTTGATAGGTTTTGGGATTCCATTAGATTTTATTGAACGTTAGCGTATACATCATTTCTGCATTTCTAATTTGAAGCATCTTGCTTGTGGGTAAGGTTTCCATTCAGATTTTAGTAACTGGAATCCACCAAGTTATATTGTATGAATTTGGATTGTCAATGTGATCTTGAATGGTTTGAAATACCTATTGTTAAGTGACTAGTGTTCATTGTAAGTTGGCTTTCGTGTACAATATATTTTGCTTGCTAGGGTATTATAGAATTACATATCCTGACTCCTTCAACCGTATGTCCTTAGTACGATGGGTGGTTATTTGCACTCCTTTAACTTATGGATTTACATATCCTCACAATCATGATTTCTCTCGGTTGAAATTTCAGGATCTGGGCCATCCATGGAACAAGAGCAACAAATTTTGAAGAAAAATCAAGAGAAGATGGAGCTAAAATATGCGTCTTTACAATCTCAAGCGATTATGATTGTAGGGGTCATGATTTTGTATTAATGTTCTCAGACAAAATTTACAACTTAGTTGTATCTTTTGTATAGTTCTTGAATGTCTGTGATGTACAAATTGTATGTTTTTAATAAAATAAGATCATTTTGTAAAGTAATTTTTTCTGCTATTTCAATATTGTATGTGTATTTATTCAATAACAGATAAAGGAAATCATATAAAAAATGTAATTATAAATATAATTTTGGTGTCAAAAAATATATCAACTGATCTTTAAGCGACATAATTTTGGTTTTTTTTTACGGTAAAAAAGTGTCAAGAAAAGCCAAATTTTTTTTTGTGAATGTCAAAAACACGTTGCCAAAAGCTAAAAAATGTGATGCCGTCAAAAGTGGATACATTATGCGACATTGTGACTTTGTGTCGGCAAATATTTTTCAGACAAGACTACAGTGACATGTGTGCGACATAGCCATATATGTAGTGAATCCGTTGTCGCTGAACATGCATTTTCTTGTAGTGAATCCGTTGCTTGGATGTTTGTTGTTGCTTGGATGTTTGTTGAATTGAAGTTGGAAGTGAAACTTTTTTTTTAATCCCAATGTTTGGATGTTGTATGAAGTGATTAGGGATGAGCATTCGATTACTTCAGTTTCAACCGAGTCGAAATAGTCAAAATCAAATAAACAGAAATTCTAAAAATTCAAAATCGAAACTGAACTGAACCAAAATTGAAACCGAAGCGAGCCGAATAATCGACTATGTTTATTCGGTATTTTTGGTTGGACTATTTCTATTGTTTAATCGGTTGGGTCCATAGTTGAATCATGATTAAATTATATTAAAAATTATAATTTTTATATGTACATTTGTTGTATTTTAAAATTGTACCCAAAGTTGGACTTTAAAACACATATATATAATTATTATTTTTAAAATATATACATTTTTAATCATAAAATATTCATATAACTGAGGTTATTTACATAATTTTATAAGTCTTATTCAATTTTGGGTTTTGGTCCGAAATCAAAATCCGAAACCGAAATCGAATAAATTTTTTTAGAACTTTCAAACCGAAATCGAACCAATTTTTTTTTGAAATCGAACCGGTTCAGTTGAGTTCGATTTTTCAGTTCAAAACAAAATAATGCTCACTCCTAGAGGTGATAATAGGAAAGTGATATAGTTTTCCACTTTTGAAATACTTTTGAAATGGATGGGATTATCCTTAGTGATTTAATTTTCTAATTTTTGTTACAACACACAATTACTAGGAAAATATTTTTTTTCTTTCATGTATTAAAAATGTAAGACTTTACATTAATAAACTAGAAAAAAACATGTGTATAATTTAGAAATTATCAAATCCTCCCAAATCCGTGTCAAATCCTCCCAAATATGAGTGAAAAGGAAGACGTCCAAATGAATTTTTTTAGCCAGACATGAAGTCCTATAGAGGTCACTTCAAGTGACTTCTCGCTTCTTTGAAGAGGACAACCAAATAGATAAAGTAGAGGCCTTTGATTTTAAATCCAAATTTTAGTCCACTTCATCGTCCAAATCGTAAAACCAAACAGGCCCTTATTGCAAAACTATGTTTACTTTAGGGGAAAATAACCTCAATTCTCTTTTCATTCAACCTCCATGGACCATGGCCATCCGAAAGAAAAATTAATGCAGACTAAGTGATTGTATAACACTATATTTTCAAGAGAAATATAATTTCCATTTATAGTTGCTAAAGAAAAAAATTGAATTTTGGTGCAACCCAACCAAAATTTGGGGTAGGCACACTTTTGGTGCAACCCAACCAAACTATGTTGGATTGCAGTGAACTGGACAAGAAATGCAAATTGGGAAACGGAATTTTTTTTTTTTTAAGGGTTTAATCGAATTGCAAGTAAAGGGAAAGAACTTGATGACAAAAAGTAAGAAAACATACAACAGGGATCTCTGATTCTCCTCTCCCTCCTTCTCCCTCTCCCTATTTATACATCACAGGATGAATTACTGATACAGTCTAATTCTGCTGACTAGGCAGCTATGGCATGGCGTCCAAGTTACAGATCAGTCTTTATTGCTGTCTGAAACTTGCTGAGCTGGCCTGTCTTGCTAAGCTTGCATCAAAGCTGAACTAGTATTAGTCAAAATGTACTAATACTCTGATACTTACAGTATCGTGGTTGAACTGGGAGATGTACGGATCCATGGGTTTCTTGAGGGTTACTGCTGGAGCTGGAGCTGGAGCTGGAGCTGGAGCTGATTATAGATAGGATCGTATCAAAATTTGACCTCAGAGCAAGGGTAAAGTGCTGACTAAAGATAGGATCAATCAAAATTTGACTTCTCTTAATGGCTGCGACGGATACTATTCGGCTTTTCTTAATATAATTATTGTAACAGCCGCCTGATAATGTCCATGCCCAATCCATGAAAAGGGTAGTATGCGTTCCAAAAATTCATACCGACATGATGGATCATACATCATGAAACTAAAATGACTTAAATTTGCATGCAACCCATAGAAAAAGGAAAAAAAATGACCGGCTATGAAATCAAGCATCCATTCAAGATTTGTTAGATTTATGTACTTTAAAATTATTTTCGGTTTGGGCTTGCCTCTTGACCAACTAGCCCTGTGTTCGTGTTTTAGCTTCAAAAAAAGTCGTTCCATGTACTAAGTGCTTGTTAGATCTGACCCTTATTGGTTTCCTCTTAGGAGAAACTGTGGACGTTAGTAACACGGTTTGATTTGAAAATGAAAAAGAAAAAGAAAAAAAGAAGAAGTTGATCTACGAAAAATGATATTGGAATTGATCATATAACTTAAAAGAAAAAAAAATTGTTAACTGAAAGATCAATTCCAATTATTTACAATTCATGCTTCCAATTTTTTTAACCGGACAACTTTCTATACAACTCTATCGCCATTTAAGTGGAGGTGCAAATATAATTCAACATAATTTTTTTTTGTTATATCTTTTTAGATAAAGTGTTTAGATATCTTCTTTATGGAATATTTTAGCAAATATCTCTATTCTAAATGTTAAAACTAGCATGTATGCCAACTATTTTTTTAACTAGTAAATGTCTCCATTTTTTGTACGGAACAATAAAAAAAAAATCAAGATATACCCCCACTATTTTAACCAATTTTTTTTGTTTTACACAAAAAATTTGCTAGTTAAAAAAATAGTGAAAATATATGCTAGTTTCAACATTTAGAATGAGAGCATTTGCAAAAATATCACCTTCTTTATTTGTTCCAAATATTGGGCATAGTAATGGTTTTTTTTTATGCTTTATGCTTTAGGCTATAGTATAGGTATCTTTTTTTTAAGATATTGGGTTACATGTAACTGTTTGTTTTGTGAGGATAGTGAGATATTGTAATCCATATTTATAAATATTTAATAAATTATGTATTTATGAGTTAATTTTCATTTTATCTTATTAACTTTTTTTTCATTTCTGTATCTTTATTGTAACAATTTGGTGCCAAAGATTTGATGTGATGATCGTGCGTTCATGACGAGAAAATGTCTACCAAAATTGATGGTAGATAAGGTGACCATGATCGTCCATACACTACTAAAATATGCTTAGTGACGCAAAACTATAGAGTCATCAACAGCGACATGGTAGCTACATCCTATACCGACGCTTCGTGATGCACTACTATGGAGTCGTAAACAACGACGTGGTATCGACATCCTAGCGACGTCTCTTAGCGACGTCTCTTAGACTAAAAAACCTACGACATATTAGCGACTACTGCAAACGTCGTTGGTTCATTGTCAGACGTTGCTCAAACATTGCTGACAATGTAGGAATAGTTAGGGTGCGAATTCTAACGACAAATGAGTGACATCACAACTGCTAAATCAGCAAGGAATAGTGAAGTCGCCAGTATGCCACAAATTATGTTAGTTCTAGATGAAGCAATAGATTTTCAACTTGATGTCACTAGTCGGAGTCCAAGTCGTCTTTAAACACAGTTAATCTAAAGTATGTCATGTGAGGTTTTGAAGTTAAGTTACGTCACTATGTGTCGCGAGGACGTCGTTAATATCTCATTTCTGAAAATCAAAACCCTCGCCCCGATAATTCTATTATTCACCCAAAAACAATCCAAAAACTTTTCTCACTCTGACCCTACTTTCCTCAGACAAGCTTTGACCCCCGCTCCACTCCGTCGACCCTATCCTTCTCGCTCTCCTCTTTGTAGCCCCCCTTCACTACCACTACAACCAATACTTTAGCACCACCACTACTACCACCGTCGCCCTACCCCAATGTCCGGATCCCATATGCCACCACTATTCGATGGAGTCCGACTTATTTAGATATCAATAGTTTCTAAGATTGGAATTTGGACTTTGTCCAACTAATTTACACGCACAAACTCAAACAAATAGGATTTTGATCTAAAATTATCTCCAAAGAAACTAAGATCAACAATAATAAAGTTTTTGTCCAAATTTTTTGGGGTCGATTGTATGTATTATTTTATTCCATTCAGCTATTTTAAAGACCATGTTGCCTATTACACGAACAAAAAAATTATCCTTTTTTAAAAGCCTAAACTTTATCTTTATTTAGGTCCGCGTATTAGTCCTAACATCTCCTTTAACTATTGTCAAACTTCTTACAATTCCATCATTATTTTTCTTCCTTGAAGATTTCCTATGAGGAAATCCAACATATATTGGCATAGGTTTTATAAAAATCGTATGTGTTAGAGTGGGTGAGATTCCCAACCTATGTGAAAAATACCGCGAAGTTGGATTGAGTATTCCTACATATAATATGAATACCTCAATAAATTTGGATTGGATATTTCAATATATAATAGGTATATGTCAATGAATTTGAATTTGGATTGAGTATTCCTATATATAATAGGAATACTAGTTGTGAGTTTGAGGCTATATATATTAGGTGTCTCATAACCCTAAAATACATCTGATATCTCAAAAAATATTGCAAAAGGAGGTAAGAGTGCTTTTAGCATATTGGAAGGAGAGAGAAAGAGATTAAAGGTTATTTCGAAGAGGAGATCAGTTTCGGGTGATTCTTTTCTCGTCATCTCCATTCTTCGTTTGTTTGTGATCTATTTTTTATTCTAAAGAGTTGTGGTGATCCGTTTGGATCGATGAGAAGTTTGTAAGGAGTCGGTGTATTTCTTATTCCATTAGTGCAGGCTTTTCAGGGTTGGACTCCGATCGTCCCGTAGTTTTTTTTATTTTAGTTTTCTACGTAAAACTTTTTGTGTATGCGATTTGTGTTTGGCAATTTTTTTGTGTGCTTTTGGTCACTTCTCTCACAGGGCTTCTTGGTTTGGAGAACGGTTTCCTCGCTTTTGTTCCTAACAAAGTAGTATTAGAGCCAGGTTCTGGAGTTCAGAGAGGTCAGGAGTTGACAGGCAAACTAGGGAGAAGAGATGGACGCAAAGACGGTGTGCATAGTAAACCTGAATGGTACCAACTAACATTATTGGTGGAGCAAGATGAAGGATTTGCTGTTCGTCAAGAAGCTGCATCTTTCAGTATTTGCGTTCGAGAAGTCCAGTGACAAATCCGAAGAGGACTGGAATATACAAGTGTGTGGATATATTAGACAGTTCAGTGATGAGAACGTATACAATCACGTTACCAATATTGAGCATGAGAAGATATTGTGGGATAAGCTGGAATCTTTTTGTGCGAAGAAGATTGGGGTAAACAAGATGTTTCTGATCCGAACAATGATGGGTATGCGGTACAAAGATGGTGCGTCTATTATGGATCACTTGAGTGAGTTCTAGGACGTGATTGACCAGCTATCCTCGATGAGAGTCAAGTTCGACGACGAGGTTTAGAGACTATGGTTGTTGTGTACATTGCCAGACTCGTGGGAGACCGTACGAGTGTCTATGATCTCTTCTGCTCTAGAAGGCGTAGTCAGTCTGGAGTTTGCCAAGAGCAGGATACTGAATGAAGAGATGCATAAATATTCTCAGGGCACTTAATCCATATCCCACTCAGAGGCGCTAGTTTCAGATAGCCGTAGAAGGGATAAAAGTAGGAATCCAGGCGGTGGCAGAGATAAAAGCAGTGGAAGGTCAAAGGGTCAGTATGAGGACTCGAAGTATTACCATTATGGCAAGAAGGGCCACATCAAGCGGAACTGTTTCGCTTGGAAGAGAAAGAAGAAGGGCGACAAGGAAAAGTAAGACGAGAATACTACAGTGGCGGCATCGGTACATGGAGGCGATGTGATCATTATAGGTGATAAGATTGTTATGAATCGCGCCTGCGATGACAACTCTTGGCTGATGGACTCAAGTGCTTCAGCGTACGTATCTCACAACATGATATTATTTGGTACTTACACAACAGACGACTGTGGAGTATTGAAGATGAGAAACAAAGATGTGTCGAAAGCTGTTGCTGTTGGAGATGTGCATTTGAGGACAAAGACAGGTGCAATTCTTGTTCTCAAAGATGTTCGTCATGTCCCTGATATCCATTTCAACCTAGTATCGGTTGGAAGGTTGGATGAAGAGGGTTTCTTCAACCTTTTCGGGAATGGTCAGTATAAGCTTTCTAGAGGTTTGATGGTGATTGTCAGAGGAAGCAAGAAGTCCGGACTCTATTATATGGAAGAGAGTGCACATGGGGGCACATGAGGTGAACACAGCTACTGATGCATTTACTGAGTTCTGGCACAGGCGGCTCAGCCATATCAGCGAGAAGGGGATGAGCTACTTGGTGAACAGGAAGCTGATTCTAGGGATAAAATCTTCAAAATTGGAGAGATATATGCATTGCTTCGCGGGGAAGCAAAATATGGTGTCTTTTCAAAGTCACCCAAGTTCAATGAAGCCGGCGTTGCTCGAGTTGATTCACTCAGATGTCTGTGGTCCTATGAAGGTAAAATCCATTTGTGTTGCTTCTTATTTTGTAACATTTGTTAATGACTGTTCCAGGAAGGTTTGGGTATATGCCATAAAGACTAAGGATCAGGTGCTGCCTACTTTTAAAGAGTTTCAGGCTTCTGTTGAAAGAAAGACGGATAAGAAGCTGTTATGTGTTCGGTCGGACAATGGCAGCAAGTATATCGGTCCCTTTGATGCTTATTGCAGAGAGCAAGGGATACGAAACCAGAAGACTCCACCAAAGATACCGCAGCTTAACGGTGTAGCAGAGCGCATGAACATGACGCTGATGGAGAGGCTGTGGGGTTTGCTGTCAGAAGCAAACTTGTTGGACAACTATTGGGGTGAGGCACTTTACACAGCCGCTTATGTTATTAATTTATCTTCTAGTGCTCCTTTACAGGATGATGTGCTTGACAAAGTATGGTAAGACAAAGAGCCATCATACAATCACCTGCAAGTGGTTGGTTGTAAGGCCTTCTTGCATGTACCGAATATCACTACCATATTTCTAGAATAGGATTATTTTAGTCATTTGTGCTTTTATATAAATAATTGTATTATACTATTAAATTAAAAGTGCATGTGTTATTTATTATATATAACTATAGTGATATGGTTAGCAGGTAGACTACATGGTTAGTCAAGACCCTAGTGGACCAAACCAACTTGACATGACCAACCCAATTAATTACTTCAGACAAGCCCAATTTGACCTATAGTTAGACTAGTGCTTTAACTAAGGTTAGGCTAATCACCTATTAGGAAGAGAAGCAAACCCTAACTCTCTTCATTACAACCTAAGGGGCAACTTGGACATTCCAACAAAATCCTAACCCTAAGTGGCCTGCCCCTTTATGAGGGTGCTCTCTCTCTCTCTCTCCTCTCATTTTATTTTCTCCACCTTCCAAATATAATTTTTTTTAAATTCTTTTATTCCACTATTAAATCTCCACCAAATTGACCCCAATCTCTCTTTTTCCTTCCACCATGGAGTCTAGAAGCTAGTTTGAAGCAAGAACTTTGGGGAAAGAGCCTTTGGAGCTAGGGTTGGAGCTAGTTGGTGTTATTTGTGGCTTTGCTTTGGGAACCCAACTACCACTAGGTAAAATCTAAGTTTAACCTTTGTATTTGCATCTAAATAGTATAATTAGTTATTTAGAACCCACCCTTGCCTTAGGACTACCCATAGGGAGAAGCTTGGGCTTCATTGGACCCATTTAGAGACTTTTACTTAGGGTTTTATGTCAATTTTGAGAGAAATCCGAGATTGGCACACCAAGTGGTTGTCATTAGGTTAGATAGACCTAAGTGGACGTTAGAGACCTATGAGGCTAGGTACGTGTCCACAAATGGACACGAGTAGGCCGTGTCGCGAGGTTTTGGTGATACGGGTGATTTGGAATTTTTTCCTTCGATCGGATGACACACACATGTGGAATTTTACCATGACACTAGGATTGATGAGTTAGCACTTAGAATATGTTCTAATTGCTAATTAGAACTTGCGAGTAGGATTTGGGTTGAGTTAGATAAGTTTGGTGTACGTATTGTGAGCGTATCATGAGACGCACACCAAGTGCTTGTCGAAATGACAATTTAGTTATTCTTGGCTTGTTTTCAGTTTCTACACTTGAACAACTATTGTTAATACTCATTAGAGTTTAGTATTGAGTTCTTGTATGATTATATATATATATATATATATATATATATATATATATATATATATATATATATATTTATTTATGGATATATGGTTATATATATATATGTGTATATAAGTGTGAGTGTTATTGTGTATATGTGTTTGTGTGTGTATGTGTTCATATGAGCAAGAGGGAGGGGGAATTAGAAGCAGTACAGTGACAGCAAGGGGGGGGGGAGTTGAGATATAGCAACAGCAACAGCTGCATTGGAAGCAGACGGCAGCAGCAGGAGCAGCAACAACAACAACAAATATCAGCAGCAACAACAACAACAACCGCTTAAGGCAGTAAGGAGGGGAGGGGGGTTAAAGTATTTGAGGATAATTTAGTATAAGTGTTAGATGGTAATATTAGATGTTAGTTTCAAGTATTTAATAGGTGTTAGTAAATGTTAGAGATAAGTTAGAAGTTAGTATATTTTAGTGTATTAGTTTTAGAGTTGAAAGCATCATATATTAGTGGTAAGTTAGTTAATAAATTGTTATATGATAGTTAGATGTATGTGTTAGATTGATATGTTAGTTAGATATTGATAGATAGTTAGATATTGATAGAGTTAGTATATATATATATATATATATATATATATATATATATATATACTATTTTGTTATGTATTAGTATTAGATAAAATTAGTTCTAGTTACCTTGATATATCACTAAGGTAATTGTTTTGAGTTAAGGTATTGAGTATCAATACACTTGATACTTGATATGTAAGGGTAAATGGTAAGTTGACGGTATATACTTAGTATTGGTGAAAACCAAGTATTGGAATATTGTATAAAATACAATACAATACAATACAATACAATACAATACAATACGATACGATACGATACTATATATATATATATATATATATATATATATATATATATATGAGTTTGGGTATATGGATACCAAGGTATCCTAGTATCCTATACCTTAGGAAATTGGTATTAGTTAACTAGTTTAGATAGATTTGACTCGTATTAGCTAGTTTATAGCTAATATTGGTCAAGTACCTTAGTTTGACCTAGAGTTGACAAGTTTGGCCTATAGTTGACTAGTTTGACTTTGAGTTGACTAGTTTGATCCGTTTAGCCTAGAAAGACCTAGAAGCATGTATTTAACTCATTTAAATATGTTTATCAGTCTAGAACACCAAGTAACCTTGAAAATTTATAACAGGTCTTTGTGACGCCAGTTTGGACTTCGATCCTCGCTCGTTGCTCAGGACATCAGGTGAGTACTTACATCTGATTATTTTTATTAAATGATAGCGTATATATCACTTGTTCTAGAACTGTTAATATTTGATTCTGACACGTTGTTACACGGACTAGTATTGTATGGATCTCGTCAGGAGATATTATCCCTTTATCATGTGCATCAGGTATTCCTTTCATGTGTACTTTATCCCGTGCATAGGGTACACCTTGTACAAGTACCTATTCATGTGCTTCGTGTGCTCAAGTTAAATTCGTGTACGTAACGTGTCGTAATGGATCCATGAGTATTGGTTGGGGCGGGGGAGTAGAAGTTGGTTATGTGATCAAAGCCCTTAGCATAATCATGTGTATATCGATTATACCCTTCACGTATAATCGAGTTACCGTAGAATAATCATGTGCAGCCTAAACCGATCACATAATGAACTTATGCTCTAAACACAGTAGTAGTATTCTAGTTCCTTGTGCTTATTGTCCATTCCTTATTCCAGTATTTTATGCTCTAGTGATACATCATATTTATCTATTGTTCATCTATATTTTTGTTCCTTATATTCTTGTACATTCTTGTATTCTTTTCTATTGCTCGTCATATATTTCCTACTATGTATGTGGAACTTCTTTCAGAGTTTTTTACTTCGCTCCAATCCTGACTGGATATTTTTTTAAAGGATTTAGAGGACTATTGTTCCACTTTCTACAGACCTGGCGTTGACGACGTCTGCTATCAGGAGCCTCGGGAGGAGCCAGCTTCCTTCGATGAGACACCATAGTGACCTAGTATGGCTAGCTAGTTTATTTTACTGGATTTGTCTCCAGTTGACTTTGGGTTGTTTTGATGTATATTTCTGATACTTTTATGGGTTGAGATAGTAGACTCTCAGACTTGTGTTATGATTATGATATTATATCTTGCTCTCTTTTGTTATATCTATTACTTATCTTCAAGGTGCCATATATTCTTCCCCTAGTCATTGTGATTAAGTATTGTTATATTTTGATGTGGTCCTTCTTATGGAGAGGTTATCATTGACAAGTTACATATAATTGTGTGATAGATAGTACGTTGACCTAGACAGCATTCTACCGCCGATTCTGCAGTGTAGGCTGGACGTACCCACGTACTAGTACCCTGATCAACTGGGTACGGGTCATGACACATTTTTAGTGGTGGCCCATGCAGGTCACGAGGTCTGACTCTAGTCAGTTCTTCTGTGGTGGTGCTCAGACTTATGAGTATTACTATAAATCTACTATAGGATATAGGATATAGGATATAGGCTATGAGAGAGTATACTCAATCACAACTAGAAATATTTTTAATCTAATATTTTGCTATCCTTAATCATTCTGAATAATTGATTTCTTTGAATATTACTGTTCTTCTTTGATGATATCGTATCTTGCACCGTATTGACTTCTTTGTTGATCTATTTTCAGGATGCCACCGAAGACACGATCGCACCGTTCCGTCCCTGCGACTGCCACCGAGAGGTCTGCCACCTATTTCCACAGACTTGTGCAGCCGGGACAACTCTACTTATCGTTCATGCTCAAGTGGGAGTATCTGTCGCACTCGAGGATCCTCCTCGACCTGCAGATCCGAGAAATACCCTAGTTATTCCGGAGGTACTTCCACCACCTCCACCACCTCCTATACCAGTTGATGCCTGTACAACACCGTCAGACTGACGTGATAAGGTAGGGCATTAAGAATGCCCACCAGGTTGCGATGACAGTAGTCGAGAGGGTGGCACAGATCCAGCTACAGAGAATTCAAACTCAGAATCCAAGGCCAGGTACCATAGTTGACTTTCAGAGGATGCAGCCCAAGGACTTCTGAGGTATGGAGGGGATTCTGTATGTTGACGATTGGATTGAGGATATCGAGAGGATCTGTCGGCTGGCGCAGATTCGTGATAGTTTGCACATTAAGGTAGCATATAGCCAGATGTTCGACATTGCCCTGACATGGTACTGTATAGATCTGAGGATTGCGACGTCGGGACTTACTTGGGGAGATTTTAAGGAGCTCTTCAAGGAAAAGTTCTTTTCGGATATGGCTCTTATTTTTTGGAGAGCTAATTCTAGGACTTCATCCAGGGGAGCATGTTAGTGGACGACTACGTCGTCGAGTTCTGCCCTTTGGGAAGATTTATGGAGGACCAGAGTCCTATAGTGAAGGCAAAAAAGTTTCGCAAGGGATTGGTCAGGGAGGTCAAGTCGCTGACCAGGAGTGACCGTACGACTACTTTTGAGCAGATTTTGGCGGACGCTCGGAGGGCTGAGGATGACTTAGAGCTCAAGTCCAAGTGGGGTAGAGATGCTTTTAGAGTGAGCAGTAGTGCACCTCCACCCAAGAGGCCCCATATCCAACAGTTGAGGCCTTTCCAGCATCAGGCCCAGGGTCATGCGCCTTTCTAGCAGGCGTATCAGCAGCAGCAGAGACAGGGCCAGCAACAGGCTCTGCGATAGGCCCAACAAGCCATCACTTGCCCCTTCTGTAAGAAGCCAGGACACGGATGGGATATTTGTAGGAAGTGGTTGGGCAAGTGTCTATTGTGTTGTATAGCAGATCACCAGTTGAGAGACTGTCCTTTGGCATCCACTCGTACAGCTCAGGGTGGAGCCCCAGCCCAGAAAGAACCAGCGAGGCCACCTACGAGCCAGCAGAGAGGACAACCTTTACAAATACATCAACAAAGGTTTGCTCAGTACCAGCAGTAGTATAGAGGAGTGCAGCAAGGGTAAGCTTTTGCCCTGACAGTCGAGGAGGTCGAGCCAGTCGATGATGTTATTTCAGGTTCCATCCTTCTTGATTCCATTCCAGCACTTGCTTTATTTGATTCCAGTACTTTCCATAGTTTTGTGTCTGTATCTTTTGCTGTTAGACACCATATTATTGCTGAATCTCTAGCTAGGCCTTGCAGATCACGACCGAGGGTGGCATTATCCTAGTCAGTAATATTTACAAGGATCGAAGAGTTACCTTGGGAGGCCAGAAGTTGAGCATGTGCTTACTCGTAATGCTACTTTCGAGCTACGACATTGTACTCGGGATAAATTGGTTGAGTAGGCACCATCCTAGTATAGATTATCGTGGAGACATGGTATTGTTCAGACCGCCAGAAGAGCCAGAGTTTAATATTGCCAGAGTATCAACGGATCAGAACGAGGGAGTCTTCTGCGAAACCTTGGTGGAAGAGCAGAGATTGCAACATCCATTGATAGCGGAGTTTATTGATGTTTTTCCAGAGGAGTTGCCAGGGTTTCCTTCGGATAGAGATATTGAGTTCTCTATAGATTTGGTGCCAGGTGTAGAGCCGATATCCCAGCATGTCTATAAGGTCAACAACAGCGAGCTGGCAGGGTTGAAGAAGCAGGTGAATGAGCTACAGGATAAAGGCTTCATCAGATCCAGTTCTTCATCGTAGAGTGCTCCGGTATTATTTGTACTGAAGAAGGATGGGTCGGTACATATGTGTATCGACTACAGGGCTCTAAACAACCTCACTATCAAGAACAAATACCCACTATTGAAGATTGATGATATCTTCGATCAGTTGAGCGGAGCGAAGGTATTTTCTAGGATTGATTTAAGGTCAGGCTACCACCAGGTGAAAGTAAAGAAGGAGGATATTCTGAAGACAGCTTTTTGGACTCGGTATGGCCAGTTTGATTTTATGGTGATATCGTTTGGGTTGACTAATGCCCCGATAGTGTTCATGAATCTGATGAATAAGGTATTCTACTAGCATCTGAACAAGTTTGTGGTGGTGTTTATTGATGGTATCCTGGTGTATTTGAAGACCCCAGAGGAGCATGAGGAGCATCTGAGGATAGTTCTGGAGACTTTCAGGAAGGAGAAGCTTTATGAGAAGCTTTCAAAGTACGAGTTCTTCCTTGACAAGGTTGAATTCCTAGGTCATGTTATAATGGGAGATGGGATCTCAGTTGATCCGAGGAAGATCACGACAGTTGAGGCTTGGACTATCCCGAGTTCGGTAGCAGAGGTCAGGAGTTTTCTTGGGCTGGCAGGTTACTACAGAAGGTTTGTTCAGAATTTTTCTTGGATTGCAGAGCTATTGATTAGGTAGACCCAGAAAGATCTGGACAGAGGAGTGTTAGACTGATTTTGATGAGCTGAAGAAGAGGTCGATGATAGCTCCAGTGTTGACGTTGCCGTCGGGGTCAGGAGGATTAAATATCTATAGTGATACTCGGAGAAGGGTTTGGGTTGTATCTTGCAGCAGAATAAGAAAATGATTGCCTATGCTTCCAGGAAATTACATCCTCATGAGAAGAACTATCCTACCCATGATTTGGAGTTGATAGCGGTCATCTTTGCTCTGAAGTTGTGGAAATACTATTTGTACGGAGAGCGTATGGAGATCTTTACAAACCACAAGAGCTTGAAGTACGTATTTACCCAGAAAGAGCTGAATATGAGGTAGAGGTAATTGTTGGAGTTGATGAAGGACTTCAACATATCATTGCAGTACCATCCAGAGAAGGCCAACGTAGTTGCCGATAGTTTGAGCAGGTCTCCGGTAGCTATGTGCTTGACGACAGATCATTATTTGTTGGCAGATCTTAAGAGCTTGGGTATTGAGGTAATAGTGCCTGGAGTTGAGATACAGAAGTAGGGACTATAGATTTAGTCAGAGCTGATAGACATAATTAGGGCTACATAGTATGAGGATGAGTCCCTGAGGAGCATCAGGGCACATGCTCGGATGAGATTATTAGATGATTTTACTATTGCTGAGGATGGATCATTGCGGCACGGTATCAGATTGTATGAGATAAATGGAGCATTGGGCGATAAGGTTCTTCAGGAGGTGCATCGATCTCAATACTATATGCATCCCGATGGTTTGCTTCAGCCATTACCCATTCTAGAGTGAAAGTGGGAGCATGTGACCATAAATTTTGTTTCAGGGCTTCCGCATTCTCCAGAAGAAAAAGACGCAATTTGGGTCATCGTAGACAGGTTGACCAAATCGTTCTACTTCTTGACATTTAAAATAGGTACATCTACGGAGAAGCTAGCGGAGATGTATGTGCGACAGATAGTCAGATTGCATGAAGTTCCTATGAGCATAGTCTCGGATCAGGATAGTCGCTTTACTTCTCATTTCTGGAGGAGTTTGCTGGCTAGCTTGGGCACCCAGCTCAAGTTTAGTACTGCATATCACCCTCAAACAGACATACAGTCAGAAAGGACTATTCAGACTCTTAAGGATATATTTCTCAATTATGTTATAGATTTTTGAGGCTCTTGGAAGGATCATCTTCACCTGGTAGAGTTTGTTTACAACAACAGCTACCAGGCCAGTATCGAGATATCACCATTTGAGGTATTGTATGGACGGAGATGTCGCACTCTGTTATCGTGGGATGATGTTGGCGAGAGAGCTTTGCTTGGCCCTGAGATGATTGTGGATGCAACAGAGAAGGTCAATCTCATTAGAGATAGACTTTGGGTGGTGCAGGACAGACAGCGGCATTGTGTCGATAACCACCGGAGACCTTTGGAGTTTGAGGTATAGCTTAGATTTTAGAATTTAGATTTTGTGATCATATTTGTTTATGATTGATTGTTTTAGATTAAGTGGTGAGAGTTTGTTTGTGCTAGGTTGGTGATCTGGTATTTCTAAGGATTTCTCCGATATGGGGTACTATTCGCTTTAGTGGAGGTAAAAAACTTAGTCCATATTTTGTCGGACCCTTCAGTATTCTCGAAAGGGTCGATGCTATGGCTTACAGGCTAGACTTATCGTCTACCCTAGAGGGAGTCCACAATGTGTTCCACGTGTCACAGTTGAGACGCTACGTGGCGGATCCTAGTTACATATTAGATCACTCAAAGATTGATGTGGGCCCTACTCTCAGCTATCCAGAGCAGCCGTGGAGATTCTGGATCATGGAAAAAGGTATTGCGAAATCAGAATATTCCTTGGTTCGTGTCGCATAGAGGCATCACTCTCCGGGTGAGTCAACCTGGGAGAGGGAGGATGAAATGCACGAGCGATACCCTTATCTCTTCGAGCCTTGAGGTATGGTTCTTCATGTTCTTTTTCATTCATGTCCAAGTTTCGTATTTTAATTTCGAGGACGAAATTATTTTTAAGGAGGGTAGACTTGTCACTACCACATTTATAGAATAGGATTATTTTAGTCATTTGTGCTTTTATATAAATAATTATATTATACTATTTAATTAAAAGCGCATGTGTTATTTATTATATATAACTATAGTAATATAGTTAGAAGGTGGAATACATGGTTAGTCAAGACCTTAGTGGACCCAACCAACTTGACATGACTAACCCAATTAATTTTTTTAGACCAACCCAATTTGACCTATAGTTAGACTAGTGCTTTAACTTAAGTTAGGATAATTACCTATTAGGAAGAGAAGCAAACCTTAAATCTCTTTATGACAACCTAAGGGGCAACTTGGACATTCCAACAAAACCCTAACCCTAAGTGGCCGGCCCCTTTATGAGAGTATTCTCTCTCTCTCTCTCTCCTCCTCCTCTAATTTCATTCTCTCCACCTTCCAAATTTAATATTTTTCCCAAATTTCTTCATTCTACTATCAAATCTCCATCAAATTGACCCCAATATCTTTTTTTCTTCCGCCATGGAGTCTATAAGCTAGTTTGGAGCAAGAGCTTTGGAGCTAGGAGTTAGAGCTATTTGGTATTATTTGTGGCTTTGCTTTGGGAACCCAACTCCCACTAGGTAAAATCTGAGTTTAACCTTTGTATTTACATTTAAATAGTGTAATTAGTCATTTAGAACCCTTGCCTTAGGGCTACCCATAGGGAGAAGCTTGGGCTTCATTGGACCCATTTAGAGACTTTACTTAGGATTTTGTGTCAATTTTGAGAGAAATCCGAGATTGGCACACCAAGTGGTTATCATTAGGTTAGATAGACCTAAGTGGACTTGTTAGAGTGTTATGAGGCTATGTACGTGTCCAAAAATGGACACGAGTATGTCATGTCGCGAGGTTTTGGTGATACAGGTGATTTAGGATTTTTTTTTTCCTTCGACCGGGAGACACACACACATGTGTAATTTTGCCATAACATTAGGATTGATGAGTTAGCACTTAGAATAGGTTCTAATTTCTAATTAGAAATTATGGGTAGAATTTGGGTTGAGTTGGATATGTTTGGTGTATGTATCATGAGCGTATCTTGAGACGCACTCTAAGTGGTTGTCGAAATAACAATTTAGTCATTCTTGGCTTGTTTTCAGTTTTTGCACTTGAATAGCTATTGTTAATACTCATTAGAGTTTAGTATTGAGTTCTTGTATGATTATATATATATATATATATATATATATATATATATATATATATATATATATATATAAGTGTGAGTGTTATTGTGTATATGTGTTTGTGTGTGTATGTGTTGATGTGAGCAAGAGGGAGGGGGAACTAGAAGCAGTACAGTGGCAGCAAGGGGGGAGTTGAGAAATAGCAACAACAGGAGATGCATTGGCAGCAGAAAGCTGCAACATCTACAATATCAGTAGCAGCAGCAACAAATATCAGTAGCAGCAGCAGAATTAGGAGCAGCAGCAGCAGCTGCTTAAGGCAGCAAGGAGGGGAGGGGGTTCATGTATTTAAGGATAATTAATATAAGTGTTAGATGGTAATATTAGATGTTAGTTTCAAGTATTTAATAGGTGTTAGTGAATGTTAGAGATAAGTTAAAAGTTAGTATATTTTAGTGTATTGGTTTTAGAGATGAAAGTATCATATATTAGTGGTAAGTTAGTTAATAAATTGTTAGATGAGAGTTAGATGTATGTGTTAGTTTGATATTGATAGATAGTTAGATATGGATAGTGTTAGTATATATATATATATACTCTAATTTGTTATGTATTAGTATCAGATAAAATTAGTTCTAGTTACCTTGATATATCACTAAGGTAATGGTTTTGAGTTAAGGTATTGAGTATCAATACACTTGATACTTGATATGTAAGGGTAAATGGTAAGTTGAGGATAGATAGTTAGTATTAGTTAAAACCAAGTATTGGGATATTGTATACAATACAATACAATACAATACAATACAATACAATACAATACAATACTATACTATACTATATATATGAGTTTGGGTATATGGATACCAAGGTATCCTAGTATCCTATACCTTTGGAAATTGGTATTAGTTAACTAGCTTAGATATAATTGACTCGTATTAGGTAGTTTATAGCTAATATTGGTCAAGTACCCTAGGGTGACCTAGAGTTGACTAGTTTAACCTATAGTTGACCGGTTTGACTAGTTTGACCTATAGTCGATCGGTTTGATTAGTTTGACTTTGAGTTGACTAGTTTGACCTGTTTGGCCTAGAAAGACCTAGAAGCATATATTTAACTCATTTAAATATGTTTATCATTCCAGAACACCAAGTAACTTTAAAAATTCATAATAGGTCTTTGTGACGCCAGTTTGGACTTCGATCCTCGCTCGTTGCTCATGACATCAGGCGAGTACATACCTCTAATTATTTTTATTACATAATAGCATATATATTACTTATTCTAGAATTGTTAATATTTGATTCTGACACGTTATTTCATGGACTGGTATTGTATGGATCCCGTCAGAAGATGTTATCCCTTTATCATGTGCATCGGGTATCCCGTTTATGTGTACTTTATCCTGTGCATCGGGTACTCCTTGTGCATGTACCTATTCTTGTGCTTCGTGTGTTCAAGTTAAATTGTGTTCAAGTTAAATTCATGTACGTAATGTATCATAATTGGATCCATGAGTATTGGTTGGGACGGGGGAGTAGAAGTTGGTAATGTGATCAAAGCCCTTAGCGTAATCATGTGTGTGTCGATTGTTACTCCGTACTTTGTCAAAAAGTTGTCTTCGAAATGTCCTTCTTTCTCACCTTGATCTGATGGTATAGCCTCAGTATAGGTAAGGCACCAAATATCAGGCATAGCAATCACCTGCGTAGGGCACCCTCGGTCCTGGGTAGACTGGCCTAGGTGGATTCTGGTATAGCCTCAGTATAGGTAAGGCTGGCCGATGAACCAGCGGTACTCCCTGTCGATGCTCTAGACAGTCTCGGACAGGATGCTGATTGGATCCAAATATCAGGCATAAACCCAATCTCTATCTACAATCCCTCGATATGTGTCCCCTATTATCGCAGAAATGGCAAGTAGGGACCTTCTGTCCACGCATGGGTACTGCTCTCTGCTATTGTGGTACCATGTGACACTCCGCAGGTCCTCCCTGCAGTGCTCAAACTGACGACGATGATGCATAGGAGCGCTTCAGATTGGCCTCCATCTTGTTGATGCAATCCTGGCATCGGGCTGCTAACAAAACCTTGGATTAGGAGGTGGGGGCTATAGAACCTATAAACCTCTGTGTCTCAAAACTCAGGCCTTCGTAGAACTTCTCATCCTTCTTCTCCTCGGTCGGGATAAATTATGGGGCAAAATGGCTCAAGCGGAGAAACTCAGCATTGTCCTCCTCCACCGTCGAACTGCCCTGTCTGAGATTCTGGAACCTGTCCCGAAGTTTTGTACTAGCAGTAGACGGAATAAACATCTCCTTAAAAAGCCTAGAGAACTCCTTCCAAGTGACCTGATCGGGTCCTAAGTGCTCCTCCTCTGAAAGCCACCAGTGATGAGCGTTGTCGGTAAGCTGCATCCTGACAGCAGTCATCCATCTATGCCTC
This sequence comes from Iris macrosiphon, assembly GCA_036927795.1. NCBI lineage: Eukaryota > Viridiplantae > Streptophyta > Magnoliopsida > Asparagales > Iridaceae > Iris > Iris macrosiphon. Next base: position 182,566,739 of record JAYESA010000004.1, read on the forward strand.
AAAAGATCGATGGCCTCCAACTGTATTGAATATTGGTAAGCCATGCGTGTATGTCAGTCAGCTTCTCCGTACTAGAAAATGGAAGTGGTATCATATGACAGAAGTCTATGACAGACCCCATCATCAACTAGCGAGCTGGTGGTGGTGCCTGTCCCAAAGTCGTCACAATAATCTCTCTCAAAGACTCAGCCTGGCACTGCTGGGCCTACTGCTGAGCCTGCTGCTGGACCTTCTACTGGGCCTGCATCATAGCGTAGATCATCTGGAATATCTGCGGCCCATAAATGGGTTGTCCCGCTGGGAAGGGCATGTATTGTAATATCCCTTTCCGCTCAAGCGGACTGCCGATTCAAACGGCAAAAGTGTAATATCCTGACCCACTTTGCTCGGGCGAGAATACTCGTTTGAGGCAAAGAATATCCAAACTTGTCCCTACAGGAGTTCGGCTTAGGCTTTAAGAGGCTCGCTTGACGTATCGCTCAACCGAGGGGAATCATCGCGAATGTGGGTATCTACGGTGAACTTGTCTTTGCTTAGCCAGCACACATAAAATATGGAATAATACATGCTAGTCGCTATGTAAATCATCCTCTGCATGCTAATAAGAATACAACGCACCTAGCTCAGAAATAATTCTAACTTGTATTGCTTATGTTAGAACATGTAATTGAAATATTGCTTATATTCAGACCCTCGCATGCTACCCTAGATCTTGTCGCTCGGAAAGTCTATTTACGGTTTCACTCCTCGGATTACCTTCGGGCCCAAGCCAACGCAATTTTTTAGGTTCTTAATGTTTTCTTGCCTCAATGCTTGCCACACAAAAATATGCCACAAGCAAGAATACTATCGTATCGTGCATGCATTCAACTCAACCAGAAGACTATCTAATAGCTATTCTGTGCAAATGGACCTGCAAGTATCCGGGACCGTTGGGTCGCTAAGGCAGTCTCCGCACCAAGGGAATGCATCAAGGTAAGTTATTCATTGATCAAGAATCTATGTCAAGTGTACATCTGATAATCACATCCAGTTACATCTGAACAAGAATCACGTCAATCATGAATCCCAGCTCATAGAGCAAACACTCGGTTCAGAACAAGAATCATGGATTATCATGTCAGGTTATGGAAGTGGAATGACCCAGACTGCGTGTCACGGACAACTCAAAAATGAGGTATCGTTCTACGGGCGGTCACCGGGGCACTGGGGTCGATCCCGATTCGGATGGAACTCACGTATAGTCTCACGTACTTGGACTGGATGGTATGCAGCACCTTACGTACTTTCGTTGCACACCATCCTCGTCATTGACTAATTGGTCCTTTATGGCTATGCCAGCGACAAATGTTCATATAGATAAGTCATCCTCACTTAGCGGCTATCCGCGTGCGAGTTATTGTATCATATCAAGAACATCTGAAACACCTGAACGATCATGACACCAAAATTTCATATGCTATTGCCTTGGTTTTCACTATGAATGCTCGTGCTTAAATTAACTTAGTTTGCCTTGGATAGGGAAGGACGAATGGTAAGTTGGTAAGTTTTGCCGTATTTTCTCTTATGTCGTACGATGCACTGCCACACGAGTTAGGCTATTCAATCTTTGCATAAAACTGATCCTAAGGCAAATAGAAAGACAACATAATAGTTGGTGCACGAAACCTATATTATGTGTTGGATTTTGTCGAGCGAGCGAGTAGCTTCCCCACCAGTGCATTCGTGTACTGATAATCCACCAGACTGTTTACAGGGTGCGGGAGAACCTCGTTCGGTGTGGATGCCTCCTTCGTGCGTGCTAAGGCGTAGAGTAAATCAGGAAGCCTTGAAGCACTACGTCCGGAACTGAAGCACATATAAAAGACATAATGTTGGAACATCGCCTGAATACCGCCTGTACATTATTCCATAAAAATGTAGCTACTTGGCATGCTTTTACTGTTTCAAAGAGAGGCTTGAGCAACTTGTAATTTCGGCTATACGCCGCCTGTAACACTTGTTTAAATCAATAAAGAGCTTGTTTTACCTCTACTTGTGTTTTGAATATGCTTCCGCTATTGTCGACTCAGTGAACTTGTTATCAATGACATATGCGTTTATAATTCTGCTACACTCGAACAATCTGTGCGACTCTGTGGCTTAGAACTCTTACTGTCAGCCAATGAACCATGGCCTTGCACAGGCGCGGTTCACGCTCGTGCGGCAACATGCCCGGATGGGACGAAGCGATCGTTCCGTGAGAGCGCTGGCGCGATGGTTCTCGCCTAGTAGGGACGGCCGATTTGCCCGTGGGAGATCGGGACGTGATAGATTGGTATCAGAGCTTGGCTATACGTCTTTGGACTTTGTTTCAATTATCTTAGTTTCGAGCACTCTCTCAATGTTCCAAATGAAATATTTCAACAATGAGTCTAAATACTTTCAAAAAGTGCATTTGAATGATATGATTGCTTGTATGAAATCGTGATGCTAGGGCCTATGTGCCGACCTATGCGAGACCCTTGAGATTATCGCAAGTAGCTTGTCCGATTTCACTATCTCTAAGTTTGTTGAATGCATATGTTTGAGGAATGCCTTGAATGTGTGCATGATCCAAGACTCAAGAAATATGAAACTCGAGTGCTAAGACTTCGCTATCAATAAGTTAGTTGGAGTGCTCATGCTAGAGGTGCACTTCGAATATGTGCACGATCCAGACTCGCGATATGCTGATCTCGATGCTAGTGTAAGTGAATATCCAAATAAACAAGTACAACGACTTGTATAGGTTTGCCTCAGCCTTATATAGTTAAATCAAAATTGATTGAAATGTACTGCCTGCCCTCAGGAAGTCTCGAGGACGAGACTTTTTCTGAGTGGTGGATGATGTAATATCCCGTTCCGCTCAAGCGGACTGCCGATTCAACGACAAAAGTGCAATGTCCTGACCCACTTTGCTCAGACGAGAATACTTATTTGAGGCAAAGGATATCCAGACTTATCCCTACATGAGTTCATCTTAGGCTTTCAGAGGCTCGCTTGATGTATCGCTCAACCGAGGCGAATCATCACGAAGGTGGGTGGCTACGATAAACTTGTCTTTGCTTAGCCAGCACACATAAAATATGGAATAATACATGCTAGTCGCTAGGTGAATCACCCCTGCATGCTAATAAGAATACAACGCACCTAGTTAAGGGAAGAATCCCAACTTGTATTGCTTATGTTAGAACATGGAATTAAAATATTGCTTATATTCAGACCCTCGCATGCTACCCTAGATCTTGTCGCTCAGAAAGTCCCATTACGGTTTTACTCCTCGGATTACCTTCGGGCCCGAGCCAACGCGATTGTTTAAGTTCTTAATGTTTCCTTGCCTCAATGTTTGCCACACAAAAATATGCCACAAGCAAGAACACTATCGTATCGTGCATGCATTCGACTCAACCAGAAGGCTATCTAATAGCTCTTCTATGCAAATGAATCTGCAAGTATCCGAGACCGTTGGGTCGCTAAGGCAGTCCCTATACCAGGGGAATGCATCAAGGCACGTTATTCATTGATCAAGAATCCATGTCAAGTGTACATCTGATAATCACATCCAGTTACATTTGAACGAGAATCACGTCAATCATTAATCCCAGCTCGTGGAGCAAACGCTCGGTTCAGAACAAGAATCATGGATTATCATGTCAGGTTATGGAATTGGAATGACCCAGACTGCGTGTCGCGGACAACTCAGAAATGAGGCATCATTCCACGGGCGATCACCGGGACACTAGGGCCGATCCGATCCGGATGGAACTCACGTATAGTCTCACGTACTTGGATGGGATGGTATGCAGTATCTCACGTACTTTCGTTGTACACCATCCTTGTCATTGACTAATTGGTCCTTTATGGCTATGCCAGCGATAAATGTTCATATAGATAAGTTATCCTCGCTTAGCGGCTATCCGTATGCGAGTTATTGTATCGCATCAAGAACATCTGAAACACCTGAACGATCATGACACCGAAATTGCATATATTACTGCCTTGGTTTTTACTATGAATGCTCGTGCTTAAATTAACTTGGTTTGCCTTGGACAGGGAATGATGAATGGTAAGTTAGTAAGTTTTGCTGTATTTTCTTTTATGTCGCACGGCGCACTGCCACACGAGTTAGGCTATTCAATCATTGCATGAAACTGATCCTAAGGCAACTTGAAAGACAATATAATAGTTGGTGCACGAAACCTATATTACGTGTTGGATTTTGTCGAGCGGGCGAGTAGCCTCCCCACCAGTGCATTCGTGTACTGATAATCCACCAGACTGTTTGCAGGGTACGGGAGAACCTCGTTCGGTGCGGATGCCTCCTTCATGCGTGCTAAGGCGTGAAGTAAATCAGAAAGCCTTGAAGCATTGTGTCCGAAACTGAAGCACATATACAAGACATAATGTTGGAACATCGCCTGAACACCGCCTGTACATCATTCCATAAAAATGTAGCCACTTGGCATGCTTTTACTGTTTCAGGGAGAGGCTTGAGCAACTTGTAATCTCGGCTATACGCCTCCTGTAACACTTGTTTAAATCAATAAAGAGATTGTTTTACTTCTACTTGTGTTATGAATATGCTTTTGCTATTGTCGACTCAGTGAATTTGTTATCAATGACCTATAAATTTATAATTTTGCTGTACTCGGACAATCTGTGCGACTCTGTGGCTTAGAATTCTTACCGCCAGCCAATGAACCACGACCTTGCACGGGTGTGGTTCACGCTCGTGCAGCATCACGCCCGGATGGATCGAAGCGATCGTTCCGCGGGAGCACTGGCGCGGTGATTCTCGTTTAGCGGGGACGGCCGATTAGCCCGCGGGAGACTGGGGCGTGACATGTATGGCATCTTTGGAGGAAACAGTGGTGGTGGGGGCAACTGTTGTTCCTCCTGTCTTGCGGTCCGCTGGCCCTCATGCTCCGCCTGGTGCGGCGACTGATGCCCATCCGGAGGTACCTCTAGCTGCCCAGATGACTGTCCTTGGGGAGCTGGGTCAACAGAAGAATATGCCCCGGTGTCGGCTCCCCAGATAATCCGACGTCACGGGGGACATCGCCCGACTGGGGGATACGTCTGCTACGGAGATTTATAACTCTGAAAAGAAGTCATATTTAAGATAAGAATTTTGGAATTAAACATGATGCAAATTCGGTAAATAAAATCAAAGTAGAGGTGTTATGTGAAGTACTCAAGCATGTAGATGAGGTCCTAATATCTATTCCTAATTGCAGGCTCACTTGGCACAATCAAGTAACAAGACGATTTAAATCGGACCTGCATGTGTCACCACAAAAACTATGTCATGCTCCAGTTCCAAATATAATGACCTAAGCCACGTAGCATTGGCCAGAGGGCACACTCCGATGGGCTTCCCAATCTAATTGGCCCATTGGAGTGCACATAAGCTGTAAAGTACAATAATATAACCCAATATTTAAACGTAAGCAATATAACTAATCTCATCTACAGACATAATAATATAAAACATATAGAGAAAATAAGTCTACTAATGTGCATAAAGGAAATAAGTCTGAAAATATATCATATTACAAACCGGATAGAGTCACACGGAGACAAACCCGCTAATACAAGTACTGAATGAAAGAAAGCAATAAGATAACTAGGACCGATATCTGCTAACTAGATAATGATACCGAATCCAAGGTGAAGTCACTACTGGTGATCAAGTGACGTCCTTAGAAAGGATCTCGTCCTCTGCTACAGGTCCTGCTACTGGATATACACCCGGTCCGTACTCCTCCAGGTAATCCTCCTCGCCTATGCCTGGAAGAAAATCAGTTCCTCAGAGGGACGTAACAAGGTACCAAAACAGCATGCCATAGTAAGAGCATCCACAGTGGGAGTAGTTTCAAGTGCTATATTTTGACTTTTGTCAAATTTTATAGCACTTGAGGGCTACGATGGACTCTTGTCCACACTTGAAAAATGATAGAAAGCCAAGAGACACTCCAAATTTGGAGAGTCCCATAGCTAGTCTATATTAATCGATGGGCCCACCAAAATAACATGTCATTTATTTTCCTCCCCTTACTCTCTCTCTCTCTCTCTCTTCTCTTCTATTTTTTTTACAGAGAAAATTTTCCAGACCCTTTTTTCTTCTTCTTCTTCTTCTTCTTCTTCTTCTTCTTCTTCTCCACATATTTAGTTTGTGGATTTTTTTTATCTCATTTTGTTTGATTTGTTTAACGAAAATGAGAAAAATTATCCATACAAAATTTCAAGAAATGAGATAAAAAAATTCAAACAAAAATGAGAGAAAAAAAATTACCAGACATCTTTGTCGTCAGTATTGGTTAATGTTCTGAAGGGAAATGAGGGAAAGCTTTAATAGTTATGAAGGGAATGAAAATGAGGGAAAATATGGAGGAAAAAGGAAACGAAAATGAAGAGGGAAAATAGGAAGGGAAAAGAGGGAGGAAAAGGGAGATGTTAATTTGGAGTGTCTATTTTGGAGTGTACCATTGTGTGCAAATATCAAGGTGACACTCCAAAAATAGTTTGGAGTGTGATTTGGAGTATGATTTGGAGTATGGTTTGGAGTGTCCCCACTGGAGATGCTCTAAGACAGAAAGAAAATAACCACCTAAGTGAGACACAACATGAAGACAATGTTTGACACGTGGACTTTCCAAATATAAATTGGTAGCTCTGGGAATAGAATCTCCCGGGGTGCATCTGGTATACGTAGCTCTGGGAACAGAATATCCTTGTATATAAATAAATTATAGGTCCGTAACTTCAGTCACGGGTATAGTCTAGTAATATAAAGTGTGCGTAGTAGCCCAAGCATCTAGTAACTGTCCTTCCCTCTCAATGCGGTCAACGAGACGCATCCGCAGTTCACTAAGCCTGAACCTTTATCTACACAGTCTCGTCATATTGAAATAACTAGAACAATCACGATCCTATAATCATCACAGGTTCCGGTCATGCTGACGCTATCTGGGTACAGGAAGTCTGGCAAGATGACAGTGTCTGAATATGTCTTAGGATTTTGATGTAACCAAGTAGGTACATAATGATACCAAAAAAATATCTAACAATCGATACTAGACGTTACTGACGAACGTCTGCACCCGGATATGACCTAGACGCTAAGTAACAATTCTGGTCCAAAGCGCACACAATGTACAGAGAAAATAAATAAGTAAATGAGATACAATACGGTAATGTACACTTACCTGGATCCGTAGCCTGAAGATAAGGAACTGGTCCAACGTCCAAGTTCGAGGAGTCCAAAGAACCTAGAGAAATAATTTAAAACTAAATTAATTATTTAGACAAAATTCTATCTTAAGAAAATAGAGTTATTAAAACTTTGGTTTTACTGATTTGTTTATATATAATTATGCTATCATTAAACTATCAAATTTACTCTAAGAATTTGGAGACTTATAATAATAAAGCTAGTTCGACAGTTGCTTTAACATGCGTGCATATCTAAGTGCATATATACGAAATCAAAGGATCAAATTTTCTTTTCTTTCTCTTTTTCTTTTAAAATAAAAAAGAAACTAAAACCCCTTCACCATGGATAGAAAATACCACACCACCACTGTAGGTAACAACAACACAAAAATATTTATTTGTTAACCAAGGTTCCATTTATTAACCACTTCAACTCTACCACTAGGATTAACAACACTCATGCTACAGACCCCCTTCATTCTTCCCACAAATATTATTCACCTCAACCTATGGATCCCCCACACAAGTATCATATTACCACCCTAAAATCTTATTTCTCTTAACTCCAAAAGCACGTTCCATATTGCAACCCGAATCCCAATGCAACTCAGCACAATAAATACCATACACAAATAAAATTTCTACTCTCCTCTTCTTTTCCTTTACCAGACTCATAGATTAGCTACACCCTCTATGCAAGTAGGAACGACCACGACACACTAACCATTACCTATTTGTTTATGAGTAAAGAAAATAACCACCAACCAATACCACCAGGTTTTTCATTCTATTTCCTCAAATTCGATTTTCCTACACGATATTCAAACGTAACATCAAGAATTTAGTTCTCCCACCCATGCGTTCAGCAATGCATGCCTTCATCACCACCATGCTCACAAGTGCAGACGTATCTTTTCTTTAGGTACAAAACCACGTTTATAATGTACTGGCAATAGGTAGCTCCATACCCCTACTACCACAATACTCCATCATTAACAACCACAAAACACTATTTATCTATTTGATTAAATCATTACTTCACGTTCTAATTTTTCCAACATCATCTCCCTATGTCCTATCAGTAGCTGTAAAAAATAAATGGGCAACCCTAATATCTATCATACACAACAAGGAGAGAAAGAACAATGGAGATCCATATGCAGGGCCGGCCCTGGCCCAGGGCGACCGCCCAGGGCCCCATGGGCCAGAAAGACAAAAAAAAAAAAAAAATTTTAAATATATAAATAATTTTGTACCGAAAATAGAACTAGTATTTACCATGGACCATTCTTATTACAAAGTAATTGTTGTGTAGTGGTTATTACATTAGACTTTCACACAAGAGGTTCCTAGTTCAAATCTTGGTGGAGGCATATTTTTTATTTTACTTTTGTTTCATTTTTTTTACATTATGTATGGGACCTCATTTTGAAAGTTCGCCCCGGGCCCCCGTGAGCTCAGGGCCGGCCCTGTCCATATGATCTATTATGTAAGAGTAGTATAAAAAAAGAACGAGTAGGAGAGTGGAAGAAGGTTATACCGGAGTTGGACGTCAGGATTGATTCGTAACAACGTACGGCTTGTTGAGTCGAGCTGTTGTTCCTCGGAGGTCCTAAAGAGTGGTTGCAACCTCCGATATGGTACTCCGACGACGAGCTGGATGCCAACCGAAGCTAGGTTTCTTGATGGCTTTTAAAAGAGGATGGCGGCTAAGGTTTGGGAAAGTGTTGATGAATATGAGCTATATATATAGAAGGAAAGGATTAGGGTTTGCTAGGTGTCGTGATGGAGATAAACGGCTGGATGGAGGAGAGGAGGTTGTTGTCGCGACTTAGGGAGGCTCCAGGCCTTACGAGGCGTGCTCCTATACAAGACTGGAGCGGCTGCAATGCCTCAGTAGCGCGCACTGGGAATCCCAACGGAAAGAAACACAACAACATAGAAATTAGGTTATCGCGTGGGCTATTGGGTTTTGGGTTGGGTGTTGAGCTGAGTATTAGCCTGGCCCGAATCCAAGGACTTAATGTACAAGGGTTTCCCGATTTGGTAGGCCAAGGAACACTTGAGTCAACCGAGAATGGGCTGGGTTTGATAATGAAGGAAGGGAATCGGTAAGAATTAGATGTTGAAAGATTTGATTTGAGGAGAAAATAATAATAATAATAATAATAATAATAATGAGATTACTTAATAATAGATTAGGCTTAATTAACTAAGAACTCTTGCTTATAGAAGATTTTAATTATTATACTATAGGTTCAATAGTCGACAATGCTACTAGAATAAAAAGATAATAATAAAAGAATTTTTGGGGGGGGGGGGGGGGGGGGGGGGGGGAGTTACAGACATTAGTAGTATTCTAGTTCCTTGTGCTTATTATTTATTTCTTATTCCAGTATATTACCCTCTAGTTATACATCATATTTATCTATTGTTCATCTATATTTCTGTTTCTTATATTCTTGTATTCTTTTATATTGCTCGTCATATATTTTCTACCATGTATGTGAAACTGCTTTAAGAGTTTTGTACTTCACTCCAATCCTGACTGGATATATTTTTTCAGAGGATTTAGAGGACTATTGTCCCACTTTCTACGGACCTGGCATTGACGATGTCTGCTATCAGGAGCCTCAAGAGGAGCCAGCTCCCTTCGAGGAGACACCGTAGTGACCTAGTATGGCTAACTAGTTTATTTTACTGGATTTGTCTTTAGTTGACTTTTGGGTTGTTATGATGTATATTTCTAATACTCTTATGGGTTGATATAGTAGACTCTCAGACTTGTGTTATGATTATGATATTGTATCTTGCTCTCTTTTGTTATATCTATTGCTTATCTTCATCGTGTCATATATTCTTTCCTTAGTCATTGGGATTGAGTATTGTTATATTTTGATTTGGTCCTCCTTATGGAGAGGTTATTATTGACAGGTTATATATAATTGTGTGATAGATAGTACGTTGACCTAGACAGCGTTCTACTGTCGATTCTGCAATATAGGCTGGACGTACTCACATACCCGTGCCCTGATCATCCGGGTGCAGGTCGTGACACCGAAGGACGAAAGATCCAAACTTGAGCCGAAGATGAGGAGATACGTATTTGTCGGCTACGATCGAGATGAGTTTGGCTATAGACTCTATGACATAGTGAGAAGAAAGCTCTACAGAAGCAGGAACATGGTATTCGTCAAGGATCAGACCATGACCAACACTCAGGATTTCAAGATGCCTTCTGAGGCTGATGAATTTCCTGAGTTAGAGTTATTTTGCTTCGAGCAGTTTCGAGAGGACATTGTAATCACCCTGATTTTTTTCAAAATTTTAAAACTATTTTTACACAATTTTCTGTAATTTTCTGAAATTAAAACTAAGGTATTTTGTGATTAAATGATTTTTAAAGGATATTAATTAAGATTAAAATATTATGAAAATAATATTTTCGGGTGTGAAATAAAAAACTAGACATAGGATAATTTTCCGGGAATTTATTGGACCCCAGAAGCATTTTTAAAGCCCTAGAAACTAATGTACATTTAAACCGAATTAAACCCTAAATTGAACCCGGTTTATTTTAAATAAACCAAACCAAACCGCTCCCAAACCAAACCGAACCAATTACCCAGCCCTTAACGGGTCGGGTCGGATCCGAAGTGAACCGACCCGGACCCGAAACCCTAACCGAAACCCTAATCCTAAACCTAACCGGAAACACTATTCCGGCCCCCTTTAAATTGCCTCGAACTCCTCGCTCCACCGGAAACCCTATCTCTCTCCTCTCTCCGCCGCCCGCAGCTCCGCCCCGGTCACCCCCGGCTACCCTAGCCTGAACCCTAACTCTCGTCTCCCTCAGCACCCCCATCTCGCCATCTCCCTCTCCGCCGCTGCACCGAGCACCTCATCGACCTCCCCTCTTCGTCTTCCTCCCCCTACCTGCTGCTCACCACCACCCAACTCAGCAGCCACCCCCGTTCTCCTTCTCCTCCTCCCTTCTCAGCCCCTCCCTGACCGGAGCCCGACCCCGGAGCAACCGTGCTGGACCGGAGCCCGCACCCCCAGCCCCGACCTCGTCGACCCCCGTGGCACGTCAACCTCGCCGCCTCAGCCCCAGCTTAGCCCTAGCTCCGACACAACGGACACGGACATAGCAGAATCCGAACACAGTTGTTCGTGTCGCCTCCCGGACACGAAAAAATCTCGTTCCATGGAGCCCTGTTCAGGTAACCCGTTCTCTCTCCTCGTTGACCCTTTTTCGGTCCCGTCAGTTGTGACGCATAGGCGGTGTGACCCCCTCGATGCCCGTGCAACCCGCTCGGTGCGTCGCGTCCTGGGGCGATCGCGAACCGTAATCCAAAAATAGAAAAACCAACGCCCTATTTCACCCCGGAACTGAGTGCGTCCTGCCAAATGGGACGACTTGGTCTCATGCGGTCTTCACCAAAATGTGCGCGCCGTTGATACGGACGTGCAGGATTTCACAGAAGTTGATTTGGGTGTGCGTGCACACCGGAATCAACGTGTATCCGCCGACAACGCCCCGTATCCGTCTGTTCTGGAACACGTTATAACTTTGTGTATACACGTCGGATCGAAACAAAACTTCTGCCATCGGACTCGTAGCAATACGCTGGTCCTATGACCCAAGTTTGGTTCGATTCTGAGAACGTTGACAAAATTGCGTATCGTGGGCCCCGCGACTCTACTTGACGTGCGATTTTGTGATCAGCTCACCGGAATCCAGTTATAGAAGTTCCATTGGGTTTGTATCATCGTTCTGGACTTGTTGACACTAAGTTGGATGAATTTGGAGAACTTTGACCCTGACACATTTTTCGGAGCAAAGCGGCCCACATGTGGACCCCGCTTTGACCAGAAACGATAATTTTTGCCCTTGTGTCCAAATTGGACTTAAGGACAGGCGTTTCTAGCTATTTAATATTTTTTGAGATTGTTGGTGATGTTTATTACAGCTTTTGGAGGAGTACCTGCAGGATCCACTGACACAGGGATAATTGTTGGTATTCGAACCCCAGGCAAGTGTACCTTGCCAAATCTTGTAGTTCTTGTTACTTATTTCCTTGACTTATTTACATTTTGTACATGCTTGACCTAGGACCGTGTGACTTTACTTAGCGTCCGATTAATAGTCGGGTGCCAACACCGTACGCGGAGTTGTGTAATGCCACCTAGAGATGGATATCGTGACCCTTTATATTCTCGTACTTGCCCTATCAAGTACATTATACCCAGGACACTTGACACTACTTATGAGACAAAATCTTCCTGAGATATTCATGGTGATTCTGTATAGGATACAGAATTTTGATATATACATTATACATGCTTAGATTTTATTATGACTGGTTGCATTAGATATGATCTTGCGTGTCATGGACATGAGACGTGTGATTACATTGGGTGGGGAGAGATTTACCATACAAAAGGCTGAATATATATATATATAATATTTTAATGGAAGTGCCTTAGACTCTGGCAACAGATCTTTGGTACCGTACTGGCCCTTCGAGAAATACTGCTATGGGTTTCTCCGACACTGATCCTGTAGTAGTCTCAGCCCGAGTATGACTAAAACTCTCACTTGCATATCACTTAGCTGGTTATATAGTTTACCCTATTGTTTCCTTTATTTCTACACTGCACTTATTTGGCTTGAGTTATTTTGTACCTTGCTATGTCCCCTGAGGACCTGGATCCGGATTATGTCCCCAGGATTAGCAGACGAGATCTACCCCGAGGTATACGGGATAGGAGCATTAGCAGGAGCAGGAGCAGGAGCAGACACTGGAGTAGTACCAGATCCAGTAGACGAGTGATCCCTGAGGGTATCTTCTGAGTATATACTGTTCCATACTCAGTATTTGCTGTGGTTATCTTTATTCTTGTATCTTGACAGATATAGCAGACTCATTATCGGGTTATTGCCCGAGTTTATGTTATATTGAGATTGATCTTGCGTTATGATTCTGATATTGTTGTATTCATTTCTGTGGATAAGATTAGTATATTTAGACTCTTATTGTTGTATTACAGCTTAAGTACGCCCCGATGGATCCATTAAATTGGGTTTGCCCATCGGTGTGTGCTGCTGGCCATTGCCACGTGCCTAGTCCCTCGATATTTTGGGACTGGGGCGTGACAGACATCACAAAGAATCCAGTTATGGGGGAGCCAGTACATGGAGTTGCTCCCAAACTTAATTATTATCCTGCTGATGGTGGTTAGGGTGACCCTCAGGAGGATGAGCATGCCGAGGAGGCAGTTCTTGAAGGGGGGAGGCTGTTGATATACAACCAGCACCAGTGGTTCCATTAAGGAGGAGCGATAGAGAGCTCGACTATCTACAAGATACTCACCTGGTGAGTATGTGCTGCTGACTAAAAGGGGAGAGCCCAAAGTTTTGCGAATGCTATAAAAGACGAACACATGCATGATTGGATGGAGGCTATGCATGAGGAGATTAGTTTCTTACAGGCCAACTCTACTTATGATCTGGTGTGATTGCCAAAGGGCAAGAAGGCTTTAAAAAATTGATAGATATTTAGAGTGAAGCAGACAGATGATGCTACTCGCCCTCGATACAAAGCGAGGCTGGTAGTTAAAGGATACGGTCAGCGGAAGGGTATATATTATAATGAGATCTTTTTTCAGTCATCAAGCAGTCGTCTATTCGGATGGTGCTAGCATTGGCAGCCAATTTTGACTTGGTGGTCGAGCAGATGGACGTGAAGACGACATTCCCACGATGATCTTGAGGAGGAGTTGTACATGGAGCAGCCAGAGGAATTCTTTGAGAAGGAAAAGTCACACTTAGCCTGCCGGTTGAGAAATGGCTTGTATGGTCTGAAGCAGGCTCCGATGCAGTAGTACAGAAAGTTTGAGTTATTTATAGGAGAGCATGGTTATGCACGGACGTCGTCGGATTTTTGTGTATTTGTGAGATACTTTGCCGAGGATGATTTTATCATTTTATTGCTCTATGTTGATGATAAGCTACTGGTGGGTCAAAACGCCACTATGATAGCGGAGTTGAAGTGCCAACTAGGCGCGACCTTCTCTATGAAGGATTTGGGCACATCAAAGACTATTCTTGGGATAGAGATCAGCCGAGAGAGAGATTCCAAGCTGCTACACTTGTCCCAAAATAAGTACATTCACCGGGTACTTCAGCATTTCAGGATGGACGAGTCAAAGAACGTGAGTAACCCCCTGGCGGCTTACTTTAAGTTCACTGAGGAGCAGTGCCCATCTACCGAGGACAAGAAGAAAGATATGGAGTGGGTTCCATATGCCTCCGCTGTGGGGAGTCTCATGTATGATATGGTGTGTACGAGACCAGACATCGCTCACGCAATTGGCATAGTTAGTAGATGTACTTTCAATCTTGGAAGGGTATATTGGAGTGCGATCAAGTGGATTCATGATTCCTTCAGGGCACTGTCGATTGGAGACTTTTATTTGGTGGTGACGAGCTGAAGCTGGTTAGATATACCGATGTTGATATAGCTGAAGATGTAGACACGAGACGATCGACTTTGGGCTATGTTATGATTTTTGCTAGTGGAGCGGTATCGTGGCAGTCGCTGTTGCAGAAGTGTGTTGCCTTATCGACGATAAAGACAGAGTATATTGCAGCGATGGAGGCTTGCAAGGAGTTGCTGTGGATGAAGAAGCTGCTACAAAAAATTGGACAAGCAAGAGCAGTACCCTTTGCTTTGCGCTAGCCAGAGTGTAATTCACCTTGTGAAGAACCAGATATTTCATAGCCGATCCAAGCACATTGATATCCTGTATCATTGGATCCGGGATGAAGTTGAAAAGAAGCAAGCAACGCTTGAGAAGGTTCATATGGATGACAACGGAGCAAACATGTTCAAAAAAATTCTTCCAAGAATAAAGTTTGAGTACTGTAGGCGGATCGTCGGGATGACGACCCCCTCTACATAGTTGTGAAGGAAAAGATTTGTTGGAGTGAGTGTGGTTCCCAACCTATGTAAAAATACTCCAGAGTTGGATTGAGTATTCCTACATATAATAGGAATACCTCAATATATTTGTATTGGATATTCCTACATATAATAGGAATATGTCAATGGATTTGGATTTGGATTTGGATTTGGATTGAGTATTCCTATATATAATATGAATAATAGTTATGGATTTGAGGCTATATATATTAGGTGTCTCCTAGCCCTAAAATATATCTGATATATCAAAAATATTGCAAAAGGAGGCAAGAGTGCTTTTACAATATTGTAAGGAGAGAGGAAGAGATTGAAGGCTATTTCGAAGAGAAGATCAATTTCGGGTAATTCTTTTCTCGTCATCTCCATTATTCATTTGTCTGTGATCTATTTTATATTCCAAAGATTTGTGGTGATCCGTTTGGATCGGTAAAAAGTTTGTAAGGATTCGGTGTATTTCTTATTCCATTAGTGGAGGTTTTTCAAGATTGGACTCTGATCGTCCAGTAATTTTTTTATTTGGATTTTTCACGTAAAAATTTCTGTGTCTGCGATTTGTGTTTGGCATTTTTTGTTTGTGTGCTTTTGCTCGGTTCTCTTGCAGGAATTCTTGGTTTGGGGAACTATTTTCACGCTTTTATTCCCAATAGTATGCTTCCTATATATTTGAATTTCATCCCAAAATTTGGCTCAATATTCTCGATATCATCAGCTTCCTCTTTATTCTCAATTTCCTTAGCTTCATCTGTTTCATAATTGAAGCAATCAACCACCATATGTGATAAAGAAAACATTACACAAAAATCTTTTAAAAAGAATCAATTTAAACACAATAATCTTAATCATCATTCAAACATTCCAACCTTGAAAAAATATTCCGACGAGTACGTTGACAAATCCAATAGACAACAAAATAAAATAAAGAGGAAAAAAATGATCCAATAAGATTCCAATAAGGATCCAAAAATGCTAACATGTTCATGATGGAGCAGTTATGTCTATCTGAGCTCATAAACGCTCTAGACAACCCAGGCTCGCCGTAGAGAGAGAATATCCATCCCCCAACACTCTTTAAACCTCCTCATATTCAAATTAAAATTGGAAGTTTACCAACCTCGATTGGAAACATGTCGGAATTTGTGTATTTGTCCCTGGGACAAAATTAATTCACTGGAGCAAAGAAAGAGAAAAGTTGGCCAAGGCAAAGAAAAAAACTATCGATGAAGCAGTTGTGTATATCAATAGCATCTTTTTTAAGACAATTTGATGTGCCTATAGAAATTAATTTATTTAGGTAAAAAAGAACTAACCAAGACAAAGAAAAAAAATAAACTGGAGAGATTAAAACTACTAGTAACGTCCGCGTTCATTACGCGTGCATAAAAAAATTGTTAAAAAAAATTTAAATATAAAATTAGGGCTATTTGATATTATCTCCCTCTTAGATTAGGCATATTTATATTACCCGCCGGTTAGATTAAAAGTTGAGAATACCCTCCTGAAAGTCTCGTTAAAAACTCTTTAATGACACTTTCAAAATTTATTAACGACACTTTCAGGTTTTTTACGACACTTTCAGGAGGGTATTCTCAACTATTAATCTAACAAAGGGGTAATATCAATATACCTAATCTACGATGGGGTAATATCAAATAGCCCATAAAATTATTATAAATACTATCGTTCTTAGAGTCAAACTTAAGCAACCAAGAAAAATATCTACGACCTTAACCACTTGATCTAGAATTGTCTAGTTGTAAATAAATAATATTAGGCAGTTAAATATTTAGTTATTTGTTTAAAAAATAGTTACTGTAGTATTTACATACGGCTTAGACGGTTCAATTTTGAGTCATTTCAAAGTCTCATTATAAAAGTAGAGATAGACAATTTGAAAGTTTTCAAAGAATTAATTGTTAATAGGTGATCAAAAAATTGTCAATTATATTGGAACTAATTTATTTAGACATACTTTACTTGTTCTAAATATTTTTATATATGATATAATTTATTGTGGGGTAGAAAAAAAAATTGCCGTAGAATATAGAAGGTTGTGTATTTGACATAAATTTTGCCTTGTAATATGTCATATCATGTGACATCATATCACTCAAAAATCTTGAGTGACAATTAACATTAAAAATATATATATATTAGATGAACCCTCACCAATTTAACAAAAAAAAAAAAAAATGTAAAAACAGGGCAGCCAGCTATAACGGTCCAAAGCCGCCGGTAGTCAACCAGGCATTTTGTCAAAAAAATATGCTGGCCAAGACAAAGGAAAAAACTGTCGATGAAGCAGTTGTGTATATCAATAGCATCTCCTTTAAGACAATTTGATGTGCGTATAAAAATTAATTTCTTTAGGTAAAAAAGAACTAACCAAGACAAAGAAAAAAAAACCTTAGAGAATAAAACTACTTAGTAACGTCCACGTGCATTTCAAGTGCATAAAAAATTTATTAAAAAATTTAAATATAAAATTATTATAAATACTATCGTTCTTAGAAATCAAACTCAAACAACCAAGAAAAATATGTACCACATTAACCACTTGAGATAGAATTGTTTAGTTGTAAATAAATAATATTAGGTAGTTAAATATTTAATTATTTGTTTAAAAATAGTTAGTGTAGTATTTACATACGGTTTAAACGGCTCAATTTTGAGCCGTTTCAAAGTCTCATTATAAGAGGACAGTTCGAAAGTTTAAAAGAATTAATTGTTAATAGTAATGAAAAATTGTCAATTATATTGGAACTAATTTATTTAGGCATATTTTACTTGTTCTAAATATTTTTATATATGATATAATTTATTGTGGGGTAGAAAAAAAAATTGCCGTAGAATATAGAAGGTTGTGTATTTGACATAAATTTTGCCATGTAATATGTCATATCATGTGACATCATATCACTCAAAAATCTTGAGTGACAATTAACATTAAAAAAAAATATATATATATATATATTAGATGAACCCTCACCAATTTAACAAAAAAGAAAAAATGTAAAAAGAGGGCAGCCAGCTATAACGGTCCAAAGCCGCCGGTAGTCAACCAGACACTATGTCAAAATAAATCTGCTGTTTACCAAATGAGGAAACACGGTCAAACACAACTCCATCTACTCCCAACGTATAAATAGAACTCCTCCATGCAACAAATAATTCATAAAATAGAATCAATTTCACACCGTGCAAAATGGCTGCTATTGTCACTACTCTAGCCACCATCATCCTCTTCTTCCTCGCGTTCTCCTCTGCTACTGCTGCTACTGCATGCAACGAGCAAGACCACGCGGCCCTTCTCGCCTTTGCGAGCTCCTTCCCTGACAACAACCTAGCCGATTATTGGACCAACGCTTCCGACTGCTGCTCCTGGGACTACGTCGGGTGCGATGCGGTCACCGGCCGCGTCACCTCCCTCGACTTCTCCGGAGACAGTGACGACCCTCCCGCCATCAATTTCAACGGCTCCATCCCGGCCGCCATCAGCGACCTCTCCGCTCTTGAAAGCATCAACTTCGACCACATGTCGGGCCTAGTCGGACCCCTCCCTCCGCAGCTGACCAAGCTCAAGAATCTCCAATACTTGGCCGTCACCGACGCCCAAATCTCCGGCTCCGTCCCTGCCTTCCTCTCCCTATTGCCTTCCCTCAAACAGATCAACCTAGCCAACAACAAGCTTGTGGGCACCATCCCTTCCTCTCTCGGCAACATGGCCACCCTCACCGGTATCTCGTTGTCCGGGAACCAGCTCACCGGGTCCATCCCGGCGTCGCTCTTCAGTAGGCTCCCCGCGGGCTCGCTCGCCTATCTCGACCTCTCGAGCAACAAACTGACGGGCACCATCCCTAAATCCTTTGCGGACGTTCCGTTCAACAACATCAACGTGTACAGCAACCGGCTCACCGGCGACGCCTCGTTCCTCTTCGGCACGTCCAAGCCGGCACAGCAGATCATCTTCTCCTACAACAACATAGCGTTTGATCTTACTAATGTGGAGTACCCCGAGAAGAACCTGGAGTACGTGGACATAAGCCACAATAAGAACATCTACGGGAGTATATCGAACCAGATTACGAATGTCCCTAATCTCAATACTTTCGACGTGAGCTACAACAACCTATGCGGGAAGATACCGACCGGCGGAAATCTTGATAAGTTTCCGGGGCATTTCTATGAACATAACAAGTGCCTCTGTGGAGCACCGCTGCCGGCTTGCAAGTGAGATCAGACAGGATCATGAAGGCTTTCCTTTGCGCATTATATATGTTTGTTTCAAGTATTGAATAAGGTGTCATAAATAAATAAAGAATAAACTTGTGGGCAAATAAAATGCTCAAGAAATTAAAAGTTTTCCTCCCAAAATTTCTTCCTAATTAATTATGTAGTTGTCATTGCCAAATAAACCATGATATAGATAGGATCAATGTATTTTCATTTGCCTTTGCCGCTTAGTCCATACTTCTGCACCATTAATCATTTGCCTCTCTCTCGTTTATGATAGTATATGCAGGAATATTATTTTTGTAGTGGGACCCTGGAAGATATGAAACCATCATATTTGTGTTATCTATCATAAGATCACGCTTCATATTTTTGGTTCACAGGAAGTGGCGGAGCCAAGAATTTGGGGGACTTGAATACACAACAAAAATATAAACTTGATATTATAATGATTATATTTTAGCCAAGTATAATTGTAATTGTCCTCCATGCTTTTCATATTTTGGAAGGGTAGTACAATAGTATCATTTTTTTATATACTATCAAATACATCTCTCTCGATGTATATAACCATCATATTGTTCATGGATTGATCTTTCGATTACGCAATGAAGTCTTTATAAGATAACCTAGGTATCACACTCGATTCCAAGTTTTTCCTACGGTATCATAATAATAAACTTAGGAAATCAAATCATGGCTGAATACTAAAGTTAAAAAATTCTTTATATAATGATTGTAACTGCCGCCTGATAATGCCCATACCCAGAGTCCATGAACATATCTATAGATGGTGTACTAACATGATGAATCATACAACATAAAATTAAAATAATTTAATTTGCATTCAAACCATAGAAAGAAAAAGAAAAAAGACAAGCAAGATACTGGCTATGAAATCAAGCATCCATTATAGATTTGCTTGATTTATGTGCTTTAAAATTGTTTTCGGTTTGGGCTTGCCTCTTGACCAAATAGCCTTTCTGTTAGGAGAAACTGTGGACGTTACATAACGCAGTGTGATTTGAAAATAAGTTGATCCAAGAGGAATGAGACTGGACCTGATCACATAACTTAAAACAAAAGAAAAATGTTAAATGAAAGTCCAATCCTAATTATCTATAATTCATGCTTCTAATTTTTTTACCCAATGCTGGGCTTAACTTTCTATAAAACTATATTTTATATCATAATAAAACTTGAGCATTTAAGTGGATGTGGATACAATCCAACAGATAACATTTTTGTTATATATTTTTAGATTAAGTGTTTAAATATCTTTTTTATTAAGTGCCTTTGTATAGTAATAATTTGTTTATGGTTTATGTTTTAGGCTATAGTATATTTACCTTTTTTAAGATAGAGGGTTACATGTAACTGTTTGTGTTGTGAGGATAGGAAGATATTATAATCCATATCTATAAATATTTAATTTTTATTGTAACGTGCCAAAATTTTGATGTGGTGATTGTGCGATAATGATGAGGAAATCGCTAACCTATTTTTGGATTTAGGAAATCTATATAGAATGCAACCCAAGTTGTTTCGCTCATCGAGAATGATTTTCATCCCCAAGCAAAAATGGTCTATCTCGCTATCTCTTTCTTGTCAATTAGTATATATATCGTGTCATTCCTGTAAAAGCAGAAGGGAATCCTTCGAAAGGCAAACCAACGAGGAATTCTGTAAAAATGCTAAGTAACGCACAACATTGGAGTCATCAACAACGACATCCTAAGACCTCTTAGACTTAAAATCCTATGACATAACTAAAAAAATGCTTAGTGACGCACAACTATGGAGTCGTCAACAATGACGGGGTATCGATATCCTTGCAAGGTTTCTTAGACTCAAAAACCTATGACGTTTTAGCGACTACAGAAAACGTCGTTGGTTCATTGCTAGTCGTTGCTCAAACATTGCTGGTTGTGTTGGGATAGAGTACAAATTTTAGTGGCGAACGAGAAATATCTCAATAGGTTCATTAGCGAGGAATAGTGAAGCTGCAAGTACATCAAAAAGCACGATAGTGTCATATTAGCATTAGATTTTGAACTTTATCTTGCTATTCGTAGCCAAAGTTGCCGCTAAACATCGTTCATCTAAAGTATACCATGTAAGGTTTTGAACTTAATGTATGTCGCTATGGCGTAACTATGCGTCGTGAGGACATCGATAATATGAAAATCAACCCCCTTCCCTTAAATATATGATCATTCTCGAAAAGTAAACCTAAATCAATCTCTCTCTCTCTCTCAATCTCTCTCTCTGAACCCTATTTTCCTCAGTCAAGCTTCGAATATCCCCGCTCCCCTCCCTTGACCTGTCTCTCTCCCTATGTCACCCTCCTTCACCAGCATTACAACCAATATTTTAACACCACCAACACCACCCCCCTCAGCCACTGCCTGGACCCCCTCAGCCACCATGGTTCGACGGAGTCTGACTTATTTAGATATTATGAATTTTAATATTTGAATTTGGGCCCTTTTTGAATAATTTACAGGTACATGCTCAAACATATAGGGTTTTGGATATAAAATTAGCTTCAAAGAAACTAACATTAACAACAATAAAGCTTTTGTCCCAAATTTTTTGGATCGGATGTATGAATCATTTTCTTCCATTCAGCTCTGTTAAAGTCCATGTTGTCTAAGAAAAATTTTTATCCTTCTTTAAAACCTAAAACTCATGTTTATTTAGGTCGACATCTAGTCATAACAACTCCTTTAACTATTATTTTATAGATTTTTCTTATTAAAATATTTAATGATTTATGTTTTACATGTCCAAAGCCACCCAAGATGATTTTTCCCCATCTTGTTATCTTTAGGGGCCATTTTTAACTTTCTTCAAATATACATTCTTTTCTTATCTTATCTTATATTATATTTAAATATATTGTCACTTATCCATCTTAGCATTTATATTTTTGCTAGCTATACTAAATTCTTGGAATATTTTTTTAGAGTTATTTGTAATTACCCCACATTTCCTAATGCATATTCTATTACCCCCCCCCCCTTCCCCCCCCCCCCTCCCCAAGTGGAATTGGATTGAATATATGAACTATTTTCTTCCATTCAACTATGTTAAAGTCCATGTTGTCTAAGAAAAAAAAAGTATCCTTCTTTAAAACCTAAAACTCATGTTTATTTAGGTCGACATCTATTCATAACAACTCCTTTAACTATTATTTTATAGATTTTTCGTATTATAATATTTATTGATTTTTGTTTTACATGTCCAAAGCCACCTAAGATCATTTTTTCTCCATCTTGTTATCTTTTGGGGCCATTTTTAACTTTCTTCAAATATACATTCATCTCTTATCTTATCTTATCTTATATTTAAATATATTGTCACTTATCCATCTTAGCATTTATAATTTTCCTAGCTATACTAAATTCTTGGAATATTTTTTAGATTTATTTGTATTTACCCCATATTTCCTAATGCATATTCTATTAACCCCCCCCCCCCCCCCCCCAAGTGGAACCCCCCCCCCCATTCCTTCATAATCCCTTGTTTGTAATTAGTTTTACCCCCCAAAATAATTGTCTAAAATTTGAGAAATGGGAGGTACCACTAATTAATTTTAGAGAAAATTTGAGTTGTACCCCACTTTATTTACTATAATTCAAGGTGCACCCCACCATTTTACCATAATGTACACCCCCCCCACACACTTCCATAAAAAAACTAACGGTCAACTCCGTTGGCCGTTAATTTTTGACCAAAATATCCCTTACTTTTTTCCAGACTGAGGAGGGGGGATGTTAATAATGGTGATTTTCTAGGGGTATTTTAGTAAAAAAAATAATGGTCTGTTAACGGTGACCGTTAGTTTTTGACGAAAGTGGAGGATGTTGTACATTATGGTAAAACAGCGGTGTGCACCTTGAATTATGGTAAACAAAGTGGGGTGCAACTCAAAATTTCTCATAATTTTAAAATGGGGGTGGGGGATAAATACAAATAACTCTAAAACATGAAATGCAATAGCCATCTTATACCATTTTTATTTCAAGTACAAAGTTATTTTATGATCAAAAATTTGTAAATAGGTAAAGTTTTTTGAAAAATAAAACTGCACATACAAGAACTCTTTTAACTCCAAAAAGTTACTTAGTTATTCCAAGTTCACCTTTTTGTAATCAATATATCTAGAAGACCTTCCATCTGCAATGTACCTAATTAATTATTTCAAAAAAGGACTTTCTGGATAATTAATATATCTAGAAGACATTCCATCTACAATGTACCTAATTAGTTAGCTTTTTGGATAATCATGCTACTTTGTTTATGTCATTGAAATGCTATTTTCACCCTTTTTTGAATTTTTTTGAAAAAGGTAATTAATTAGGTAATGAAAAAAAGGTAATTGATTATTCCATCTGCAATGTACCTAATTAATTATTTTGTATTTCAAAAAAATTCAAAAAAGGCTGAAAATAATATTTCAAAAAGGTAATTAATTAGGTACATTTCAATGACATAAACAAAGTAGCATGATTATCCAAAAAGGCAATTAATTAGGTATATTGCATATGTATGCGCGTATCTTTGTATTTTATATGTGTCGCAGAAAGCCATAAATTTTTATTTAGATCAGCAATGAAAAGTTTTCTACCATTGAACAACATAAATATCTACCTACCCGAAAGTTTTCTCACCAATTCTAAAATCCCTCCACCAAAAACGAAAGTCCCTCCCAAAAGTCTAAAATTTCTTCTCCCAAATTCAACCGACCCCCTCCTCCCTCTCCTCTCCATCAACCTAATTTTGATTTTGAGTTACGAGTGTTGTTCAACGACTACTTTAGTCTCCAAAATTCACCCATCCTTAAACAGGTCTCATATTATTCTTCTCTTCCTCTCCCCTCCAATCCGAAATTGATAACCCTAACTTTACGATTCTTCCTCTCACCCCCTCCCCACCACATCCTCCTCCTTAACCCTAACCCTAGGATTCTTTATCCTCTTTTTCCTTTTTCTCACCACCATCCCCTCTTCTACCTTTTTGAGCCCACTTCAGGATTTATTAACCTCGTCGATGCCGTCATCCGTCGCTCGCCTCCTTCCCATCATGGTCCTTGTAGAAGCATAGAAAGTACACATATAAAATACAAGTATGGCCGAAGTCTGCCATGTACAAAGATACATGGGTACAAAATGGTGAAATACAGTAAAGTTGGCCCATTTTGCATGGGTCAAAAGAGTACATGTGTCTCTTTTTCTCTCTTAAATCGGTAGAGGGCGGTTGAGAGTACGAGATAAAGCATGCATATTTAATACAATATCTCTAGGAGAAACGTGGAGGAGATCACGCCCAATTAATGCTATGAACTTGAAAAGATAGTTGCATCATGACAAAAGTCTAGTCAACATGGCCAAAGTCTGCCACATACAAAGATACGCACGTACAAAATGGTGAAACACAATGGAGTTGGCCCATTTTAAATGCGTCAAAAGAGTGCACATGTCTCTTTTCCTCTCTTAAATTGACAGCTGGCGGTTGAAAGTACAAGATAAAGCATGCACACTTAATGCAGTATCTCTGGGGGAAACATGGAGAAGATCACGTCGAAATAATATTGTGATCTTGAAAAGACAGTTGCATAATGATAAAAGTTTAGTCAGCATAGCCGAGGGCTGCTACGTATAAAGATACGCGTGTACAAAATAGAGAAACCCAATGTAGTTGGCCCATTTTGCACGTCAGAAGAGTGCACGCGTATTTGTTATCTCTTAAATCGATAGCGAGCGGTTAAGAGTATGAGACAAAATATGCATATTTAATGCAGTATCACTTGGAAAATCGTGGAGGAGATCACACATAATTAATGTTGTGATAATTAAATGATAAGTTGTCATCATGACTAAAGTCCAGTCAGCATGGCCAAAGTTTGCAACATACACGCCTGCAAAATAACAAAGAGAAAATTTGAGTTTTACTCCCAATTTATTTACCATAATTCAAGGTGCACTCTATCCGATTATCATAATGTACAAAATTCTTCCACTTTTGACGAAAACTATGAGACTTATCTTACAGTATTCATATTTTATATGAATACGTATTTTGTGCTAGTTATTGTATTTTATTGGATCTCGAGGAAGCCCAGAAATTCTTAAAATTGAAACATTACTACCTGATCGGTATACCTATGGTATACTATAGTACACCGATGGTATACTGCCCGACAGATTTTTGTTCCACTTTTCGAGATATTTTTGAGATATTTCTCTATAAATAGTACTTGAGATATTTTATTTCTTTCTTTTTTCTTTCTCTCTCCTCTCTTCTTAATTTCTCTCTCGAGCTTGGAAGCGTGGTCTCGAGACTTGGAGTGTAGTTTCTAAACCCATTTCTGGTACTGGACTTGAAGGTTTAGGCTGGAAGCTCGCTTTAGGCAAGTACACATTACCGATTTTGTGAACTTCTTTTACTTTTTGTCAATTTACTTTGCTGGAGCTTTGGTTATTTTTTTTTTTTATCTTAGACTTACTTTAATATTATTGTTTATATCGTATTTCTAGCTTAGTGACCTTCTCAGTTTTGATTTCTGGTAGAATCTTATTTTGTCCCTTTTTGGTAACCGAGGTAATAGAAACGGTACCGGAGTTATGACCATGAGATTTAGTCCATATTGTGATATGAGACTTACCCTAGACTTCACTTTTGTTAGACTTGGTTTTGATAATTTTTGGAGTTTAATTTGGGTCCCAAAATTAGACTTGACTTAACTATGTTTATTCTAGAAAATCGACATACCGACGATATATCGATGATCTTGACCGACTTGGATTTCTAGATATTTTTTATGAACCCTATCGGCATATCGAAGGTATACTACAGTATATCGACGGTATACCGATCCTTGCCGACATTGTTAACCGACTTCAGGATATTTATTTTGGCCGACATATCGACGATATACTACAGTATACCGATGATATACTAATTTATGGAACTTTGTTTTCCAGTAACTTTCTTGTCTACTTGGAACAGCATACCGACGGTATACTACACTATACCGACGGTATACTGATTTGTTGGAATCCAGAATTTGCTGTATTTTTTTATCTTCGAACCTATGTACCGACAATGTACTAGACTGTACCGACGGTATACCGATCATGCTCTTTCTTTAGGAATTCTTGATTTTTCCTGATTTTATGTTGATACTTCTAGATTTTTCTTGGATACTCAATGACTTGACCTGATTTGGACATGAACTTACACGGCTTCAAATGACTTGACTTGACTTGACTTGCCTTTACTCGATTTCACCCGGCTTTGCCCGGCTACACGTGATGACATGATTGACCGGACTTGACTTGGCATGACTTTACATGGCTTGACTTGGTTTCACTTGGCTTCATTAGGATTGACATGGATTCACATGGTTGTCCATGGTTTCACTTGGCTTCACCTAGATTGACATGGCTTCACTTGGCTTTACCTGGCTTCACTTGGTTATACGTGGCTTGGTTGTTATCGTGGCTTACATGAGTCTGTTTGTGCAATGTATATTATACTTGTTTATATTACTATTAAAACTTATTTTTTTGTACCATATCTAGGATGAATTCTGCGAAATACCATACCCGGATTCATAGAAGAAACTGCTAGGGATTTATAACTAGAGATTCAATTAGTACATAGCTAGGGATTTTCCTAGATTGCATGCAGTCCCGGTTATTCATATAATTATTTTGAGGAGTATCCAGTGGTTTATATTATGGATTATCTTGTGAAGTATTCGATATTAGTTTGTGCATATGGATATCCTAGACAGACTGCTAGGGCATACGATCAGTAGGAACTCTAGCATCGCATTGCATTATAATTGTTAGTAATTAGTATTGTGATAACCCTAGTTAGTTAAAGTATCAAGTCATACTTATATGATTTGTTGTGATTTATGGATGATGGTTAGTCTAGGATTTACAGGATCATATTTTTATTTTCTGCACTTGTTTCCCTATTAATTATCAGTTCAGGAAATGTCTCATTGCTGGTTTGCATTATTTTTTTATTATCCTGAGATCATTTATATTTAGTCTTTAATTTCAGTATTTGTATTACTTTTGTCGTTAGTTAAGTTTCTAGATTGGCTTTCTTTGTGGTACTTTCTAGTTGGGGGTCTGACCCCACTGGTTTTGTATGAAAAAATCCAGTAGAAGTACCGAAGGATCTTCTGTACTAACCTGAGGATAGTGATCACTAGGAGCACCAGATCGCTTATGTTTTCCTACTTTCCCACTATGATGTACATTCTACTTTTATTGGTGTTTAGCCACCGAGCACGTGTTTAGCTCATATTTTGGTTTGATCAGTTAGCCTACGGGCATTAGCATGATTCACATATCCTAGGGTTGACTATGTATGACTCAGATTCTGGCTAGTTTATTCATTCTGTGTTTACTAGCATCATGATCATCTGTATATTATAGTTTTAGACACTTTACTATTACACTTCACTTGATCTTATATCTTATTATTATTCCTGTTGTTCTTGTGATTGAGACACTAGGGTTTGTTGGACCTAGGTTTGTTGGACCAGGCCACGTGGTAATAGCCAGCTGACAAATCTCCGTGGACATCCCAATTTAATGGATCCTAACGAAGAGTGCTACGCTGTCCTAAATTACTAGCAAGTCCAATATCAAGAATAACAGGTAATCTAATCTCATCCACAATATAACCAAGAAGTACTAAAATAAATACTGGAAATAAACATCAGTCTGAATATCATAGTACAAACCCAAAATGTCTGGTGGGAACAAACCCACTACTATGACAAAATAAAAGTACTGAATGACAGATAAAAAGAGTAATGAGTAGGGCATCGGCTGACTAGATAATGATGCTCCAATCCTAGGCAGAAGGCCTACCAAAAGATCACGGGAACTCTGACGGTAGCACCTCTAGCTCCTCTGCGGTTGCGTACCTAGTCTCTTGTCCTGGACCGTACACTGTAGGGTAATATGCCTAGTCCAAATCTGGAAAGGAACCAGGTCCTCAGAGGGACGTAACAAGATACAAAAAAGCATGCCATATATAAATACTGAATAAAATAAAGTAAAGGGTGTGCTAACCATCTAAGTGAATGCAATATGAGGACAACGTTGGTACGTATGGGTAGGCGTAGGTATAACGTCCATATCGCTCCAAAGAATGTGGAAACTGCATAGTATATCGTCAATATCGCTCAGAAGAACGTGGAAACTGAATAGTATATCGTCCATATCGCTCCGAAGAACTTGGAAACTGAATAAAGGAAGTTATTAGATCCGTAGCTCCTCCAGATACTATGGATTCCAATGTGTGTACCCCATACGCCTACTAGTGGTCCTCCCCGCCCAATATAGATATACAAGTCGAATACTCGACGTGCATACCACGTATCTATATGCCAAGTCTCTACTAATTATATAACCCTGATTACATACTAAACCGTGATGCATGTCACACGCACCGATAGCTAGTCGGGTATGCAAACCCGCATCCCAATATGAGTTTATCATCGTGAAGCGTGTAAGAGTGTCAGGTCTCGAAAGATATCAGAGTATCCTCCCAATGGGGGTGAGTCTGCTAGTGACTAGGTTAAGTACACTACTCATCGACGCATTCATCGACTGCACCCGAGTCAATCTCGGACGCGCACAGTTATATGAAATAAAATAACAAGATATCATACAATATACGCATAAGTTAAATTAAATTAAATAGTAAATATGGCAAGGTATCTTGCTTGGGTCCTCAAGCTGCGAATGCTAATAGCCTGCTCCTGAAGTATCTCCTAGCTGGTCCAGTGACCCTAAACATACAATATAATTTAGCAATTCTATCATCAGACACTAAAGTGATATACACAAAACTACGACGCTGCCCCTAGACACTGACTTAAGGGTTATAATTGGTCAATTAACATAGTCGCGTGTGCACGCAGTTACGACGTACGTGTGTCCTGTTCACGAGTGGCATGTACGCCAAGACAACGAAACGTCCTGATTTGCTATACAACTAAGACGTATAATACTACATTATAAGTCTTAACTAGCATGCTATAAGAATATGTGCACAAGGCTAGTTGTCCAAGTCCTAGGTCAACACAGTGTTCATAATTACCAGTCAATTGTTAAAGGAGAAAATCATTTATCATTAATTACTAGTCTACCATAACACACATACATATATATTTTTCCTATAGGTTTTACCCATGTCCGTTACACGACACAACGAAAAAATAAAGAAAAGAGGCAATACGATGTTTACCTAGTCATCGCCGAGAGGGGGTCTGGGCTCGTCGTCGTACTGTTCTTCGGCGTGGGGCGGAGCTCCGGCGTCGCACGGGCAGCAGTAACTTGGCAGCAGTTGCAGCAGCGGCAACAGTAGGGTCAGTCGCGGTAAGACGGTTGGGGGTGGTGCTGGTCGTGGGGAAGGTGGTGCTGGCCGTAGAGAAAAATATATATGGTGATGGTGTTCGAGTTGGTTTAGGTGCGGGTAGGTGTTGGTGATGTTGTCGATGGTTGACGCATGTGGTGATGGGGAGGTTGATGGTGGTGGTGTGAGGGTGGTTGGCGGTGGTGCAGGTGATGGCGTTAATGGTGCTGGGGTGGTAGAGGCGGCGAGTTTGTTGGCGGAGGAAAGTCAGAGTGGGGTGATCGGGTTGGGTACTCGGTTGTGATGATGGTGATGATGGTAGTGTGAGCGGTATGTGCATGGGCCTGGGGCGGTGGTCCAACGTCGACGGCAAGGGGCAGATGAGGTGGTGGTTGAGGCGGTTGAGGTGGTGGTGGTACTGTACGATTGGGGAAGGGAGAAGATGGGTTGTTCGGGTTGGAGAGGAAAAATGGTTTGCTAGGGTTCGGCTAGGGTGTTTGTTTTCTAGGGTTTCAATAGAGAGAAATATGTATATTTATATAGGAGGGGAGGAAAATAGGGCTTACCTCAAGAATTGGGCCGGCCTTGGGCTCTTTGGGGTGGTGAACATGTCCACATGAAAGGGTATAGATTGTACATGGGCTTGGTTGGGTCTAGCTTTAGGTGAGATTGGTCTCTAATTTAATTCAATTAAAACTAATGCACAAGGTGTTCTTTTGTCAATTGAAAATACATGGAATTAAAATTGGGTGGGACACAAGTTTCATGGGCGTAGCAGGCTCAGAATAGGTTAATATCCTAATTTGGGTTATATGGAACATGTTGAGGTTGTGTCTCCAATTTCAAATAGGAATGGGCAATTACGAAAAATTAGATTTATTGGAATTATACAGTGATGTTTGTAACGAATATTGTGCAGCTAAAATAAAGCACAATATTGAGTATTTAAGAGTTACACAAGGGTCAGATGGGTAATCTGGCATGTCTAGAAATTGTGTATTTAATTTGTCTGAAGGTAACTACTAGTGTAGCGCTCCAAATATCGAAGCAACGGTAAGGGGTATTAAGATATAAACTTGTTGCACATTAATTCTAAAGCACTATGTTCAACTCTAATTGTCACCAAATTAAATCCTAGTCTCTCAATCTAACTAATAACCCTAAATTTGGTCGAGGGGTTTACAGATGGTCTATAGTAGTGACCCTCATATCTTACAGTTTTACCGTATATGTGGAGTACTGACGTGCTCTAAGTATGCATAGCTGTCCATCTCAGCCCCGCTCTCTAGTAATCTGGTTCTGGGATGTGACATAGTTTTAGTGGTGGCCTATACAGGTCTGTCTGAGCAAATTATGTCTGTCTAAGCAGATTTAATCTATTTTTTTACAGATATGTGTGGGTTATTGTTGTTGCTAGATGTATCAATCCTATACTGTTCCCCTTGATCCTTTGTCATTTTTCTCCATCCCTGATTCTTGATCTGATATCTGCTTATTCGTTGATCTATCATGTTCTCCGATTTATTCTTGTGTCCTTAACTTTCAGGGGCACTAATCCTATTACTATCGGCCAGATGGATCGAGTGCAGCTCAAGAAGGGAAAGTATTCGGGAGCCCAGCGTATTCCTGGAGGTCGGACTTAGCATTCAGGGACAGAGTCTAGAGTAGATCCTGAGACAGATTGGCCTATACTATCAGACCAGGAAGTAGTACATGTTCACCCAGTTTAGCTCGAGCAGAGGGTATTGCCCGAGCACTGATGGACGTCCTTCGAGGTTTCATGATTGTCACACCCCAGTCCCAAAATACCGAGGGACCAGACGCGTGATAATGGCCAGCAGTACGCACCGATGGACAAACCCAATTTAATGGATCCATCAGGGCATACTTAAGCTGTAATATAATAATAAGTAGATCCAGTGGTACAAGTCACAGTCTATACTAATCTCATCCACAACAGATAATCACAGATCAAATGACAGAATAAATGCAAATAGAAATAAACTAATAAATCTCAATAAAGGGGTCTCGGAGAACAATCCGAGAATAAGTCTGCTACATCAATGAAATAGACTGGAAAGTAAATAACTAGAAACTGAAATAAATGAGTATCTCAAGCCAATACTCAGGAGAAGTCCTCTGGTACGATCTCGTCCTCAGATCCTGGTTCCGCTCCAATGTAGGCACCTGCTCCTGCTAATGCTAATGCTCCGGTCCCGTATACCTCAGGATAGATCTCGTCAGCTAATCCTGGGGACACAATCCGGATCCAGGTCCTCAGGGGACATAGCAAGGTACAAGAAAGCTCATGCCAAAATAAATACAATACAGCAATAAATGAACAACAGGGTAAATAAATAACCAGCTAAGTGATATGCAAGTGAGAGTTTTAGTCATACTCGGGCTGAGACTACTACAGGATCAGTGTCGGAGAAACCCATAGCAGTATTTTCTCGAAGGGCCAGAACTGGTGCCATAGCTCTGTGTCAGAGACTAAGACACATCCAGATTACAATATATAACATAATCAGCCTTTGTTATGGTAATACTCTCCCCACCCAATGTAACCACGCATCTCATGTCCATAACGTCTCATGTCCATGTCAAGCGGGATCATAGCTAATGCAACCAGTCATATAATATCTAAGAATATAATGTCTATGTCAATCCTGCATCCTACACAGAATCACCATAAATATCTCAGGAAGATTATGTCTCATGAATAGTGTCAAGTGTCCTGGGTCAAGCGTACTTGGTAAGACAAGTACGAGAATATATAGTGTCACGAATGTCCATCTCTAGATGACCGTACCTAACACTGCGTACGGTGTTGGCACCCGACTATAATCGGACGCTAAGTACGTCACATGGTCCTAGGTTAAGCATGCATATCAATATAAATGAAGCAAGGAAAATATGTAACAATACTGCAGAGTTTGGCAATGTACACTTGCCTGGAGTCCTGGCTCCAACTGTAGCTCTGGTCTCAGTGTGATCTGCAGGTACTACTCCGGTTGCTGAAATAAACATCACCATTAGATTCAGAAAATATCAAATAGCTAGAAACGCCTGTCCTTGAGTCCAATTTGGACACAGGGGTAAAAATGATATTTCCGGGCCAAAGTGGGGTCCACATGTGGGCCACTTTGCACCGAAAAGCGTGTCAGGGTCAAAGGTCTCCAAATTCACCAAACTTAGTGTCAACAAGTCAGGAACGATGATATGAACCCAATGGAACTTCCAGAATTGGATTCCGATGAGCCGATCACAAAATCGCCCATCAAGTGGAGCTTATGGGGCCCACGATACGCGATTTTGCCAACATTCTCAGAATCGAACCAAACTTGGGTCACAGGACCAGCGTATTGCTACGAGTCCGATGGCGCAAGTTTCGTCTCGATCCGACGTGTGTACACAAAGTTACAGCGTATTCCAGAATCGACGAATACGGGGCGGTGTCGGCGGATACGCGTTGATTCCGGTGTGCACGCACATCCGAATCGACTTCTGCGAAATCCCACACGTCCGTATCAACGTCGCGCACGTTTCGGTAAAGATCGCGTGCGACAAAGTCGTCCCGTTTGGCGGGGCGTACTCAGTTTCGGGGTAAAACAGGGTATTATTTTTCCTGTTTTTGGATCGCGGTTCGCGATCGCCACAGGACGCGATGCACCGAGCGGGTTGCACGGGCACCGAGGGGGTCATGCAGGCTACGCAATACAACTGACGGAATAGAAATTGGGGTAACGAGGAGAGAGATATGAGTACCTGAACAGGGCTTCGGAAAACTGTGTTTCTCGTGTCCGGGTTAACAGTGTCCTGGCTAGGGCAGCGGGTCGTGTCCGTGTCCACTGTGCTGCGGTGTCGGGGCTAGGGCTACCCTGGCTGAGCTGGGAGAGGGCGGCCGACAGAGGGCAGCGGCTCCGGTGGTTCATCGGCGTCGTCGGCGTCGTCGGTTAGGGCACGGCGAGGAGTGGGGAGGTCGTCGAGGTCAGGGGAGGAGGAAGGAGGAGGAGAGGGAGGCGGCCGCTGCTGGCCGGAGGAGGCAGGGGCGAGGGCGGCGAGGCGGCGAGGCGGTGGTGGCGTGGTGGTTCATGGTGGAGGAGGTCGATCGGGGGGGAATTTTATAGGCCGGAGAGGAGAGGGTCGTGGCGGGGGAAGAGGGCGACGAGGGGGCTGGGGAGTCGGCTGGGGAGTCGGCTGGGAGTCGGGGAAGACGACGGCGAGGGTGTGGAGTTGTCTAGGGTTCAGGTGGAGATGGTGAGGTCGACGGCGAGGACACTGCGGGCGGAGAGAGGGAGAGAAAGTTGCGGCGCGGCGGGGCACGGATCCCGAGGGGGTTAAATACCCGCGCCGCCGGGTCGGAACAGTGTTTCCGACCCGTTAGAGAATTAGGGTTCGGTGGATTCGGGTCCGGGTCGGGCGGGTCGCGGGTTGGGCAGACCCGATCTGACCCGTTAAGGTCAAGGGTCCGGTCCGGTTTGGTTGGACCGGGTTCAGCCCGGTTTGAACCCGGTTCAACCCGGTTTATTTTGGGTCTAAAATGGTTTAATTTATTTAATGGTTTTTAGGGCTTTATAAATGCTTCCAGAGTCCAATAAATTCACCAAAAATTACCCTGTGTCCGGTTTTCTATTTTACACCATAAAATATTATTTTCATAATATTTTAATATGAATTAACCATAATTAAAAAATCATTAAATTGCCAAAGGCCTAGGTTTTAATCATCAGAAAATTCCTAAAATTTCCAGAAAAATCTAAATTAATAATTACTGAAAATCAGGGGGCTTACAATGATGACCCAGCAGTACTAGAGTGATGTACTCACTCAGTTGGTCCAGACAGCTTTGGAGCGAGGTGATTCTCAGATCCATAATTCTATGACCAGCTTCAGACATCTCAGTCCTTCTTACTTTTATGGTACAAAAGACACGATTTTGTTTGATGCTTGGCTGCAGGACACTGAGGCCATCTTAGAGGCAGCAGGGACTCCAGCTAGAGAGCGTTTAGTAGTAGTGAGGCTACAGTTATTAGACTTGGCTTGTGACTGGTGGACAGGGCTGGAGGTTTCTCTCACAGCACCGATTCCATGGACGATTTTTACTAAAAGATTTCTGGCAAGATATTTTGATGTGGTAGCGCATTATGAGCTTCAGCAGAGGTTTAATAACCTCAGGCAGGAGAGCAGTACCGTAGATAGTTACGCAGCATAGTTTGTGAGACTTAGTCGATTTGCTCCCACTTTGGTAGCAACCGAGTTGGAGAGGGCGAGGAGGTTTCAGAAGGGACTCCATTTAGAAATTATCTTGGCGATGGAGCAGCATGAGTTTCAGACCTTTAACGCTGTGATACGGGTAGCCAGGAGGTATGAGTACACATCGCAGAGGATTATCGATCGAGTTGGGAGCCAGAAGAGGCCCAACATTTCAGGAGGATTAGCATCCCAGTCATCAGCACTAGCTTCAGCAGTTCGAGCCCTAACGATTAGATCCTTAAGGATGACAGCATCATCTCAACGGTCATCTTCTTCTTCTTTCCGTAGGTTTTTCCACTGAGGGCAACTTGGGCTTATAGTATCAGAGTGTCGTAGGGCACAGTGATTGTGCTTGGTGTCTGGGGTATCAGACCACATGGTTGGAGCATGTCCTAGAAGGAACCAGACTGGATCATCATCAGCTCAATCAGCAGTTCGGCCAGTAGCATCGCAGTATAGGGCACCAGCAGCATTGCACCAGCAGTAGCAGGTTCAGAGGCCTTTGCCTCCACAAGCTCAGGCATTCCAGCAGAGGCCACAGTAGTATGTGCAGGCACAGGCACATGCGAGACCTAGAGGTCAGCAGTAGAGGGGACTGACACCCATAGGGCAGGGTCGGGCCTTCTTGCTATCGATGGAGGAGGCTTTGGCAGCAGAAAAGGTTATAACATGTACCATTATTGTCCACTGTTATTCAGCTTCATCTTTATTTGATTCTGGTGCATCACATTTATTTATATCTATACGCTTTATGACACGAAATAGATTGGAGTCTGATTCCTTACCTGTAAGGTTGAATATACTTACTGGTAACGGTCTCGTGGGAGTAGATAGAGTATATCCCTCGTACTGAGTTATAGTGTGCAGGAGAGAGTTTCTCACGAGGCTGATAGAGTTTCCATGGGCGATTATCACTACCAGAAAAAGTCAAATTAGCGACGTCTAAAACCATCGCTAAATAACCAAAAATTGTCGCTAATTTGGTTTAGCGACGTTATTAGCGACGATTTAAAGCAGTCGGAAAAAACTAAGTCGCTAAAACAAAAAAACGTCGCTAAACGTTGCTATGCCGACGTTTTTTAGCGACTTTAATGCGTCGCTAAATCTAGCGACATTTTGCGACTCAGCTTCACTAAATAGCGACGTTTATTAAAGTCGCTAAACGTCACTGATTAGCGACTTATATAGCGACGTTACACCGACGTCATTAATGACCTGGCAATACTGCCATGTCAGCAATTTGCGACGTACAGCGACGTTTTTAGCGACGTCATTAGCGACGTATTTAGCTACTGTTTATAGCATCGCTAATTAGCGACGTATTTAGCGACTAAGGATAACGTCGCTAAACGTCGCTAAAAATGTCGCTAATTTTCAAAAAAAAATAAAAAAATATTACATTTCTGGGTTTACCAACTCCCTTGGGTTCATTATCTAGTTATTACATATATCATGATCGATACAGAAATAGATCGAGTCATTTGTTCCTTTATCCAAGAAAAAGTATTTCTATTTTGCATGGTACAATCATTGATCCCGGAATTTCTACAATAAATTAGATAGGTAGCTAGTATAGTTCCCTATCCACGAATCTGCCATTGTACGGAAATAATTATACTAGAATATAAGGTATATGATGGTAGTAGAAATAATTGAATAAAGAACATAGTAGCAGCACCAAGGGAAAAAATTCTAGTGCACTGGGTAAATACAGGCCAAGTATCAGTCATCAGTTGTAAACCAAAATATGAATAATATAATAAAATTTGAAGAAAAGAAAGCATCCAGCAAATCTCATCGTAAACGTAAAGAATATGGCAAATTTATATCCATACAATCGCATCCTAAATAATAAAAAAAATATAAATATCCAGTGAC
This sequence comes from Iris macrosiphon, assembly GCA_036927795.1. Lineage (NCBI taxonomy): Eukaryota > Viridiplantae > Streptophyta > Magnoliopsida > Asparagales > Iridaceae > Iris > Iris macrosiphon. Next base: position 182,603,722 of record JAYESA010000004.1, read on the forward strand.
TAACAATACTACTACGGATCTGCAGGAGGCTGACCACCGGCACGTTTGAAGGATAAGAACTCCTCATACTCGTTCCGTGGAATCGATACCGATGTCGATGGAGAAGGCAGTGACGTCGGTGGAGTCTGTGTTGATATAGGCGTACCAGGAGACCGTGCCCGCTCCAAGTCTGTGAGTCGCTGGTTGTAAGAATCCATGGTAGATAACAGCCTCATACTGCTATGAACCATTGAATCCTGCATCATCGTCAGCCTCTCGCCAATTGATACTTGTGACGCCTGCAGCTCCATGATGTTACGGTCATTGGAGGCTCTAATATTATTTGTCAAATCCCGGAGCTCCGTCATGCTGCGGTCGAGCATATCCAATCATGCGATGAGCATCGGATCGTCCGCCTGCGGCTAGGACCGGGGCTGCTCCTCCATACTTCACAGCAACTAGTCACGGAGAGACGCAATCTGACGGTCAACGGCCTCCTGGACTCTGGCCGACGACTGCGAGGGCTGTGTAGAATACGCAGTTGTCGGGGAGGCCCTAGATGACTGCGTCGCAACCAGGGCGCCATAGGAGCCTGTACCGTAGTACGTACCCCTCTGGAGACCACCAGCTTCGGTCACCCATAGGTCGTCCACCGACGGAGCTGGAGCGGGCTGCGACGAAGTACCAGCCTCTCCAGGTGTAGGTGCACTAGCAGTCGCCCGCTCACGCAGCCTAAGATACTCGGCCTAGAAAGGTTTGGAAACTCGATAATTGCCTAAGTTATATTAAAATTAACAAAAAGTAAAGTAATACTTACATAGGTCTGTGAGGCCCTCTCATCAATGAGATTTCCGTCCTTGCGATGGGTGGCCAAGAAGACGGTCACCATGTTTGCATCCTCACCCCTCTGTACCTGTTAAAAATATATTATTTATTACTAAACTTAAACATTTTTTTCCAAGTACCATTTTATGGTACTTATATTAAAATAATATATTTTAAAAGAAAAAATATACCAGACGACGAAAATATTCCGTCATCGGAATCGAGCCACCACACCACTTGGCAGCATTCTGCCTAGCCGCCTTGGCCTTCTTAGACCTTTCCTTGTAGCTCGGATCGTCGAATCTATCCCTCATCGCAGTCCACTGCTCAGGCGTGATCCAACCTTGGATCGGTTTTCCAGTACGATCATGAGCCTTCTGGTCGTCCAGAGCATCTCGGATAAGCTTGGCGGCAACGGTAGGAAAGAGCCACTCGATCAACTCGGCCCGATGCGGAGGATAAAAATACGATTGCTATAATAAATAATTTAGTAAGTTAGCATCACGGATAATATGCATAAATTAGAGGATTTATTTAATATACTTTTACTGGAAGTGCGCAAACCAGAACGCCTTTCTCTCCTCCGGAGCCTCAGAGTAGTTGATCCAAGGGCCACCGTAGTTGTTCCTCAAAAATTGGCCCAGGCGTCTCTGAACCGACGATGGACGATATCTATACAGAGATAATAATTTAGAATACTAAAAAAGTCAATATACGATGAATAAAGAGAAACACAAATATATACTAAACTATCTAATTGACTTACTTTGTACCGTCGTCCCAAATCTCTGTCCTCGTCTCCTCCGGAGGTGCGCATGGAGGATCTTGCTGATGCTGGGACAACGTGGGCACGACCTTCTCGACATGCTCATCTGTCCTATGGTTTCGTCAACAGGAGGAACGCTGGACGAGGGTGTACTATCACGCCAGGAACTACTCGTCCCAACAGTTGGAGATGTGAGTGATCGATATACTGGAGTACTGGGCGACGAAGATCCAGAACCAACAGTAGGCAGTACCGGAGGAGCACTCTGTCGACCTCGGGACCTGCCGAATCCTCCGTGTCGTCCTGTCATATCTGATAACAACATATAATGAATATAGAGAAACACAAATATATAGTACATTCTACAGTCGAAATGTGATGCATATCTCAAAGCATTCTACAGTCAAAATATAATACATATATTCGTTAATGGGTACATCTACTTCATCAATTTTCCAACCTTGATCTACATTCTACAGTCAAAATATAGTTACATTCTACATGCAATATATTTTATTTTCAATCATCTTCAGAAAATTCATCTTGTTCGCCTTCCTCGTCCTCCTCTTCCTCTTCCTCGTCTTCACTTTCATCTACTTCGTCTTCCTCTTCGGATAATTCTATATCTTCTACATTATTACTCGTGTAATGAGTAACTTCCGTTGAGTCCACATCTACAATATTTGTTACAAGAGGTAGATTGTCCTCCTGATAAGCTATTTCGTCAATGTCAAAGGTATTTCTAGCTTTAATCTTATATACTGCCCACCAATCCGACCTCGCTGTCCCCCGTCTAGGATAAGTTGTGAAGTACATGAGCTGAGCCTGACTTGATAGGACAAATGGTTCGTAGCGTTGATAACTACGCTTGTAGTTTATATCCACAAGGTCATGCTTGTCAATTTTTCAATCTTGATCTTGAATCGGATCGAACCATTCACACTTGAATAGCACGATATTAGCAGGTTTTGTGCCATAATTATATGTCAACTCCACAATCTCTCGTAAGATGCCAAAAAAAATCATGTTTTCTGCAGTCTCCGAAAGTTCGAATGGGGTAAAACCGTCAGAGGAGAGCCCCAATCTGACATTACGTGCTTCCTCGGCAAAATGTGGATACTCTCGATCAAAGTGCTTCCATGCTTCTCCATCGGATGGATGATCCAATACTCCTTCGATCTGTTTTCGCCTGTGCCAACTCATGTTTTCTGCAGTCTCCTTAACCATAAACAACCGCTGCAACCGCGGCATCAAAGGCAAGTAGTGCATCGAATCGGTAGGCTTCCTTGCACCGACAGACTTTCCTCTAACAGTGGCCTTGTAGCGATCAACACCACAGAATCTGCACGCATCTTCATCCTTGTCGTCTTTGTAGTACAATATTTACCCGTTGCGACATGCATCGATTTTCTCGTATCCCATACAAAGCGATCTCACCATCCTCTTAGATCGATAGAAGTCTTTAAGCAACTTTGCACCCTCGGGCAAGATCTCTATAATCAAATCGAGCAGTCGATTATAGCATTCTTGCGACATATTAAAATCGGACTCGATGCTCAATAATCTTGTAACCACCTCCAACGGTGAATGATTCTCACAACCAGGATATAGTGGAGTCCTTGCATTCTCCAGCAACTCATAAACTTTGCAGCATCGGCATTCGGTGCCTCCTCAGCTGCATCATAATTGTTCGAATTAAAACTAGGTCCCGCCGTATCATAATTGTTCGAATTAAAACTAGGCCCCGCCGCATCATAAACCATGTTCACCAACCCATCATCGTAAGCATCATGGTCGTGGACATCCATATACGGCATCACATAGGGCTCCGACTCCGATGCTAGAGATACAAGTTCTCCGTGCGCGGTCTACTGATAGTAATTCGGCGTAAAGCCCTTCTAGTATAAATGATATGTAACTTCCACTTATGGATGATATTTCCTGTCACGACCCGCACCCGGTGTAAGGGTACTAGTCGGAAACAACGCCCAGCCTACGCAGCAGAATCGGCGGTAGAACGCTGTCTAGATAATCTATCTAATATAATGAACCACTAATAATGATAAAATACTCAATCACAGAACTAAGATAGAATGAGCACGAATCAGATAAAGAATAGAATAGTCACAATACAACTCATGAGTCTAAAATAATACATCAATGAGTCTGAAGAAAAACAGAAATAAGCTGGAGACAAATCCAGTACAAAAGAATACTACAAAACTATAAAGCTACAACTCCAGGGTCAACTGTCTCAGTTGGGATAAGTCCCTCTTGAGCCAGGGTCTCAGAATCTAAACCCACAACATCCTGGGGTCCAAAGTAGGTAGGGTACTCCTCAGTGTCATCTGGAAAAATATTTCCAGTCAGGAAGGAGCAGAGTACAACCCTAACAGCAGTTCACAAATAATGATAAAAACTATGTAACAGTAAATAGCTGTGGATAAACAAGATGCATAAATAGATACAAGAAATGTATAGACAATAAGGAAGTACTGAAAAGAAATACAATAATGAACAATATGCTGATGGAACAAGAATACTAATGACTAAGTGTGTGAGTACTAGCTTTAACATGTGATCGGCTTGGGAACTTGCACAAGAGTATAATGGCCTGGCTGATTATACGTGCGGTGTATGATCAACACTCACAAGGAATAAGACATGCACAAGGAGGGTATGATCACATATCTACACTAAAATACTCCCCACCCCCGACTGGTATAATAGATCCAACCACGGTACGTTATGGCACGAGATTCCCCAAGAAGAGAGCGACTCCTCCCGAAAATTGGTGTCTGTACATGTACAAGATAACCAATGAAACAATACTTGCACCATATACACCATATACCAAGGAATAACATCTCATGACGAGATCTGGATATACCAATCCGTGTAACAATAGTGTCAAGAGAATATGTAAATCTACACTAGATACAACGAACATAGAGGATATCATAAATGAGAAACTATCAGAGAATGTACTCGCCTGAAGTCCAATAAACAGTCTCACAAATGTCTGACTCGGTGCCTCGAAGACCTAGATATGGAATACAACATTAAAACAAGGTCCCGGAAAGAGAACAAGTCAAACTAGACAACTTCTAGGTTAATAACTCAATTCTAAGGCAAAAGTCAACTATGGTCAACTCTAAAGTCCACTAAAGTCAAACATGGTCAAACCCAAAGTCAACCTCACAAAACATCCATAAAATAATATAAAAATAAAATACAACAATTTAGGAATCAAATTAGATTCCAAAAGAAACTCACACAAAGTATACTAATAATACAATTAATATATACCTTAAAAATATATATATACAACCCAATATTCATATAATTAAAATACTATATTATAACAATTATTATACCTCACAAAACACATATATATATACATATAAATATATACAAATACAATATATAATATATACATTAAATCTGTCAAAGCGTCACTGAAAACAGTGAGCTAACAATACAATTTAATTAAAACGGCTAATAGTGACAGTTTCGTCTGTCACCGAAAAACTGTCGCAGAAAAAACTGAATACAATTCCTACTGCCGACTGGATCGCTGACAGTTTAAAACCGTCGCAGAAAGACTGTCGCGGAAAATCCGCTCAGACCCGCCCACTGCTAATTAATGACAGATTTGTCATTAAATGCATTTAAATGCACAGAGTTACAGCGGCTGCTGTATCGGCTAATTAATGACAGTTTTACTGTCATTAATTCACTGTTACTAAAACAATCAAAATATATATATATATATATATATATATATATATATATATATATATATATATATATATATATATATATATATATATATATATATACAATAAAATCACAATACAATATAATTAAATAACTAATAATTATATACTTATATATATACACATCTACACTTATAATTAAATACCAATTGTTACAAACTCATGTACATATTAATGTACATATTTTATATGGCTAGAAGCACACCTAAAATATATACATTAATATACAATAAGTTCATAATAATTATAAATAATACAATTACACAATCAAACACATAAATATATTTTATAAAATATTTTATGTATAAATTATATTATTTAACAAGTAGTAACATATATATTTGCATGCAAGAAAGCTACATATTATATTGTACATTATATTAGCACACACAAAATATAGATCTATGCTACAATAATTACTATAATAAATAGACAAAATAAATATATAATATCCATATATATTTACTAATTATAAATGAAGAATTGAACCACAATTAATTAGATCTATGCAAAATACACACAATTGGAGAGTATCTCACCGTATCCCACTAGATCTAGGATACGCATACGACACAAGTCCAACACACAACCAAATGTACCCCGAAGGACACAAATAAATCACAAATAATATTTATGAACAAATCAAAGTGTCAAAAGTAGATCTATGTGTCCGTGTCAAAATACGACATGTTCAAAGCCCCGTGTCGGAGGAAAACCCCCAAATGACACGTATCACCAAATAGTTGGGATACGAACCACAAGTATCCCAATATGGACACGACACTAGCCTCAAACACAAATCTCATGTCCAATTGATCTATAGGATCAATTGACACACACAACAAAATATAAATTCAGAATTCCAACAAAATTGATACAAAAAGCACCATAACTTTCTCCATGGGTCTCCTATGAACACAAAACAAAGTCCTATGGGTAGTACATACATATAGGTTGATTTTACATGATTAAATCCCAGATTTAGAAGCTATTTAAATGGGAAAAATCTGAATTATACCTATTGGGAGATGGATTCCCAATGAAACCTCCAATTGAGATGAACTTGCTTCCAAATTGTAGATCCTTGCTCCTCTTTGTAGATCCTTGCTTCCTTCTTCTAGATCCTTGCTTTCTTCTTCTCTAATGGTGAATTGGGAAGAATTTGGAATGAAATTGGTAGGGAATTGGATTGGGAATGGAGGGAATTTGGTAGTGGGAAAATTCTAGATCTAGATTTGGAATAAAATGAGAGGAGAGAGAAATTTCCCCCCTCATTAATAGGCCGGCCATAGCCCCTCCCCCAAGCAATTGTAAAATGTCCAATGTACCCCTTGGGGCCTCTCATGAAGAAATAATTAAGGAAGGAAGCTTCTAGTCTAATCATTTAATTAATTTAATCCATCTCCTTAACTATGGGCTTTCTAAATGGGCCAAGTCTAACTAGTTAATTCATGTTGGTCCATGGGTCCAAACTAAACTAGTTGGGTCCACTAAAATAAGTCCAAAATAATTAAATAATAACTAACAACAATTAAATAATATAACAAATAATTATTTACCATGCACAATATTTATTTAAATAGGAAAATACCAAAATACCCTTTCCTAGAAAATATGGTAGTGACAAGTCTACCCTCCTTAAAATAATTTCGTCCTCGAAATTCAAAGACGAAAACTACCCCCAGAAAATCACAGAACATAACTAAAGAATCACAACTAACTAATGAACAGAACATAACAATGAACAGAACATAACTAGAAAATAACATACCTCAAGGTACAAACAAATATGGATAACGCTCTCGCATTTCATCCTCTCTCTCCCAGGTAGACTCCCCCGGAGAGTGATGCCTCCATGCGACGCGCACCAAAGGAATAGTCTGGTTCCTCAGCACCTTCTCTCTCTGATCCAGAATCCCAACTGGCTGCTCTGGATAGCTAAGAGTAGGGCCCACCTCTATCTCTGAGTGATCCAATACATGACTAGGATCTGCCACGTATCGTCTCAACTGCGACACATGAAACACATTATGCACTCCCTCCAATGCAGGTGGCAAGTCTAGTCTATAAGCAACTGCACCGACCCTCTCTAGAATAGTGAAAGGTCTAATGAATCGCGGACTAAGCTTTCCGTCTCCACCGAAGCGAATCGTGCCTCGTGTCGGAGAAATCCTCAGAAACACCAAACCACCCACCTAGAACAAAACACCACCTTAAGAACTTAATCTATAACAAACAACCAAGAACAAACAAAAATCTAAACTATACCTCGAACTCCAAAGGTCTCCGATGGCTATCGGCCCAATGCCGCTGTCTGTCCTGCGCCACTCGAAGTCTGTCTCTGATCAACTGAACCTTCTCTGCTGCATCCACAACCATCTCTGGCCCAAGCAAAACTCTCTCTCCAACATCGTCCCAAGACAAAAGAGTACGACACCTCCGACCATATAGAGCTTCAAAAGGTGACATCTCTATACTGGCCTGGTAACTGTTGTTGTAAGCAAACTCTACCAAATGGAGATGGTCCTCCCAAGAACCCCCGAAATCTAGTACACAAGTGCGCAACATATCCTCGAGAGTCTGAATAGTCCTCTCTGACTGCCCATCTGTCTGGGGATGATATGCAGTACTGAACTTGAGCTGAGTGCCCAAACTCTCCTGCAAACTCCTCCAGAAATGAGAAGTGAAACGACTATCCCAATCTGAGACTATGCTGACGGGAACTCCATGTATCCTAACGATCTACCTCACATACATCTCTGCCAGCTTCTCCGTAGACAAACCCACCTTGAAAGGCAAAAAGTGGGCCGACTTGGTCAACCTATCAACAATGACCCAAATCGCGTCTTTCCCTCCTGGAGATCGTGGTAGTCCGGACACAAAATCTATAGTAATGTGTTCCCACTTCCACTCTGGAATGGGTAATGGCTGAAGTAAACCTCCTGGCCTCTGCCTCTCGGCTTTCACCTGCTGGCACACTAAGCATCTGGATACAAACTGTGCCACTTCCCTCTTCATGCCATACCACCACACACTCTCTCGCATATCCCGATACATCTTGTTAGCACCTGGATGTATGGAATACTGAGAGCGATGTGCTTCCTGCAATACCTCCTCACGCAACTCCCCACTAGGCACACACAATCTAACTCCATGCCTCAAAGATCCATCCTCTGCAATAGTGAAATCATCCTCCAATCCTGCTCTCACCTGAGCTCTGATACTCCTCAAGGATACATCATCATACTGTGCTGCCTTGATCCTATCCATCAAATCTGAATGTATCTGCAATCCCCACATCTGCATAGCACCACCAGGAACAATCACCTCAATGCCCAAGCTCTCCAAGTCCTCCAACAAATATCGATCCTGCGTCAAGAACATAGCTACCGGATACCTGCTCAAAGCATCGGCAACTACATTGGCTTTCCCAGGATGATATTGCAAAGAGATATCAAAATCCTTTATCAGTTCCAACCACCGACGCTGCCTCATGTTCAACTCCTTCTGTGTGAAAACGTACTTCAAGCTTTTGTGGTCTGTGAAGATCTCCACACGCTCTCCGTACAAATAATGTTTCCACAACTTCAGAGCGAAAATGACGGCTGCCAACTCCAAGTCATGGGTAGGATAGTTCTTTTCATGAGGACGCAATTGTCTGGATGCATAGGCAATCACTTTCCCATGCTGCTGAAGAACACAACCTAAACCCTTCCCCGATGCATCACTATAAATAGTGAAACCTCCGGACCCTGATGGCAATGTCAAAATAGGAGCAGACGTCAACTTCTTCTTCAACTCCTCAAAAGCAACCTGGCAATCCTCCGTCCAAACAAACTCCACATCCTTTCTTGTGAGTCTGGTCATCGGCTCGGCAATCCTCGAAAAATCTTGCACAAACTTCCTGTAGTAGCCTGCTAATCCCAAGAAACTCCTGATCTCTGCTACCGAACTCGGAGTCTTCCAAGATTCCACTGCTGAAATCTTCTTCGGATCCACTGAAATACCATCACCAGTCACAACATGCCCCAAGAATTCTACCTTGTCCAAGAAAAACTCACATTTGGACAACTTCCCATACAACTTCTCCTTCCTCAGCACATCCAACACAATCCTCAAATGCTCCTCATGCTCCTCCGGTGTCTTCGAGTATATGAGTATGTCGTCGATGAACACCACCACGAACTTGTCAAGGTACTGGTGGAATACCTTGTTCATCAAGTTCATAAATACCGCCGGTGCATTAGTCAAACCAAACGGCATCACCATAAACTCGTACTGACCATACCGAGTTCTAAAAGCAGTCTTCGGTATGTCCTCCGGCTTCACCTTCACCTGATGGTAGCCTGATCTCAAATCTATCTTAGAAAATACCTTCGCACCACTCAACTGATCAAACAGATCATCAATCCGTGGCAAAGGATACTTATTCTTGATAGTGAGATTATTCAAAGCCCTGTAATTAATGCACATACGCACCGATCCATCCTTCTTCGGTATAAATAATACCGGGGCTCCCCATGGTGAAGAACTCGATCTGATAAACCCCTTATCCTGTAATTCGTCCACCTGCTTCTTCAACTCGACCAGCTCGCTGTTGTTTACTCTATAGACATGCTGCGAAATTGGTTCTGCACCTGGCACCAAGTCTATAGAAAATTCAACATCTCGATCTGGCGGCAATCCTGGCAATTCCTCAGGAAACACATCCAAGAATTCTGCTATCAACGGATACGGCAACTCCTTGTCTTCCACCATAGCTCCACAAATAATGCCTTCTCCCTGCTCTGCAGCTCCTCTAGCAAACTCGAACTCTGGCTCTCCTGGCGAACCAAACAAAACTCTACCTCCTCTACAATCTATGCTAGCACGGTGCCTACTCAACCAATCTATCCCGAGTACAATGTCGTAGCTCGAAAGTGGCATTACAAGTAGACACGCACTCAACTCCCGGCCTCCCAGAGTAACTCTCCGATCCTTGTAAATATTATTAACCAGGATAATGCCTCCCCCGGTCATGATCTTGCAAGTCCTAAGCAAAGACTCAGCTACCAAACCATGCTTTAGAGCAAAAGAAACAGATACAAAACTATGGGAAGCACCACTATCAAACAAAGCTAAAGCTGGAATGGAATCAAGAAGAATAGAACCTGCGATGACATCTCCGGTGGGTTCCTCCTCTTCGACGGTCATAGCAAACGCTCGTCCCTGCCGAGCACCTCCCTGCTGATGCTGGACAAAACGCTGCTGCTGTGTCGGAAGCGGTACCCTCGGTTGTGCTGCAGGTGGTCTCGTCTGTGCCCTCGGAGTTGGAGCTGCTCCCTGAACTGCATGACGAGGACACTCCCTCAATTGATGCCCTTCAGTACCATAATACAAACAAACTCCTAGCCTCTTTCTGCAAACTTCCCAGATGTGGCCGGGCTTCTTGCAGAAGTTGCATAGAGCTTGCTGTAACTGTCTCTGCTGCTGAGGTGCCTGGTGAAAAGGCGCTCTAGCTGGAGTCTGGTTCTGCTGTGGCTGCTGGAAAGGTCTAGACTGGAAATGAGGACGTTTGGCAGATACTGCACTGCCGTTGGCCCCCAGAAAAGAATCACGGTCTCTCTTGGTCTTCAAACCCAGATCCCGCTCAACCTTGCGTGCCTCCGCAAGTATCTCCGAGTATGTCTCATAAAAAGACGGAATAAGAATCTTTACTTCCCAGTTTAGACCCTCTCGGAAACGAATAGCTCGAACCTCCGGCTCCCTCACCAGATACTCTGCAAATCGGCTCAGCCTACCGAACTCCGCAGCGTATTCCTCCACAGACATGCTCCCCTGAATGAGACTCTCAAATTGTCTCCCCAAGTCAAGCCTGTCTATCCGAGCGAAAAACTTCTTCTTGAAAAGGTCCTTGAATACCTCCCAAGATTGTCCTGCGTCAACCAGAACCGGCTCATTCCTGAACCAAGTACGAGCGACGTCGAACAGTTGAAGTCCTACCGCCTCAACCTTCAGATCTTCAGAAAGACGGGACACCCTCATAAGACGCTCAATGTCCTCGAGCCAATCATCAGCATAGACGATGCCCTCCGTCCCTTTGAAAACCCTAGGCTCCAGTTTCTTGAAGTCCTGAATGTTGCCTGGCCGAAGCTGAGCAACTTGAGGAACAACTTATTGCTGGATCGAAACTCCTCTCTCGACTACAGCACGAGCAAGCTGATGAGCACTCTCGATGCCCTGCCGTAGAACGTCGGTCTGCCTCTGATGTGCCTCCGACTGAGCCCTCTGTGCCTCGAGCATCTCACGAAACAGTGTAAACATCTGTGACGCCTCTGCTGGCACAGGAGGTGGAGGTGGAAGCCCCTCAGATACAGCTGGCACAGTCCTCTGAGTAGGTGGTGGACCTCCGAAAGCAGCTGACACTCCAATCACCGGAGAAGTGACTGGTGCAGGCCCTCGGGATGTCGCAGACCTCTCAGAAACTGCTCTCCCCTGCTGTGATCTAGTCTTAGGCGGCATCCTGAGACAAAGCAAAAGAAAGAATCAATATGGCATAAGATGTAAGATATCAAGGAAAGGACAGTTTAAAGGATCGAGTATCAATATCAAAGGAGAATAGTTGAATCAAAAGAATTTTCCTAGATGTGATTGAGTATCTCAGCCTATATCCTATATCCTATATCCTATTGCAGGCTCGCAGTAGTACAACTAAGTTGTCGCACTACCACGACATCACATACTTGTGAAGCTAGACCTGCATGGGCCACCACCAAAAATGTGTCACGACCCGCACCCGGTGTAAGGGTACTAGTCGGAAACAACGCCCAGCCTACGCCGCAGAATCGGCGGTAGAACGCTGTCTAGATAATCTATCTAATATAATGAACCACCAATAATGATAAAATACTCAATCACAGAACTAAGATAGAATGAGCACGAATCAGATAAAGAATAGAATAGTCACAATACAACTCATGAGTCTAAAATAATACATCAATGAGTCTGAAGAAAAACAGAAATAAGCTGGAGACAAATCCAGTACAAAAGAATACTACAAAACTATAAAGCTACAACTCCAGGGTCAACTGTCTCAGTTGGGATAAGTCCCTCTTGAGCCAGGGTCTCAGAATCTAAACCCACAACATCCTGGGGTCCAAAGTTGGTAGGGTACTCCTCAGTGTCATCTGGAAAAATATTTCCAGTCAGGAAGGAGCAGAGTACAACCCTAACAGCAGTTCACAAATAATGATAAAAACTATGTAACAGTAAATAGCTGTGGATAAACAAGATGCATAAATAGATACAAGAAATATATAGACAATAAGGAAGTACTGGAAAGAAATACAATAATGAACAATATGCTGATGGAACAAGAATACTAATGACTAAGTGTGTGAGTACTAGCTTTAACATGTGATCGGCTTGGGAACTTGCACAAGAGTATAATGGCCTGGCTGATTATACGTGCGGTGTATGATCAACACTCACAAGGAATAAGACATGCACAAGGAGGGTATGATCACATATCTACACTAAAATACTTCCCACCCCCGACTGGTATAATAGATCCAACCATGGTACGTTATGGCACGAGATTCCCCAAGAAGAGAGCGACTCCTCCCGAAAATCGGTGTCTGTACATGTACAAGATAACCAATGAAATAATACTTGCACCATATACACCATATACCAAGGAATAACATCTCATGACGAGATTCGGATATACCAATCCGTGTAACAATAGTGTCAAGAGAACATGTAAATCTACACTAGATACAACGAACATAGAGGATATCATAAATGAGAAACTATCAGAGAATGTACTCGCCTGAAGTCCAATAAACAGTCTCACAAATGTCTGACTCGGTGCCTCGAAGACCTAGATATGGAATACAACATTAAAACAAGGTCCCGGAAAGAGAACAAGTCAAACTAGACAACTTCTAGGTTAATAACTCAATTCTAAGGCAAAAGTCAACTATGGTCAACTCTAAAGTCCACTAAAGTCAAACATGGTCAAACCCAAAGTCAACCTCACAAAACATCCATAAAATAATATAAAAATAAAATACAACAATTTAGGAATCAAATTAGATTCCAAAAGAAACTCACACAAAGTATACTAATAATACAATTAATATATACCTTAAAAATATATATATACAACCCAATATTCATATAATTAAAATACTATATTATAACAATTATTATACCTCACAAAACACATATATATATACATATAAATATATACAAATACAATATATAATATATACATTAAATCTGTCAAAGCGTCACTGAAAACAGTGAGCTAAGAATACAATTTAATTAAAACGGCTAATAGTGACAGTTTCGTCTGTCACCGAAAAACTGTCGCAGAAAAAACTGAATACAATTCCTACTGCCGACTGGATCGCTGACAGTTTAAAACCGTCGCAGAAAGACTGTCGCAAAAAATCCGCTCAGACCCGCCCACTGCTAATTAATGACAGATTTGTCATTAAATGCATTTAAATGCATAGAGTTACAGCGGCTGCTGTATCGGCTAATTAATGACAGTTTTACTGTCATTAATTCACTGTTACTAAAACAATCAATATATATATATATATATATATATATATATATATATATATATATATATATATATATATATATATATATATATATATATATATATATATATATATAACAATATATATATATATAATAAAATCACAATACAATATAATTAAATAACTAATAATTATATACTTATATATATATACACATCTATACTTATAATTAAATACCAATTGTTACAAACTCATGTACATATTAATGTATATATTTTATATGGCTAGAAGCACACCTAAAATATATACATTAATATACAATAAGTTCATAATAATTATAAATAATACAATTACACAATCAAACACATAAATATATTTTATAAAATATTTTATGTATAAATTATATTATTTAACAAGTAGTAACATATATATTTGCATGCAAGAAAGCTACATATTATATTGTACATTATATTAGCACACACAAAATATAGATCTATGCTACAATAATTACTATAATAAATACACAAAATAAATATATAATATCCATATATATTTACTAATTATAAATGAAGAATTGAACCACAATTAATTAGATCTATGCAAAATACACACAATTGGAGAGTATCTCACCGTATCCCACTAGATCTAGGATACGCATGTGACACGAGTCCAACACACAACCAAATGCACCCCGAAGGACACAAACAAATCATAAATAATATTTATGAACAAATCAAAGTGTCAAAAGTAGATCTATGTGTCCGTGTCAAAATACGACATGTTCAAAGCCCCGTGTCGGAGGAAAACCCCCAAATGACACGTATCACCAAATAGTTGGGATACGAACCACAAGTATCCCAATATGGACACGACACTAGCCTCAAACACAAATCTCATGTCCAATTGATCTATAGGATCAATTGACACACACAACAAAATATAAATTCGGAATTCCAACAAAATTGATACAAAAAGCACCATAACTTTCTCCATGGGTCTCCTATGAACACAAAACAAAGTCCTATGGGTAGTACATATATATAGGTTGATTTTACATGATTAAATCCCAGATTTAGAAGCTATTTAAATGGGAAAAATCTGAATTATACCTATTGGGAGATGGATTCCCAATGAAACCTCCAATTGAGATAAATTTGCTTCCAAATTGTAGATCCTTGCTCCTCTTTGTAGATCCTTGCTTCCTTCTTCTAGATTCTTGCTTTCTTCTTCTCTAATGGTGAATTGGAAAGAATTTGGAATGAAATTGGTAGGAAATTGGATTGGGAATGGAGGGAATTTGGTAGTGGGAAAATTCTAGATCTAGATTTGGAATGAAATGAGAGGAGAGAGAAATTCCCCCCCCTCATTAATAGGCCGGCCATAGCCCCTCCCCCAAGCAATTGTAAAATGTCCAATGTACCCCTTGGGGCCTCTCATGAAGAAATAATTAAGGAAGGAAGCTTCTAGTCTAATCATTTAATTAATTTAATCCATCTCCTTAACTATGGGCTTTCTAAATGGGCCAAGTCTAACTAGTTAATTCATGTTGGTCCATGGGTCCAAACTAAACTAGTTGGGTCCACTAAAATAAGTCCAAAATAATTAAATAATAACTAACAACAATTAAATAATACAATAAATAATTATTTACCATGCACAATATTTATTTAAATAGGAAAATACCAATATACCCTTTCCTAGAAAATGTGGTAGTGACATTTCCTGTTGCGATATCTCACACACGGACACTTAATTTTGGTACCGTTCATGTACTGAGGGAAAGCCTTGGCGAACTGCAGGAACTGCTGTACACCCTCAATGAATTCATCCCGCACACCGCACATGTCATCAGGTTGACGGTTGTACATCCACGAACGATAACGCAGATAGTAATTCATATCCATTTCTAGATACTTCTGCAAAAATGACAGTATGTATCATATAAATCATTACATACAGTGGTTTATCACCTAACTTCATAACTTAACCGTACTATAAAAATCATAACTGATCGATATAATACATACTTTTATTTATCAAAGTCTAAAATAAGCAATATTCAAAACAACTGACCATTTATCAAAGTCTAAAATAAGCAATACTTTCATTTCATAACTGATATAATACATACTTTTATTTATCAAAGTCCAAGAGCCCTTGAAATGATAAACAGGGTTAACTAGTTCATGATGATGTTTCTAAGCCACTTCTAGATCCATACTAGTTTATACTAGTCAATACTAGGTTAATACCTTGCTACACTATGTCTTCTAGGTCGTACTAGGATATTCTGCTTTGAAATTAAGTACTCTACTATCCACACTGAGAGCCTCTTACCCTTGGCCTGGCACCTTGCACTTCATCCTTATACTTGCTCACTGGACTACAACCCAGTTAAGGGTTGTATTGGCATGCAACAAGTGACCGGTGAACACCTACCAGATACTTGTCTATACCTTAACCCAAACACATGCCTGCAGACCCTAACTAAGTCTGCAACCTCTGATACTTTGCACTTATTCTGCAGTGGCTAAATCTTCCCTTCACTTAGTTGTTTCCAACTGCCCTTAGCTACTACCATGGCTCGCAGCAGTGCTTGTTGCTGCCTTGCCATTGCTCAAGCATGCATGTGTTTGATGCTACTCAAGTGTGAACCAATACTCTCCTATTGCAGAAGATGACAGGAACCAATCCCCTCCTCATAGTGCCAACCCGACACCACTGCAACACATTGCCAGCTTGCCTAATGCACTAGGCCAAACTGAATTGAGTTCTGTTCCTGAAGCCTCATAGTTCAGTAGTAATACCCACACACAACTCGACTCTTCTACCCTCTCCCACATCAAGCACAGCTAGAAGACACTATGAACACCAACACAGATAACAGTAGCTATATACCTATATATATATATATATATATATATATATATATATATATATATATATATATATATATATCGAGATACACCTATATATGCATACACTTCTCATATGCAAATAGATAATACACCAATTTACATATACATATCATATGATACTCTAAGGCATAAATAGACACACACACACAACCACTAGTCCAATTCACAAACATTTGGTGTGCAACACCAAGATACTCTAGGATACATCTACATACACCACACCACCATGATACCAACCCTCAATTCACATGGACACATCCAATAGATCAAATATTGTATGTGTGTCAGTGTGTGTGTGTGTGTGTGTGTGTGTGTCGTACATGTGGCAATGTCAGTGTCTGTGTCTGTGTGAGTGTGTGTGTGTCTGTGTGTCTGCGTCTGTGTGTGTGTGTCGTGTGTGTCTGTTAGTATTTGTGTGCGTGTGTCGTGTCTGTGTGCGTGTGTCATGTCTGTCAAGTGTGTCTTGTGTCAGTGTCACATGAGAGAGAGAGAGAGAGAGAGATTACCTAGAGCTCGAGGAGGAGGAGGGGGAAGCCGCAGCCGTGGAGAGCCGATCGCCGGAGAGGGGGGGGCGGGGGAAATCGAAAAGTTTCGAATTTTTTGACAGATGGGGAAAGAAAACTGAGACCTAATTAACCAAAATTTAGCGACGTTTAGTGACGTCAAAAAAAAAACATCGCTAAAATAAAAATTAGCGACGTCGTACGTTGCTAAATATTTTTGATAGATACGTCGCTAATTACGACGCTAAACGTCGCTAAATCAGATATATTAGCGACGTTTAGCGACCTTAATTGAACTTATAGCGACTAATCTTTAAAATCTTAATAAAAGTTGCTAAACGTCGCTAAATATCGCCATTTAGCGACATATAGCGACGATTTTACGGAGTCGCTAATTTAGCGACGTTTTTACTTGGAGTCGCTAAAATACGTCGCTAATCCCATTTTTCTAGTAGTGTATGATATCGTTCTTGGGATAGATTGGTTGAGTGCGAGCTACGTGGCGATAGATTGCCATAGTGGCAAGGTTATCTTTCGTGTACCTGGTGGGGAGGAGTTCTCATTCTTGAGAGGTACAGTAGAGTAATCGAAGGTTACACAGATAATGGCAGAGACTGAGGAGGCACAGTTTTTCAGGATAGTTTATCAGTTTTTTGACGTATTTACCGATGACCAACCAGATTACCATTAGTTAGAGACGTTGAGTTCTATATTGATTTGATCCCGGGAGCAGATCCAGTATTAGAGAGGGTTTATATAATATACCATCTGAGTTAGAGAACTTATATCGGATGATTGAGGAGTTGATAACCAACAGATTCATTAGATCTAGTATATCACCTTGGGGGACCGTTCCATCTTGTTAAAAAAAAGGATGGTTCATCTTATTTAGTTATTGATTATAGAACACTAAATGCGACAACCATTAAGAACAAGTATCCCTTGCCTGGGATAGATGACTAGTTTGACCGGCTCAGTGGGGCAACTATATTTTCTAAGAACG
Source organism: Iris macrosiphon (assembly GCA_036927795.1). Lineage (NCBI taxonomy): Eukaryota > Viridiplantae > Streptophyta > Magnoliopsida > Asparagales > Iridaceae > Iris > Iris macrosiphon. Next base: position 182,622,029 of record JAYESA010000004.1, read on the forward strand.
ATTTACGGTCTAGGTATCATCAGATCAGAGTCAGAGAGCAGGACTTTGCGGTCTAGGTATCCCTTTCGAGAAGCTCAAGCGGAGTTTGATTTCGGATCCTATTCTGATACTTCCAGTGGGACTATGTGTGTTCTCAGTATATTATGATGCTTCTGGAGTAGGACTTAGGTGTCTCCATATGCAGCATGGCAGAGTGATAGCTTATGCATTTCGATAGCTTGGAGACCATGAGAAGAGTTATCTGACACATGATCTTGAGTTGGCAGCAGTAGCGTTTATACTTAAGCTCTGGAGGCATTACCTATATGGTGATCGAGTGAAGATCTTCACAGACCATAAGAGCTTGAGGTATGTGTTCACATAGAAAAAACTCAATTTGTGTCAAAGGAGGTGGCTCAAGTTATTATCGGACTACGATCTTGACCTTCAGTATCATCCAGGGAAGGCCAATGTCATAGCAGACGTCTTGAGTAGGAGAGGAGGAGCTTACTTCTTGACAGAGCAGTGTCACATTTTGGAGGATCTGCACGAGATGGGTATCGAGGTAGTATCACCCGGTGATATTTGTTTGGTGGCGAGTCTACAGGTTCAGTCTTCTATAGTTGAGAGGATCAGAGCAGAGCAGACTGAAGATATCAGACATCAACAGCTCAGAGTAGGGTGTGAGTCTGGATACAGAACAGAGTTGTACATTCATGAGGATGGGACTCTCAGGTTTGGGAGTCGACTTTGTGTGGCGAGAGAAGATATCCGGCAGAAGATTATGTCAGAGGTCCACAGTTCTCAGTACTCAGTACATCCAGGAGTAACGAAGATGTATCAGGATATTCGTCAGTACTTCTGCTAGAATGGTATGAAGATGGAGATAGCTGAGTTCATTTTTTGGTGTTTAGTCTGTCAGCAGGTCAAGGCTGAGCATGAGAGACCGGTCGGACTACTTCAGCCTTTATCGATTATAGACTTTGTGACCGGTCTTCCTAGATCCCCGTCTGGCATATATGCTATATGGGTTATATTGGATCGACAAACGAAGGTGACTCACTTTCTTTCTTTCAGAGTGGGTCATTCGACTGAGCAGCTAGTTGATATGTACATGAGATAGATAGTCAGATTGTATGGTATGCCAGTTAGCATAGTCTCAGATAGAGATTCACGGTTCATGTCTTATTTTTGGCTAAGCCTACAAAAGAGTCTGGGTACTAGGTGGAAGTGTAAACCCCCAAAAATTTTCAGATTTTAAAAATAAATTTTTCTAGAATTTTTGGTGATTTTTTTAATTAATTAAATCAATTATTTTTTGGTATTAAGTATTTTTTAAATGTATTAATAAATATTAAAATATTATGAAAATAATATTTTTAGGTGTAAAATAAAAAATTAGACATAGGGTAATTTTCCTGGATTTTATTGGGCCCCGAAAACATTTTTAAAGACCTAAAAATTAAGTTTTAAATAAACCAAATTAAACCCTAGAAATAAACCTGGTTTATTTTAAAATAAACCAAACCAACCCGAACCGGACCGGACCGGTCCGGTCTAACTAAACCCAACCCAATCCTTATTGGGTCAGATCCGGGCCCAAAACCCAAACCCGACCCGAACCCGACCCGCTACCCTGCTACAGTAACCATTTTCCCCCGACCCTCGCCGGCCGTTGCGAATCCGACCACCGCCCGTAACCGCCGCCGTCTTCCCCGCGGCCGTTTCACCCCGGCTCCTCCGCCCGTTACGACCCCCGCCTCCTCCGTCCGTAACCGCCTAGCCCTCGCCCTATATAAACCCGCCTCTCCCTGCCGTCTCCACCACCAACACCACCGCCTGTCTCCCCCGACGAGCTCCACTGCCTCTCCCCGTCGTCTCCACCTCCTGCTTTCCTCCGCCACCGGAGCCGACGAACCCCCAGCACCACCGCCTTCCTCCTTCCTCCCCCGGAGACTCGCCTCCGCAGTGCCTCAGCCACCCGAGAGCCGACGACCCCCACCCGCTCGAGATCCACCGTCCACACAGTGCCTCATTAAACCCCGGCTGCCTCGACCCAGCCGAGAGCTCCTCCGTTCTCCGCTGCCCTCGAGACCAGCAGCAGCCAGTCCCCGACGCCTCAGCCACCCAGTCGTGCCCTAACCGCCTCGACGAAGCCCCCGGCCGCCTCTGACGTGTCCTCCGGCTGCAACTGCCTCCGACGAACCGTCGGAACCCTAACCCTAGACAGTACTGTGCTGTGTCGCGGTGTGTCGTGTCGCCTCGCGGACACGAGAAACCCAGTTTTGCGTAGCCCTGTTCAGGTACCCTTTTCTCTCTCCTTGCTACCCCATTTTCTGTTCTGTCTGTTATGACACGAACCTTACATGTCCCTCTCTATGTCCGTGTAACCCGCTCGGTGTGTCGCGTCCTGTGGTGATCGCGAACTGCGATCGAAAAACAGGAAAATAAATATCCTATTTTTCCCTGGAATTGAGTGTGCCCCGCCAAACGGGATGAATTGGTCGCGTGCGGTCTTCACTGAAATATGCGCGTTGTTGATACGGATGTGTGAGATTTTGAGAAGTTGATTTGGATGTGCGTGCATACGGGAATCAACGCGTATCCGCCGACAACGTCCCGTATCGACCATATTCTCGAATATGTTGTAACTTTGTGTACACACGTCAGATCGAAACGAAACTTATGCCATCAGACTCATAGCAATATGCTGGTCCTGTGACCCAAGTTTGGTTCGATTCTGAGAACGTTGACAAAATCGCGTATCGTAGGCCCCGCGGCTCCACTTGACGGGCGATTTTGTGATCGGCTCATCGGAATCCAGTTCTGAAAGTTTCGTTGGGTTCGTATCGTCGTTCTGGGCTTGTTGACACTAAGTTTGACAAATTTGGAGACCATTATTTTGGACACATTTTTCGGTGCGAAGCGGGCCACATGTGGACCCCGCTTTGACCTGAAAATATTATTTTTGCCCCTGTGTCCAAATTGGACTCAAGGCCAGGCATTTCTAGCTATTTGATGTCTTCTGAATCTGATGGTGATATCTATTTCAGCAACCGAAGAAGTACCTGCAGAACCCGCTGATACCAGAGCCGTAGTTGGTAACCAAAACCCAGGCAAGTGTACCTTGCCCTACTTGCAGCAACTGTTTATACTATTTCTTGATTTATGACTATAAGATCTCTGTTCAACCTAGGGCTGTGTGACATTACTTATCTTCCGACTAATATTCGGGTGTCAATACTGTACGCAGAGTTGTGTAATATCACCTAGACACGGTTATCGAGACACTATATATTTTGTACTTGTCTTATCAAGTACGTCATACCTCAGGACACCTGATACTATTCATAAGATAGAATCTTCCTGAGATATTCATGGTGATTCTGTATAGGATACAGATTATGACATATACTTTATACATGCTTAGATCTCATTATGACTTGTTGCATTAGATATGATCTTGCGTGACATGGACATGAGACATCGTGAACCTGTGACGCTTGATTACATTGGGTGGGGTGAGTTTTACCATACAAAAGGCTGATTATATATATATATATTACTTTACTGGAAGTGCCTTAGACTCTAACACAGAGCTTTGGTACCATACTGGCCCTTCGAGAGAATACTGCTATGGGTTTCCCCGACACAGATCCTATAGTAGTCTCAGCCCGAGTATGACTAAAAATCTCATTTCCATATCACTTAACTGGTTATATATTTACCCTATTGTCTTATTTATTGCTGCACTGCATTTATTTTGGCATGAGTTATTTTGTACCTTGCTATGTCCCCTGAGGACCTGGATCTGGATTATGTCCCCAGGGTTAGCAGAGGAGATCTATCCCGAGGTGTACGGGACAGGAACAGTCTTTGGAGCAGTACCAGAATCCGAGGATGAGGTGATCGTTGAGGATTTCTCCTGAGTATATACATATTCTATACTCAGATATTTCTATTGTTAGACTCTTTAATTCCAGTCTTTTGAGTTGATGTATCAAACTCATTATCGGGTTATTCCTCGACTTATGTTTTATTGTGACTTGATATTGCTTCATATTCTGATATTGTGTATTCATTTCTGTGGATGAGATTAGTAGACCCTGATTGTTGTATTACAGCTTAAGTAATCCTGATGGGTTCATTAAATTGGGTTTGTCCATCGGTGTGTGCTGTTGGCCATTGCCACGTGGCTAGTCCCTCGATATTTTGGGACTGGGGCGTGACATAAAGTTTAGTTTAGCCTACCATCCACAGACAGGCGGACAGTCGGAGCATACTATTCAGACTTTGGAGGATATGCTTTGAGCTTGTACACTTAAATTCGGTGGATCTTGGGAGGATCACTTACACTTAGTAGAGTTCTCCTATAACAAAAGCTTCCAAGCGAGCATTCAGATGGCACCCTTCAAGGCTTTGTATGGTAGGAGATGCAGATCACCGTTAGCTTAGGATAACATTTATGAGAGGCAGAGGCTTGGTCCAGAGATGATTGCTTAGTCGGTTGGAGTGATCAGGCAGATCAGCGAGCATCTCAGAGTGGCTTAGGATTGCCAACGTTATTGAAAAGACTAACACCGTCATCATCTTCTGTTCTCTGTCGACGACTATGTAGTTTTGAGGATTTTGCCTACCCGTGGAGTTATCAGATTTGGAGTACGTAGAAAGCTTAGTCCCAGATATATAGGTTAATTCGATATTCTCAGGCCAATTGGAGACGTATCTTATCGTCTGTCTCTTCCACCATTGCTTCATGAGGTACATGACATCTGTCATCACCCTGATTTTTCAGAATATTTTTAAAACATTTTCTCACAATTTTCTGTAATTTTTGGAATTTAAAACTAAGGTATTTTGTGATTAAAAGATTTTTAAATAATATTAATTAATATTAAAATATTATGGAAATAATATTTTTAGGTGTAAAATGAAAAATTAGACATAGGATAATTTTCCGAGAATTTATTGGACCTCAGAAGCATTTTTAAAGCCCTAAAAACTAAGTTTAAATAAACCGAAATAAAACCCTAGAAATAAACCCGGTTCAATTGAACCAAACCAACCCAAACCAACCCAGACCCGGTTCAACTGAACCGAACCCAACCTTAGCGGGTCGGGTCGGATCTAAACCCGACCGGAAACCCGACTGCCCGAAACCCGACCCCACCTCTTAGCGGATCGGGCCGGATTCAGATTGAACCCGACCCGGACCCGGACCCGTTAGCCCGCCGGAACCCTAATCCTAATTCGAAACCTATTCCACTGTTCCGGCAGCCTATTTAACCCCTCGACCGCCTGCCGAAACCCTAGCTCCGCCTTCCCCTCTCCTCGTCTCATCCCCGGCCGCCCAGCACCACCAACCTTCCTCCGCCTCTCTCTCCGACCCGCTCTCCCCTCTCAGCCCACTCGAGACCCGCTCCGTCGTCGTCCCCGTCACGATACCCCGAGCCCCTGCCTTGCCGTGCCCTACCCAGCCCAGCACCACCACCATCATCCTCGCTCCGCCTCCGCCTCCTCCTCCCTCGTCTTCCTCCTCCAGAATCTCCTCGATCTCCCGACGAGCCCCGCTCGACCATGACCCCTCTCTGCCTCCCTCCTCTGTCGCCTCCGTCTCCCTCTCCCCGCTCCACCCAAATCCGCCCAGCACCACCACCATCAACCTCCTCCTCGATGATGAAACCCCTAGCTCCTCCGCCACCCAGGACCTCGACCCCCACCCACAGCCCTCGATGACCCGCTGCCTGACCTCGACGACCTCGCCTCTCCCCAGCACCCGAGCACCGGCCGCCTGAGCACCCATCCCCTCCGCCTTCGACCGAACACCTCTGCCCAGTGCCGCCTTCCTTCGGCGAGTATTCCCCAGCATCGAAACCCTAAACCCTAGACCGGACACGGCTGAACGTGACCGGGACACGGCCGACCAGGACACAGCACAGTGACCCGGACACGAAGAACCCCGTTCCATGAAGCCCTGTTCAGGTAACCCGTTCTCTCTCCTCGTTGTTCCGTTTTCCGTTCCGTCAGTTGTGTCGCGTAGACTGTGTAACCCCCTCGATGCCCGTGCAACCCGCTCGGTGCGTCGCGTCCTGTGGCGATCGCAAACCGTGATCCAAAAATAGGAAAACCAACGCCCAATTTTCACCCGGAACTGAGTACGCCCCGCCAAATGGGACGACTTGGTCGTGCAATGTCTTCACCAAAACGTGCGTGCCGTTGATACGGACGTGCGGGATTTCGCAGAAGTTGATTTGGATGTGCGTACATACCGGAATCAACGCGTATCCGCCGACAACGCCCCGTATCCGCCTGTTCTGGAACACGTTGTAACTTTGTGTACACACGTCAAATCAAGACGAAACTTACGCCATCGGACTCGTAGCAATATGCTGGTCCTGTGACCCATGTTTGGTTCGATTCTGAGAACGTTGATAAAATCGCGTATCGTGGGCCCGCTGCTCCACTTGACGGGCGATTTTGTGATCGGCTCATCGGAATCCAGTTCTGGAAGTTCCGTTGGGTTCGTATCATCGTTCCTGACTTGTTGACACTAAGTTTAACGAATTTGGAGACCTTTGACCCTGACACATTTTTTGGAGCAAAGCGACCCATATGTGGCCCCCGCTTTGACCAGAAACTGTGATTTTTGTCCCTGTATCCAAATTGGACTCAAGGATAGGCGTTTTTAGCTATTTGATATTTTTTGAGACTATTGGTGATGTTTATTACAGCTTTTGGAGGAGTACCTGCAGAATCTACTGATACAGGGACAGTTGTTGGTATTCAAACCCCAGACAAGTGTACCTTGCCTACATTGCAGTTCTTGTTACATATTTCCTTGTCTTATTTATATATATTATTGTACATGCTTGACCTAGGACCGTGAGACTTTACTTAGCGTCCGATTAATAGTCGGGTGCCAACACCGTACGCGGAGTTGTGTAATATCACCTAGACATGGAGATCGTGACCCTTTACATTCTCGTACTTGTCTTATCAAGTACATATAACCCAGGACACTTGACACTATTCATGAGACAGAATCTTTCTGAGATATTCATGGTAATTCTGTGTAGGATACAGGTTTTATGACATAGACATTATATTCATAGACATTAGATGACTTGCTGCATTAGATATGATCGTGCGTGACATGGACATGAGGCATCATGGACATGAGACGTGTGATTATATGGGGGTGGAGAGAGACACACAGGCTATAGGCTGATTTCATATATATAATATATAGTAAACTACATAGTAAAATACATAGTAACACTGCTACCGGCTCCCAGACAGAACTTGTAGTGGTCTCAGCCTGAGTTCTAGTGATGCTCTCAAATTGCATAACACTTAGCTGGTTATATAGTTTACCCTATTGTTTTATTTATTTCTGCACTGCATTTATTTGTCTTGAGTTATTTTGTACCTTGCTATGTCCCCTGAGGACCTGGATCCGGATTATGTCCCCAGGATTAGCTGACGAGATCTATCCCGAGATATACGGGACCGGAGCATTAGCATTAGCAGAAGCAGGTGCATACATTGGAGCAGAACCAGGATCTGAGGACGAGATTGTGCCAGAGGACTTCTCCTGAGTATTAGCTTGAGATACTCATTTATTTCTGTTTCTATTTACTTTATTTTCCAGTCTATTGCATTGATGTATCAGACTTGTTCTCGGATTGTTCTCCGAGACACTTTTATTGATATATGTTAGTTTATTTTTATTTGCATTATTCTGGCATTTGATCGGTGATTATCTGTTGTGGATGAGATTAGAATAGACTGTGACATGTATCATTGGACCTATTTATTATTGTATTACAGCTTAAGTATGCCCTGGTGGATCCATTAAATTGGGTTTGTCCATCGGTGTGTGCTGCTGGCCATTGCCACGTGTCTAGTCCCTCGATATTTTGGGACTGGGGCGTGACAACGTCTTTCACGTATCTCAGTTATGCCGGTATATTCCATACCCGAGCCATATCCTGGATCATTCTGAGTTGGTCGTTGGTACCGACCTATCATATAAGGAGAGGTCCCTATCTATTTTGGACTAGAGAGGGAAGGTTCTCAAGAATCAGACTATCATATTAATTTGGGTTGTTTGGGGCGTCACTCACTAGGCGAGTCGACGTAGGAGCACAAGGACGTTATACGTACTCGTTATGCATTTCTTTTCGACTTGGGAGTTATATTTATTTGTATACCCGTGTCACATCTTAGCTTGTGTATGTGATTGATTGATAGCTTATCTGTTATGTCTATTATTGTTTCTTTCTGATTTCTTTTTGTTGCCTAGAAAATTTTAATGCTTACCTGAGTTTCCTGCTTATTTTCGGTTTTGAGATGGCTTTCTTGGATTTTCTTGTTACTGATTTTAAGATCCTTATAAAATTTTTGATAGTACGAAATTTTTCTAAGGAAGGGAGAGTTGTGAGACTCGTCTCACAGTATTAGTATTTTATGCAGATACGTATTTTGTGCTAGTTATTGTATTTTATTGGATCTCAAGAAAGCCCAACGGTATACTGTCCGACAGATATTTGTTTCACTTTTTAAGATATTTCTCTATAAAGAGTACTTGAGATATTTTATTTATTTCTTTCTTTCTCTTTCTCTCTCCTATCTTCTTCATTTCTTGTAACGTCCCAGTCCCAAAATACGTAGAGCCAGGTATTCGTACACATGTCAGCTGTACGAACAAGTATAGGAATCCAATTTAATGGACCTAACTAGTCGTAGTATGCTGTAGAATATAACTAAGTCACAATATCACAGGCAGATAATAATATAGTCTCATCCACAAATATTACCGAATAAAAAACTGAATGAATAGATAAAGTCTCAGAATCCACTAAAAAATAAAGTCTAGTGGAGAACAATCCACAAAATATAAGTATGAAATAATACTGAAAGAAAATACAACTAGACAATAATGAAATAGTCCAGGTACTAGCTAACTAGATAAGGGCACCCAAGACACTAAGCAACTATCATCCATAACGCTAAGGGAAACTCATGGGGCTCCACATCAAGGTCCTCGTCAGCAAAATATCCAATTTCGTTGTCTATAGGGTACAAGTGCTCATCTGGATCTGGAAATGGTGACACGTCCTCAGAGGGACATAACTAGTACACAAGATATTGACATGCATAAAAGTAAAGTAGTAAATAATAAATAGCGCTACATAAATGATTATGGTCAAGAACAAGTTTAAAAATCACATATTCTCCATTTGGAAGAAACTTTACTGTTAAGAAAGCATTGCACCAACTACTGATGCTTAGAACGGATCTTAAATGGTTCTGAGATGTATTGTCCTGCTTTCTTCTTTTGCACAACCAACCATCAAACTTCTTACAGTTTTATTATCATTCTTCTTCCAGGAAGATTTTCTCAGAGGAAATCCAACATATATTGGCATAGGTTTTATAGAAATTGTATACTTCATCTATATTTTTTATTTTTATCTCAATTTTTGGATCTATATCCTCCATATCATTAACTTTCCCTTTATCCTCATTTTCCTCAGCTTCCTCGGTTTTATAATCGAATCAATCAACCACATTTGTGATAAAGAAAATATTACACAAAAACCTTTTTAAAAAATTAATTTTAGACACAATAATCTTAATCATCATTCAAACATTCAGACTTTGGACAATATTCCGACGAGTACATTGACAAATCAAACGAACAACAAAATAAAATAAAGAGGGCGAAATGATCCAATACGAATCCGATAAGGATCCGAAAATGCTAATATGTTGATGGAGCAACTGTCTATCTGAGCTCGAAAACGCTCTCGACGACCCAGGCTCGCCGTAGAGAGATAATATCCATCCCCCGTCACTCTTTAAACCTCCTCATATTCAAATTAAAATTGGAAGTCTACCAACCTCGATTGAAACATGTCGGAGCTTGTGTATTTGTCCCTGGGACAAAATTAATTCACCGGAGCAAAGAAAGAGAAAAGTTAGCCAAGACAAAGGAAAAAACTGTCGATGAAGCAGTTGGGTATATCAATAGCATCTCCTTTAAGACAATTTGATGTGCGTATAAAAATTAATTTCTTTAGGTAAAAAAGAACTAACCAAGACAAAGAAAAAAAAACCTTAGAGAATAAAACTACTTAGTAACGTCCACGTGCATTTCAAGTGCATAAAAAATTTATTAAAAAATTTAAATATAAATTTATTATAAATACTATCGTTCTTAGAAATCAAACTCAAACAACCAAGAAAAATATGTACCACCTTAACCACTTGAGATATAATTGTTTAGTTGTAAACAAATAATATTAGGTAGTTAAATATTTAATTATTTGTTTAAAAATAGTTAGTGTAGTATTTACATACGGTTTAAACGGCTCAATTTTGAATATTTTTATATATGATATAATTTATTGTGGGGTAGAAAAAAAAATTGCCGTAGAATATAGAAGGTTGTGTATTTGACATAAATTTTGCCATGTAATATGTCATATCATGTGACATCATATCACTCAAAAATCTTGAGTGACAATTAACATTAAAAAAAAATATATATATATATATATTAGATGAACCCTCACCAATTTAACAAAAAAGAAAAAATGTAAAAAGAGGGCAGCCAGCTATAACGGTCCAAAGCCGCCGGTAGTCAACCAGACACTATGTCAAAATAAATCTGCTGTTTACCAAATGAGGAAACACGGTCAAACACAACTCCATCTACTCCCAACGTATAAATAGAACTCCTCCATGCAACAAATAATTCATAAAATAGAATCAATTTCACACCGTGCAAAATGGCTGCTATTGTCACTACTCTAGCCACCATCATCCTCTTCTTCCTCGCGTTCTCCTCTGCTACTGCTGCTACTGCATGCAACGAGCAAGACCACGCGGCCCTTCTCGCCTTTGCGAGCTCCTTCCCTGACAACAACCTAGCCGATTATTGGACCAACGCTTCCGACTGCTGCTCCTGGGACTACGTCGGGTGCGATGCGGTCACCGGCCGCGTCACCTCCCTCGACTTCTCCGGAGACAGTGACGACCCTCCCGCCATCAATTTCAACGGCTCCATCCCGGCCGCCATCAGCGACCTCTCCGCTCTTGAAAGCATCAACTTCGACCACATGTCGGGCCTAGTCGGACCCCTCCCTCCGCAGCTGACCAAGCTCAAGAATCTCCAATACTTGGCCGTCACCGACGCCCAAATCTCCGGCTCCGTCCCTGCCTTCCTCTCCCTATTGCCTTCCCTCAAACAGATCAACCTAGCCAACAACAAGCTTGTGGGCACCATCCCTTCCTCTCTCGGCAACATGGCCACCCTCACCGGTATCTCGTTGTCCGGGAACCAGCTCACCGGGTCCATCCCGGCGTCGCTCTTCAGTAGGCTCCCCGCGGGCTCGCTCGCCTATCTCGACCTCTCGAGCAACAAACTGACGGGCACCATCCCTAAATCCTTTGCGGACGTTCCGTTCAACAACATCAACGTGTACAGCAACCGGCTCACCGGCGACGCCTCGTTCCTCTTCGGCACGTCCAAGCCGGCACAGCAGATCATCTTCTCCTACAACAACATAGCGTTTGATCTTACTAATGTGGAGTACCCCGAGAAGAACCTGGAGTACGTGGACATAAGCCACAATAAGAACATCTACGGGAGTATATCGAACCAGATTACGAATGTCCCTAATCTCAATACTTTCGACGTGAGCTACAACAACCTATGCGGGAAGATACCGACCGGCGGAAATCTTGATAAGTTTCCGGTGCATTTCTATGAACATAACAAGTGCCTCTGTGGAGCACCGCTGCCGGCTTGCAAGTGAGATCAGACAGGATCATGAAGGCTTTCCTTTGCGCATTATATATGTTTGTTTCAAGTATTGAATAAGGTGTCATAAATAAATAAAGAATAAACTTGTGGGCAAATAAAATGCTCAAGAAATTAAAAGTTTTCCTCCCAAAATTTCTTCCTAATTAATTATGTAGTTGTCATTGCCAAATAAACCATGATATAGATAGGATCAATGTATTTTCATTTGCCTTTGCCGCTTAGTCCATACTTCTGCACCATTAATCATTTGCCTCTCTCTCGTTTATGATAGTATATGCAGGAATATTATTTTTGTAGTGGGACCCTGGAAGATATGAAACCATCATATTTGTGTTATCTATCATAAGATCACGCTTCATATTTTTGGTTCACAGGAAGTGGCGGAACCAGGAATTTGGGGGACTTGAATACACAACAAAAATATAAACTTGATATTATAATGATTATATTTTAGCCAATTATAATTGTAATTGTCCTCCATGCTTTTCATATTTTGGAAGGGTAGTACAATAGTATCATTTTTTTATATACTATCAAATACATCTCTCTCGATGTATATAACCATCATATTGTTCATGGATTGATCTTTCGATTACGCAATGAAGTCTTTATAAGATAACCTAGGTATCACACTCGATTCCAAGTTTTTCCTACGGTATCATAATAATAAACTTAGGAAATCAAATCATGGCTGAATACTAAAGTTAAAAAATTCTTTATATAATGAATGTAAGAGCCGCCTGATAATGCCCATACCCAGAGTCCATGAACATATCTATAGATGGTGTACTAACATGATGAATCATACAACATAAAATTAAAATAATTTAAATTGCATTCAAACCATAGAAAGAAAAAGAAAAAAGACAAGCAAGATACTGGCTATGAAATCAAGCATCCATTATAGATTTGCTTGATTTATGTGCTTTAAAATTGTTTTCGGTTTGGGCTTGCCTCTTGACCAAATAGCCTTTCTGTTAGGAGAAATTGTGGACGTTACATAACGCAGTGTGATTTGAAAATAAGTTGATCCAAGAGGAATGAAACTGGACCTGCTCACATAACTTAAAACAAAAGAAAAATGTTAAATGAAAGTCCAATCCTAATTATCTATAATTCATGCTTCTAATTTTTTTACCCAATGTTGGGCTTAACTTTCTATAAAACTATATTTTATATCATAATAAAAGTTGAGCATTTAAGTGGGTGTGGATACAATCCAACAGATAACTTTTTTGTTATATATATTTTTAGATTAAGTGTTTAGATATCTTTTTTATTAAGTGTCTTTGGATAGTAATAATTTGTTAATGGTTTATGTTTTAGGCTATAGTATAATTACCTTTTTTAAGATAGAGGGTTACATGTAACTGTTTGTGTTGTGAGGATAGGGAGATATTATAATCCATATCTATAAATATTTAATTTTTATTTGGTTTATATATTTTTTTATAACCGTATCTTTATTGTAACGTGCCAAAATTTTGATGTGGTGATCGTGCGTTAACGATGATGAAATAGCTAACCCATTTTTGGATTTAGGAAATCTATATAGAATGCTACCCAAGTTGTTTCGCTCATCGAGAATGATTTTCATCCCCAAGCAAAGACGGTCTATCTCCCTATCTCTTTCTTGTCAATTAGTATATATGTCGTGTCATTCCTGTAAAAGCAGAAAGGAATCCTTCGAAAGGCAAACCTGTCACTACCACGTTCCGAAAACAGGGGTATTTTCGACATTTTATAATATTTAATATTATGGTAGTTACAATTAATTAATTGCCTGATAGTATATTTGATTTAAATAAATATGTGTGATGTGTAATTAAATATAACATTATATACATTGTTTATTTATTTTGTAGCTAGCAGAATTAACCTAGAAGCCAGTAGATGAATACCTGTCTGAAGTATGAAATTTTGTATTAACTAGAATTTATTTATTGGAGATTTTAATTAATTATTGTGCATTGCCTTTGCTTCGATATTTGGAGCAGTATCCTGACTTTTGTCTTCCAACAAATTTTACAATCTTGCCCTAGACATGCCCGCCTTCCATTTTGCTATTTTTGCAACTCATAATTATGCTCTCTGTACATTATTTCTCGCCGCACAAAAATCGTCGCGGACGTTATTTAATAAATCCCTATTTTGTATCGTTGTGCGTTCCAATCGAAAATTGGAGGCAATCTTGACCTATTTTTCGTGCGGCCCAAATTAGGGTAATATTCTGTTCTGAGTCCTCTTCATTATTGGTATTGATGACCTGACCTGATTTTGGTCCATGTACTCCTAATTAATTTTAGAACACAACTTATATTTTATTTCTATTTAAATTGAGGATACTATTTAAACCAATTCTGAAATTCTAATTTAATTCCAGTATCCTGCTACTTGAGCCCACACCAAACTTACAGCGCCCCCTGACCCTACAAAATACCGGACACCGAATCGCCCGCCAAATTTTTGTCATTTTATGCGTCTGTGCAAATACCCAAATTTAAGGGGGCTAATTTGCAAATTTGTATTTTTGGTGTCAACACCCATCTGATTAAACCAATGAGGAACCCCTAATATTTTTAATCATCACCCTCATTCCCACATGAAAATTCCTTCATGTCCAATCTAGACCACTTATTTAAAGGGGGTCAATCACCACCCTTGATTTCACAACACCCTCTTCCTATTTAAAGCAACATTCAACCCTAATCCCTAATCCCTTGATTTCACACCCACCTTCTCACAAGCCTCCATCCTCTCCAACGTAGGAAAACTCTTTCCTTCTTCCATTCTTCTTCCCTTCTTCTACTTCTCTCTCTCTCTCTCTCAAGACGAAAAGATGGCTGGAAAATCTAACAAGGCTAAGAACAGAGAGCAATCAAATTCAAACCCAAATGTTTCTTCAGAATCAGCTTCAAAACCACTTGATTCTACAGTATCATCAAATGATGATACTGGTGTCGTAGAATCCAGTAATAGTGATGCAAATAGAGTTGTGGGATCTGCTATTCCTGCGAGTAATAAGACAGAATCAAGTTGATGATGGAAAGGATCATGCGTGATCGAGCCCTATATAAAGTAACATGTGATTTTGTGGATGCGGCAACTAATGGTGCCATTGGAGTCATTAGCAGATGCATTCCCCCTATCAATCCTACTGATCCCGAGTGTTTTCACATGTATATGCACAATAGTATATTTTTTCAATTTTGCTGTCGATGGGGACCTTGGCCTGGTATCGAAAGGACATACATCGAATACTACCTTGGGAGGTGCTTCCCGGCCAGCCTATCCCCGCAGTCCCTGTGCTCCGGCGACTCCTTTCCCCCTGCGGTGCTCGCCCCTCTCGCCAACTACCACCACCACCACCAGCCATCACTCCTCCCTCCTTCGGCTCACCTACGTCCGGCAACCCCATCACCCCTGCACTCCGGTGGCCGAGTCCGAGCTCCACCCTCCCTCTGCGACCGCCTCTCCTTGCATCAATCAACCCACGGGAGCAAGGAGCAGCACATGCATACCCTCGTTGTTGGAGTTCTCGGCTTCGTCCCATGCCACATCCTATGCCGAGCCGTATCCGCAACGGCGTTGTAGACGCATCGGGCTGTGCTTGCAGTCCTCCTTCATCGTGCTTCCATCTTAGTACGTGGACGATCAACACCAATAGCCCCATCGTGAACGAGGCCACACGTCAAGAACATTCTCGCTGTGCTTCTTTTCCGACGAACGAAGCACCTTCTTCTCCCTCTGGTATTTGACCGTCTCATCTTGCTTTATATAAAGATGGTAGTAGTTAAATTTCTTTTCTATAGGACTCTGCTATTAATAATGTACGTGAATAAGTTAGTTGGTATATATACTCATTTAGAAACCTATTCCCTTGTTATTTGAATATTTATGCAACGTGAAGCATATGGGGGTAGTAGTCCTTGTGAATGATATAGGACCTATCCTATTTCCCAGCTAAAACTTCTTCTTGCAATGGGATTCCTATAGCCAGGAAGCAATATAGCTGTGCATATGTTAGCTAGTGAGAGATGGCAAAGGATTGAAGGGGAAAATCATATTGAAATGAATGCAAGAAATTTCTTGCAGGTGCATGGGAGTTGTGGAGTAGAGTAAATATATGTATAAACGTATTTTGGTGTATAGTAGGTGTATTTCATTTAATATATATGTATATATTTTGGTATAAAAACATAATGTTGGTATATGTGTATATATTTTGTATATATACTTAATATATTTTCAAATATGTATAATTAGTATAAATGTATATATATATATTTTTGTACATACAGTTAATATATTTTCAATATATATATGATTGATATATATAAATACGTGTTCTACTATATGTATTATTGGTATACTTAATATATTTTTCAATATATAAAAATTGATATATGTATATATTTATTTTATATACACCTAGTATATTTTAAATTGATAAACATGGTAAACATACATTGTTTAACTAATATATATATATTATACATGAATTAAATAGATATAATGTGTCTTATATATCTATCTACTAGACGACCCTAGATTGACCAGTGCCATACCTGGCATAGCCCTGAGTTAGTATTTGTTTGTGTGTTAGTATAGCTTCTGATGCAAATATTGTATTATTTATTATATGTCTTTAGGACTGTTGGTTCCTCCAGGCGACACTCTGGAACAGGACCTCGGTATTCACCAGCTAAGGACCAAAGGCGAGTACATTCTCTGATTAGTTTCTAATTTATGATATCTCCTATGTTCACTGTATCTAGTGTAAATATCCATGTTCTTGACACATTGATTACACGGATTGGTATACACGGATCTCGTCATGAGATGTTATTCCTTATTCATGGTGTAGCTTGTACAAGACTTGTTTTCCTTGTTATCTTGTGCATGTACAGACACTGATTCCCGGGGAGATTTGCTACCTTCCTAGGGAATCCCGTGCCATAGCGTACCATGATTGGATCTACTATACCAGTCGGGGGGGGGGGAGTATTTTAGTGTAGATATGTGATCATACCCAACTTTTCATGCATCATAGCTCACCCCATATCTCACGTCGGGTGCGGCCTGACCATCTCCGTGCCTCATAGCTGTTACGTGTGATTAGCCTGACCCCTACATGCATCATAGCTAACCAACGGTTAGCCTGACCTTCGTGAATCATAGCTAATCACATATAACCAGCCTGATCAAGTTCCCAAGCCGATCACATGTTAAAGCTAGTACTCACACACTTAGTCATAGGATTCTTGCTCATTGACATATTGTTCTTTTCCTGCATTTACTTACAGTATTTCTAGTATTTCTCTCATTGTACATTTCTCGTACCTATACATGCATCTGGTATGTTTCCATCTAGAACTGCTACATAGTTTATGTCATTTATATAGAACTGCTATTTAGAGATGTACTTTGCTCCTTCCTGACTGGAAAATATTTTTCCAGACTGTGACCTTAGTAGACTGGTTTCCGACACACTTGGGGGATAGGATGTTACTGATGGCAGGTATGATTATTGTGTCATTAGACTTGTGTTGTATTCTTTTATTTCTTCATTTTTCTATCGTGCTGTAGTTGTGATTGAGTATTTCTAGATTTATTTTATGATATCCACGTCTCCTTATGGAGTTGGATACTAGCGTGAGATTGTTTAGATAGTACTTGACCTAGACAGCGTTCTACCGCCGATGCTGCGGCGTAGGCTGGACGTACCCACGCTCTCGTGCCCCTAAACCGGGTGCGGGTCGTGACACATTTTTAGTGGTGGCCCATGTAGGTCAGGCTTCGCAAGTTGTGCGATGTCGTAGTAGTGTGGCATCTTTGTTACACTATTGCGTGCCTGCGATAGGATCTTGGACAGGATACTAGGACGAGAGCGAATACTCAATCACAAATTCTTGAGAGATTCCTGGGATGACCCCATGAGCATCTTATTATAATTTCCAATTTAAATTCCTTCGCCCTTGTTTCCGTCCGTCCTCACTCGTTGATATTGAGTTTGATTCTTGTTGACCAGTTGTTAACTTTAATTCTTAGTATCGTTGTTGAGTTGATTTCATATTGAGATGAATTTTACGGACTAGAATTTATGGTATCATCTGATGACATATATTGATGAGGACAGTGAGAAAGGTAAAATGTCTACTTTGGTTATGAAACCTAGAGTTTATCGCAGCCATATTAGCTGTCGTGACGAGAACGTAGGAACCTAACTTGGATGTACATACTTTAGTTATGAGATTTAGAGTTTCTCGCAGCCATACCGGTTGGCGTGGCGAGGATTCTAGATGACATGATTATAGGGTTGCATACCTTAGTTACGGAACCTGTCGTTTCTCGCATCTATGCTTACTGGCGTGGCGAGGATTCTGTGTGTCATGATTTCTGACAGACGTGTATGATTATCAGGTTGTATCTTAAATTGGTTCTTAAAGTATCATCTCAAGACTTATCTATTTCTGTTATTCCAGGACTTTGTTACATCGCTTCTTTTCTTTACTAGCAGTAAAGATACCTTCCGTCCTTGATCCAGTTCCTTTTGAGCTTATTTTCTTTGAGGATTCCTTGTTAGTATAATAATTAGTGACTTACAATTTTATTTGTGTCTTGTATTAGTATTGACTGTGTTGCTAGTAAGTTGTAAGTGTTTCCTAGTTGGGCATGTGAGCAGTAGGCTTTATCTAGAGTTAGCCCTTAGCATAGTACCTTGTACCAATGGTTCTGGGATAAGTGTCATTAGAGACTGAGAGTAGAAGGAGAGTATAGAGTATCAGTGATAGTTCAAGAGTTAGTATCAGAGCCAACATACCCGTCCTGGATAATCATGATTATGCAATTGGATGATCTACGTGAACAATTAAGTATCCAGGAATTGTGTTAAGGATTTATGGAGCATGATGTTCAATTTGATGACTGATATCGGGTGTGTTAAAGGTAAGGAATTGTATATGCATAAAAGAGTTAATGAGCTGTCATGAGTGGAGAAATATCGGAATTGGCAATGAAATTGGTGAGGCGTATCACAGATCAGTTTAACAGGCTGTAAAAGATTACAGGGAAATACATATACAACAATCGAGATGAGGAACCATACACATACCCATGAGAGTAAAGAAACATGAGTGTTATAGTAGATACATGTAATCATGAGTCATAATAAGCTTGATGAGATGATCCATTAATGAAGCTAGTGATATAATACCAAGGGTACTAATGATTCTATATCGATGATTAGTCGAGAATAACGTTAACAACAGTAAGCACTCTGTGTGATGATAATTAGATAATATACCAGTTGACATAAATTGAAATCATGAAAGAAAATACAGGTGATGATAACTTTGATCATTGGAGGTAATAGTACAAGTGACTCAGGCAGTACAATTTTAGTACAAAATTATAGACACTAGATGGATTGAGTGCACCTTGAGTATCAGAGACCGTGAGCACTGATATGTACATTTGTGGAGTTATAAATTAAAAGGTGGAAATAAAATTTTATTTTTAGAATAATTGAGGAGTTGAGATTATGTCAAAATTTTTGAGGATTTCAAATATGAATTCAATAAACATAGACGAAGCTATAAGGATTTTAAAAGTGATTAAATTTTTGATATTTGGGTATCTGATTTTGAGGAGGTATATGCAATTATTTTTAAGTTGATCAAGAAGTTAAACCTTGACGATTATTTTGAGGATTAATTTTATGGTAGATAAGAGATGAATATTAATATATGAGTAGATGATATACATGTGTAAGGACCTGATGGCTTGAGAATGCTTGAGGTGGCACCGCAAACTGACTTGGGTGTCCATCTAGAGTTGTATTAGAAAGGGTTTAACACTTAGTATGGTGTTACACTTGGTGTGCACTGGAGTGATAAGAACAAATAGTATGGACAATTGTAGTAGGAACGGGAACTGACAGAGGGTATGGTACTAAGGAGATAGAGGTATCAACGTGGATGCATTATTGAATCATGGTTATATTAGAGATTCTTGGCATCAGATTTAGGTGTTAATAGACATGTGTATGCAATATGGATATATTCATGGATCTTGTGGATAAATGACTAGTTGATATGGGCACCAGTGTACAGGAATAGGAATTAGTTAGTGAATATGCTAGAGTTAAGTGTATGTTAGAGATAGGAGATACTGCAGGTAATGTGTTAGCAGATTCTGTTCTTTCCTTCCTTCTGTCCCTATCTATTTGATTGATTGACTGATACCTTAGCACCGTAGCTTGTAGGCATGATTTTCTTGTTATGATGTATCTAGTAGTACACCCTGATGCAGATACTGCAATACCATGACAAAAGACACCATGACCGTACATATTCCCCTTAGGTTGCATGATGTATGATTATAGGAAGGATTTTTCTTGGACCATGATTATTGGGGTTTAACCATGACGAAGATTTATGAAGGAGTTATGACTTGACAAGAGAGAGACAAGATGATTAAAATTCGAGGATAAACATTGATTTAAATAGAGGGTTAAGAATTTAACATGGCAGAATTGATGATTGTTAATTTCAGGAAGGTTGATTGTGATAAAATTTATCATTACAAATTTGAGAAAAACTTCGAAAATTATCAGTATATATATTTGATTGCAATATAGTAATTTAAATTTTATTATTGCGGACGTTGCATTTGAAGGATCCATAGGTGTCGCATAGTTAAGTATTTTGAGGAAAGAGGAGATCGAGGAATAAAATTATTGATGGACTAATGTTTGAATTCAAAACTTATGGGACGAGATTACAATTATATATGTGCATAGATTAAAATCAAATTTAAGGAGTGGATATTAAATTCCGAGTATTGAATTATTAACTAAAACTTTCAGGATTTTAAAAAAAAAAAAAAAAATATAGACCTTGATTTTATTTCGAGGATTTTTCGGAATGCGACAATTTCAGAATTTTTGAAAAGTCGTGAAAAGACATTGTGGATTATAACCTGATTTCATGGATGATGAATTTAAAATTTTGAGAGAAATAATAATGTGTATGATAAATACTACTATGAGGATTTTAAATTTCGAGGACGAAATTCTTTTAAGGTGGGTAGACTTGTCACTACCACGTTCCGAAAACAGGGGTATTTTCGATATTTTACAATATTTAATATTATGGTAGTTATAATTAATTAATTGCCTGATAGTATATTTGATTTAAATAAATATGTGTGATGTGTAATTAAATATAACATTATATACATTATTCATTTATTTTGTAGCTAGCAGAATTAACCTAGAAGCCAGTAGATGAATACCTGTCTGAAGTATGAAATTTTGTATTAACTAGAATTTATTTATTGGAGATTTTAATTAATTATTGTGCATTGCCTTTGCTTCGATATTTGGAGCAGTATCCTGACTTTTGTCTTCCAACAAATTTTACAATCTTGCCCTAGACATGCCCGCCTTCCATTTTGCTATTTTTGCAACTCATAATTATGCTCTCTGTACATTATTTCTGGCCGCACAAAAATCGTCGCGGACGTTATTTAATAAATCCCTATTTTGCATCGTTGTGCGTTCCAATCGAAAATTGGAGGCAATCTTGACCTATTTTTCGTGCGGCCCAAATTAGGGTAATATTCTGTTCTGAGTCCTCTTCATTATTGGTATTGATGACCTGACCTGATTTTGGCCCATGTACTCCTAATTAATTTTAGAACACAACTTGCATTTTATTTCTATTTAAATTGAGGATACTATTTAAACCAATTCTGAAATTCTAATTTAATTCCAGTATCCTGCTACTTGAGCCCACACCAAACTTACAGCGCCCCCTGACCCTACAAAACACCGGACACCGAATCGCCCGCCAAATTTTTGTCATTTTATGCGTCTGTGCAAATACCCAAATTTAAGGGGGCTAATTTGCAAATTTGCATTTTTGGTGTCAACACCCATCTGATTAAACCAATGAGGAACCCCTAATATTTTTAATCATCACCCTCATTCCCACATGAAAATTCCTTCATGTCCAATCTAGACCACTCATTTAAAGGGGGTCAATCACCACCCTTGATTTCACAACACCCTCTTCCTATTTAAAGCAACATTCAACCCTAATCCCTAGAAAGCCTAGGTTTCTCCACCTCCTCACAAGCCTCCATCCTCTCCAACGTAGGAAAACTCTTTCCTTCTTCCATTCTTCTTCCCTTCTTCTTCTTCTCTCTCTCTCTCTCAGGACGAAAAGATGGCTGGAAAATCTAACAAGGCTAAGAACAGAGAGCAATCAAATTCAAACCCAAATATTTCTTCAGAATCAGCTTCAAAACCACTTGATTCTACAGTATCATCAAATAATGATACTGGTGTCATAGAATCCAGTAATAGTGATGCAAATGGAGTTGTGGGATCTGCTATTCCTGCGAGTAATGAGATAGAATCAAGTTGATGATGGAAAGGATCATGCGTGATCGAGCCCTATATAAAGTAACATGTGATTTTGTGGATGCGGCAACTAATGGTGCCATTGGAGTCATTAGCAGATGCATTCCCCCTATCAATCCTACTGATCCCGAGTGTTTTCACATGTATATGCACAAAAGTATATTTTTTCAATTTTGCTGTCGATGGGGACCTTGGCCTGGTATCGAAAGGACATACATCGAATACTACCTTGGGAGGTGCTTCCCGGCCAGCCCATCCCCGCAGTCCCTGTGCTCCGGCGAATCCTTTCCCCCTGCGGTGCTCGCCCCTCTCGCCAACTACCACCACCACCACCAGCCATCACTCCTCCCTCCTTCGGCTCACCTACATCCGGCAACCCCATCACCCCTGCACTCCGGTGGCCGAGTCCGAGCTCCACCCTCCCTCTGCGACCGCCTCTCCTTGCATCAATCAACCCACGGGAGCAAGGAGCAGCACATGCATACCCTCGTTGTTGGAGTTCTCGGCTTCGTCCCATGCCACATCCTATGCCGAGCCGTATCCGCAACGGCGTTGTAGACGCATCGGGCTGTGCTTGCAGTCCTCCTTCATCGTGCTTCCATCTTAGTACGTGGACGATCAACACCAATAGCCCCATCATGAACGAGGCCACACGTCAAGAACATTCTCGCTGTGCTTCTTTTCCGACGAACGAAGCACCTTCTTCTCCCTCTGGTATTTGACCGTCTCATCTTGCTTTATATAAAGATGGTAGTAGTTAAATTTCTTTTCTATAGGACTCTGCTATTAATAATGTACGTGAATAAGTTAGTTGGTATATGTACTCATTTAGAAACCTATTCCCTTGTTATTTGAATATTTATGCAACGTGAAGCATATGGGGGTAGTAGTCCTTGTGAATGATATAGGACCTATCCTATTTCCCAGCTAAAACTTCTTCTTGCAATGGGATTCCTATAGCCAGGAAGCAATATAGCTGTGCATATGTTAGCTAGTGAGAGATGGCAAAGGATTGAAGGGGAAAATCATATTGAAATGAATGCAAGAAATTTCTTGCAGGTGCATGGGAGTTGTGGAGTAGAGTAAATATATGTATAAACGTATTTTGGTGTATAGTAGGTGTATTTCATTTAATATATATGTATATATTTTGGTATAAAAACATAATGTTGGTATATGTGTATATATTTTGTATATATACTTAATATATTTTCAAATATGTATAATTAGTATAAATGTATATATATATATTTTTGTACATACAGTTAATATATTTTCAATATATATATGATTGATATATATAAATACATGTTCTACTATATGTATTATTGGTATACTTAATATATTTTTCAATATATAAAAATTGATATATGTATATATTTATTTTATATACACCTAGTATATTTTAAATTGATAAACATGGTAAACATACATTGTTTAACTAATATATATATATTATACATGAATTAAATAGATATAATGTGTCTTATATATCTATCTACTAGACGACCCTAGATTGACCAGTGCCATACCTGGCATAGCCCTGAGTTAGTATTTGTTTGTGTGTTAGTATAGCTTCTGATGCAAATATTGTATTGTTTATTATATGTCTTTAGGACTGTTGGTTCCTCCAGGCGACACTCTGGAACAGGACCTCGGTATTCACCAGCTAAGGACCAAAGGCGAGTACATTCTCTGATTAGTTTCTAATTTATGATATCTCCTATGTTCACTGTATCTAGTATAAATATCCATGTTCTTGACACATTGATTATACGGATTGGTATACACGGATCTTGTCATGAGATGTTATTCCTTATTCATGGTGTAGCTTGTACAAGACTTGTTTTCCTTGTTATCTTGTGCATGTACAGACACTGATTCTCGGGAAGATTTGCTACCTTCCTAGGGAATCCCATGCCATAGCGTACCATGATTGGATCTACTATACCAGTCGGGGGTGGAGAGTATTTTAGTGTAGATATGTGATCATACCCAACTTTTCATGCATCATAGCTCACCCCACATCTCACGTCGGGTGCGGCCTGACCATCTCCGTGCCTCATAGCTGTTACGTGTGATTAGCCTGACCCCTACATGCATCATAGCTAACCAACGGTTAGCCTGACCTTCGTGAATCATAGCTAATCACATGTAACCAGCCTGATCAAGTTCCCAAGCCGATCACATGTTAAAGCTAGTACTCACACACTTAGTCATAGAATTCTTGCTCATTGACATATTGTTCTTTTCCTGCATTTACTTACAGTATTTCCAGTATTTCTCTCATTGTACATTTCTCGTACCTATACATGCATCTGGTATGTTTCCATCTAGAACTGCTACATAGTTTATGTTATTTATATAGAACTGCTATTTAGAGATGTACTTTGCTCCTTCCTGACTGGAAAATATTTTTCCAGACTGTGACCTTAGTAGACTGGTTTTCGACACACTTGGGGGATAGGATGTTACTGATGGCAGGTATGAATATTATGTCATTAAACTTGTGTTGTATTCTTTTATTTCTTCATTTTTCTATCGTGCTGTAGTTGTGATTGAGTATTTCTAGATTTATTTTATGATATCCACGTCTCCTTATGGAGTTGGATACTAGCGTGAGATTGTTTAGATAGTACTTGACCTAGACAGCGTTCTACCGCCGATGCTGCGGCGTAGGCTGGACCTAGACAGCGTTCTATCTATAAATATTTAATTTTTATTTGGTTTATATATTTTTTTATAACCGTATCTTTATTGTAACGTGCCAAAATTTTGATGTGGTGATCGTGCGTTATCGATGATGAAATAGCTAACCCATTTTTGGATTTAGGAAATCTATATAGAATGCAACCCAAGTTGTTTCGCTCATCGAGAATGATTTTCATCCCCAAGCAAAGACGGTCTATCTCCCTATCTCTTTCTTGTCAATTAGTATATATGTCGTGTCATTCCTGTAAAAGCAGAAAGGAATCCTTCGAAAGGCAAACCAACGATGAATCATGTAAAAATGCTAAGTAACGCACAACATTGGAGTCATCAACAACGACATCCTAAGACCTCTTAGACTTAAAATCCTATGACATAACTAAAAAAATGCTTAGTGTCGAAACTAAAAAAATGCTTAGTGACGCACAACTATGGATTCGTCAACAACGACGGGGTATCGATATCCTTGCAACGTTTCTTAGACTCAAAAACCTATGACGTTTTAGCGACTACAGAAAACGTCGTTGGTTCATTGCTAGTCGTTGCTCAAACATTGCTGGTAGTGTTGGGATAGAGTACAAATTTTAGTGGCGAACGAGAAATATCTCAATAGGTTCATTAGCGAGGAATAGTGAAGCTGCAAGTACATCAAAAAGCACGATAGTGTCATATTAGCATTAGATTTTGAACTTTATCTTGCTATTCATAGCCAAAGTTGCCGCTAAACATCGTTCATCTAAAGTATACCATGTAAGGGTTTGAACTTAATGTATGTTACTATGGCGTAACTATGCGTCGTGAGAACATCGATAATATGAAAATCAACCCCCCTCCCTAAAAAATTTGATCATTCCCGAAAGGTAAACCTAAATCAATCTCTCTCTCTCTCTCTCTCTGAACCCTACTTTCCTCAGTCAAGCTTCGAATATCCCCGCTCCCCTCCCTTAACCTGTCCTTCTCCCCATGTTGCCCTCCTTCACCAGCATTACAACCAATATTTTAACACCACCAACACCACCCCCCTCAGCCACTGCCTGGACCCCCTCCGCCACCATGGTTCGACGGAGTCTGACTTATTTAGATATTATGAATTTTAATATTTGAATTTGGGCTCTTTTCGAATAATTTACACGTACATGCTCAAACATATAGGGTTTTGGATATAAAATTAGCTTCAAAGAAACTAACATTAACAACAATAAAGTTTTTGTCCCAAATTTTTTGGATCGGATGTATGAATCATTTTCTTCCATTCAGCTCTGTTAAAGTCCATGTTGTCTAAGAAAAAAAATTATCCTTCTTTAAAACCTAAAACTCATGTTTATTTAGGTCGACATCTAGTCATAACAACTCCTTTAACTATTATTTTATAGATTTTTCTTATTAAAATATTTATTGATTTATGTTTTACATGTCCAAAGCCACCCAAGATGATTTTTTCCCCATCTTGTTATCTTTAGGGGCCATTTTTAACTTTCTTCAAATATACATTCTTTTTTTTTATCTTATCTTATATTATATTTAAATATATTTTCACTTATCCATCTTAGCATTTATATTTTTGCTAGCTATACTAAATTCTTGCAATATTTTTGTAGAGTTATTTGTAATTACCCCACATTTCCTAATGAATATTCTATTATCCCCCCCCCCCCCCCAAGTGGAATTGGATTGAATGTATGAACCATTTTCTTCCATTCAACTCTGTTAAAGTCCATGTTGTCTAAGAAAAAAAAAGAATCCTTTTTTAAAACCTAAAACTCATGTTTATTTGGGTCGACATCTAGTTATAACAACTCCTTTAACTATTATTTTATAGATTTTTCTTATTATAATATTTATTGATTTTTGTTTTATATGTCCAAACCCACCTAAGATCATTTTTTCTCCAACTTGCTATCTTTTGGGGCCATTTTTAACTTTCTTCAAATATACATTCATCTCTTATCTTATCTTATCTTATTTTTAAATATATTGCCACTTATCCATCTTAGCATTTATATTTTTGCTAGCTATAATAAATTCTTGGAATATTTTTTAGAGTTATTTGTATTTACCCCATATTTCCTAATACATATTCTATTACCCACCCACCCCCACAAGTGGAACCCCCCCTCCCCCCCCCCCATTCCTTCATAATCCCTTGTTTGTAATTAGTTTTAACCCCCAAAATAATTTGCCTAAAATTTAAGAAATGGGAGGTACCACTAATTAATTTTAGAGAAAATTTGAGTTGTACCCCACTTTATTTACTATAATTCAAGGTGCACCCCACCATTTTACCATAATGTACAACTCCCCCCCCCCCCCCACACTTCCATAAAAAAACTAACGGTCAACTCCGTTGGCCGTTAATTTTTGACCAAAATATCCCTTACTTTTTCCAGACTGAGGAGGGGGGATGTTAATAATGGTGATTTGCTAGGGGTATTTTAGTAAAAAAAATAATGGCCTGTTAACAGAGTTGACCGTTAGTTTTTGACGAAAGTGGAGGATGTTGTACATTATGGTAAAACAGTGGTGTGCACCTTGAATTATGGTAAACAAAGTGGGGTGTAACTCAAATTTTCTCTTAATTTAAAATGGGGGTGGGGGATAAATACAAATAACTCTAAAACATGGAATGCAATAGCAGTCTTATACCATTTTTATTTCAAGTACAAAGTTATTTTATGATCAAAAATTTGTAAATAGGTAAAGTTTTTTGAAAAATAAAACTGGACATACAAGAACTCTTTTAACTCCAAAAAGCTACTTAGTTATTCCAAGTTCACCTTTTTCTAATCAATATATCTAGAAGACCTTCCATCTGCAATGTACCTAATTAATTATTTCAAAAAAGGTCTTTCTGGATAATTAATATATCTAGAAGATATTCCATCTACAATGTACCTAATTAATTAGCTTTTTGGATAATCATGCTACTTTGTTTATGTCATTGAAATGCTATTTTCACCCTTTTTTGAATTTTTTTGAAAAAGGTAATTAATTAGGTAATGAAAAAAGGTAATTGATTATTCCATCTGCAATGTACCTAATTAATTATTTTGCATTTCAAAAAAATTCAAAAAAGGCTGAAAATAATATTTTAAAAAGGTAATTAATTAGGTACATTTTAATGACATAAACAAAGTAGCATGATTATCCAAAAAGGTAATTAATTAGGCATATTGCAAATGTATGCGCGTATCTTTATATTTTATATGTGTCACAGAAAGACATAAATTTTTATTTAGATCAGCAATGAAAAGTTTTCTACCATTGAACAACATAAATTTCTACCTACCTGAAAGTTTTCTCGCCAATTCCAAAATCCCTCCACCAAAAACGAAAAGTCCCTCCCAAAAGTCTAAAATTTCTTCTCCCAAATTCAAACTATCCCCTCCTCTCTCTCCTCTCCATCAACCTAATTTTGATTTTGAGTTACGAGTGTTGTTCAACGACTACTTTAGTCTCCAAAATTCACCCATCCTAAATCAGGTCTCATATTATTCTTCTCTTCCTCTCCCCTCCAATCCGAAATCGATAACCCTAACTTTACGATTCTTTCTCTCGCCCCCTCCCCACCACATCCTCCTCCTTAACCCTAACCCTAGGATTCTTTATCCTCTTTTTCCTTTTTCTCACCACCATCCCTTTTTCTACCTTTTTGAGCCCACTTCAGGATTTATTAACCTCGTCAATGCCGTCATCCGTCGCTCGCCTCCGTCCCATCATGGTCCTTGTAGAAGCATTGAAAGTACACATATAAAATACAAGTATGGCCGAAGTCTGCCATGTACAAAGATACATGGGTACAAAATGGTGAAATACAGTAAAGTTGGCCCATTTTGCATGGGTCAAAAGAGTACATGTGTCTCTTTTTCTCTCTTAAATCGGTAGAGGGCGGTTGAGAGTACGAGATAAAGCATGCATATTTAATACAGTATCTCTAGGAGAAACGTGGAGGAGATCACGCCCAATTAATGCTATGAACTTGAAAAGATAGTTGCATCATGACAAAAGTCTAGTCAACATGGCCAAAGTCTGCCATATTCAAAGATACGCACGTACAAAATGGTGAAACACAATGGAGTTGGCCCATTTTAAATGCGTCAAAAGAGTGCACATGTCTCTTTTCCTCTCTTAAATTGACAGCTGGCGGTTGAAAGTATAAGATAAAGCATGCACACTTAATGCAGTATCTCTGGGGGAAACATGGAGAAGATCACGCCGAAATAATATTGTGATCTTGAAAAGACAGTTGCATAATGATAAAAGTTTAGTCAGCATAGCCGAAGGCTGCTACGTATAAAGATACACGTGTACAAAATAGAGAAACCCAATAGAGTTGGCCCATTTTGCACGTCAGAAGAGTGCACGCGTATTTGTTATCTCTTAAATCGATAGCGAGCGGTTAAGAGTATGAGACAAAATATGCACATTTAATGCAGTATCACTTGGGAAATCGTGGAGGAGATCACACATAATTAATGTTGTGATAATTAAATGATAAGTTGTCATCATGACTAAAGTCCAGTCAGCATGGCCAAAGTTTGCAACATACGCGCCTGCAAAATAACAAAGAGAAAATTTGAGTTTTACTCCCAATTTATTTACCATAATTCAAGGTGCACTCTATCCGATTATCATAAAGTACAAAATTCTTCCACTTTTGACAAAAACTATGAGACTTATCTCACAGTATTCATATTTTATACGAATACGTATTTTGTGCTAGTTATTGTATTTTATTGGATCTCGAGGAAGCCCTGAAATTCTTAAAATTGAAACGTTACTACCTGATCGATATACCTATGGTATACTATAGTACACCGATGGTATACTGTCCGACAGATTTTTGTTCCACTTTTCGAGATATTTTTGAGATATTTCTCTATAAATAGTACTTGAGATATTTTATTTATTTCTTTTTTCTTTCTCTCTCCTCTCTTCTTAATTTTTCTCTCGAGCTTGGAAGCGTGGTCTCGAGACTTGGAGTGTAGTTTCTGAACCCATTTCTGGTACTGGACTTGAAGGTTTAGGCTGGAAGCTCGCTTTAGGCAAGTACACATTACCGATTTTGTGAACTTCTTTTACTTTTTGTCAATTTACTTTGCTAGAGCTTTGGTTATTGCTTTTTTTATCTTAGACTTACTTTAATATTATTGTTTATATCGTATTTCTAGCTTAGTGACCGTCTCAGTTTTGATTTATGGTAGAATCTTGTTTTGTCCCTTTTTGGTAACCGAGGTAATAGAAACGGTACCGGAGTTGTGACCGTGAGATTTAGTCCATATTGTGATATGAGACTTACCCTATACTTCACTTTTGTTAGACTTGGTTCTGATAATTTTTGGAGTTTAATTTGGGTCCCAAAATTAGACTTGACTTAACCATTTTTATTCTAGAAAATTGACATACCGACGGTATATCGATGATCTTGACCGACTTGGATTTCTAGATATTTTTTATGAACCCTATCGGTATATCGACGGTATACTACAGTATATCGACGGTATACCGATCCTTGCCGACATTGTTATCCGACTTCAGGATATTTGTTTTGGCCGGCATATCGACGGTATACTACAGTATACCGATGATATACTGATTTATGGAACTTTGTTTTCCAGTAACTTTCTTGGCTACTTTGAACGGCATACCGACGGTATACTACACTATACCGATGGTATACTGATTTGTTGGAATCCAGAATTTGCTGTATTTTTTTTATCTCCGAACCTATGTACCGACGATGTACTAGACTGTACCGACGGTATACCGATCGTGCTCTTTCTTTAGGAATTCTTGATTTTTCCTAATTTTATGTTGATACTTCTAGATTTTCTTGGATACTCAATGACTTGACCTGATTTGGACATGAACTTATATGGCTTCA
This sequence comes from Iris macrosiphon, assembly GCA_036927795.1. Lineage (NCBI taxonomy): Eukaryota > Viridiplantae > Streptophyta > Magnoliopsida > Asparagales > Iridaceae > Iris > Iris macrosiphon. Next base: position 182,652,860 of record JAYESA010000004.1, read on the forward strand.
AATGACTTGACTTGACTTGACTTGACTTGGCTTTACTCGATTTCACCCGGCTTTGCCCGGCTACACGTGATGACATGATTGACCGGACTTGACTTGGCATGACTTTACATGGCTTGACATGGCTTAACTTGGTTTCACTTGGCTTCATTAGGATTGATATGGCTTCATATGGTTGTACATGGTTTCACTTGGCTTTACCTAGATTGACATGGCTTCACTTAGCTTTACCTGGCTTCACTTGGTTATACGTGGCTTGGTTGTTATCGTGGCTTACATGAGTCTGTTTGTGTAATGTATATTATACTTGTTTATATTACTATTAAAACTTATTTTGTTGTTAAAACTTATTTTGTTGCACCATGTCTAGGATAAATTCTACGAAATACCATACCCGGATTCATATAAGAAACTGCTAGGGATTTATAACTAGAGATTCACTTAGTACATGGCTAGGGATTTTCCTAGATTGTATGCAGTCTTGGTTATTCATATAGTTATTTTGAGGAGTATCCAGTGGTTTGTATTATGGAGTATCTTGAGAAGTATTCGATATTAGTTTGTGCGTATGGATATCCCAGACAGACTGCAGAGGCATACGATCAGTAGAAACTCTAGCATCACATTGCATTATAATTGTTAGTAATTAGGATTGTGAAAACCCTAGTTAGTTAAAGTATCAAGCCGTACTTATATGATTTGTTATGATTTATAGATGATGGTTAGTCTAGGATTTACAAGATCATACTTTTATTTTCTGTACTTGTTTCCCTATTAATTATCAGTTCAGGAAATGTCTCATTGCAGGTTTGCATTATTTTCTTTATTATCCTAAGATCATTTATATTTAGTCTTTAATTTCAGTATTTGTATTACTTTTGTTGTTAGTTAAGTTTTTAGATTGGCTTTCTTTGTGGTACTTTCTAGTTGGGGGTCTGACCCACTGGTTTTGTATAGAAAAATCCAGTAGAAGTACCGGAGGATCTTCTATACTAACCTGAGGATAGTGATCACTAGGAGCACCAGATCGCTGATGTTTTCCTACTTTCGCACTCTGATGTACATTCTACTTTTGTTGGTGTTTAGCCACCGAGCACGTGTTTAGCTCATATTTTGGTTTGATCAGTTAGCCTACGGACATTAGCATGATTGAAATATCCTAGGGTTGACTATGTATGACTCAGATTCTGGCTAGTTTATTTATTCTGTGTTTACTAGCATCATGATCATCTGTATATTATAGTTTTAGACACTTTACTATTATACTTCAGTTGATCTTATATCTTATTATTATTCCTGTTGTTCTTATGATTGAGACACTAGGGTTTGTTGGACCTAGGCTTGATTTATGGTGTCATGCCCCAGTCCTAAAATATGCGGGACCAGGCCACGTGGTAATAGCCAGCTGACACGTCTTCGTGGACATCCCAATTTAATGGATCCTAACGAAGAATGCTACGCTATCCTAAATTACTAGCAAGTCCAATATCAAGAACAACAGGTAATCTAATCTCATCCACAATATAACCAAGAAGTACTAAAATAAATACTGGAAATAAACATCAGTCTGAATATCATAGTACAAACCCAAAATGTCTGGTGGGAACAAACCCACTACTATGACGAAATAAAAGTACTGAATGACAGATAAAAAGAGTAATGAGTAGGGCATCGGCTGACTAGATAATGATGCTCCAATCCTAGGCAGAAGGCCTACCAAAAGATCAAGGGAGTTCTGACGATAGCACCTCTAGCTCCTCTGTGGTTGCGTACCTAGTCTCATGTCCGGGACCGTATACTGTAGGGTAATATACCTCGTCCAAATCTGGAAAGGAACCAGGTACTCAAAGGGACGTAACAAGATACATAGAAGTATGCCATATATAAATACTGAATAAAATAAAGTAAAGGGTGTGCTAACCATCTAAGTGAATACAGTATGGGGACAACGTTGGTACGTATGGATAGGCGTAGGTATAATGTCCATATCGCTCCGAAGAACGTGGAAACTGTATAGTATATCATCCATATAGCTCCGAAGAACGTGGAAACTGAATAGTATATCATCCATATCGCTCTGAAGAACGTGGAAACTGAATAGTATATCGTCCATATCGCTCCGAAGAACTTGGAAACTGAATAAAAGAAGTTATTGGATCCGTAGCTCCTCCAGATACTACGGATTCCAATTTATGTACCCCATACACCTACTAGTGGTCCTCCCCGCCCAATGTAGATATACAAGTCGAATACTTAGCGTGCATACCACGTATCTATATGCCAAGTCTCTACTAATTATATAACCCTGATTACGTACTAAATCGTGATGCATGTCACACGTACCGATAGCTAGTCGGGTACGCAAACCCGCATCCTAATATGAGTTTATTATCGTGAAGCGTGTAAGAGTGTCAGGTCTCGAAAGATATCAGAGTATCCTCCCACTGGGGTGAGTCTGCTAGTGACTAGGTTAAGTACACTACTCATCGACGCATTCGTCGACTGCACCCGAGTCAATCTCGGACGTGCACAGTTATATGAAATAAAATAAAAAGATATCATACAACATACGCATAAGTTAAATTAAATAGTAAATATGGCAAGGTATCTTGCCTGGGTCCTTAAGCTGCGAATGCCAATAGCCTGCTCCTGAAGTATCTCCTAGCTGGTCCAGTGACCCTAAACATACAATATAATATAACAATTCTATCATCAGACACTAAAGTGATATACACAAAACTATGACGCTGCCCCTAGACACTGACTTAAGGGTTACAGTTGGTCAATTAACATAGACGCGTGTGCACGCAGTTGCGACGTACGTGTGTCCTGTCCACGAGTGGCATGTACGCCAAGACAACGAAATATCCTGATTTGCTATACAACTAAGACGTATAATACTATATTATAAGTCTTAACTAGCATGCTATAAGAATACGTGCACAAGGCTAGTTGTCCAAGTCCTAGGTCAACACAATGTTCATAATTACCAGTCAATTGTTAAAGGAGAAAATCATTTATCATTAATTACTAGTCTACCATAACACACATACACATATATTTTTCCTATAGGTTTTACCCGTGTCCGTTACACGACACAACGATACAATGAAGAAAAGAGGCAATACGATGTTTACCTAATCGTGGCCGAGAGGGGGTCTGGGCTCGTTGTCGTACTGTTCTCCGGGGTGGGGCGGAGCTCCGGTGTCGCACGGGCAGTACGGCAGCAACAACTTGGCAGCAGTTGCAGCAGCGGCAGCAGCAGGGTCAGTCGCGATGAGGCGGTTGCGTGTGGTGCTGGTCGTGGGGAAGGTGGTGCTGGCCGTAGAGAAGGCGGCGGTCAGGCGGGTTGGGGTGTTTGGGTTGGTTTAGGTGCGGGTAGGTGTTGGTGATGTTGTCGATGTTTGACGCATGTGGTGATGGGGAGGTTGATGATGGTGGTGCGAGGGTGGTTGGCGGTGGTGCAGGTGATGGAGTTAATGGTGCTGAGGTGGTAGAGGCGGCGAGTTTGGTGGCGGAGGAAAGTCGGAGTGGGGTGATCGGGTTGGGTACTCGGTTGTGATGATGGTGATTATGGTGGTGTGAGCGGTCTGTGCATGCGGCCTGGGGCGGTGGTCCACCGTCGATGGCAAGGGGCAAAGGAGGTGGTGGTTGAGGCGGTTGAGGTGGTGGTGGTGGTACTGTACGATCGGGGAAGGGAGAAGATGGGTTGTTCGGGTTGGAGAGAAAAAATGGTTTGCTAGGGTTCGGCTAGGGTGTTTGTTTTCTAGGGTTTCAATAGAGAGAAATATGTATATTTATATAGGAGGGGAGGGAAATAGGTCTTACCTCGAGAATTGGGCCGGCCTTGGGCTCTTTGGGGTGGTGAACATGTCCACATAAAAGGGTGTAGATTGTACATGGGCTTGGTTGGGTCTAGCTTTAGGTGAGATTGGTCTCTAATTTAATTCAATTAAAACTAATGCACAAGGTGTTCTTTTGTCAATTGAAAATATATGGAATTAAAATTGGGTGGGACACAAGTGTCATGGGCGTAGCAGGCTCAGAATAGGTTAATGCCCTAATTTGGGTTATATGGAACATGTAGAGGTTGTGTCTCCAATTTTAAATAGGAATGGGCAATTACGATAAATTAGATTTATTGGAATTATACAGGGGCGTTTGTAAGGAATATTGTGCAGCTAAAATGAAGTACAATATTGAGTATTTAAGAGTTACACAAGGGTCAGATGGGTAGCGCATGTCTAGGAATTGTGTATTTAATTTGTCTGAAGGTAACTACTAGTGTAGCGCTCCAAATATTGAAGCAACGGTAAGGGGTATTAAGACATATACTTGTTGCACATTAATTCTAAAGCACTATGTTCAACTCTAATTGTCACCAAATTAAATCCTAGTCTCTCAATCTAACTAATAATCCTAAATTTGGTCGAGGGGGTTTACAGATGGTTTATAGTGGTGACCCTCATGTCTTACAGTTTTACCATATATGTGGAGTACTAACGTGCTCTAAGTATGCATAGTTGTCCATGTCAGCCCCGCTCTCTAGTAATCTGGTTCTGGGATGTGACATAGTTTTAGTGGTGGCCTATGCAGGTCTGTCTGAGCAAATTATGTCTGTCTAAGCAGATTTAATCTATTTTTCACAGATATGTGTGGGTTATTGTTGTCGCTAGATGTCTCAATCCTATACTGTTCCCCTTGATCCTTTGTTATTTTTCTCCATCCCTGATTCTTGATCTGATATCTGCTTATTCGTTGATCTATCATGTTCTCCGATTTATTCTTGTATCCTTAACTTTCAAGGGCACTATTCCTGTTACTATCGGCCAGATGGATCGAGTGCAGCTCGAGAAGGAAAAGTATTTGGGAGCCCAGCGTATTCTTGGAGGTCGAACTTAGCATTCAGGGGAAGAGTCTAGAGTAGATCCTGAGACAGATTGCCCTACACTATCGGACCAGGAAGTAGTACATGTTCACCCAGTTTAGCTCGAGTAGAGGGTATTGCCCGAGCACTGATGGACGTCCTTCGAGGTTTTATGATGACCCAGCAGTACTAGAGTGATGTACTCACTCAATTGGTCCAGACAGCTTTGTAGCGAGGTGATTCTCAGATCCATAATTCTATGACCAGCTTCAGGCATCTCAGTCCTCCTTACTTTTATGGTACAAAAGATGCAATTTTGTTTGATGCTTGGCTGCAGGACACTGAGGCCATCTTAGAGGCAGCAGGGACTCCAGCTAGAGAGCATTTAGTTATAGTGAGGCTACAGTTATTGGACTTGGCTCGTGACTGGTGGACAGGGCTGGAGGTTTCTCTCACAGCACCGATTCCATAGACAATGTTTACTAAAAGATTTCTGGCAAGATATTTTGATGTGGTAGCGCATTACGAGCTTCAGCAAAGGTTTAATAACCTCAGGCAGGAGAGCAGTACCGTAGATGGTTACGTAGCAGAGTTTATGAGACTTAGTCGATTTGCTCCCACTTTGGTAGCAACCGAGTTGGAGAGGGCGAGGAGGTTTCAGAAGGGACTCCATTTAGAAATTATCTTGGCGATGGAGCAGCATGAGATTTAGACCTTTAACGCTGTGATACGGGAAGCCAGGAGGTATGAGTACACATCGCAGAGGATTATCGATCGAGTTGGGAGCCAGAAGAGGCCCAACATTTCAGGGGGATCAGCATCCCAGTCATCAGCACTAGCTTCAGCAGTTCAAGCCCTAATGATTAGATCCTTAAGGATGACAGCATCATCTCAACAGTCTTTTCTGATATTCCCTCGGTAGAGGCGGTCATCTTCTTCTTCTTCTTCCCGTAGGTTTTTCCACTGAGGGCAACTTGGGCTTATAGTATCAGAGTGTCGTAGGGCACAGTGATTGTGCTTGGTGTCTGGGGCATCAGATCACATGGTTGGAGCATGTCCTAGGATAAACCAGACTGGATCATCATCAGCCCAATCAGCAGTTCGGCCAGTAGCACCGCAGTACAGGGCACCAGCAGTAGTGCACCAGCAGTAGCAGGTTCAGAGGCCTTTGCCTCCACAGGCTCAGGCATTCCATCAGAGGCCACAGTAGTATGTGCAGGCACAGGCACATGCGAGACCTAGAGGTTAGCAGTAGAGGGGACCAACACCCATAGGGCAGGGTCGGGCCTTCTTGCTATCGATGGAGGAGGCTTTGGTAGCAGAAAAGGTTATAACAGGTACCATTATTGTCCATTGTTATTCAGCTTCAGCTTTATTTAATTCTGGTGCATCACATTTATTTATATCTGCACGCTTTGTGACACGAGTTGGATTGGAGTCTGATTCCTTACCTGTAAGGTTGAATATACTTATTGGTAACGGTCTCGTGGGAGTAGATAGAGTATATCCCTCGTACTGAGTTATAGTGTGCAGGAGAGAGTTTCTCACAAGGCTGATAGAGTTTCCAATGGGCGATTATGATATCGTTCTTGGGATGGATTGGTTGAGTGCGAGCTACGTAACGATAGATTGCCATAGTGGCAAGGTTATCTTTCGTGTACCTGGTGGGGAGGAGTTCTCATTCTTGAGAGGTACAGTAGAGTAATCGAAGGTTACACAGATAATGGCAGAGACTGAGGAGGCACAGTTTTCCAGGATAGTTTATGAGTTTTTTGACGTATTTACCAATGACCTACCAGATTACCATTAGTTAGAGACGTTGAGTTCTATATTGATTTGATCCCAGAAGCAGATCTAGTATTAGAGAGGGTTTATATAATATCACCATCTGAGTTAGAGAACTTATATTGGATGATTGAGGAGTTGATAACCAACAGATTCATTAGATCTATTATATCACCTTGGGGGGCCCGTTATATCTTGTTAAAAAGAAGGATGGTTCTTCGCATTTAGTTATTGATTATAGAACACTAAATGCGACAACCATTAAGAACAAGTATCCCTTGCCTGGGATAGATGACTAGTTTGACCGGCTCAGTGGGGAAACTATATTTTCTAAGAACGATTTACGGTCTAGGTATCATCAGATCAGAGTCAGAGAGCAGGACTTTGCGGTCTAGGTATCCCTTTCGAGAAGCTCAAGCAGAGTTTGATTTCGGATCCTATTATGATACTTCCAGTGGACTATGTGGGTTCTCAGTATATTATGATGCTTCTGGAGTAGGACTTAGGTGTGTCCATATACAACATGGCAGAGTGATAGCTTATGCATTTCGATAGCTTCGAGACCATGAGAAGAGTTATCTGACACATGATCTTGAATTGGCAGCAGTAGCGTTTGTACTTAAGCTCTGGAGGCATTACCTATATGGTGATCGAGTAAAGATCTTCACAGACCATAAGAGCTTGAGGTATGTGTTCACATAGAAGAAACTCAATTTGTGTCAAAGAAGGTGGCTCAAGTTATTATTGAACTACGATCTTGACCTTCAGTATCATCCAGGGAAGGCCAATATCGTAGCATACATCTTGAGTAGGAGAGGAGGAGCTTACTTCTTGACAGAGCAGTATCATATTTTGGAGGATCTGCACGAGATGGGTATCGAGGTAGTATCACCCGGTGATATCTGTTTGGTGGCGAGTCTACAGGTTCAGTCTTCTATAGTTAAGAGGATCAGAGCAGAGTAGACTGAAGAAATCAGACATCAACAGCTCAGAGTAGAGTGTGAGTCTGGATACAGAACAGAGTTGCGCATTCATGAGGATGGGACTCTCAGGTTTGGGAGTCGACTTTGTGTGGCGAGAGGAAATATCTGGCAGAAGATTATGTCAGAGGTTCACAGTTCTCAGTACTCAGTACATCCAGGAGTAACGAAGATGTATCAGGATATTCGTCAGTACTTCTGCTAGAATGGTATGAAGATGGAGATTGCTGAGTTCATTTTTTGGTGTTTAGTCTGTCAGCAGGTCAAGGCTGAGCATGAGAGACCGGTCGGACTACTTCAGCCTTTATCGTTTATGGACTTTATGACCGGTCTTCCTAGATCCCCGTCTGGCATATATGCTATATGGGTTATATTGAATCGACAAATGAAGGTCACTCACTTTCTTTCTTTAAGAGTGGGTCATTCGACTGAGCAGCTAGTTGATATGTACATGAGATAGATAGTCAGATTGTATGGTGTGCCAGTTAGCATAGTCTCAGATAGAGATTCATGGTTCATGTCTCATTTTTGGCTAAGCCTACAACAGAGTCTGGGTACTAGGTGGAAGTTTAGTTCCGCAGGAGACAAAGACATAATAAGGGGAATCTGGGAACTTCAGGATCGCCTAGATTCTATGGGCAACCGGGATTCACTATGCGAGCTCGGGATACGACAACCGTACTCCCGCGAGTAGAGGGATATCCCATACCAGCCAAATTAGAAGCCCTTCAATCTGAACCCATTCGACAATAAGACTTCTCCCCATCAATACATGAGCTATTTAAAAACTGCAACGGGGCACCTATCTAGTATGACGCACTTCTAACCAAGCACTTTATGGGGACATTGTTCGGGGTGCGTTCAACTAGTTTTTCAGCCAAAAAGATAACTGCATCTCATCGTTTGACAACTTTAATAGTCTTTTCCTCAAAAGATTCTATGACGGAGGAAGCGACATGATGATATCTTCCTTGATGGATGTCACCCAAGGAGAAAGAAAGCTCGCCCAAAATTATAGCGAGCGTTTCCGCCAAGCAGTACTGAGGTTGCCTCCAGACAATTTCGAGTCCACACATATGGACATGTGTCGCAGGAACCTACTTCTGACAGTCAGCCTCCGGATGGGCGACTGTCAATTCAAAGACTGGATATCATTCATCATCAATGCAGTCGTCACTGAAAAGAAGGTTAAAGATGTCAGCCTTCTGGTAATACAGATCCCTATTGTAGATGACAGGAAAAAATGTCCCAACAATAGCAACAACGGCAACAACAGCCATGAGGGGAAAATAAAGCAGGCCCTAGTGGCCAACTTAACAAAGAAGTCCGAGCAAAAGCCGACTAAGGTTCCAAAGCCCCAGGAGACTTACTCCTTCAAAGATAACGACGTCATGCCCATATTCGAAGTGTTGATGAAGGGTGGCAAGCTTCGGATTTCATATATCAAATGCCCTGTAGAGGCAGCCGAGATGAACAATCCAAAATACTGCCACTAAGCGGTACATCCAGTGCCTGCTTGACACAAAGGCCCTTACGTTGGAATTCATCGACAAGACGGCTGTCCCCAATATGGTGTCCCTCCAATTCGGTAACTTACTCACAATGGAAGTCCAGGATGGATTCATACCGATCCCGAGGGCAATAATGGAGGTAGCAACCTTCCACTAGCTCGCGACCAAGCAGCCCGGATGATACTTCTTACTACACCTTGGGGCGAGATCATGTGGGTCGCGAGATTGGCAATGTTGGATCAAATTTGCAAGATTCTTGGTCCGTTACCGACCGTGAATCATTTACGCAAATCCTCTCATAATTCAAGAATCGTCTCGGGATAGGAGATCGAAGTTCGCATGAGCGAATCAATGGATTGAACGATCTACCCAATAAGCATCAAGTTGATGCTCCACCAATCGTCGATAGCTTTATAGTTGACGTCACATTAAAGTAGCCGGCCATCGATGAAGCCGAGCTTTCACTTAGCCTTGAAAGTGTTCCTCATGGCAGTTGTCCACTCCTGATAATTATCGTCCTTCCAGACCACGGGGCATATTTGTAAGCCCGGATGATACAAAGAATGAAGGTAGAACAAAGATGTATGATCGAGGGGATGCGTGGATATGGCATGACGAGTGGCGTTTAATGGTGAGGTGGGATTGAGAGTGTGTGTGTTTGATTCACTCATTGCGTAGGAGAAGCAGAGAATGAACTAGACGAAGGAAGATCGAGAAAAAAATTTAGGGTTTGGAAACCTGCTCTGATACCATAAAATAATGTGATAAAGATTGGAATTATTCTTGTAATCCTCTCTGCCTCAAATGGCTGAGTTTTATACAAAATGACAAAAAACTAAAGATAAGAAAGAGTAACAATAGAAAAGATTTACTCACTAACTATCCTAACAATAGCAATATCTCACTACCAAAATATGATAAAATATTGACGTTTTTAGCGACGTATTAATAAAATATCGCTAATATTAAAGACTTGAGTGACTCCAAAAATAAACTTCACTATACGTCGCTGTTGGTGATGCATAGCGATATTTAGTGACTGCACTTCAGTTTTTTAAAGAATAGTCGTTATACGCTTCCTTAAGGTCGTTAAACGTCGCTGAGTTTTTTGATTTAGCGACGTTTAGTAACGTATTTACCGACGTTGCTTTTTTAATTTTTAGCGACTTCTCTAACGTAGCAAACTTTTTAATTAGCGACGTTTAGCAACGTCCATTGATGACGTCGCTAATTTTTTTAATTGGCGACTATTAGTAGCGTCTATTAATGACGTCACTAAACTTTTTAATATAGGGTTCAGGATTTTATTTTCCCCATTCTGTCAATCCCCAAAAATTTGAAACCCCCTTTCCCCCCCACCTCCGGCGTCCTCCCCATCCCCCTGTCCCTACCCCCCCCACCGGCTCCCCCACGGCCCCCTACTCCGGCTCCCCACCCCCCGAGCGCCCCCCTCCCGTATGGCTCCTCCCTTCCGGCGTGGCTCCTCTCCTCCGACGACTTTGGGCTTTTCCTCCTCCTCTTTCTCTAGGTAAACCCTAACTCTATCTCTCTCTCTCTCTCCCCCCCACAGATACAGACACGATATGACACTAACACAGACACGACACATACACACTAACACAGACAGGACACACACACTGTCACAAACAAACCCTGACACAGATACGACACACACAGACACGGCATACACACACACATACACTGACACGATATACTGTTACAGACACACACACTGAGACAGACACGACACACACATACACAACACGATATATATCCACGTATTTAATTAATTTACCATATTAACACATATTTTTATTGTAAAATAGTATTGCATGTGTGTATTTAACTTAATTGATAAATGATAGGTGTGACCATCCTAAATAGGGTTTCTATATATGTATCAGGAAATCAAGTCGGGGATTTTACTTATGCATTAATATAGTGTGCGGAATATATTCATAGAGGGTGTAAAACCTAATACTAACCCTCTCTCTCTCTCTCGCTAAATACGTCGCTGATTGTCGCTAAATACGTCGCTAAGTACGTCGCTGAATGTCGCAAAATATGTCGCTAAATACGTTGATAAATGTCGCTAAATTGCTTACATGTCAGTATTTGCCAGGTCAATATAACGTCGGTAAATGTGTTGCAAAACGTTACTAAATAAAAAAAATTTAGCGATGGATAGCGACACAAAATACGTCGCTAAATTATCGACGTTGTGTCGCTAAACGTCGCTAATATAAAAAATATTAGCGACGCAAAAATATTGCTAGAAAATGTCGCTACAGCAACGTTTTGCGACATTTTTGCTATCAGCGACTAGCTTAAAAGCGACTTCACAGAAACATGGCTAATTATGTCGCTAAATTTTTTAGTGACATTTTTAAGCCATTTAGCGACGTTTTCTGACATCGCTAATTTGTCTTATTCTGGTAGTGTCTCTAATAACAATAACTAATATTATCTCCAATAAATCATGATATATATATATATATATATATAGTTGGATCTATATATGTATTTTATTTTGCCTTTGTAGCATAGTCAAAACTTCTCTACTAGGAATTATTTAGTTCAATAGCCGCTCCACCACCGAAAAGATAGAATAAGAATCACAATCCGAGTATAAAGGAGTATCGGTATTCTTGAACATATCATATAACTCCTTTGCATCAGAATTTGGATCCTCCGGATCAAAACTAGGACCGGTCGCATCAAATACCAACTTACGTGCCAGATTTTGTTGCAGATATTCCAAGCGATCTTCGAGAGTGGACTCTTCCATGCACCTCCGTATTTAAGGAGGACAAATATTGCAAAAACAAAGGTTCTCCTTGAGCCGTTTACTCTTTGTAGTTTGGTACAAAATTCTTCTTGTAGAGATGCTCCATCACGAGATCCACCCCTTTGAATGGTATATTATTATATTTGATACAAGGGCACTTGATTAGCCTCTTATCTAAGAAATAAGGTTGGCTAGTGGTGTATTTAAGAAATTTCTTAACGCTCGCCTTAAAATCATCTGTCAAATTAACCAATCATGCTCTCGTGTCGCTGATTTTATATCCACGTGCGGTTAACTAAGTATCGACTCATTGCTTTCATACACGTGAATGATTATGCAAGTACCTTATATATTCAAACAATTAGATTAAATACAAATTATACTTTTTAGATCAAAGGCTTTATCAATATTACGTAGCATGTCAAAGACTATTTTGTCTCATTCCTTAACAAAGAAGATTAGAAGAGAATACAAGTTATTTTGATAAAGATTCTTATATGATTTGGTACTAGACATTTTAGAGCATACAAGTTATTTATAAAATCATACTAGATTATAAAAGAATTTTGATTTGATGTACTGATGTACATCGATGCAGCATTAACGATTCCCTTATAGAAGGTGTACAAAGATTATGATGTAAAATATGGGAATACATGTCATGGACCATCAGATTGGTTGCAAGCGACCCCTATAGGGTCATACCTTAAAGTAAAATTTTTATTTAAGGCCCATATCACAACCCATAAGCCAACTCTGGAACATGTAGATTGCAATGAGCTTGAGCAGCTCACGAGCATAGTCGAGCTTTGAGGGAGATCGAGTAGTTTGTAAGCATAGTCGAGCTCAAGATCAACTCAGTAATAGAAGAGCTTGAGTTCATGGTTAAACTCTCCTGGTATATTTGGAAAAAGCATAAATAAATTTAGATGTACGTAATTTTTTGGAAAATCTCATGATTCAAATTGGAATATATATATTTGTATACAATGTTTCTAATGGTAACAGAGATAAATCTTGAAACATCCACTTATCCCATTATACAAATTGAAACTTATTTTTCTGATCCCTATATGGATCATACGCATATAACTCTCTCCGACAGTCATATATTTTGCATGCAGTCTGAAATGGAGATAGTTTCTTGTAGCCTCCAGAAGAATTTGGGAATCGAACAAAGGCAACATCTTCTTTTTATTTACTAGAGTCAAAATCAACTAGGATTACACATTGCCAAAATTCAAATAACATTGTGTCATGTGTCCAGTGTCTATCCCAAAATTCAAATGTAAAAACTATTATAAAGAAATTAAGAGGGTTAGGGTTTACAGAAGGTTAAGAAGGAGGGGGTTATCGGAAAGAGGGGGACTAACCGAAGCGCCGGGAAGGAGGTCGGAGAGGGGTTGTGGCCCGTGTGGAGGAGTGGTTGTCGGAGGGGGGACGTCGCGTGTTGGGGGACGGGGGGTTGCAAGGAGGAGGGGTAGCCGGAAGGGGGTCAACGAAGAGGTGTTGCCGTGTGGAGGAGGGGTCGTCGGAAAGGGGTCAACGTAGAGGTGTTGCCGTGTGGAGGAGGGGTAGCCGAAAAGGGTTCATCGAAGAGGTGTTGCCGCGTGGACGAGAGGATAGCCAGAGTAAGGGTTAGGGCTGGGGGGTTTCGATCGCAGGAGAGAGAGAGTAGAAATATTGGTTGGGTAAAAATGAGAATGAAAAGTGCTAGACTTAATGGAATTTAAACGTTTGGCAGCGACGGAACATATATATCGCTAGTCCTTCGCTACGAAAATATCGACGCTTCATCGACGGAATAGCAATATATATATATAATTTTGTTGCTAATCAGTCGTCTATTCGTCACTAAGTCGACAGCGATGGATTATTATCCGTCGTTGAGATCCGTCGTAATTCTTTAGTATTTTTGTAGTGGTCGTCTCGCGTAAGAATTAATTTTTCCATTCCAAGGAAGAAACCGAGATTTATTAGCGCTACATAAATGATTATGGTCAAGAACAAGTTTAAAAATCACATATTCTCCATTTGGAAGAAACTTTACTGTTAAGAAAGCATTGCACCCACTACTGATGCTTAGAAAGGATCTTAAATGGTTCCGAGATGTATTGTCATGCTTTCTTCCTTTTACACAACCAACCGTCAAACTTCTTACAGTTTCATCATCATTCTTCTTCCTGGAAGATTTTCTCAGAGAAAATCCAACATATATTGGCATAGGTTTTATAGAAATTGTATACTTCCTCTATATTTTTTATTTTCATCTCAATTTTTGGCTCCATATCATTAACTTTCGCTTTATCCTTAATTTCCTCAGCTTCCTCTGTTTTATAATCGAATCAATCAACCACATTTGTGATAAAGAAAATATTATACAAAAACCTTTTTTAAAAATTAATTTTAGACACAATAATCTTAATCATCATTCAAACACTCAGACTTTGGACAATATTCCGACGAGTACGTTGACAAATCCAACGAACAAAAAAATAAAATAAAGAGGGAGAAATGATCCAATACGAATTCGATAAGGATCCGAAAATGCTAACATGTTGATGGAGCAGCTGTCTATCTGAGCTCGAAAACGCTCTCGACGACCCAGGCTCGCCGTAGAGAGATAATATCCATCCCCCGTCACTCTTTAAATCTCCTCATATTTAAATTAAAATTGGAAGTCTACCAACCTCGATTGAAACATGTCGGAACTTGTGTATTTGTCCCTGGGACAAAATTAATTCACCGGAACATAGAAAGAGAAAAGTCGGCCAAGACAAAGAAAAAAACTGTCGATGAAGCAGTTGTGTATATCAATAACACCTCCTTTAAGACAATTTGATGTGCGTATAAAAATTAATTTCTTTAGGTAAAAAAGAACTAACCAAGACAAAGAAAAAAAGATAAACCTTAAAGATTAAAACTACTTAGTAACGTCCACGTGCATTTCAAGTGCATAAAAAATTTATTAAAAAATTTAAATATAAAATTATTATAAATACTATCGTTCTTAGAAATCAAACTCAAACAACCAAGAAAAATATGTACCACATTAACCACTTGAGATAGAATTGTTTAGTTGTAAATAAATAATATTAGGTAGTTAAATATTTAATTATTTGTTTAAAAATAGTTAGTGTAGTATTTACATACGGTTTAAACAGCTCAATTTTGAGCCGATTCAAAGTCTCATTATAAGAGGACAGTTCGAAAGTTTAAAAGAATTAATTGTTAATAGTAATGAAAAATTGTCAATTATATTGGAACTAATTTATTTAGGCATATTTTACTTGTTCTAAATATTTTTATATATGATATAATTTATTGTGGGGTAGAAAAAAAAATTGCCGTAGAATATAGAAGGTTGTGTATTTGACATAAATTTTGCCATGTAATATGTCATATCATGTGACATCATATCACTCAAAAATCTTGAGTGACAATTAACATTAAAAAAAAAAATATATATATATATTAGATGAACCCTCACCAATTTAACAAAAAAGAAAAAATGTAAAAAGAGGGCAGCCAGCTATAACGGTCCAAAGCCGCCGGTAGTCAACCAGACATTATGTCAAAATAAATCTGCTGTTTACCAAATCAGGAAACACGGTCAAACACAACTCCATCTACTCCCAACGTATAAATAGAACTCCTCCATGCAACAAATAATTCATAAAATAGAATCAATTTCACACTGTGCAAAATGGCTGCTATTGTCACTACTCTAGCCACCATCATCCTCTTCTTCCTCGCGTTCTCCTCTGCTACTGCTGCTACTGCATGCAACGAGCAAGACCACGCGGCCCTTCTCGCCTTTGCGAGCTCCTTCCCTGACAACAACCTAGCCGATTATTGGACCAACGCTTCCGACTGCTGCTCCTGGGACTACGTCGGGTGCGATGCGGTCACCGGCCGCGTCACCTCCCTCGACTTCTCCGGAGACAGTGACGACCCTCCCGCCATCAATTTCAACGGCTCCATCCCGGCCGCCATCAGCGACCTCTCCGCTCTTGAAAGCATCAACTTCGACCACATGTCGGGCCTAGTCGGACCCCTCCCTCCGCAGCTGACCAAGCTCAAGAATCTCCAATACTTGGCCGTCACCGACGCCCAAATCTCCGGCTCCGTCCCTGCCTTCCTCTCCCTATTGCCTTCCCTCAAACAGATCAACCTAGCCAACAACAAGCTTGTGGGCACCATCCCTTCCTCTCTCGGCAACATGGCCACCCTCACCGGTATCTCGTTGTCCGGGAACCAGCTCACCGGGTCCATCCCGGCGTCGCTCTTCAGTAGGCTCCCCGCGGGCTCGCTCGCCTATCTCGACCTCTCGAGCAACAAACTGACGGGCACCATCCCTAAATCCTTTGCGGACGTTCCGTTCAACAACATCAACGTGTACAGCAACCGGCTCACCGGCGACGCCTCGTTCCTCTTCGGCACGTCCAAGCCGGCACAGCAGATCATCTTCTCCTACAACAACATAGCGTTTGATCTTACTAATGTGGAGTACCCCGAGAAGAACCTGGAGTACGTGGACATAAGCCACAATAAGAACATCTACGGGAGTATATCGAACCAGATTACGAATGTCCCTAATCTCAATACTTTCGACGTGAGCTACAACAACCTATGCGGGAAGATACCGACCGGCGGAAATCTTGATAAGTTTCCGGGGCATTTCTATGAACATAACAAGTGCCTCTGTGGAGCACCGCTGCCGGCTTGCAAGTGAGATCAGACAGGATCATGAAGGCTTTCCTTTGTGCATTATATATGTTTGTTTCAAGTATTGAATAAGGTGTCATAAATAAATAAAGAATAAACTTGTGGGCAAATAAAATGCTCAAGAAATTAAAAGTTTTCCTCCCAAAATTTCTTCCTAATTAATTATGTAGTTGTCATTGCCAAATAAACCATGATATAGATAGGATCAATGTATTTTCATTTGCCTTTGCCGCTTAGTCCATACTTCTGCACCATTAATCATTTGCCTCTCTCTCGTTTATGATAGTATATGCAGGAATATTATTTTTGTAGTGGGACCCTGGAAGATATGAAACCATCATATTTGTGTTATCTATCATAAGATCACGCTTCATATTTTTGGTTCACAGGAAGTGGCGGAGCCAAGAATTTGGGGGACTTGAATACACAACAAAAATATAAACTTGATATTATAATGATTATATTTTAGCCAAGTATAATTATAATTGTCCTCCATGCTTTTCATATTTTGGAAGGGTAGCACAATAGCATCATTTTTTTTATGTACTATCAAATACATCTCTCTCGATGTATATAACCATCCTATTGTTCATGGATTGATCTTTCGATTGCGCAATGAAGTCTTTATGAGATAACCTAGGTATCACACTCGATTCCAAGTTTTTCCTACGATATTATAATAATAAACTTAGGAAATCAAATCCTAGCTGAATACTAAAGTTAAAATTTTCTTGATATAATGATTGTAACTGCCGCCTGATAATGCCCATACCCAGAGTCCATGAACATATCTATAGATGCGTATAAAATGAGTAGTATGGGTTCTAAAAATTTATACTAACATGATGAATCATACAACATAAAATTAAAATAATTTAAATTTGCATTCAAACCATAGAAAGAAAAAGAAAAAAAGACAAGCAAGATAACGGCTATGAAATCAAGCATCCATTTTAGATTTGCTTGATTTATGTGCTTTAAAATTATTTTCGGTTTGGGCTTGCCTCTTGACCAAATAGCCTTTCTCTTAGGAGAAACTGTGGACGTTACATAACGCAGTGTGATTTGAAAATAAGTTGATCAAGAGGAATGAAACTGGACCTGATCACATAACTTAAAACAAAAGAAAAATGTTAAATGAAAGTCCAATCCTAATTATCTATAATTCATGCTTCTAATTTTTTTACCCAATGTTGGGCTTAACTTTCTATAAAACTATATTTTATATCATAATAAAACTTGAGCATTTAAGTGGGTGTGGATACAATCCAACAGATAACTTTTTTGTTATATATTTTTAGATTAAGTGTTTAGATATCTTTTTTATTAAGTGCCTTTGTATAGTAATAATTTTTTATGGTTTATGTTTTAGCCTATAGTATATTTACCTTTTTTAAGATAGAGGGTTACATGTAACTGTTTGTGTTGTGAGGATAGGGAGATATTATAATCCATATCTATAAATATTTAATTTTTATTGTAACGTGCCAAAATTTTGATGTGGGGATCGTGCGATAATGATGAGGAAATCGCTAACCTATTTTTGGATTTAGGAAATCTATATAGAATGCAACCCAAGTTGTTTCGCTCATCGAGAATGATTTTCATCCCCAAGCAAAAATGGTCTATCTCGCTATCTCTTTCTTGTCAATTAGTATATATGTCGTGTCATTCCTATAAAAGCAGAAGGGAATCCTTCGAAAGGCAAACCAACGAGGAATCCTGTAAAAATGCTAAGTAACGCACAACATTGGAGTCGTCAACAACGACATCCTAAGACCTCTTAGACTTAAAATCCTATGACATAACTAAAAAAATGCTTAGTGACGAAACTAAAAAAAATGTTTAGTGACGCACAACTATGGAGTCGTCAACAACGACGGGGTATCGATATCCTTGCAACGTTTCTTAGACTCAAAAACCTATGACGTTTTAGCGACTACAGAAAACGTCGTTGGTTCATTGCTAGTCGTTGCTCAAACATTGCTAGTAGTGTTGGGATAGAGTACAAATTTTAGTGGCGAACGAGAAACATCTCAATAGGTTCATTAGCGAGGAATAGTGAAGCTGCAAGTACATCAAAAAGCACGATAGTGTCATATTAGCATTAGATTTTGAACTTTATCTTGCTATTCATAGCCAAAGTTGCCGTTAAACATCGTTCATCTAAAGTATACCATGTAAGGTTTTGAACTTAATATATGTCACTATGGCGTAACTCTGCGTTGTGAGGACATCGATAATATGAAAATCAACCCCCCTCCCTCAAAAATTTGATCATTACCGAAAAGTAAACCTAAATCAATCTCTCTCTCTCTCTCTCTCAATCTCTCTCTTTCTCTGAACCCTACTTTCCTCAGTCAAGCTTCGAATATCCCCGCTCCCCTCCCTTGACCTGTCCTTCTCCCCATGTCGCCCTCCTTCACCAGCATTACAACCAATATTTTAACACCACCAACACCACCCCCTCAGCCACTGCCTGGACCCCCTCGGCCACCATGGTTCGACGGAGTCTGACTTATTTAGATATTATGAATTTTAATATTTGAATTTGGGCTCTTTTCGAATAATTTACACGTACATGCTCAAACATATAGTGTTTTGGATATAAAATTAGCTTCAAAGAAACTAACATTAACAACAATAAAGCTTTTGTCCCTAAATTTTTGGATCGGATGTATGAATCATTTTCTTCCATTCAGCTATGTTAAAGTCCATGTTGTCTAAGAAAAAAAATTATCCTTCTTTAAAACCTAAAACTCATTTTTATTTAGGTCGACATCTAGTCATAACAACTCCTTTAACTATTATTTTATAGATTTTTATTATTAAAATATTTATTGATTTATGTTTTACATGTCCAAAGCCACCCAAGATGATTTTTCCCCATCTTGTTATCTTTAGGGGCCATTTTTAACTTTCTTCAAATATACATTCTTTTCTTATCTTATATTATATTATATTTAAATATATTGTTACTTGTCCATCTTAGGATTTATAATTTTGCTAGCTATACTAAATTCTTGGAATATTTTTTTAGAGTTATTTGTAATTACCCCACATTTCCTAATACATAATCTATTACCCCCCCCCCCCCCCCCCAAGTGGAATTGGATTGAATGTATGAACCATTTTCTTCCATTCAACTCTGTTAAAGTCCATGTTGTCTAAGAAAAAAAAAGTATCCTTCTTTAAAACCTAAAACTCATGTTTATTTAGGTCGACATCTAGTCATAACAACTCCTTTAACTATTATTTTATAGAATTTTCTTATTATAATATTTATTGATTTTTGTTTTACATGTCCAAAGCCACCTAAGATCATTTTTTCTCTATCTTGTTATCTTTTGGGGCCATTTTTAACTTTCTTCAAATATACATTCATCTCATATCTTATCTTATCTTATTTTTAGATATATTGCCACTTATCCATCTTAGCATTTATATTTTTGCTAGCTATACTAAATTCTTGGAATATTTTTTAGAGTTATTTGTATTTACCCCATATTTCCTAATATATATTCTATTACCCCCCCCCCCCAAGTGGAACCCCCCCCACCTCTCCCCCCCTCTCCCCCCCCATTCCTTCATAATCCCTTGTTTGTAATTAGTTTTACCCCCAAAAATAATTGCCTACAATTTAAGAAATGGGAGGTACCACTAATTAATTTTAGAAAAAATTTGACTTATACCCCACTTTATTTACTATAATTTAAGGTGCACCCCACCGTTTTACCATAATGTACAACCCTCCCCCACCCCCACTTCCATAAAAAAACTAATGGTCAACTCCGTTGGCCGTTAATTTTTGACCAAAATATCCCTTCCTTTTTTCCAGATTGAGGAGGGGGGATGTTAATAATGGTGATTTGCTGGGAGTATTTTAGTAAAAAAATTAATGGTCTGTTAACGGAGTTGACCGTTAGTTTTTGACGGAAGTGGATGATGTTGTACATTATGGTAAAACAGTAGTGTGCACCATGAATTATGGTAAACAAAGTAGGGTGCAACTCAAATTTTCTCTTAATTTTAAAATGGGGGTGGGAGATAAATACAAATAACTCTAAAACATGGAATGCAATAGCTGTCTTATACCATTTTTATTTCAAGTACAAAGTTATTTTATGATCAAAAATTTATAAATAGGTAAATTTTTTGAAAAATAAAACTGCACATACAAGAACTCTTTTAACTCCAAAAAGTTACTTAGTTATTCCAAGTTCACCTTTTTGTAATCAATATATCTAGAAGACATTCCATCTGCAATGTACCTAATTAATTATTTCAAAAAAGGTCTTTCTGGATAATTAATATATCTAGAAGACATTCCATCTACAATGTACCTAATTAATTAGCCTTTTGGATAATCATGCTACTTTGTTTACTTTGTTTATGTCATTGAAATGCTATTTTCACCCTTTTTTGAATTTTTTTGAAAAAGGTAATTAATTAGGTATTGAAAAAAGGTAATTGATTATTCCATTTGCAATGTACCTAATTAATTATTTTGTATTTCAAATTTTTTTTATAAAAGGCTGAAAATAATATTTCAGAAAAGGTAATTAATTAGGTAATTAAATAGGTACATTTCAATAACATATACAAAGTAGCATGATTATCCAAAAAGGCAATTAATTAGGTATATTGCAGATGTATGCGCGTATCTTTGTATTTTATATGTGTCGCAGAAAGACATAAATTTTTATTTAGATCAGCATGAAAAGTTTTCTACCATTGAACAACATAAATTTCTATCTACCCGAAAGTTTTCTCACCAATTCTAAAATCCCTCCACCAAAAATGAAAAGTCCCTCTCAAAAGTTTAAAATTTCTTCTCCCAAATTCAACCGACCCCCTCATCTCTCTCCTCTCCATCAACCTAATTTTGATTTTGAGTTACGAGTGTTGTTCAACGACTACTTTAGTCTCCAAAATTCACCCATTCCAAATCATGTCTCATATTATTCTTCTCTTCCTCTCCCCTCCAATCCAAAATCCATAACCCTAACTTTACGATTCTTTCTCTCGCCCCCTCCCTACCACATCCTCCTCCTTAACCCTAACCCTAGGATTCTTTATCCTCTTTTTCCTTTTTCTTACCACAATCCCCTCTTCTACCTTTTTGAGCCCACATCAAGATTTATTAACCGCGTCGATGCCGTCATCCGTCGCTCGCCTCCTTCCCATCATGGTCCTTGTAGAAGCATAGAAAGTACATATATAAAATACAAGTATGGCCGAAGTCTGCCATGTACAAAGATACATGGGTACAAAATGGTGAAATACAGTAAAGTTGGCCCATTTTGCATGGGTTAAAAGAGTACATGTGTCTCTTTTTCTCTCTTAAATCGGTAGAGGGTAGTTGAGAGTACAAGATAAAGCATGGATATTTAATACAGTATCTCTAGGAGAAACGTGGAGGAGATCACGTCCAATTAATGCTATGAACTTGAAAAGATAGTTGCATCATGACAAAAGTCTAGTCAGCATGGCCAAAGTCTACCACATACAAAGATATGAACGTATAAAATGGTAAAACACAATGGAGTTGGCCCATTTTAAATGCGTCAAAAGAGTGCACATGTCTCTTTTACTCTCTTAAATTGACAGCTGGCGGTTGAAAGTACAAGATAAAGCATGCACATTTAATGCAATATCTCTGGGGGAAATAAGGAGAAGATTACGCCGAAATAATATTGTGATCTTGAAAAGACAGTTGCATAATGATAAAAGTTTAGTCAGCATAGCTGAGGGCCGCCACGTATAAAGATACGCGTATATAAAATGGAGAAACCCAATAGAGTTGGCCCATTTTGCACGTCAGAAGAGTGCACGCGTCTTTTTTATCTCTTAAATTGATAGCAAAAGGTTAAGAGTATAAGACAAAATATGCACATTTTAGGCAGTATCACTTGGGAAATCGTGGAGGAGATCACACATAATTAATGTTGTGATCATTAAATGATAAGTTGTCATCATGACTAAAGTCCAGTCAGCATGGCAAAATACCATAACCGAATTCATACAAGAAACTGCTAGGGATTTATAATTAGAGATTCACTTAGTACATGGCTAGAGATTTTCCTAGATTGCATGCAGTCCCGGTTATTCATATAGTTATTTTAAGGAGTATCCAGTGGTTTATATTGTAATGCCCTACAACCGCATGGTGCGTTACGCTGAGTCGGATTGAATAAAATAATAGTTGGTTTCATGTGCGGATGGCTAGCGGAGTTCGATGGGAATCAGGTGTTCGTTCAGAGCAGTACTGAGATAGCTGGATTGGAGCGATAATGTCGTCTTCCTTAGTCCGATCGGTCAGATGATTTGGAGAGCACGGCCTGCTGCACGGTCATACTAGTTGAGTAGATCGCGCTTTGCATCGGACCACGGGTTCAAGGAATCGGCCGTATCAGCAGGACAGGATGCTTAACGGAATCAAACATTGTGAGTGGGCTCTGTCCCTTCTCCTCTACTCCTTCATGCCTAATAATATGGAAAATACGTAAAGGCTTGAATACTTGGACTGGAACTTGGAAATTACTATACTGAGGAGTGCATAGAGTGTACGTTGTTTGCTTGGATAGGATTATGGCTTGAGTTGGTTTTCGCGTTGGATAGTTGGAGCTAGAGTTGGATTATACATTTGGGGCAGTTGGAGAAATAATTAAAATTATGCTTGGAGAGTTAGAATTATATATCTTGGTTGGAACACCGGATAATTCGGGCAAGCGAGCGAGCATCCGTGTACGAGTATCATTTGGGCGCTTTGTCAAGCAAAGCGTACAGTTATGGTTCAAAACTGAACAACTGCATCGGCGAGGGCATTGTGCCACTTTCGGGGCATTGAGCCATGGGATTGTTTGAGCAAGGGTGTTGCACCATTTGGAAATACTGTGTTGAGAAGCGGCATTGTGCCTATGGGGATAACTTGAGATTTGGTGCCTTGGGCTATATGTTGGAGAATGGTTATGGATATTTTGGTTGAATATTTGGTTGAATGAGTCTAGGATCGCTTGGTGGGGCGAGAATGTTCAATCCTCTCGTCATACCGACTTGGTGTCTACATGTCACGGACAACCTGTATTGCACAGGGTTTTGTTTCCTCGAACGGGTTGGACTCCGGGGCACCGGGACCGTTCGGCCATGGAGGAGACAATGGTAACGTGTCTTGGGCGCGTGTACAGGTAGTTCGATACCAAACCAGAGGGGGATAGCTGCCCATTGCTGGATCAGGTAGGACTGCCTATTGATTAGTCCGATCAATGTCCTTTATGGCTTGGCCAGTAACTTCAGATAGATAAAAGTTGGTTTGCTTTACTTTGGTTGGTTTGTGCTTCGTGTAGGCACGGCCACCTTGCCTCGGCAAGAGTGTGCACTTCGAGATTGGATTGTAAGTTTTGGTTGAGGATGGATATTGAGGCTTGGTTGATGGCTCGATATGTTATCGTGTTGCTTGGGTTTGAGTAGGACGGGTTGCATGCTAGAATCCTTCGGGTTGGTTATTTATTGCTTGTCGATTGGATTGAGTTGAATGTTTGCATGCTTAAACTGCTTTACAGCTTTCCTTAACATGTCATCCCTATGCCATGAAATGAATCTAGGATTCAACTAGAAAGATCACCATATAACTGTTTGCATTCACTATTTTTACTTAGTGTCGGCTTAGATGAGTGGGTTACCCCGGTCACCAGTACGGCTGTGTACTGACCCACGTTTATGGGCAATATTTTAGGTACGCAGGTGTAGTGGTGCTGCTTGGATATACGGGACATGATGTATGAACTGTAAGTACCTTTGTGGGCTAGAAAGAGCAAGAGTATTTTATCGCCTTTGAGGTAATCGCCTTTGTGGTATTTTATTTGGACCCTATCAAGAGCTTCGCTGCGTATTACTCTGATGTGTGCTTGGTACACAATACTTAACTTTCGTTGCAACTTGGTCGT
Organism: Iris macrosiphon; assembly: GCA_036927795.1. Classification (NCBI taxonomy): domain Eukaryota; kingdom Viridiplantae; phylum Streptophyta; class Magnoliopsida; order Asparagales; family Iridaceae; genus Iris; species Iris macrosiphon. Next base: position 182,677,462 of record JAYESA010000004.1, read on the forward strand.
TTCGATAATAACTTTGGTGTTTGACAACATCGCCTTGTACGAGCGCAACTCCAGGCTCGTATGGCATCACATCTCGATGAGAACGATTGTCCTGCGGGAGAGCTATAACGTGGTGATTCACGTTCAGCGGGGACTATTGAGCTTGCGGGAGATTGGGGCATGACATATTGGTATCAGAGCGCCTAGTTTATTTCCTCGAACTTGGTCCTTCGCTTCATCACAAACTCTAAATAGCTTCCGTGTATCGTCTAGCTCTTGGCTCTACTCGGTGCCGCATTGGATATTTCATGCAATAAGTCTATATATTGCTGGTTGTGGCTGCATGTTGTTCTTGGTTGTATTGCTTTTATTTTTTTTGTTAGATCGCTTAGCATTGTTAGGCGTTGTTGCATTCGTGCAGCAAGTTGGGTGGCATTGTTGCATTTGTGCAGCAAGTTGAGAGGTATTGTATTGGCTTGACTTGTTGTTCGGGAAGTTTCTGATTTCATCAGTGGATCAGTTGGTTGGCAGACGAGATTGGTTATGCGGCATATTATGAGTAGAAGCATCGGATGAGAATGGATCGTTGCACGAGTTGCTCGTGTAGCGATTGTGTTGGATAGAAGTTTAATTTTTGATGGGTATATTACGTAGAGCATTGGTTGAGCATATTTGAGTTTGGCTTGGGAATATCAGGATAAGTTTGCACGAGTTGCTCGTACAGCAAATGTGAGGAACAGTTGGGTATTGGGTTGGACTACTTGGAAGAGATCGTTGCACGGATTGCTCGTATTGTGAAAGTATCAGACGGTTTAAGAATAGCTGGAAGTATCGAGAATGAAACCTTGCACAAGTTTCCTAACGAGATTGATAGAAATAGTTGGATGGTTTGTGCATTGGCTCAGTTTTATGTCAGACTTGAGTTGGGGATGGTAGGATTATGCATAAGGGATGGTTCGAACGGATTTTGGATTTGTGCAAAGGAATCGTAATGCGAGTAGCGACTTGATTCGGAGTGGTATATGGGATACCACATAGTAAGCAAGGCATTGAAATATTTTGGATATACATCAATAGAAATTGCCTGAACGGACATGGGTAACAGAAATACAAGTTGGTTGGTGTACATCGGCTGAGTTAGAAAGAATAAAAAAAAATAGAGCAAGCGATTATTGAGTTGAGCAATCAAGAATGGACTTGTGCAAATAGAAGTATCGTTGAACTTAAGAGATGGACGAGATCAGAATAAACAGTTGGAAAAAGTGTTTGGAGATTTGAAGGATTGAGATAGGCCAAGAATTGGAAACAAGTTGGGATCGATCAGATAGAAAGCTGAATACCAGAGTTCGCTTGCACGATCTGGAAATTCGGTAGAACATTCAATTGGATGCAAAAAGAGAGTTGAGCTTAATGAAACAACAGTTGGGATACGCTTGAGCGAAGCGATTGGTAAATTGAAGGATAGCGAGCACGGACTACGATTTTGGGCAACACATTTGAGTCATTGGTTGAGTAATAAAACACGATCTGGTTTGGAGGGGCAATGCGATAGATTTGAACGGGCTTGAAGGATTTTGGATATTGCTGCTCGAGAAGTCGACTCAGGTTTAGCGAAAGTAGAATTTTGGGCAAAATTGTGCAACATGGTAGACGGATTCTCCGAAAGACTTGAACGGATGGAGGCAACAACTGGAGGCAAATATTGTGGTGGACCAACTTTTGAAGATAGCTAAACGTGGGAGCAACGTCAGAGCAAATTATTATGCTGTTTGAGCAAGTTGGACGTGCATTGGGGAACGCGGCAAACGGATAAGAATTGGAGCAAGTCTTTGGTTTCGGGAATAATTGCAAGTGGTAGTGCGAGAAGTCGAACATGGCAGTTCAGAAAATTTGATGGATTCAGGGCAGAACGACGGATTGATGGAAGACGGTTTCAACGAGCGCAGTTCTCTAATTATGGCTTGGATAGATAGTAAGACTCTAAGTGGTTAAGCGGCGTTTGGTTGACAGATTATAAAGAGGTAGTGCATGAAGTGCTCGGATTCGGAAGTTTGTTCGGATGGAATGGTTGGATTATGGCTCGGATTTGCAGAGGAGATATAGCATGGTTTATAGTAATTGTCCATCGTGATGACTTACAATTATCGAGCATAGCTTTGGGACAGCTGACCCTAGCGACTTGACCGCCAAATCTTGGATGAATATTACAGACCCATAGAATGACCCTTGTGGCGGCACATTGGGGAATGCATTGAGGGCAGATGTGAGTAGTATGTGTTGGAGATTGGCCTATTGACTGAGTGTTGGATTTAAGAGATCCTTGGGATAGCCTTCAGCTGAAGAAGCAGCCAGAAGACCGAAGCGATGGTGGGATTGGCCTAAGTCAACTGATGAGATTCGGAGTCGCAGATTTTTGAAGATAGCATCGCCTCTGACTCGTCGTACCCCGGAAGGGAATATCATTCATATGAATTGACGACTATGAAACTAGCTGTGAAGTTAAAGCAACGGCTCATTCGAATCAGATTATTACAATACTGGAAGGGACAAATGTGCCTCAGATTTATAAGATGAATCAAAACTTAGTCTGGGATGCGTGCTCGTATGGAAGGCAAAGGTGATATCCTGAGCTTCGAGGCAGTGGAAGCAGCACGAAGAACTATTCCATGTGCAACCTAGAAATTGTGGTGAGTGTGTCCACGTTGAAATCGTGGCGACACTATCCCTTTGGCGTGGTGGCAAAATCTTCGTGGATCACACGAACCTCAATATAGATGTTTACCCAGTGAGTTATTGAGATGGCAGGAAGATGTGTTTAGCTGAGCTGATCTAAGCAAAGTTTGATATTTGGGTAAGTCGCCTAGTTGGGGTAGTATCAGTTGAGATGATCGTTCAGTGTATGAGATATATTTGGAGATGTTGCTAGTACGAATTCAGAAATAGTTGGATGGATTGAGTTAAAACACGAACTGATTGAGTCGGTGGGAAATCATCATATTTGACAATGATGCTTAAGCGAATATGTTGGAATAGAAATCAGGATTAGTTCAATTGGGAGTAAAGCAAATAGATGACTCGTACATAAAGATACCCTTGTAACTTGTCCAAATTCGCTATCGCAAAGCTCGGTTGAAATGCATGTATTTTTGGGATGCCTTAAATATGTATACGATCCAAAACTAAGCGATAAAAGGAATTCATATTGAGCTGCAAGGAGAATGTGGGAATATAGAATTTGTACGAGCGTTCAGCAGAGCGAGATGCTGAGTCAGGATCGTGAGTATGAGAGTTGCATAGAGCAGAGTTATGAATTGGACAAGCGACATGTGATAGGAATGAGTACCAGCATGGTTCGTGGATGAACCTAATTTTTAAGTGGTATATTATGTAATTCCCCACAACCACATGGTGCGTTATGATGAGTCAGATTGAATAAAACAATAGCTGGTTATATTTGATTTGTTGGATTTTGGAAAAAGTATTGATTAAGTTGGTTTAATGTGCAGATGGCTAGCGGAGTTCGATGGGAATCAGGTGTTCGTTCAGAGCAGTACTGAGATAGCTGGATTGGAGCGATAATGCCGTCTTCCTTAGTCCGATCGGTCGGATAATTTAGAGAGCACGGCCTGCTCGCACGGTCATACCAGTTGAGTAGATCGCGCTTTGCATCGGATCACGGGTTCAAAGAATCGGCCGTATCAGCAGAACAAGATGCTTAACGGAATCAAACATTGTGAGTGGGCTCTGTCCCTTCTCCTCTACTCCTTCATGCCTAATAATATGGAAAACACGTAAAGGCTTGAACACTTGGACTGGAACTTGGGAATCACTACACAAAGGCATGCATAAAGTGTACGTCGTTTGCTTGGATAGGGTTGTGGCTTGAATTGGTTTTCGTGTTGGATAGTTGGAGCTAGAGTTGGATTATACATTTGGGGCAGTTGAAGAAATAATTAGAATTACGCTTGGACAGTTGGAATTATATATCTTGGTTGGAACACCGAATAATTCGGGCGAGCGAGCGTGCATCCGTGCACGAGTATCATTTGGGCGCTTTGTCAAGCAAAGTGTGCAGTTGTGGTTCAAAATCGAATAACTGCATCGGCGAGGGCATTGTGCCACTTTTGGGGCATCGAGCTATGGGATTGTTTGAGCAAGGGTGTTGCACCATTTGGAAATACTGTGTTGAGAAGCGGCATTGTGCCTATGGGGATAACTTGAGATTTGCTGCCTTGGGCTATATATTGGAGAATGGTTATGGATATTTTGGTTGGATATTTGGTTGAATGAGTCTAGGATCGCTTGGTGGGGCAAAAATGTTCCATCCTCTCGTCATACCTACTTGGTGTCTGCATATCATGGAAAACCTGTATTGCACAGGGTTTCGTTTCCTCGAACGGGTTGGACTCCGGGGCACCGGGACCGTTCGGCCATGGAGGAGACAATGGTAACGCGTCTTGGGCGCGTGTACCGATAGTTCGATACCGAATCAGAGGGGGATAGCTGCCCATTGCTGGATCGGGTAGGACTGCCTATTGATTAGTCTGATCAATGTCCTTTATGGCTTGGCCAGTGACTTCATATTGATAAGAGTTGGTTTGCTTTACTTTGGTTGGTTTGTGCTTCGTGTAGGCGCGGCCACATTACCTTGGCAAGAGTGTGCACTTAGAGATTGGATTGTAAGTTTTGGTTGATGATGGATATTAAGGCTTGGTTGATGGTTCGATATGTTATCGTGTTGCTTGGGTTTGAGTAGGACGGTTGCATGCTAGAATCCTTCGGATTGGTTATTTATTGGTTATCGATTGGATTGAGTTGAATGTTTGTATGCTTAAACTGCTTTACAGCTTTTCTTAACATGTCATCCCTATGCCATGAAATGAATCTAGGATTCAACTAGAAAGATCACCATATAACTGTTTGCATTCACTATTTTTACTTAGTGTCGGCTTAGACGAGTGGGTTACCCCGCTCACCAGTACGACTGTGTACTGACCCACGTTTATGGGCATTATTTTAGGTACGCAGGTGTAGTGGCGCTGCTTGGATATACGGGACATGATATATGAACTGTAAGTACCTTTTTGGGCTAGAAAGAGCAAGAGTATTTTATCGCCTTTGAGGCAATCGCCTTTGTGGCATTTCATTTGGACCCTATCGAGAGCTTCGCTGCGTATTACTCTGATGTGTGCTTGGTACACAATACTTGAATTTCGTTACGACTTGGTCATTTCGATGATAACTTTGGTGTTTGACAACATCGTCTTGTACGATCGCAGCTCCAGGCTCATACGGTATCACGTTCCGATGAGAACGATTGTCCTGCGGGAGAGCTACAACGTGGTGATTCACGTTCAGCGGAGACTATTGAGCTTGCGGGAGATTGGGACGTGACATATATTATGGAGTATCTTGAGAAGTATTCGGTATTAGTTTGTGTGTATGGATATCCCAGACAGACTGCAGGGGCATACGATAAGTAGGAACTCTAGCATCGCATTACATTATAATTGTTAGTAATTACGATTGTGATAACCCTAGTTAGTTAACGTATCAAGCCGTACTTATATGATTTGTCATGATTTATGGATGATGGTTAGTCTAGGATTTACAAGGTCACACATTTATTTTCTGCACTTGTTACCCTATTAATTATCAGTTCAGGAAATATCTCATTGCAGGTTTGCATTATTTTCTTTATTATCCTGAGATCATTTATATTTAGTCTTTAATTTCAGTATTTGTATTACTTTTGTTGTTGGTTATGTGTCTAGAATGGCTTTCTTTGTGGTACTTTCTAGTTGGGGGTCTGACCCCACTAATTTTGTATGGCAAAATCCAGTAGCAGTACCGGAGGATCTTCCGTACTTTCCTAAGGATAGTGATCACTAGGAGCACCAGATCGCTTGTGTTTTCCTACTTTTCCACTCTGATGTACATTCTACTTTTGTTGGCGTTTAGCTACCGAGCACGTGTTTAGCTCATATTTTGGTTTGATCAATTAGCCTACGGGCATTAGCATGATTGACATATCCTAGGGTTGATTATGTATGACTCAGATTCTGGCTAGTTTATTTATTATGTGTTTACTAGCATCATGATCATCTGTATATTATAGTTTTGGACACTTTACCATTATACTTCAGTTGATCTTATATCTTATTATTATTCCTGTTGTTCTTGTGATTGAGACACTAGGGTTTGTTGGACCTAGGCTTGATTGATGGTTTATAGTAGGGACCCTCATGTCTTACAGTTTTATCGTATACGCGGAGTACTAACGTGCTCTAAGTATGCATAGTTGTCTATGTCAGCCCTGCTCTCTAGTAATCTGGTTCTGGGATGTGACATAGTTTTAGTGGTGGCCCATGCAGGTCTGTCTGAGTAAATTATGTCTGTCTAAGTAGATTTAATCTATTTTTTTACAGATATGTATGGGTTATTGTTGTTGCTAGATGTCTCAATCCTAAACTGTTCCCCTTGATCCTTTGTCATTTTTCTCCATCCCTGATTCTTGATTTGATATCTGCTTATTCGTTGATCTATCATGTTCTCCAATTTATTCTTGTGTCCTTAACTTTTAGGGGCACTATTCCTGTTACTATCGGCCAGATGGATCAAGTGCAGCTCGAGAAGGGAATGCATTCGGGAGCCCAGCGTATTCCTGGAGGTCGACCTTAGCATTCAGGGGCAGAGTCTAGAGTAGATCCTGAGACATATTGGCCTGCACTATCGGACCAGGAAGTAGTACATGTTCACCCAGTTTAGCTCGAGCAGAGGGTATTGCCCGAGCACTGATGGACGTCCTTCGAGGTTTCATGATGACCCTGCAGTACTAGAGTGATGTACTCACTCAGTTGGTCCAGACAGCTTTAGAGCGAGGTGATTCTCATATCCATAATTCTATGACCAACTTCAGGTATCTCAGCCCTCCTTACTTTTATGGTACAGAAAAAGCGATTTTGCCCAATGCTTGGCTGCAGGACACTGAGGCCATCTTAGAGGCAACAGGGACTCCAGCTAGAGAGCATTTAGTAGTAGTGAGGCTACAGTTATTGGACTTGGCTCGTGACTGGTGGACAGGGATGGATATTTCTCTTACAGCACCGATTCCAGGGACGATTTTTACTAAAAGATTCTGGGCAAGATATTTTGATGTGGTGGCGCATTACGAGCTTCAGCAGAGGTTTAATAACCTCAGGCAGGAAAGCAGTACCATAGATGGTTACGCAGCAGAGTTTGTGAGATTTAGTCGATTTGCTCCCACTTTGGTAGCAACCGAGTTGGAGAGGGCGAGAAGGTTTCAGAAGGGACTCCATTTACAAATTATCTTGGCGATGGAGCAGCATGAGTTTCAGATCTTTGACGCTGTGATACGGGTGTAGAAGCATGAAAAATACGCTGGCAAGAGCTACGCGGCATATTGATACAGAGCAGCGCAAGCAAAGGCCTTCAGTGCCATCAGGCGTAAGAGCTCAAGGGTGCAGCGCGTCCAAAACCGCTTCGGCGTGGACGGGACCCCCCCATCGCCTCCAGGGCATAAAAACTCAGCCGCTCTCAAAGCAGCATTAAATAGCGTACGAGGAACGCTTCGTCTTTCCCGAAATGAACCTGTCAAGTCACGCAGTGAACCTGGCCTCTGACTCCTGACAAAAAGTGCTGCACGGCGACCCAGACGACGGCTGGAAACAGGCACAGACCCCTCGGAACGCACACCACAGTATGATGGCGGATCTCTGCATTTAATGCAGAGGATTGGGTTAACATACCACCGAACCGTCGTTTATTGACGTTCCCTCAGCATAAACCGCTCTTTTGCGTACAGAGGGATACGCTGCATTGTTTTACACAGGCAGGCATAAGCCGGTTTACGCTCCGCAGTAGACAAACCGCTGCCACGTCAAAAGCTGCACATCGTACGGGGCTCGAGGCACGTCTCTACGTCTAATTGCACGGGGCGGTGACAGGTTCAGTCAAGGCACGTCTCTGCAACGGATGCACAGAAGGGCTGCAGACCTTCGAAATATGTCTTCGCATTTAATGCACAGGATGATGGCAAATCTCTGTAGAAGATTTGATTACATCTTCGAAAGCCGTGATTCCGGTTAAGACGTCCCCGTCAGCACTCGGGCACGGTACGCAGCGGCTTCTACGCCCATTCAAGACCAGTGCTCCTCCGGCTCTCAACGCCTCTCCGGCTTCAACGCCTATCCGGCTTCAACACCTCTCCGGCTTCAGTGCCCCTCCGGCTCTCAACGCCTATCCGGCTTCAACGCCTCTCCGGCTCCTACGCCTATCCGGCTTCAACGCCTCTCCGGCTTCTATGCCTATCCGGCTTCAACACCTCTCCGGCTTCTATGCCCATCCGGCTTCTACGCCTATTCGGCTTCTATGCCTATCTGGCCTCCGTGCCAGGGTGACAGTCATTTGGCTTCTACGCCAACCGTTTCTACACACGGGATACCTACCTGCGTGGCTCTTATGCCGTGATCTTCGTAGCGATAGTACGCGTTGTGTTCCCTTAGTTGGACCCGCGTCATACGCTCATTCAAAAGATCATCCATACGCAGGCATTGGTTACTTTAACCGTTGTGTAAAAAGGTGTTGTACTTCCCACTCCTCAGTTTTTACACCGACGGAGTGGTCACTGTCACCAAAACTCTATAAATAGAGACCCCTATCAATGGGGAAAGAAAAAAAAAGAATTATCATAGGGCGGAAAAAGAATTATCATCCAGGAGAGAATTATCGTCCAAGGAGAGAGAGAGAGGGAGAGAGAGAGAGAGAGAGAGAGAGCCCGAAGAGCAGGCAAAGAGCAGGGATCGACGACCTTGGCCTCGTGCGTCCAACCTCTTCTGCAACCTTCGAAGCTGCTACCTGTCTTCCACGGCACTTCTTCAACATCGTGTGGTCCAAGGACTAAAGTGATCGACCGCAGATCAGACACTTATAGCAATTTATACCCAGATTAAATAAATTGTACTCCCACATCCTCGTATAGGATTATATTGTACAAGTTTGTTTGTAAACAAAAGGGCGCAGGTTTCGCATAAACCCCGTCATTGAAATACACTTTCATTCCTTTCATTTAATACCACAAACAACGGGCAGCCAGGAGGTATGAGTACACATCACAGAGGATTATCGATCGAGTTGGGAGCCAGAAGAGGCCCAAAGTTTTAGGAGGATAAGCATCCCAGTCATCAGCACTAGCTCCAGCAGTTCGAGCCCTAACGATTAGATCCTTAAGGATGATAGCATCATCTCAACAGTCTTTCCTGACATTCTCTCGGTAGAGGCAGTCAACTTCTTTTTCTTCCCGTAGGTTTTTCCACTAAGGGCAACCTGGGCTTATAGTATCAGAGTGTCGTAGGGCACAGTGATTGTGCTTGGTGTGTGGGGCATCAGACCACATGGTCGGAGCATGTCCTAGGAGGAACCAGACTGGATCATCATCAGCCCAATCAGCAGTTCGACTAGTAGCACCGTAGTACAGGGCACCAGCATCAGTGCACCAGTAGTAGCAGGTTCAGAGGCCTTTACCTCCACAGGCTCAGGCATTCCAGCAGAGGCCACAGTAGTATGTGCAGGCACATGCGATACCTAAAGGTCAGCAGCAGAGGGGACCAGCACCCATAGGACAGGGTCAGGCCTTCTTGCTATCGATGGAGGAGGCTTTAGCAGCAAAAAAGGTTATAACAGGTACCATTATTGTCCACTGTTATTCTGCTTCAGCTTTATTTGATTTTGGTGCATCACATTTATTTATATCTGTACGCTTTGTGACACGAGTTGGAGTGGAGTCTAATTCCTTACCTGTAAGGTTGAATATACTTACTGGTAACGGTCTTGTGGGAGTAGATAGAGTATATCTCTCGTATTGAGTTATAGTGTGCATGAGAGAATTTCTTGCGAGGTTGATAGAGTTTCCAATGGGCGATTATGATATCGTTCTTGGGATGGATTGGTTGAGTGTGAGCTACGTGACGATAGATTGCCATAGTGGCAAGGTTATCTTTCGTGTACCTGGTGGGTAGGATTTCTCATTCTTGAGAGGTACAGTAGAGTAATCGGAGGTTACACTGATGATGGCAAAGACTGAGGAGGCACAGTTTTCTAGGATAGTTTATGAGTTTTTTTAACATATTTACCGACGACCTACCAGATTACCATTAGTTAGAAACGTTGAGTTCTATATTGATTTGATCCCGGGAGCAGATCCAGTATTAGAGAGGGTTTATATAATATCACCATCTGAGTTAGAAAACTTATATCGGATGATTGAGGAGTTGATAACCAACCGATTCATTAGATCTAGTATATCACCTTGGGGGGGGGGGGGCGTTACATCTTGTTAAAAAGAAGGATGGTTCATCACGTTTAGTTATTGATTATAGAATACTAAATACGACAACCATTAAGAACAAGTATCCCTTACCTATGATAGATGACTTGTTTGACCGGCTCAATAGGACAACTATATTTTCTAAGAACGATTTACGGTCTGGGTATCATCATATCAGAGTCAGAGAGCAGGATATACCCAAGACGATGTTCAGATCTAGATATGGTCATTAAGAGTTCCTAGTTATACCATTTGGAGCGACCAATGCACCACATATATTCATGTCTCTTATGAATACAATCTTTATGCCTTACTTAGACCACTTTGTTATATTGTTTATTAAAGATATCTTGTTCTGTAGTCGGAGTGAGGAAGAGCATGAGCAGAATCTTCGTGTAGTTCTTCAGATCCTTCGAGAGCAGCAGATGTATGTGAAGTTCAGCAAGTGTGAGTTCTGGCTTGATCTTATCTCATTCTTGGGACATATTATTTATGGTGGAGGAGTCGAGGTGGATCCCAAGAAGGTGGAGGCTTTTGAGAGTTGACGAGTATCCCGTAAAGCTTCAGATGTACGCAGTTTCTTGGGTCGAGCAGGCTACTACAGACAATTTGTGGCAGACTTTGCTAGAATCTCTACACCCTTAATACGTCTAACTTGTAAGGATGTGCACTTTGAGTGGTCAGATGCTTGTCAGACTTCTTTCGAAAAGCTCAAGCGGAGTTTGATTTCGGATCCTATTTTGATACTTCCAGTGGGACTATGTGGGTTCTCAGTATATTGTGATGCTTCTGGAGTAGGACTTAGGTGTGTCCATATGCAGCATGGTAGAGTGATAGCTTATGCATCTCGACAGCTTCGAGACCATGAGAAGAGTTATCTGACACATGATCTTGAGTTGGCAGCAGTAGAGTTTGTACTTAAGCTCTGGAGGCATTACCTATATGATGATCGAGTGAAGATCTTCACAGACCACAAGAGCTTGAGGTATGTGTTCACATAGAAGGAACTCAGTTTGTATCAAAGGAGGTTGCTCAAGTTATTATCGGACTACGATCTTGACCTTCAGTATCATCCATGGAAGGCCAATGTCGTAGCAGACGTCTTAAGCAGGAGAGAAGGAGCTTACTTCTTGACAGAGCAGTATCACATTTTGGAGGATCTGTAGGAGATGGGTATCGAGGTAGTATCACCCGATGATATCTGTTTGGTGGCAAGTCTATAAGTTCAATCTTCTATAGTTGAGAGGATCAGAGTAGAGCAGACTAAAGATATCAGACATCAGCAGCTCAGAGTAGAGTGTGAGTCTGGATGCAGAACAGAGTTGCGCATTCATGAGGATGGGACTCTCAGGTTTGGGAGTCGACTTTGTGTGGCAAGAGGAGATATCTGACAGAAGATTATGTCAGAGGTCCACAGTTCTCAGTACTTAGTGTATCCAGGAGTAACGAAGATGTATTAGGATATTCGTCAGCACTTCTGCTAGAATGGTATGAAGATGGAGATAGCTCAGTTTATTTTTCGGTGTTTAGTCTGTCAGCAGGTCAAGGTTGAGCATGAGAGACCGGTCGGACTACTTCAGCCTTTATCAATTCCGGGGTGGAAGTGGGGCAATACTACTATAGACTTTGTGACCGGTCTTCCTAGATCCCCGTTTGGCATATATGCTATATGGGTTATATTGGATCGACAAACGAAGGTCACTCACTTTCTTCCTTACAGAGTGGGTCAGTCTACTGAGCAGCTAGCTGAGATATACATGATATAGATAGTCAGATTGCATGGTGTGCCAGTTAGTATAGTCTCAGATAGAGATTCGCGGTTCATGTCTTATTTTTAGCAGAGCCTACAACAGAGTCTGGGTACTAGGTTGAAGTTTAGTTCAGCCTACCATCCGCAGACAGGCAGAAAGTCAGAGAATACTATTTAGACTTTAGAGGATATGCTTTAAGCTTGTATAATTAAATTTGGTGGATCTTGGGAGGATCACTTACACTTACTAGAGTTCTCCTATAACAACAGCTTCTAGACGAGCATTCAATTCAGATGGCACCCTTCGAGGCTTTGTATGCTAGGAGATACAGATCACCGTTAGCTTGGGATAACATTTACGAGAGGAAGATGCTTGGTCCAGAGATGATTGCTTAGTCGGTTGGAGTGATCAGGCATATTATAGAGCATCTCGGAGTGGCTCAGGATCGCCAGCTTTATTGGAAAGACTAACACCGTCGTCATCTTTTATTCTCTATCGACGACTATGTATTTTGAGTATTTTGCCTACCCGTGGAGTTATCAGATTTGGAGTACGTGGAAAGCTTAGTCCCAGATATATAGGTTCATTCGATATTCTCTGGCCAGTTGGAGACGTATCTTATCGTCTAGCTCTTCCACCATCGCTTCATGAGGTACATGATGTCTTTCACGTATCTCAGTTATGTCAGTATATTCTAGACCCGAGCCATATCCTGGATCATTCTAAGTTGGTCGTTGGTACCGACCTATCATATCCTGGATCATTCTCAAGAATAGGACTATCATATTAATTTGGGTTGTTTGGGGCGTCACTCACTAGGCGAGTCGACGTAGGAGTGCAAGGACGTTATACGTACTCGTTATGTATTTTTTTTTGACTTGGGAGGTATACTTATTCGTATACCCGTGTCACATCTTAGCTTGTGCATGTGATTGATTGATAGCTTATCTGTTATGTCTATTATTGTTTATTTCTGATTTCTTGTTGTTTCCTAGGAAATTTTAATGCTTACCTGAGTTTCCTGCTTATTTTCGGTTTTGAGCTAGCTTTCTTGGATTTTCTTGTAACTGATTTTAAGATCCTTATGGAAATTTTGATAGTACAAAATTTTTCCAAGAAGGGGAGAGTTGTGAGACTCGTCTCACAATATTAGTATTTTATGCAGATACGTATTTTGTGCTAGTTATTGTATTTTATTGGATCTCGAGAAAGCCCAAAAATTCTCAAAATTTAAAATTTACTACCTGACATGTATACCGACAGTATACTACAGTATACCAACGGTATACTGTCCGGCAGATATTTGTTTCACTTTTCAAGATATTTCTCTATAAATAGTACTTGAGATCTTTTATTTCTTTCTTTGTCTTTCTCTCTCCTATCTTCTTCATTTCTTGTAACGTCTCAGTCCCAAAATACGTAGAGCCAGGTATACATACACATGTCAGCTGTACGAACAAGTATAGGAACCCAATTTAATAGACCTAATCAGTCGTAGTACGCTTTAGAATATAACTAAGTCACAATATCACAGGCAGATAATAATATAGTCTCATCCAAAAATATTACCGAATAAAAAACTGAATGAATAGATAAAGTCTCAGAATCCACTAAAAAATAAAGTCTAGTAGAGAACAATCCACAAAATATAAGTATAAAATAATATTGAAAGAAAATACAACTAGACAATAATGAAATAGTCCAGGTACCAGCTAACTAGATAAGGGCACCCAAGACATTAAGCAACTATCATCCATAACGCTAAGGGAAACTCATGGGGCTCCACATCAAGGTCCTCGTCAGCAAAATATCTAATTTCGTTGTCCATAGGGTACAAGTGCTCGTCTGGATCTGAAAATAATGACACGTCCTCAGAGAGACATAACTAGTACACAAGAAATTGACATGCATAAAAGTAAAGCAGTAAATAATAAATAGGATAACTAAATCATCTATGTGATATACACTCGAGACATCTCTAGTGGCGTATGAGGAGGAAGAAATAGAAGAACCAGTCATCCTATCAGGTGTTCAACAGAACTCGAGGGTACACCATATATACCATTTACACAGTAAAAAATGGAAATTTATACGTCACTAGTAGATTCTCCTCTCCCAGTGTACTATATGAACCATATATGCAGTGTAGACATAATGCAACGACGTCAATAAAAATCTAGAAACTAAACTAGCATCAACTACTAACACAAGACGCGAACTTACGTATCAATGGGTAGTCAACACGCCAGACCATGCACTCTCTCTCAATCAGTGAACGTGTTGAACAAATATCAGGTCAGAAAATACCACGTACCATCATAATATACCAGGTAAATCTACTACTCTAAGGCACGTGCACACAACTAAAAACTTGGCATAATATAACTGAATAATACAATTAAGCAAGGTGTACTTGCCTTTCAAACCAAACTGCGAGCACAAAAAACTGGTCCGGAGCTTTCCACAGGAACGTCTCGAACACCTACCAATTAATATTTACACTAATTAGACTCTAACTTCTAGTTAAATTAAGTTATTATCTAGTTATTAACTTTACATTGGTTGTACATGCAAATAGCTACACACCGAAATATTACTAGTCATTAAATTTTTTTAAAATATTTATAAATCATTAATTATTAAAAATATTATTTTTAAAATTATTTATAATTATATAAAAATAACCAACCCAATATCATTGCATGCAAAAAGTCTCTACGGGCGACAACTAGTGATTCCTAGCAACTATGCTACGTAGTTTATGCATGCAACTACCCAATTTGAATAAAAATATCAATAAATAATAAAATAATATATTAAATATTCTTAATTATAATATATTAAATATTATTTAATTATAATATATTAAATTTTAGATATTATTTGCATAGTCAAAATATGGCAACTTTCAAAGAACTACAACTAGTATTGATACATTGTGTCCGTGTCTAGATTGTTCAACAACTAGGGGTAGTTTTATATATAAAAATATGGTTTCACATGCATTAAAATATTTGTAATTTCTAACTAACATTAACATGGTTCTACATGAGTTTTATTTCATGAAAAATAGGAAGGTGATTTTAAGTTGGAAAACTTACTTGTACGCGATTACGGCGGGGACCTTCTTCGCCACTACAGCCAAACGGAGTACCAAACAGACTACAAACTTTGCGCTACTTGATGGGGTGATAGGGAACTTCAAATAGATGAATAAAATAGGATTTTGGAGGGGTTTTGGTCACTTTTTACAGCAGCAATAAGCAGCAGTAGAAGCCAACCTAATATGGGAGTGTTCGGGTGAAGGATTGGCCTTGGGGCCGTCCTTGGTGGGTGCTCGTGGGGGTGCGTGAAGCTGTAGGGAAGGGAGAGAAGGAAGAGGAGATATTAAAAATGTAGGAGGCTACTGTTTTGGTCGTTCATAAGAGAGGAGAGACGGCTAGGGCTAGGTAGAGGAGGGGGTTGCATGTTTATATATATTTGTTGGTTAGGCTTTTGTGTGATGGTTGCTTGGGGTTGTGTTGGGCCTAAAATGGACTTGTGTTTAAGGGACCATGAGGGTTTGTTAGGCTTCTAATGATTCTTGCCCTATTATATAATTAATTATTTTTATTTAAATAAAGTGCACAAAAGATATGTAAGATGCGGTTTCGTAAAATAAAAAACTGGATATTTAAACAAGGATTTGAACCATGTGATGGTTATGAAGCATGTAGGGATTTAAATGAATGTGACACTCTTAATATGAACATGGTAGGTCTAGTTAGGCTCATGGATGTAAAGTTGGTTAGATGAAAAAGGGTTGATGTTACGCATTAAAATCGTACGCAACAACAAAGTGCTAAATTGCCAATATTTAGATTTTATGTTGCGAAAGTTGTGCGATAAAAATGAAGAATAGCGACGCGAATTTATGAGTGACATTAAATCCATGAACCTAATTTGGCTCATCTAAGTCTAGTATGCAAAGTTGGTCGGAAAGTAAGGGATAGTGTTGTACTAAAATCATAAGACCATGCTAAAAAGTGTCTATAGTTCAATAATTTGTCAAATAAATATTTAAATTAAATAAATAAATAAATAATTGCTAATTACCAAAATAACCCTATATAAAAATTAGGGTACTCATAATCTACCTACCTTAAAAGAATTTTGTCCTCAAATTTTATATCTTCAATAGAATTTTTTTTATCAACTTTGAACTCAAAAAAATAATATAATTATGGGGTCAAATCTTCTGTTATGACTTCACAAGATCCTCAAAATTAACTTTTTATTCTTAAAACTAAAAAAATTTGAATTAAATATTCAAAATTTGTCCACTTCAAGATTTAAATTCCTCAAATTTAACTTAGAACTAATTATCACTTTTTAAAATTATGATTATTCTACTCATTCAAATTTTATTAAAATTCTTAAATTATAAATTTAAGTCAAATCTTATCAAAATCTGCAAATTTTAAATCTCACAAAATTTAAATATTTCAAGCTACTTCAAATCTAAATTTAAATCCGTCATCATAATCTCCTTAAAATTTAAACACGATTCTAAGCATATTGTAATCATAAATTCTCAAATCTTTATTTAAATTCATATTTATCCTAGAAATCTAAACTCCCAAAAAAATTTAAATTAAATTCATCAAATATTTAAAATTTAAATTTAATTTCAATATATCATAATCGTCTTAAAATTTAAATAAATAAATTTAAATCTAAATTCGATCTATCATTATCTCCCCAAAAATTTAAATAACCAAAGCTCATTCAATATAATCTTATTCCGAAATTAAAAAAAAATTGAACCTCGTAGTCTTCAAATTTTAAACTAAATTTTCATTCTCAAAATCTAAATTAATAATTTATTTCTTAAGATTCAAACTTTAACTCAAGTCCTCAAATTAAAATTTTTTCTTCTAAATTCATCCTATAAAAATTTAAATTCAATCCACATACGCTTATCCTCACAGTCAAATCTATATCTTTAAGTTTTTTTTTTCTTCATATAATTCCAAATTTATATTTTCTTCAAAAAAAAATTAAGGGCAAAAGCACTAAAATCTCTCTATCATGTTATTCTTAATTGCTTTCTTAACCATCATCTAAGAGTTTCACCTACAATATAAATTTTTTTTTACTATAATTTGAATTTGACATTTATAATTTCTACAACTTCTACCCACCTTAGAGCAAAAAACTATATCAAAACTTTAAGTTTCCACAAGATTTTTTTTCTTCCAAAAGAATTTTCATAAGTTCCTCTAATATTAGTTATTCTCGAAAAGTTTTAATCCAATATGTACCTATAAATTTTTTTTAGCATATCCATATACTTCTCCCTATCTTCAAAAGTATATTAAAAATATAACAATCAACTAATAATGCAATATATCCAAGAAATATTTATTTCTAACCATTTTCTAACTTATACCAAGCACGGATGTTCATCAATCCGAAATAAGGGGAGACAAGAAACAATGATAGTGATGTCAAGAAAAAAAACGATTACAATTGCGAAGGCCAAGGGAGATAATCGAATTCAATAAGAAAGTTGTTAAATCAGTTGTGGATTGAGTTCCTATCTTGGTATATTTCTATTTGCAGGCTCATATCAGTATAGTTATGTAACCAATATGATATGCTCTGACATGTCTAGAGGGCAAGTATATTTGTCTAATAAGCTAAGTCAATTATATCTCAATCCACACAAAATAGTCATACGAAGAGCGAACCAAGTACACTAAGGTTGATCATACCATAATACATCGATTATAATTAGACAATATATTAGTAGACGTTCCCAATAACACATATATCATGAACAAGCTCGATAAAAGAATAAGCTTACAAAAATAGGCTATAATAGCGGCATAAGTCAAGATAGTCCAAAATTTAAGTACGTGAGATTATGATGAATGAAAGTACAAATAGTTCAAATTCATCAAGAATCTAAGACTCGTCCAGTATTTGTGTCTCCACAGTTGTCATACTAAATTCTTGTCTAAGTCTATGGTTGACCAATTAGGGTTCAGACCACTAGAATTCTATAGTCTTGGCAAACACCATCTCCTTATGCTTGCATATATTTCGGTGTCATTCAATTATACCTTCCTAGTGTAGCTTAATAACTATGAAATTCTAGGACACGTTACCCAACTTACAAACATTCAACTATTATTGTAATTGCTTTATGAAGATTCTACAAAATAGCCTTGCTCTTATAAATAGAGTAGAAACTCTTATTAGGGTATATAAGAAAGAGATTATGGTACCATTAGGGTATCCTACTGTATTATAAAACTTTCTAAGGTGATGTTCATCCTTAACTCTTACTTATAATCAGTGCTTATAGAACAAAATGTGTTAATATTGAGAATGGAGAAGTTTATAATCTGTATTGACATATATTGATGAAGGTTATATGATTTTAAACTAAAGGATAATTACAAAATTATATTCTCACCTAAATGAATAACTCAACCTATCAAGTTCTAACAATTATCAACAAAATCAGAATTTAAGATTAATCAAACCATAATCCTATCAAACTATAATCCTATCATAAAAGAAATTACTTGGCCTAAAATTAGAGGGGTAAGGTGGCACGATTTAAAAGATGAAAAAAATTTAGTCATCGCACAAAATAACGAACATCAAAGTTAAGGTTATGAGAAAACAAGATATAAAAGTAAATAAGGTTATTGATGATAATGTGATTTGTTAAGAGGAGATGGTATGCAAGTTATCGAGGTCAGGATATGATCAAGGAATGATTTCAATTATTTTCTTGGTGTAAATGATTAGAGAGCATGACAAGGGATCTATGATTGATAGAAAGGATAAGTAACATAAGTGGATATCATGGTGTCCTAAGAGAAGGTAATATGCTAGTCTCCGTGTTCAGGGTATGGTCAAGAAAAAAAAAAGTTCTAATCAAGACACTAAGCAACTATCATCCATAATGCTTAGGAATACTCATGTGGCTCCACCTTAAGGTCCTCGTCAGAAAAATCTTAAACTCCATAGTCCATAGGGTACAAATGCTCGTCTGGATCTGGAAAAGGTGCCAGATTCTCAGAGGGATATAACAAGTACACAAGAAATTGACATGCATAAAAGTAAGTAGTAAACAATAAATAGGATAACAAAACCATCTTTATGATATGCCCTTGAGACATATCTAGAGGCGCATGAGGGAGAAGAAATAGAAGAATCAGTCATCCCACCAGGCATTTAATAGAAATCGGGGGTATACCATTTACACCATTTATACAGTAAAAAACAGAAATCCCATATGCTCACTAGTTGATTCTCCCCTCCCAATGTACTATCCAAACCATAAACACGGTGCAGGCATAATGCAACGACGTTAATAAATTTTTTGAAATAAAACTAACATCAACTACTAACACAAGACGCAAACTTACGTATCAATGGCCAGTCAGCACGATAGTCCATGCACTATCTCTCACTCAGTGAATATATTAAACAAGTGTCAGGTCAGAAGATACCACGTACCTTCATAATATACCAGGTAAGTCTACTACTCTAAGACGCGTGCACATAACTAACAAATAACAACTAGGCATAATGTAACTGAACAATATAATTAAGTAAGGTGTACTTGCCTTCCGAGCCAAACTACGAGCATAATAAATCTGGTCCGGAGCTTTCCACAGGAATGTCTCGAACACCTACAAATTAATATTTACCCTAATTAGACTCTAACTTCTAGTTAAATTAAGTTATTATCTAGTTATTAACTCTACATTGGTTGCACATGCAAATAGCTACACACCAAAATATTACTAGTAATTAAATATTTTCAAAACTATTTTTAAATTATTAATTATTAAAAAATATTATTTCTGAAATTATTTATAATTATATAAAAATAATAACCCAATATCATTGCATGCAAAAAGTCTCTACGGGCGACAACTAGTGATTCCTAGCAACTACGCTACGTAATTTATGCATGCAAATACCCTTTTTACATCAAAAAAATCAATAAATAATAAAATAATACATTAAATATTCTATAATTATAATATATTAAATTTTAGAATTTATTTACATAGTCAAAATATAGCAACTTTCAAAGAACTACAACTAGTATTGATATACTGTGTCTGTGTCTAGATTGATCAACAACTAGGGATACTTTTATACATAAAAATTTGGTTTCACATGTACAAAATTATTTCTAATCACTACCTAACATTAATATATTTCTACATGAGTTTTATTTCATGAAAAATAGGAAGGAGATTTTAAGTTGGAAAACTCATACGTACGCGATTACGGCGGGGACCTTCTTCGCCACTACGGCCAAACGAAGCACCAAACGGACTCCAAACTTTGTACGACTTGACAGGGTGCTAGAAAACTTCAAATAGATAAAGAAAATAGGCTTTTGGTCACTATTTATAGTAGCAATAAGTAGCAGTAGTAGCTGACCTAATATGGGGTATTCGGGTGAAGGATTGGCCTTGGGGTGCTCGTGGGGGTGCATGAAGGTATGGGAAAGGGGTAGGAGGAAGACGAGATGTTAAAAATGGAGGGGACTGATTTTGTGGTTGTTCATAAGAGAGGAGAGGCGGCTAGGGCAAGGTAGAGGAGAGGGGTGTACTCTTATATATACTTGTTGGTTGGGCTTTTGGGTGTTGGTTGCTTGGAGTTGTGTTTGGCCCAAAAGGGACTTGTGTTTAAGGGTCCATGAGGGTTTGTTAGAATTATAATAATTATTGGCCTATTATATAATTAATTATTTTAATTTAAATAAAGTGCACAAAAGATATGCAAGATGCGGTTTCTTAAAATGGAAAATTAAATATTTAAACTAGGATTTGAACCATGTAATGGTTATGTAGCATGTAGGGATTTAAATGAATGAGACACCCTTAATATGAACATTTTAGGTCTAGTTAGCATCATGGATGTAAAGTTGGTTAGATAAAAAGGGTTGATATTGCGCAATAAAATCGTATGCAACAACAAAGTGCTAAATTGTCAATATCTAGATTTTACGTCGCGAAAGTTGTACGACAAAAATGAATCATAGCGATGCAAATTTATGAGTGACATTCATTCCATGAACCTAATTTGGCTCATCTAAGTCTAGTATGCAAAGTTGGTCGAAAGGTAAGGTCTAGTCTTGTACTAAATTCTCAAGACCATGGAAAAAATTATCTATAGATCAATAAATTATCAAATAAATATTTTAATTAAATAAATAAAAAATTAATTGCTAATTACCAAAATAAACCTATATAAAAATCAGGGTGCTCACATTTTCTCTCGAGCTTAGAAGTGTTGTCTTCAGACCTGGAGTATGGTTTCTGAACCCCTTCGTGGTGGTGGACTAGAAGGTTTAGGCTTGGAGTTCGCTTTAGGCAAGTACACCTTGTCGATTTCGTGAACTTCTTTTACTTTCTGTCATTTTACTTTCATGGAGATTTGGTTATTGCTTTTTAGCTGAGACTTGCTTTACTATTATTGCTTATATCATGATTTCTAGCCTAGTGAATGTCTCGGTTTTAATTTCTGGTAGAATCTTGTTCGATCCCTTTTTGATAACTCGATAACAAAAATGATACCGTAGTTGTGACCGTGAGATTTAGTCAATATTGTGATATGGGACTTATCCTAGACTTGAATTCTTGTTAAATATGGTTCTGATAATTTTTGGAGTTTGATTTGGGTCCCAAAAATTAGACTTGACTTAACCAAGTTTATTCTTCAAAACCGGCATACCGACGGTATACCGATTTCTACGAGATTTCTAGATATTTTTTATAAACCCTATCGGTATACCGACTATGTAATACATTATACCAACGGTATACCGATCCTTGACGAAATTGTTAACTATTTTCAGGATATTTATTTTGGCCGGCATACCGACGATATACTACAATATACCGGTGGTATACCGATTTGTGGAATTTATTTTCTTGAAATGTTTTTGTCTACTTGGAAAGACATACCAACAGTATACTATAGTATACCGACAATATACTAATTTGTTGGAATCCAGAACTTGTTTTATTTTTCTTATCTTTGGACCGGTGTACCGACGGTGTACTGGACTATACCGACGGTATACCGATCGTGCTCTTTCTTTAGAAATTTTTGGTTTTTTGTAATTTTATGTTAACTTCTGGCATTTTTTTGACACGCGATGACTTTACCTGATTTGGACATGAACTTACGTGGCTTCAGATGACTTGACTTGGCTTTATTTGATTTCACCCGATTTGCCCGGCTACACGTGATGACATGATTGACTGGACTTGACTTGGCATGAATTTAGATGGCTTCATCGTACATGACTTGACTTGGTTTCACTTGGCTTCATCGGGATTGACATGGCTTCAAATGGTTGTACATGGTTTTACTTGGCTTCACCTGGATTGACATGGCTTCACTTGGCTTTACCTGGCTTCTCTTGGTTACACGTGGCTTAGTTGTTATCATAGCTTACATGAGTCCATTTATGCAATCTATATTAAACTTATTTATATTACTATTATAATATGTTTTGTAGCATCATGTCTAGGATGGATTTTGCGGAATGCCACACCCAGATTCATAAAAGAAACTACTAGAGGTTTTTAACTAGAGATTCACTTAGTACATGGCTAGGGATTTTTCTAGATTGTATGCAGTCCCGGTTATTCATACAGTTATCTTGAGGAGTATCCAGTGGTTTATATTATCGAGTATCTTGAGGAGTATTTGGTGCTGGTTTATGCGTATGGATATCCCGGACAGACTGTCGCTACTAAAATATAAAGGAATATCGAAGTCATTTTTGGTCGCCAAAATATCGCTATTCACCATTAGCGACTACCAGGCGTCGGTATTTAGATGAAAAATACCTTTTGGTAAATGCCACATCACTAAAAGATTCTGTCGCCAATCAGTCAAATTTTTGACTATAAACTGGCATGTAGAAGCATGGAAAATATGCATTAATGCAACCCTGTGCCCCAAAATAAAAGCTCAGAAGAGATCAGGCAACATAGTCACCCTACGATCCAATAAGGCGTCATCCATGCATCCCAGTCAGCTGAAGCAGGTTTGGCTGCAGATGGACCTGTCATGGCATCCTAGCAACATGATTATATCTAACAAAATATCCTGACAAAGAAGATTTTTTGAATGCCTCAAAAGACGTGAACATACTAAACGACAGAGGTCTCACGTCATCACAAAATTTTACTCTCGATGGATGTGCATCATCACGTATATAACACAACTGGCCTCATGTGTCCCAGACTCCATGCGTCCCATATGTCTCTGGCACCATGCATTCCAGGCTCCATGCGGTCCCATGCGTCTCTGGCCTCATACTTCCTAGACTCCATACGTTCCATGCATCTTTGGCCCCATGCGTCCCATACTCTATGCGTCTCATGTATCTCTGGCCACATGCGTCCCAAGCTCCATGCATTCCATGCATCTTTGGCCCTATGCGTCCCAAACTCCATGCATCCCATGTGTCTATGGCCATATATGTTTCAGAGTCCATGAAGGCCAAATCTTGCTATTACAACAAGAGTGATTCTCTCAAACCAAGTGCGGACTATGTGTCAAGATGACAAAGTCACGCCCACAAAGGACGAGAACCACCCAAATCTTCAGCAATAAAAAATCCTAACAAGCCCCATGTAGCAGCTCAACCTGCTCACGGTTACAGCTATACCCTGTTAAGAAGGGACACATGCTACCGTCCAGCATCCATGCGGCCTAACATATGCGCATCCAGGGATGACTATAAATAGTAGGGTATAACACACATTCAAGAGGCTGGCTATCTGTGAACCTATAGTCAAGCAAGAAAGAAGAGCTTCCTCCTCATGTATCAGATTGTCCACAGAGTAAAGAAGATGCAATAGCACTCCTTGTCCATCGTCATACCCCAGAATCAAATATATTGTACTTAGATTGTCCGTCCAGGACCTTTTTGTACTTTTTTTAGTTTGTTATTTAAATTAAGCTCTTTTTAGAACTTTTGAATTTAATAGCGAACAAGATGATGACTCTGTTGGGGACCAGCTTCTCCTCTGATGTGAAGACAGTGGTGCAATTTGATGCGGCCAAGCTGGGCTCAACCCAAAGGATGTTAGTGGTGCGCTTCGACCAGCAAGCATTCGAGAATATGCTCTCCGAGGACAGTGCGAGCCCTTCTCCAAGGCATGTAAAGCCTAAGAAGACCCGCAGAACTTGGATAGTAAAGGCCGCTGTGCCTCACCCAACTACGGAGTATGCGCTCCCTACCTCTCTCCATGTTGCCGTAAAAGCATATTTTGTGTCCACCTGTAAACCCCCTCACCCAAAATAGGTATTTTGTGTGTATTTTATATTATAATATTTATTATAGATATTGAATTTCTTTAGAGTATTCTCTTAGTTAATTAGAAAATAAAATTTTGGATATATTTACTTATATAAATATTTAATTAGTATTATTTTTCGGCTATTTTAGATTTTTGGAGATTTTTCTAGAATTTTTGGTAAATAAAACCTAGGAAACATAAATTTTTAGGACTTTTATGATTTATTGTGAGACCATACTTGCATATTATTCCTACCAAATATTTATTTTAAGTTAAAATATTTAATTATATTTTTTTCTAAATTATTTAGAATTTTAAGGAATTTATTTAGATTTTTGAAATTATTTAGGATTTATTTGGATATATATAGTCTTAATATTAGATAGATGCTAATTTAGTGCTAATAGATATTAATAAGATTATATATAAATTATTTGTATTATCCTTAATTCTATTTAAGATTATAAATTATTGAGATAACCTCAAACTCTATTTTAAATTAATTTAAATCCTGAGCCTACTAGGAAAGCAACTTCATGCATATCCTATCCTTATTTAAACTGATTCTAATTCTACCCAAATTAGCCAATCCTAGTTGTATTCAATTAAGTATTGTCCACCATTATATATACCTCATCATTCATATATTTTTTCTCCAAATTCCCCTCTTTTTCGTCCAAAAACAGTTAAAATTCGTCATAAATTCAGCCTCATTTTCTAATAGTTATGACGACTTAAAAAGACGATATCTCCTAGCTCCGGACTCCAAACACACTCCAATTTTTTTGTTAGAACCATATCAAGATTAATTTTCTGAATATATAAATTATTTTAGTAATTTCAGAACCTATTTTTCCAGAATATTCTGAAAGTGCTAGCTGTCCAAAATCAGACGTATTTTTGTATTTTTGAGATTTTGGGAGATCCCGAACTCGGAATTACGAGCCGTTTGAAGTTTCAAAAATCTAACATGATGAACTTACATAAAATTATTTTTCCAAAATTTAATATCCAAGTTTATTTTACTGTAAAATTTGTGCAACGTAGACGTAAATAGGAAACCACCGAAAACTGTCATCTGTGCGCCCTTGTGGCCATAACTCTTTACCGACATGTAGCATTGAAATCTATAGGATTCCACACAAAATCCAGGATTTTAGTTGGTTGACTTTTTGGTCAACGGATTGCCTCGATTTGCGTGCCACGGATCACAAATTCGTAAAGTTGACTTTCTTTGGACCAAAATTAGATTTTAACCATAAAATTAGATTATAATAAGATTAAAATACTATTTTAGGTTATTTTATTCAGAATTTAAATAGATTAAAATGGAGGAACCTATTCACCCACTTTTGTAACCTAATTTGTTTAATTTATGTGACGGGTAGATCGGACGACGCCTTGAGTTGGGACTTCATTCTTTTTCAGAGCAGGCAAGTATACCTTGCCATTGTACTATTATTCATATTCCATATGTTGCATGCATCTTTATTTTCTGTCTTTAGTTCATATATTTTAACTGTTATATAAAATGCGCGCGACGGTGTCGTCGCGATATATTTTTATTTATGTATTTGCATTGACCTTGTTTATGAGACTACCCTATTATCATAAAGCATCATTAGATTTCATTCGACTGTGACACATTTATACATGAGTTGTGAGTCTCATATAGATCATGGATGTACGTATTGACTGATCATCGGTACGTGTGGGACGTGTGTTAGGGATAACTACTAATAGAAACTTCGTATGCTAGAAGACTTAGCAATTATTAGAGGTCCATGGACATAGCCTATTGTAGTACGGTGGTCTAATCCTTGTCCTTGTTTGGTTGCAGGATTGGGCTAGGGTACTAAAGATAGGCTATGAACCAAATTGTGTCATGGATGTGACATGCTTAGAGCATGGGGTGGGGAGAACAACAAGTACCGTATTTGGGCTCCTTTGCACTTTTCCTTTTGTAACCCGGAAGCTCCGCTGAAGATACGGGCGGTGATGACCCCTATACTACTTGGCGGCCTCTGTCGTTCAAAAGACGACATGCTTTGAGGCCCCTGATTCTCCGAGAGAGTCATGGCAATCCCATTTATGGCCAGATAGCCCACTTGTTAGAAAGTTGTTCTCAAACTGCATTCACTTAGATAGTTAGGCGACCCCATTGGATATTTATTTCAGTACTTTATTGGCATACTTTTATGTATCTTGTTATGTCCCTCTGAGGACCTGGCCTTTCCATGTGTATCTATTCTTAAGTATTCGCAGGAGCGCAGATTCGGATGGTTACATATGTTTCAAGGATGCCTTCTCTTCGAGCCCGTGATTGTTAGCTAGTATTCTTATATTGTGTTTATTGTGTTGTACTTTTCCATTCGAGTTGATAGTGGATTTGTTTCCATCTAACTATCATCTTTAGATACTTTGTGTTGAGATCTAGTTTCATAGATATTGGTTATTTATTTATATTTGATTTTCGTGGATGAGATTTAGATTATACCCTGTGACTTGTGACATATGTTTATACCACTTATGGATTGATATTCATATTACAGCGTACGTGTGGATTTTGGTTTTCATATATTGGAGTTGCCATATCCATGCGGCTGACATGCTTACGTGTCCTAGTCCTACGTATTTTTGGGACTGGGGCGTGACATGTTTTTAGTGGTGGCCCATGCAGGTCGAGAGCATATTGTCTCGGTTACGTTACTGTACCGAGCAAGCCAGCAAATAGGATTAGAGTATAGGATCTCATCCACAATTGACTATGACTCATCTTTCTTCCAATCTGTTCTATTTTGAATAATTGTATTCTTCTTGATTCATGTGCTTCCCTAATATTTCCTAGAATATAGCCCCCTCATAGAATATAGAAGTCTTTGTTGTTAGGATAATAAGTAGGGTAACCTTCCTATTAAGAGTACAACTAGGATATTGATACACCACTGAGTTAGAATACTTAATGAACCCTAGCATTCCTTACTACCTAATGAACCCTAGCGTCCCTAACCTATATATTAATTTATCATTATCCCTTGATAGGTCTATGAATGACTTGAGAGTAGTATAAACACTACTAGAATTAGTTTGAAATTTGACCATAATGTTTGACCCTAGTATTGAGGAACCAATAGAAATCCAAGATTGAATATTAGGACAAAACCTAACTTTCATAGTGAGATAGTATTAGAGAACTATAAATTAGATTTTTTTTTTTTTTGATATTAGCAGAACAGTATCTTGGGAAGCTAAGGGGAATAAATATAATATTTTTCCTCAATCATACCCCAAACACAGATTAGCATCCCACCTTTCCCTTAGGAAACCATGATATTATCTAGAGTCATTCTATTTAGTTTTATATCTTGTTCCTCCGAAACCTTAGCACTCACTATTTGAGCGACGACTAATTATGCTTTCTTTTTCTTTCTTTCAATTCGTGCCACCTAACCCTTCTGATTGTAGGCCAAGTGATTCCTTTTATGTTAGGATATATAGTTTGTTAGGATTATAGTTATTAATCTTGAATTTTAAAATTATGTGCTTAGTAGTTAGAACTTGATAGTTGAGCTGTTTATTTAGATTATGATTTTATGATTATCATTTAGTTTCAAATCAAGTAACCTGTTCCATATATCTCCAGACATGTTATATCCTCTTTCACTTGAGAGCCAGTAACTTCTCTATTCTTAATATTAACACGTTGTTCTATAAGCACTATGATTAAGATTTAAGATGACCATTACCTATATAATGCAATAGGATACCCTAATAAGTACCAAGATCTTTTCTGTATATACCCCAATAAGAGTTTATACTTTATTTACAAGGACAATATTATTTTGTAGAACCCCTAAATGCAGTTACAATATTAGTTAATTATTTTAAGTTGGGTAGTATGCCTCACAACCTAGTATCACATAGTTTTTTTGACCTATTATTGAAGTGTAACTGAATGACATTAACTATAGACTTGCATAAGAAGATAATGTTTATTCAAACTGTAGAACTCAGAAACCCATACCCCTATTTTGTCGACTAGCAACCTAGACAAGGAATTAGTATGACAATTGTAGAGTCTTATCTTCTTTGTGCACTTGAACTATTTTGTACCCTCTTTCATCATAATCCAGCGTATTTATATTTTCTAAACTACCTCGACTTATGCTGTTATTATAGCCTAGTTTTTGCAAGCTTATTCTTTTATCGAGTTTGTTCATGACATATGTGTTATTGGGGCCTGATCAACCACACAATGATACAATTGTCTAATCAGAATCAGTGTATTACGGTCTGGACAACCTTAGTACACTTGGTTTGCCCTTTGCAATACTACTTTGCGTGGATTGAGATATATAGTCGACTAGTAGACGAATATACTTTCCCCTAGATGCGTCTAAGCATATCATATCGATTACATAACTGTACTGATATGAGCATGTGAATAAGAATCTACTAAAATAAGATTCAATCCACAACTGCCTTGACAATTCCCTTTTAAATTCTTTTTATTGCTTTGAACCCCATACTTGTATTCTATTACCTCTCCCTTGAACTCCTTATTATTTTTTTCCGTCTTCCCTTATTTCGGAAAGACGAAACCTCGTGCTTGGTATAAGTTTGATATACATATAGTACTGGATATACCCCATAGTCCAATCATATTACTTGATGATTATTTTTCGTAATTAAGGGCATATCATATATGATATAATTTGGGTGTTAAAACTTTTGACGATTGAATAACATGATTAAATAATTTGAGGAATATCTTTCTTAAACGTATAGCATTATGTGATAGATGGATAAATTCTAAATTGGGTAGAAGTTGCATTATCAACTTGAGAGAAATTTCTTTTAGATTGTGATCAAGTAAGATTAGATTGAGAGATTTAAGTCATTTTAATTTGAATTTTTTTTGAAGAATGATTAAGATAATGAGGATTTAATAAATTTTGAAAAATCTTGATATTACGGACCAAATATTTATACTTTGAGCACATGATTTAAATTTTGAATATTGAAGGTTGAATCATCGATTTAAATTTTGAGGATAAATATAGAATTTTAGACTTGAACAATTGGTGAATTAGATTTAAATTTTATAATTTGATAATTTGAATTAAAAGTTAAATTTTGATTGTTGGGTCACCTATTTGAAATGTTGAGGATGTAAATTGAGTTTAAACATTTGAAGAGTACAAAATTCATACGTTGAGAATATGAATAAGATTTGATTAGAATTGATATTATTTAAAATTTAGAGGAGATTATGATAGTTGAAGATCGTGATATAAAAATTGATGTGGGTTATTTAAATCTTGAAGATGTTATATGGATTCAATTTAAATTTGGATGTTGATGATTTGAAAAAGTGAGAAGAGATTACAATAAGTTGAATTTTGATTTGAACAGTGATTATCTTAATTTTGAAGTGATTGCGATGAATTTGAATAGATTTTATTATTTAAATTTTTGGAAGAGATTGTGATTGACTTGTCTAATATAAAAATTGAAGGATTTAGCAAATCATGTATTATTTTTATTTCGAGGACAGAATTCTTTTAAGTTGGGTAGATTGTAAACCCCCTCACCCAAAATAGATATTTTGTGTGTATTTTATATTATAATATTTATTATAGATGTTTTATTTCTTTAGAGTATTCTCTTAGTTAATTAGAAAATAAATTTTTGGATATATTTACTTATATAAATATTTAATTAGTATTATTTTTAGGGTATTTTAGATTTTTGGAGATTTTTCAAGAATTTTTGGTAAATAAAACCTAGGAAACATAAATTTTTAGGACTTTTATGATTTACTGTGAGACCATACTTGCATATTGTTCCTACCAAATATTTATTTTAGGTTAAAATATTTAATTATATTTTTCTGTAATTTATTTAGAATTTTAAGGAATTTATTTAGATTTTTGAAATTATTTAGGATTTATTTGGATATATATAGTCTTAATATTAGATAGATGCTAATTTAGTGTTAATAGATATTATTAAGATTATATATAAATTATTTGTATAATCCTTAATTCTATTTAAGATTATAAATTATTGAGATAACCTCAAACTCTATTTTAAATTAATTTAAATCCTGAGCCTACTAGGAAAGCAACTTCATGCATATCCTATCCTTATTTAAACTGATTCTAATCCTACCCAAATTAGCCAATCCTAGTTGTATTCAATTAAGTATTGTCCACCATTATAAATACCTCATCATTCATATATTTCTTTTCCAAATTCCCCTCTTTTTCGTCCAAAAACAGTTAAAATTCGTCATAAATTCAGCCTCATTTTCTAGTAGTTATGACGACTTAAAAAGACGATATCTCCTAGCTCCGGACTCCAAACACGCTCCAGTTTTTTTTGTTAGAAACATATCAAGGTTAATTTTCTGAATATATAAATTATTTTAGTAATTTCAGAACCTATTTTTCCAAAATATTCCGAAAGTGCCAGCTGTCCAAAATCAGACGCATTTTTGTATTTTCGAGATTTCGGGAGATCACAAACTCAGAATTATGAGCCGTTTGAAGTTTCGAAAATCTGACATGATGAACTTACATAGAATTATTTTTCTAGAATTTAAAATGCAAGTTTATTCTACTGTAAAATTTGTGCAACGTAGACGTAAATAGGAAACTACCGAAAACTATCATCTGTGCGTCCTTGTGGCCATAACTCTTTACCGACTTATGATTTTATGAAATTGTCGGTTTCAGCATTCGTAGCATTGAAATCTATAGGATTCCACACATAAATCTAGGATTTAAGTTGGTTGACTTTTTGGTCAACTGATCGCCTCGATTTGCGTGCCACGGATCACAAATTCGTAAAGTTGACTTTCTTTGGACCAAAATTAGATTTTAACCATAAAATCAGATTATAATAAGATTAAAATACTATTTTAGGTTATTTTATTCAGAATTTAAATAGATTAAAATGGAGGAACCTATTCACCCACTTTTGTAATCTAACTTGTTTAATTTATGTGACGGGTAGATCGGACGACGCCTTGAGTTGGGACTTTATTCTTTTTCAGAGCAGGCAAGTATACCTTGCCATTGTACTGTTATTCATATTCCTTATGTTGCATGCATCTTTATTTTTTGTCTTTAGTTCATATATTTTAACTGTTATATAAAATGCGTGCGACGGTATCGTCGCGATATATTTTTATTTATCTATTTGCATTGACCTTGTTTATGAGACTACCCTATTATCATAAAGCATCATTAGGTTTCATTCAACTGTGATACATTTTTACACGAGTTGTGAGTCTCATATAGATCACGGACGTACGTATTAACTGATCATCGGTACGTGTGGGACATGCGTTAGGGATAACTGCTAATAGAAACTTCATATGCTAGAAGATTTAGCAATTATTAGAGGTCCATGGACATAGCCTATTGTAGTACGGTGGTCCAATCCTTGTCCTTATTTGGTTGCAGGATTGGGCTAGGGTACTAAAGATAGGCTATGAACCAAATTGTGTCATGGATGTGACATGCTTAGAGCATGGGGTGGGAAGAACAACAAGTACCACATTTGGGCTCCTTTGTACTTTTCATTTTGTAACCCGGAAGCTCCGCTGAAGATACGGGCGATGATGACCCCTATACTACTTGGCGGCCTCTGCCGTTTAAAAGACGACATGCTTTGAGGCCCCTGATTCTCCGAGAGAGTCATGCCAATCCCATTTATGGCCAGATAGCCCACTTGTTAGAAAGTTGTTCTCAAACTGCATTCACTTAGATGGTTAGGCGACCCCATTGGATATTTATTTCAGTACTTTATTGGCATGCTTTTATGTATCTTGTTATGTCCCTCTGAGGAGCTGCCCCTTCCAGGTGTATCTGTTCTTGAGTATTCACAGGAGCGCAGATTCTGATGGTTACATATATTTCGAGGATGCCTTCTCTTCGAGCCCGTGATTGTTAGCTGGTATTCTTATATTGTGTTTATTGTGTTGTACTTTTCCATTCGAGTTGGTAGTGGATTTATTTCCATCCAACTATCATCTTTAGATACTTTGTGTTGAGATCTAGTTTCATAGATATTGGTTATTTATTTATATTTGATTTTCATGGATGAGATTTAGATTATACCCTGTGACTTGTGACATATATTTATACCACTTGTGGATTGATATTCATATTACAGCGTACGTGTGGATTTTGGTTTCCATATATTGGAGTTGCCATATCCATGCGGCTGGCATGCTTACGTGTCCTAGTCCTACGTATTTTTGGGACTGGGGCGTAACACCACCCAGACTGACCCTATTCATGCGGTAGTCGGGATAGGCGCTTAGTGACCAAACTTTGGCAGAGAAAAATATTACGATTCCAGAAGGTTGGTGGCTGAGACAAGATTCGTGCGTCAATAGTAGAAGCCGTATAAGTCTACAGCCGTAGGCAAAAGTCTACATGCGGTACCTATCGGTGGTCGTAGACAAAAGTCCACGTGCGGCCAGCACAGTAGTCGAACCTCTAATTTTGACCGAATCTCATGTAGTACTGACACTATGTGCCATGCTGAGAGTGGTAAAAACCCAAACTTGGACTCTTTGTACTCTGCGCCTATTATGCGCTTATGGATGCCAAGTCGAAGAAGTCTGGGACAGTGCGAGCTTGTCATGCTCAAGCAACTGTCCACTCGACTGACTGTCGGAGGGCACCGCTAACTGTTATGTGGGCCCCTAATGGAAATCTGTATACGACTGACCAATACATCCAGTCCTCAGCGGAAAATGGACAGGGTCCGTCTCCAAAGTCTTTCTTTGACTATCTGATGAGCGTTCTTATACGAACCCCAAATCAGGAAGCAAAAATAACACACACATACCCATACGCTCGGTCTATCCGTGCTTACAAAAAGGATACAAAGGTGAGTCAGCCCTCGCCTGACTTGCATAATTTAATTAATCACAAGCACAAGGTGAAGGAGGCAAATACGGCAGGTGAAGCATCCTCTCTAGGATATCACTGTGCCAAAATCATCATCAACTGCTGCTGCAATAAATTAGCAGTACCTACAAGAAGGCAGTCGATATTCCAATGACTGCACCCAATGGCACCTATCCGGCAATAATCCAAGGATCATGTACAAACAACCGAGGAGGATGAGATACCATTCACCTCGTGTTACTCTGCTCCGAAATACCCTTCCACCTTGGTAGGAAAGAAGTCCAGCACCTTCAGTCCGTCAATCTTAACCAGCGCATTAAGAAGGCAGTTACCAGGAGGACCAGCAGCGGGACCTGCGAAAGGAGTTTTCTAGGATACTCGCTCGAAGAAGAAGCTATCAGCTGCTAGGGGTAGCTCATCCTCAGAAACTCTGGGGGTTACATAAGATGGGGGTAGTAATCCCTCGGTCCTATACGACAACCCGATATTCCAAGGAGATAAGGATTTCTAAGGAACGGATGCTGAATTCCTAGGGGTATCTACCCTTGGAGAGAAGATGCAACCTTCTACGTTGGCGGTAGTACTTCCTCTGAGTCCGAATAGGGCATAGCACTGCCAGCCTTCCCCGACGACTATTCGTTGCAAGAGTCCGAAGCAGAAAGTGCTATGTCAACTATCCCGTCCATCTCTTCTCATACAAGAATGACATACATGGTGGGGGATGAGCATGAGTATGGGACACATGAGTGAAGCAATGCAAGCCTTGACCCAAGCTGTGCTAGACATCAAAGCAAGTGTACCCTCCCAACCAGCGAAGGCTTCTGGACAAGCAAGGTTGGAACCTGGGACCAACACGGACTCCAACGCAACCGCTCCGCCCATAGTAGGAAATCACCCTATGCCTGGTTCGTCTTCCCTTTCCGCGGGAGACGAAGACAAAGACAAAGACACAATAAGAGGAATTCGGGAACTTCATGATCGCCTAGATTCTATGGGCAATCGGGATTCACTACACGAGCTCGAGATACGACAACCATACTCCCGCGAGTGGAGGGATGTCCCGTACCAGCCAAAGTAGAAGCCCTTTAATCTGAACCCATTCGACAAGAAGACTTCTCCCCGTCAACACATGAGCTATTTAAAAACTGCAACGGGGCACCTATCTCATATGACACACTTCTAACAAAGCACCTTGTGGGGACATTGTCCGGGGTGCGTTCAACTAGTTTTCTAGCCAAAAAGATAACTGTATCTCGTCGTTTGACAACTTTAATAGTCTTTTTCTCAAAAGATTCTATGACGGAGGAAGCGACATGATGATATCTTCCCTGATGGATGTCACCCAAGGAGAAAGAAAGCCTCCGGATGGACGACAGTCAATTCAAAGACTGGACATTATTCATCATCAATGCAGTCGTCACTGAAAAGAAGGTTAAAGATGTCCGTCTCCTGGGAATACAGATCCCTATTACAGATGATAGGAAAAAATGTCCCAACAATAGCAACAATGGCAACAACAACCGTAAGGGAAAAATGAAGCAGGCTATAGTGGCCAACTTAACAAAGAAGTCCGAGCAAAAGCCGGCTGAGGTTCCAAAGCCCCAGGAGAGTTACTCCTTCGAAGATAACGATGTCATGCCCATATTTGAAGTGTTGATGAAGGGTGGCAAGCTTCGGATCTTCGATGTCAAATGCCCTGTAGAGGTAGCCGAGATGAACAATCCAAAATACTGCCACTAAGCGGTACATCCAGTACCTGCTTGACACAAAGGCCCTTACCTTGGACGTCGACGACAAGACAGTTGTCCCCAATATGGTGTCCCTCCAATTCGATAACTTACTCACAATGGAGGTCCATGATGGATTCATACCGATCCCAAAGGCAATAATGGAGGTAGTCAACCTTCCACTAGCTCGCAACCAAGCAGCCAGGATGATACTTCTTACTACACCTTGGGGCGAGATTATGTGGGTCACGAGATTGCAATGTTGGATTAAATTTGCAAAATTCTTGGTCTGTTACCGACCGCGAATCGTTGATGCAAATCCTCTCATAATTCAAGAACCGTCTCAGGATAGGAGATCGAAGTTCGCATGAGCGGATCAATGGATTGAACGATCTACCCAATAAGCATCAAGTTAATGCTCCACCAATCGTCGATAGCTTTAGAGTTGACGTCCCATTGAAGTAGTCGGCCATCGATAAAGTCGAGCTTTCGCTTAGCCTTGAAAGTGTTCCTCATGGCAGTTGTCCACTCCTGATAATTATTGCCCTTCAAGACCACGGGGCATATTTGTAAGCCCGGATGATCCAAAGAATGAAGGTAGAACAAAGATGTATGATCGAGGGGATACGTGAATGTGGCCTGACGAGTGGCGTTTAATGGTGAGGTGGGATTGAGAGTGTGTGTGTTTGATTCACTCATTGCGTAGGAGAAGCAGAGAATGAACTAGACGAAGGAAGATCGAGAAAAAAATTCAGGGTTTGGAAACCCGCTCTGATACCATAAAATAATGTGATAAAGATTGGAATTATTCTTGTAATCCTCTCTGCCTCAAATGGCTGAGTTTTATACAAAATGACAAAAAACTAAAGATAAGAAAGTGTAACAATGGAAAAGATTTACTCACTACCTATCCTAACAATAGCAATATCTCACTACCAAAATATGATAAAATATTGACGTTTTTAGCGACGTCTTAATAAAATATCGCTAATATTAAAGACTTGAGTGACTCTAAAATTAAACTTCGTTATACGTCGCTGTTGGTGATGCATAGCGATGTTTAGTGACTGCACTTCAGTTTTTTAAAGAATAGTCGTTATAAGCTTCCTTAAGGTCGCTAAACGTCGCTGAGTTTTTCGATTTAGCGACGTTTAGTGACGTATTTACCAACGTTGCTTTTTTTAATTTTTAGCGACTTCTCTAACATAGCAAATTTTTTAATTAGCGGCGTTTAGCAACGTCCATTGATGATATCACTAATTTTTTTAATTGGCGACTTTTAGTAACGTCTATTATTGACGTCACTAAACTTTTTAATATAGGGTTCAGGATTTTATTTTCCCCATTCTTTTAATCCCTAAAAATTTTAAACCCCCTCTTCCCCCCCCTCCGGCGTCCTCCTCCCCCCCCTGTCCCTACCCCCCCACCACCGGTTCCCCCACAGCCCCCCTAATCTGGCTCCCCACCCCCCGAGTGCCCCCCTCCCGTATGGATCCTCCCTTCCGGCATGGCTCCTCTCCTCCGACGATTTCGGGCTTTTCCTCCTCCGCCTTCTCTAGGTAAACCCTAACTCTCTCTCTCTCTCTCTCTCTCTCTCTCTCTCTCTCTCCCACAGATACAGACACGATATGACACTAACACAGACATGACACATACACACTAACACAGACATGACACACACACTGTCACAAACAAACCCTGACAAATATACGACACACACAGACACGGCATACACACACATACACTAACACGATACACTGTTACAGACACACACACTGAGACAAACATGACACACACACAGACACAACACGATATATATCCATGTATTTAATTAATTTATCATATTAACACACATTTTTGTTATAAAATAGTATTGCATGTGTGTATTTAACTTAATTGATAAATGATAGGTGTGACCATCCTAAATAGGGTTTCTATATATGTATCGGGAAATCAAGTTAGAGATTTTACTTATGCATTAATATAGTGTGCGGGATATATTCATAGAGGGTGTAAAACCTAAGACTAACCCTCTCTCTCTCTCTCGCTAAATACGTCGCTGATTGTCGCTAAATACGTCGCTAAGTACGTCGTTGAATGTCACAAAATATGTCGCTAAATACGTTGATAAATATCGCTAAATTGCTTACATGTCAGTATTTGACAGGTCAATATAATGTCGGTAAATGTGTTGCAAAATGTTACTAAATAAAAAAAATTAGTACGGATAGCGACACAAAATACGTCGCTAAATTAGCGACGTTGCGTCGCTAAATGTCGCTAATATAAAAAATATTAGCGACGCAAAATATAGCTAGAAAATGTCGCTACAGCAACGTTTTGCGATATTTTTCCTATCAGTGACTAGCTTAAATGCGACTTCACAGAAACATGGCTAATTATATCGCTAAATTTTTTAGCGACATTTTTGAGCCATTTAGCGACGTTTTTTGACGTCGCTAATTTGTCTTATTCTTGTAGTGTCTCTAATAACAATAACTAACATTATCTCAAATAAATCATAATATATATATATATATATATATATAAATTTGCCTTTGCAGCATAGTCAAAACTTCTCTACTAGGAATTATTTGGTTCAATAGCCGCTTCACCACCGAAAAGATAGAATAAGAATCACAATCCGAGTATAAAGGAGTATCGGTATTCTTGAACATATCATATAGCTCCTTTGCATCAGAATTTGGATCCTCCGGATCAAAACTAGGACCGGTCGCATCAAATACCAACTTACGTGCCAGATTTTGTTGCAGATATTCGAAGTGATCTTCGAGAGTGGTCTCTTCCATACACCTCTGTATTTAAGGAGGACAGATATTGCGAAAACAAAGGTTCTCCTTGAGCCGTTTACTCTTTGTAGTTTGGTACAAAATTCTTCTTGTAGAGATGCTCCATCACGAGATCTACCTCTTTGAATGGTATATTATTATATTTGATACAAGGGCACTATCTATGAAATAAGGTTGGCTAGTGGCGTATTTGAGAAAATTTTCAACGCTCACCTTGAAATCATCTGTCAAATTAACCAATCATGCTCTCGTGTCGCTGATTTTACATCCACGTACGGTTAATTAAGTATCGACTCATTGCTTTCATATACGTGAATGATTATGCAAGTACCTTATATATTCAAACAATTGGATTAAATACAAATTATACTTTTTAGATCAAAGGCTTTATCAATATTACGTAGCATGTCAAAGACTATTTTGTCTCATTCCTTAACAAAGAAGATTAGAAGGGAATACAAATTATTTTGATAAAGATTCTTATATGATTTGGTACTATACACTTTAGAGCATACAAGTTATTTATAAAATCATACTAGATTACAGAAGAATTTTAATTTGATTTACTGATGTACATCGATGCAGCATTAACGATTCTCTTATGGAAGGTGTACAAAGATTATGATGTAAAATATGGGAATACATGTCATGGACCATCAGATTGGTTGCAAGCGACCCCAATAGGGTCATACCTTAAAGTAAAATTTCTTTTTAAGGCCCATATCACAACCCATAAGCCAACTCTGGAACATGTAGATTACAATGAGCTCGAGCAGCTCACGAGCATAGTCGAGCTCAAGATCAACTCAGTAATAGATGAGCTTGAGTTCATGGTTAAACTCTCCTGGTATATTTGGAAAAATCATAAATAAATTTAGATGTACGTAATTTTTTGGGAAATCTCATCATTCAAATTGGAATATATATATTTGTATACAATGTTTCTAATGGTAACGGAGATAAATTTAGATGTACATAATTTTTTGGGAAATCTCGTGTGGAGGAGTGGTTGTCGGAGGGGGGACGTCTTGTGTTGGGGGACGGGGGGTTGCAAGGAGGAGGGGTAGCCGGAAGGGGATCAACGAAGAGGTGTTGCCGTGTGGAGGAGGGGTCGTCGGAAAGGGGTCAACGAAGAGGTGTTGCCATGTGGAGGAGGGGTAGCCGGAAAGGGTTCATCGAAGAGGTGTTGCCGTATGGACGAGAGGATAGCCAGAGTAAGGGTTAGCGGCTGGGGAGTTTCGATCACAGGAGGGAGAGTAGAAATTTTGGTTGGGGAAAAATGAGAATGAAAAGTGCCAGACTTAATGGAATTTAAACGTTTGGAAGCGACGAAACATATATATTGCTAGTCCTTCGCTACGAAAATATCGACGCTTCATCGACGGAATAGCGATATATATATATATATATATATATATATATATATATAATTTTGTTGCTAATCAGCTAGGCAACATCTTCTTTTTATTTACTAGAGTCAAAATCAACTAGGATTACACATTGCCAAAATTCAAATAACATTGTGTCATGTGTCCAGTGTCTATCCCAAAATTCAAATGTAAAAACTATTATAAAGAAATTAAGAGGGTTAGGGTTTACAGAAGGTTAAGAAGGAGGGGGTTATCGGAAAGAGGGGGACTAACCGAAGCGCCGGGAAGGAGGTCGGAGAGGGGTTGTGGCCCGTGTGGAGGAGTCGTTGTCGGAGGGGGGACGTCGCGTGTTGTGGGACGGGGGGTTGCAAGGAGGAGGGGTAGCCGGAAGGGGGTCAACGAAGAGGTGTTGCCATGTGGAGGAGGGGTCGTCGGAAAGGGGTCAACGTAGAGGTGTTGCCATGTGGAGGAGGGGTAGCCGAAAATGGTTCATCGAAGAGGTGTTGCCGCGTGGATGAGAGGATAGCCAGAGTAAAGGGTTAGCGGCTGGGGGGTTTCGATCGCAGGAGAGAGAGGGTAGAAATATTGGTTGGGGAAAAATGAGAATGAAAAGTGCTAGACTTAATGGAATTTAAACGTTTGGCAGCGACGGAACATATATATCGCTAGTCCTTCGCTACGAAAATATCGACGCTTCATCGACGAAATAGCATTATATATATATATAATTTTGTTGCTAATCAGTCGTCTATTCGTCACTAAGTCGACAGCGATGGATTATTATCCGTCGTTGAGATCCGTCGTAATTCTTTAGTATTTTTGTAGTGGTCGTCTCGCGTAAGAATTAATTTTTCCATTCCAAGGAAGAAACCGAGATTTATTAGCGCTACATAAATGATTATGGTCAAGAACAAGTTTAAAAATCACATATTCTCCATTTGGAAGAAACTTTACTGTTAAGAAAGCATTGCACCCACTACTGATGCTTAGAAAGGATCTTAAATGGTTCCGAGATGTATTGTCATGCTTTCTTCCTTTTACACAACCAACCGTCAAACTTCTTACAGTTTCATCATCATTCTTCTTCCTGGAAGATTTTCTCAGAGGAAATCCAACATATATTGGCATAGGTTTTATAGAAATTGTATACTTTCTCTATATTTTTTATTTTCATCTCAATTTTTGGCTCCATATCATTAACTTTCGCTTTATCCTTAATTTCCTCAGCTTCCTCTGTTTTATAATCGAATCAATCAACCACATTTGTGATAAAGAAAATATTATACAAAAACCTTTTTTAAAAATTAATTTTAGACACAATAATCTTAATCATCATTCAAACACTCAGACTTTGGACAATATTCCGACGAGTACGTTGACAAATCCAACGAACAAAAAAATAAAATAAAGAGGGAGAAATGATCCAATACGAATCCGATAAGGATCCGAAAATGCTAACATGTTGATGGAGCAGCTGTCTATCTGAGCTCGAAAACGCCCTCGACGACCCAGGCTCGCCGTAGAGAGATAATATCCATCCCCCGTCACTCTTTAAACCTCCTCATATTTAAATTAAAATTGGAAGTCTACCAACCTTGATTGAAACATGTTGGAACTTGTGTATTTGTCCCTGGGACAAAATTAATTCACCGGAACATAGAAAGAGAAAAGTCGGCCAAGACAAAGAAAAAAACTGTCGATGAAGCAGTTGTGTATATCAATAACACCTCCTTTAAGACAATTTGATGTGCGTATAAAAATTAATTTCTTTAGGTAAAAAAGAACTAACCAAGACAAAGAAAAAAAGATAAACCTTAAAAGATTAAAACTACTTAGTAACGTCCACGTGCATTTCAAGTGCATAAAAAATTTATTAAAAAATTTAAATATAAAATTATTATAAATACTATCGTTCTTAGAAATCAAACTCAAACAACCAAGAAAAATATGTACCACCTTAACCACTTGAGATAGAATTGTTTAGTTGTAAATAAATAATATTAGGTAGTTAAATATTTAATTATTTGTTTAAAAATAGTTAGTGTAGTATTTACATACGGATTAAATGGCTCAATTTTAAATATTTTTATATATGATATAATTTATTGTGGGGTAGAAAAAAAAAATTGCCGTAGAATATAGAAGGTTGTGTATTTGACATAAATTTTGCCATGTAATATGTCATATCATGTGACATCATATCACTCAAAAATCTTGAGTGACAATTAACATTAAATATATATATATATATATATATATATATATATATATATATATATATATATATATTAGATGAACCCTCACCAATTTAACAAAAAAGAAAAAATGTAAAAAGAGGGCAGCCAGCTATAACGGTCCAAAGCCGCCGGTAGTCAACCAGACATTATGTCAAAATAAATCTGCTGTTTACCAAATCAGGAAACACGGTCAAACACAACTCCATCTACTCCCAACGTATAAATAGAACTCCTCCATGCAACAAATAATTCATAAAATAGAATCAATTTCACACTGTGCAAAATGGCTGCTATTGTCACTACTCTAGCCACCATCATCCTCTTCTTCCTCGCGTTCTCCTCTGCTACTGCTGCTACTGCATGCAACGAGCAAGACCACGCGGCCCTTCTCGCCTTTGCGAGCTCCTTCCCTGACAACAACCTAGCCGATTATTGGACCAACGCTTCCGACTGCTGCTCCTGGGACTACGTCGGGTGCGATGCGGTCACCGGCCGCGTCACCTCCCTCGACTTCTCCGGAGACAGTGACGACCCTCCCGCCATCAATTTCAACGGCTCCATCCCGGCCGCCATCAGCGACCTCTCCGCTCTTGAAAGCATCAACTTCGACCACATGTCGGGCCTAGTCGGACCCCTCCCTCCGCAGCTGACCAAGCTCAAGAATCTCCAATACTTGGCCGTCACCGACGCCCAAATCTCCGGCTCCGTCCCTGCCTTCCTCTCCCTATTGCCTTCCCTCAAACAGATCAACCTAGCCAACAACAAGCTTGTGGGCACCATCCCTTCCTCTCTCGGCAACATGGCCACCCTCACCGGTATCTCGTTGTCCGGGAACCAGCTCACCGGGTCCATCCCGGCGTCGCTCTTCAGTAGGCTCCCCGCGGGCTCGCTCGCCTATCTCGACCTCTCGAGCAACAAACTGACGGGCACCATCCCTAAATCCTTTGCGGACGTTCCGTTCAACAACATCAACGTGTACAGCAACCGGCTCACCGGCGACGCCTCGTTCCTCTTCGGCACGTCCAAGCCGGCACAGCAGATCATCTTCTCCTACAACAACATAGCGTTTGATCTTACTAATGTGGAGTACCCCGAGAAGAACCTGGAGTACGTGGAC
The DNA here is from genome assembly GCA_036927795.1 of Iris macrosiphon. Classification (NCBI taxonomy): domain Eukaryota; kingdom Viridiplantae; phylum Streptophyta; class Magnoliopsida; order Asparagales; family Iridaceae; genus Iris; species Iris macrosiphon. Next base: position 182,720,072 of record JAYESA010000004.1, read on the forward strand.
ATAAGCCACAATAAGAACATCTACGGGAGTATATCGAACCAGATTACGAATGTCCCTAATCTCAATACTTTCGACGTGAGCTACAACAACCTATGCGGGAAGATACCGACCGGCGGAAATCTTGATATGTTTCCGGTGCATTTCTATGAACATAACAAGTGCCTCTGTGGAGCACCGCTGCCGGCTTGCAAGTGAGATCAGACAGGATCATGAAGGCTTTCCTTTGCGCATTATATATGTTTGTTTCAAGTATTGAATAAGGTGTCATAAATAAATAAAGAATAAACTTGTGGGCAAATAAAATGCTCAAGAAATTAAAAGTTTTCCTCCCAAAATTTCTTCCTAATTAATTATGTAGTTGTCATTGCCAAATAAACCATGATATAGATAGGATCAATGTATTTTCATTTGCCTTTGCCGCTTAGTCCATACTTCTGCACCATTAATCATTTGCCTCTCTCTCGTTTATGATAGTATATGCAGGAATATTATTTTTGTAGTAGGACCCTGAAAGATATGGAACCATCATATTTGTGTTATCCACCATAAGATCACGCTTCATATTTTTGTTTAACAGGAAGTGGCGGAGCCAAGAATTTGGGGGACTTGAATACACAACAAAAATATAAACTTGATATTATAATGATTATATTTTAGCCAAGTATAATTATAATTGTCCTCCATGCTTTTCATATTTTGGAAGGGTAGCACAATAGCATCATTTTTTTTATATACTACTATCAAATACATCTCTCTCGATGTATATAACCATCCTATTGTTCATGGATTGATCTTTCGATTGCGCAATGAAGTCTTTATGAGATAACCTAGGTATCACACTCGATTCCAAATTTTTCCTACGGTATCATAATAATAAACTTAGGAAATCAAATCCTAGCTGATTACTAAAGTAAAAATTTTCTTGATATAATGATTGTAACTGCCACCTGATAATGCCCATACCCAGAGTCCATGAACATATCTATAGATGTGTATAAAATTAGTATGGGTTCCAAAAATTTATACTAACATGATGAATCATACAACATAAAATTAAAATAATTTAAATTTGCATTCAAACCATAGAAAGAAAAAGAAAAAAGACAAGCAAGATACTGGCTATGAAATCAAGTATCCATTGTAGATTTGCTTGATTTATGTGCTTTAAATTTTTTTTTGGTTTGGGCTTGCCTCTTGACCAAATAGCCTTTCTCTTAGGAGAAACTGTGGACGTTACATAACACAGTGTGATTTGAAAATAAGTTGATCCAAGAGGAATGAAACTGGACCTGATCACATAACTTAAAACAATAGAAAAATGTTAAATGAAAGTCTAATCCTAATTATCTATAATTCATGCTTCTAATTTTTTTACCCAATGTTGGGCTTAACTTTCTATAAAACTATATTTTATATCATAATAAAACTTGAGCATTTAAGTGGGTGTGGATACAATCCAACAGATAACTTTTTTGTTATATATTTTTAAATTAAGTGTTTAGATATCTTTTTTATTAAGTGCCTTTGTATAGTAATAATTTGTTTATGGTTTATGTTTTAGGCTATAGTATATTTACCTTTTTTAAGATTGAGGGTTACATGTAACTGTTTGTGTTGTGAGGATAGGGAGATATTATAATCCATATCTATAAAATATTTAATTTTTATTGTAACGTGCCAAAATTTTGATGTGGTGATCGTGCGATAATGAAGAGGGAATAGCTAACCCATTTTTGGATTTAGGAAATCTATATAGAATGCAACCCAAGTTGTTTCGCTCATCGACAATGATTTTCATCCCCAAGCAAAAATGGTCTATCTCGCTATCTCTTTCTTGTCAATTAGTATATCTGTCGTGTCATTCCTGTAAAAGCAAAAGGGAATCCTTCGAAAGGCAAACCAACGAGGAATCCTACCAAACAAATGGTAGATAAGGTGACCATGATTGTCTAGACTCTAATAAAAATGCTAAGTAACGCACAACATTGGAGTCATCAACAACGACATCCTAAGACCTCTTAGACTTAAAATCCTATGACATAACTAAAAAAATGCTTAGTGACGCACAACTATGGAGTCGTCAACAATGGCGGGGTATCGATATCCTAGCAACGTTTCTTAGACTCAAAAACCTATGACGTTTTAGCGACTACAGAAAATGCGTTGGTTCATTGCTAGTCGTCTCTCAAACATTGCTGATACTATGGGGATAGAGTACAAAAAACGCGTTGGTTCATTGCTAGTCGTTGCTCAAACATTGCTAGTCAAGCTTCGAATATCCCCGCTCCCCTCCCTTGACCTGTCCCTCTCCCCATGTCGCCCTCCTTCACCACCATTATAGCCAATATTTTAACACCACCAACACCACCCCCCTCAGCCACTGCCTGGACCCCTCTGCCACCACGGTTCGACGAAGTCTGACGTATTTAGATATTATGAATTTTAATATTTGAATTTGTGCTCTTTTCGAAAAATTTACACGTACAAGCTCAAACATATAGGGTTTTGGATATAAAATTAGCTTCAAAGAAACTAACATTAACAATAATAAAGCTTTTGTCCCAAATTTTTTGGATCGGATGTATGAATTATTTTCTTCCATTCAGTTCTGTTAAAGTCCATGTTGTCTAAGAAAAAAATTATCCTTCTTTAAAACCTAAAACTCATGTTTATTTAGGTCGACATCTAGTCATAACAACTCCTTTAACTATTATTTTATAGATTTTTCTTATTAAAATATTTATTGATTTATGTTTTACATGTACAAAGCCACGTAAGATGATTTTTTTCCCATCTTGTTAACTTTTGGGGCCATTTTTAACTTTCTTCAAATATACATTCTTTTCTTTTCTTATCTTATATTATATTTAAATATATTGTCACTTATCCATCTTAGCATTTATATTTTTGCGAGCTATACTAAATTCTTGGAATATTTTTTTAGAGTTATTTGTATTTACCCCACATTTCCTAATGCATATTACCCCCAAGTGGAATTAGATTGAATGTATGAATTATTTTCTTCCATTCAACTCTGTTAAAGTCCATGTTGTCTAAGAAAAAAAAGTATCCTTCTTTAAAACCTAAAACTCATGTTTATTTAGGTCGACATCTAGTCATAACAACTCCTTTATAACTATTATTTTATAGATTTTTCTTATTATAATATTTATTAATTTTTGTTTTACATGTCCAAAGCCACATAAGATAATTTTTCTCCATCTTGTTATCTTTTGGGGCCATTTTTAACTTTCTTCAAATATACATTCATCTCTTATCTTTTATCTTATCTTATATTTAAATATATTGCCACTTACCCATCTTAGCATTTATATTTTTGCTAGCTATACTAAATTCTTAGAATATTTTTTAGAGTTATTTGTATTTACCCCATATTTCATAATGCATATTCTATTACCCCCTCCCCCCTCCAAGTGGAATCCCCACCCCACCCCCCATTCCTTCATAATCCCTTATTTGTAATTAGTTTTATCCCCCAAAATAATTGCCTAAAATTTGAGAAATGGGAGGTACCACTAATTAATTTTAGAAAAAAATTGACTTGTACCCCACTTTATTTACTATAATTTAAGGTGCACCCCATCGTTTTACCATAATGTACAACCCTCCCCCACCCCCACTTAAATAAAAAAACTAACGGTCAACTCCGTTGGCCGTTAATTTTTTGACCAAAATATCCCTTCCTTTTTTCCAGACTGAGGAGGGGGGATGTTAATAATGGTGATTTGCTAGGGGTATTTTAATAAAAAAATTAATGGTCTGTTAACGGAGTTAACCGTTAGTTTTTGACGGAAGTGGAGGGTGTTGTACATTATGGTAAAACAGTAGTGTGCACCTTGAATTATGGTAAACAAAGTAGGGTGCAACTCAAATTTTCTCTTAATTTTAAAATGGGGGTGGGGGATAAATACAAATAACTCTAAAACATGGAATGTAATAGCTGTCTTATACCATTTTTATTTCAAGTACAAAGTTATTTTATGATCAAAAATTTGTAAATAGGTAAAGTTTTTTGAAAAATAAAACTGCACATACAAGAACTCTTTTAACCCCAACAAGTTACTTAGTTATTCCAAGTTCACCTTTTTGTAATCAATATATCTAGAAGACATTCCATCTGCAATGTACCTAATTAATTATTTCAAAAAAGGTCTTTCTGGATAATTAATATATCTAGAAGACATTCCATCTACAATGTACCTAATTAATTAGCTTTTTGGATAATCATGCTACTTTGTTTATGTCATTGAAATGCAATTTTCACCCTTTTTTGAATTTTTTTTGAAAAAGGTAATTAATTAGGTAATGAAAAAAGGTAATTGATTATTCCATCTGCAATGTACCTAATTAATTATTTTGTATTTCAAAAAAAATTCAAAAAAGGCTGAAAATAATATTTCAAAAAAGGTAATTAATTAGGTACATTTCAATAACATAAACAAAGTAGCATGATTATCCAAAAAGGCAATTAATTAGGTATATTGCAGATGTATGCTATCTTTGTATTTTATATGTGTAGCAGAAAGACATAAATTTTTATTTAGATCAGCATGAAAAGTTTTCTACCATTGAACAACATAAATTTTTATCTACCCGAAAGTTTTCTCACCAATTCTAAAATCCCTCCACAAAAAATGAAAAGTCCCTCCCAAAAGTCTAAAATTTCTTCTTCCAAATTCAACCGACCCCCTCATCTCTCTCCTCTCCATCAAGCTAATTTTGATTTTGAGTTACGAGTATTGTTCAACGACTACTTTAGTCTCCAAAATTCACCCATTCCAAATCATGTCCCATATTATTCTTCTCTTCCTCTCCCCTCCAATCCGAAATCCATAAACCTAACTTTACGATTCTACCTCTCGCCCCCTCCCCACCACATCCTCCTCCTTAATCCTAACCCTAGGATTCTTTATCCTCTTTTTCCTTTTTCTCACCACCATCCCCTCTTCTACCTTTTTGAGCCCACATCATGATTTATTAACCGCATCGATGCCGTCATCCGTCGCTCGCCTCCTTTCCATCATGGTCCTTGTAGAAGCATAGAAAGTACATATATAAAATACAAGTATGGCCGAAGTTTGCCATGTACAAAGATACATAGGTACAAAATGGTGAAATACAGTAAAGTTGGCCCATTTTGCATGGGTCAAAAGAGTACATGTGTCTCTTTTTCTCTCTTAAATCGGTAGAGGGTGGTTGAGAGTACAAGATAAAGCATGCATATTTAATACAGTATCTCTAGGAGAAACGTGGAGAAGATCACGCCCAATTAATGCTATGAACTTGAAAAGATAGTTACATCATGACAAAAGTCTAGTCAGCATGGCCAAAGTCTGCCACATACAAAGATATGCGCGTACAAAATAGTGAAACACAATGGAGTTGGCCCATTTTAAATGCATCAAAAGAGTGCACATGTCTCTTTTACTCTCTTAAATTGACAACTGGCAGTTGAAAGTACAAGATAAAGCATGCACATTTAATGCAGTATCTCTGGGGGAAACAAGGAGAAGATTGCGCCAAAATAATATTATGATCTTGAAAAGAAAGTTGCATAATGATAAAAGTTTAGTCAGCATAGCTGAGGGCCACCACGTATAAAGATATGCGTGTATAAAATGGAGAAACCCAATAGAGTTGGCCCATTTTGCACGTCAGAAGAGTGCACGCGTCTTTTTTATCTCTTAAATCGATAGCGAAAGGTTAAGAGTATGAGACAAAATATGCACATTTAATGCAGTATCACTTGGGAAATCATGGAGGAGATCACACATAATTAATGTTGTGATCATTAAATGATAAGTTGTCATCATGACTAAAGTCCAGTCAGCATGGCCAAAGTTTGCAACATATGCGCGTGCAAAATAACAAAGAGAAAATTTGAGTTTTACTCCCAATTTATTTACCGTAATTCAAGTTCACTCCATCCGATTACCATAATGTAAAAAATTCTCCCACTTTTGACGAAGACTATGAGACTTATCTCATAGTATTCATATTTTATATGAATACGTATTTTGAGCTAGTTATTATATTTTATTGGATCTCGAGGAAGCCCAAAAATTCTCAAAATTGAAATGTTACTACCTGACCAGTATACCGATGGTATACTATAGTACACCGATGGTATACTACCCGACAGATTTTTGTTCCACTTTTCGAGATATTTTTGAGATATTTTTCTATAAATAGTACTTGAGATATTTTCTTTCTTTCTTTTTCTTTCTCTCTCCTCTCTTCTTAATTTCTCTCTCGAGCTTGGAAGCGTGATCTCGAGACCTGGAGTGTAGTTTTCGAACCCATTTATGGTGCTGGACTTGAAGGTTTAGGCTGGAAGCTCGCTTTAGGCAAGTACACATTACCGATTTCGTGAACTTCTTTTACTTTTGGTCAATTTACTTTGCTGGAGCTTTGGTTATTGCTTTTTTTTATCTTAGACTTACTTTAATATTATTGTTTATATCGTATTTCTAGCTTAGTGATCGTCTCGGTTTTAATTTCTGCTAGAATCTTGTTTTGTCCCTTTTTGGTAACCGAGGTAACGAAAACGGTACCGGAGTTGTGACCGTGAGATTTAGTCCATATTGTGATATGAGACTTATCCTAGACTTGACTTTTGTTAGACTTGGTTCTGATAATTTTTGGGGTTTGATTTGGGTCCCAAAATCAGACTTGACTTAACCATGTTTATTCTAGAAAATCGACATACCGACGGTATATCGATTTTGACCGACTTGGATTTCTAGATATTTTCTATGAACCCTATCGGCATATCGACGGTATACTACAATATACTGAAGGTATACTACAGTATACCGACGGTATATCGATCCTTTTCGACATTGTTAACCGACTTCAGGATATTTGTCTTGGCCGGCATATCGATAGTATACTACAGTATACCGATGGTATACTGATTTGTGGAAATTTATTTTCCAGTAACTTTCTTGTCTACTTGGAACGGCATACCGACGGTATAATACACTATACCGACAGTATAATACACTATACCGATGGTATACTGATTTGTTGGAATCCAGAATTTGCTGTATTTTTATTATCTCTGAACCTATGTACCGACGATGTACCGGACTATACCGACTGTATACCGATCGTGCTCTTTCTTTAGGAATTCTTGTTTTTTCCTGATTTTATGTTGATACTTCTGGATTTTTCTTGGATACGCAATGACTTGACCTGATTTGGACATGAACTTATATAGCTTTAAATGACTTGACTTGACTTGGCTTTACTCGATTTTACCCGGCTTTGCCCGACTACACGTGATGACATGATTGACTGGACTTGACTTGGCATAACTTTACATGGATTGACATGGCTTGACTTGGTTTCACTTGGCTTTATTGGGATTGACATGGCTTCACATGGTTGTACATGGTTTTACTTGGCTTCACCTAGATTGACATGGCTTCACCTGGCTTTACCTGGCTTCACTTGGTTATATGTGGCTTGGTTGTTATCGTGGCCTACATGAGTCTGTTTGTACAATGTATATTAAACTTGTTTATATTACTATTAAAACTTATTTTTTTGCATCATGTCTAGGATAGATTCTGCGAAATACCATACCCGGATTCATACAAGAAACTGCTAGGGATTTATAACTAGAGATTCACTTAGTACTTGGCTAGAGATTTTTCTAGATTGCATGCAGTCCCGGTTATTCATATAGTTATTTTGAGGAGTATCCAGTGGTTTATATTGTAATGCCCTACAACCACACGGTGCGTTATACTGAGTCGGATTGAATAAAACAATAGTTGGTTTCATGTGCAGATGGTTAGCAGAGTTTGATGGGAATCATGTGTTCGTTCAGAGCAGTACTGAGATAGCTGGATTGGAGTGATAATGCCGTCTTCCTTAGTTCGATCGGTCAGATAATTTAGAGAGCACGGCCTGCTCGCACGGTCATACTAGTTGAGTAGATCGCGCTTTGCATCGGACCACGGGTTCAAGGAATCGGCCGTATCGGCAGGACATGATGCTTAACGGAATCAAACATTGTGAGTGGGCTCTGTCCCATCTTTTCTACTCCTTCATGCCTAATAATATGGAAAATACATAAAGGCTTGAACACTTGGACTGGAACTTGGAAATCACTACACTGAGACGTGCATAGAGTGTACGTCGTTTGCTTGGATAGGATTATGGCTTGAATTGGTTTTCGCGTTGGATAGTTGGAGCTAGAGTTGGATTATACATTTGGGGCAGTTGGAGAAATAATTGGAATTACGCTTGGACAGTTGGAATTATATATCTTGGTTGGAAGACCGGATAATTCGGGCGAGCGAGCGTGCATCCTTGCACGAGTATCATTTGGGCGCTTTGTCAAGCAAAGTATGCAGTTGTGGTTCAAAACCGAACAACTACATCGGCGAGGGCATTGTGCCACTTTCGGGGCATTGAGCCATGGGATTGTTTGAGCAAGGGTGTTGCACCATTTGGAAATACTGTATTGAGAAGCGGCATTGTGCCTATGGGGATAACTTGAGATTTGGTGCCTTGGGCTATATGTTGGAGAATGGTTATGGATATTTTGGTTGGATATTTGGTTGAATGAGTCTAGGATCGCTTGGTGGGGCAAGAATGTTCGATCATCTCGTCATACCTACTTGGGGTCTGTATGTCACGGACAACCTGTATTGCACAGGGTTTCGTTTCCTCGAACGGGTTGGACTCCGGGGCACCGGGACCGTTCGGCCATGGAGGAGACAATGGTAACGCGTCTTGGGCGCGTGTACAGGTAGTTCGATACCGAACCAGAGGGAGATAGCTGCCCATTACTGGATCGGGTAGGACTGCCTATTAATTAGTCCGATCAATGTCCTTTATGGCTTGGCCAGTGACTTCATATAGATAAGAGTTGGTTTGTTTTACTTTGGTTGGTTTGTGCTTCGTGTAGGCGCGGCCACCTTGCCTCGGTAAGAGTGTGCACTTCGAGATTGGATTATAAGTTTTGGTTGAGGATGGATATTGAGGCTTGGTTGATGGTTTGATATGTTATCGTGTTGCTTGGGTTTGAGTAGGACGGGTTGCATGCTAGAATCCTTCGGGTTGGTTATTATTGCTTATCGATTGGATTGAGTTGAATGTTTGCATGCTTAAACTGCTTTACAGCATTCCTTAACATGTCATCCCTATGCCATGAAATGAATCTAGGATTCAACTAGAAAGATCACCATATAACTGTTTGCATTAACTATTTTTACTTAGTATCGGCTTAGATGAGTGGGTTACCCCGGTTACTAGTACGGTTGTGTACTGACCCACGTTTATGAGCATTATTTTAGGTACGCAGGTGCATTGGCGCTGCTTGGATATACGGGACATGATGTATGAACTGTAAGTACCTTTGTGGGCTAGAAAGAGCAAGAGTATTTTATCGCCTTTGAGGAAATCGCCTTTGTGATATTTTATTTGGACCATATCAAGAGCTTCGTTGCGTATTACTCTAATGTGTGCTTGGTACACAATACTTAACTTTCGTTGTAACTTGGTAGTTTCGATGATAACTTTGGTGTTTGACAACATCGTCTTGTACGAGCGCAACTCCAGGCTCGTACGGTATCACGTCTCGATGAGAATGATTATCCTGCGGGAGAGCTGTAACATAGTGATTCACGTTCAGCGGGGACTATTGAGCTTGCAGGAGATTGGGGCATGACATATTGGTATCAGAGCGCCTGGTTCATTTCCTCGGACTTGGTCCTTCGCTTCATCACAAACTCTAAATAGCTTCCGTGTGTCATCTAGCTCTTGGCTCTACTCGGTGCCACATTGGATGTTTCATGCAATAAGTCTATATATTGCTGGTTGTGGCTGCATGTTGTTCTTGGTTGCGTTTCTTTTGTTATTTTTAGTTAGATCGCTTAGCATTGTTAGGCGTTGTTGCATTCGTGCAGCAAGTTGGGTGGCATTGTTGCATTTGTGCAGCAAGTTGAGAGGTGTTGTGTTGGCTTGGCTTGTCGTTCGGGGAGTTTCTGATTTCATCAGTGGATCAGTTGGTTAGCAGATGAGATTGGTTATGTAGCATATTGTGAGTAGAAGCATCGGATGAGAATGGATCATTGCACGAATTGCTCGTGTAGCAATTGTGTAGGATAGAAGTTTAATTTTTGGCTGGGTATATCACATAGAGCATTGGTTGAGCATGTTTGAGTTTGGCTTAGGAATATCAGGATAAGGTTGCATGAGTTGCTCGTACAGCAAATATGAGGAACAGTTGGGTATTAGGTTAGACTACTTGGAAGAGATCGTTGCACGGATTGATCGTGTTGTGAAAGTATCAGATGGTTTAAGAATAGCTGGAAGTATCGAGAATGGAACCTTGCACAAGTTGCCTAACGAGATTGATTGAAATATTTGGATGGTTCGTGCATTGGCTGAGTTTCATGTCAGACTTGAGTTGGGTATGGTAGGATCATGCATAAGGGATGGTTCGAACGGATTTTGGATTTGTGCAAAGGAATCGTAATGCGAGTAGCGACTTGATTCGGAGTGGTATATGGGATACCACATAGTAAGCAAGGCATTAAAATATTTTGGATAGACATTAATAGAAATTGCCTGAACGAACACGGGTAACAGGAATACAAGTTGGTTGGTGCACATCGGCTGAGTTAGGAAGAATAAAAAAAAATGGAGCAAGCGATTGTTGAGTTGAGCAATCGAGAACGAACTTGTGCAAATAGAAATATCGTTGGACTTAAGAGATGGACGAGATCAGAACAAACAGTTGGAAAAAAGTGTTTGGAGATTTGAAGGATTGAGACAGGCCAAGAATTGGAAACAAGTTGGGATCGATCAGATGGAAAGCTGAATACCAGAGTTCGCTTGCACGATCTGAAAATTCAGTGGAACATTCAATTGGATGCAAAGAGAGAGTTGAGCTTAATAAAATAACAGTTAGGATACGCTTGAGCGAAGCGATTGGTAAATTGAAGGATAGCGAGCACGGACTACGATTTTGGGCAACACATTTGAGTCATTGGTTGAGTAATGAAACACGATCTGGTTTGGAGGGGCAATACGATAGATTTGAATGGGCTTGAAAGATTTTGGATATTGCTGCTCGAGAAGTCGACTCAGGTTTAGCAAAAGTAGAATTTTGGGAAAAATGGTGCAACATGGTAGGCGGATTCTTCGAAAGACTTGAACGGATTGAGGCAACAACTGGAGGCAAAGATTATGGTGGACTAACTTTTGAAGATAGCTAAACGTGGGAGCAACGTCGGAGCAAATCATTGTGCTGTTTGAGCAAGTTGGACGTGCATTGGGGAACGCGACAAACGGATAAAAATTGGAGCAAGTCTTTGTTTTCGGGAATAATTGCAAGTGGTAGTGCGAGAAGTCGAACATGGCAGTTCAGAAAATTTGATGGATTCATGGCAGAACGACGGATTGATGGAAGACGGTTTCAACGAGCGCAGTTTTCGAATTGTGGCTTGGATTGATAGTAAGACTCTAAGTGGTTAAGCGGCATTTGGTTGACAGATTATAAAGAGGTAGTGCATAAAGTGCTCGGATTCAAAAGTTCGTTCGGATGGAATGGTTGGATTATGGCTCAGATTTGCAGAGGAGATATAGCATAGTTTGTAGTAACTGTCAATCATGATGACATACAATTATCGAGCGTAGCTTCGGGACAGCTGACCCTAGCGACTTGACCGCCAAATCTTGGATGAATATTACAGACCCATAGAACGACCCTTATGGCGGCGCATTGGGGAATGAGTCGAGGGCAGATGTGAGTAGTGTGTGTTGGAGATTGGCCTATTGACTGAGTATTGGATTTAAGAGATCCTTGGGATAGCCTTCAGCTGAAGAAGCAGCCAGAAGACCGAAGGGATGGTGGGATTGGCCTAAGTCAACTGATGAGATTCGGAGTCGCAGATTTTTGAAGATAGCATCGCCTCTGACTTGTCGTGCCTCGGAAGGAAATAGCATTCATATGAATTGACGACTATGAAACTAGCTGTGAAGTTAAAGCAGCGGCTTATTCGAATCAGATTATTGCAATACTGGAAGGGACAAATATGCCTCAGATTTATAATATGCATCAAAACTTAGTCTGGGATGCGTGCTCGTACGGAAGGCAAAGGTGATATCCTGAGCTTCGAGGCAGTGGAAGCAGCACGAAGAACTATTCCATGTACAACCTAGGAATTGTGGTGAGTGTGTCCACGTTGAAATCGTGGCGACACTATCCCTTTGTCGTGGTGGCAAAATCTTCGTGGATCACACAAACCTCAATATAGATGTTCACCCAGTGAGGTATTGAGATGGCAGGAAGATGTGTTTGGCTGAGCTGATCTAAGCAAAGTTTGATATTTGGGTAAGTCGCATAGTTGGGGTAGTATCAGTTGAGATGATCGTTCAGTGTATGAGATATATTTGGAGATGTTGCTAGTGCGGATTCAGAAATAGTTGGATGGATTGAGTTGGAACACGAACTAATTGAGTCGGTGGTAAATCATCATATTTGACAATGATGCTTAAGCGAATATGTTGGAATGGAAATCAGGATTGGTTCAACTAGGAGTAAAGCAAATGGATGCCTCGGACATAAAGATACCCTTATAACTTGTTCAAATTCGCTATCGCAAAGCTCGGCTGAAATGTATGTATTTTTGGGGCACCTTAAATGTGTGTACGATCCAAAACTAAGCGATACGAGAAATTCATATTGAGCTACAAGGAGGATGTGGGAATATAAAATTTGTACGAGCGTTCAGCAGAGCGAGATGCTGAGTCAGGATCATGAGTATGAGAGTTGAATAGAGCAGAGTTATGAATTGGACAAGCGGAATATGATAGGAATGAGTACCATCACGGTTCATGGATGAACCTAATTTCTAAGTGGTATATTATGTAATGCCCCACAACCGCACGGTGTGTTACACTGAGTCAGATTGAATAAAATAATAGCTGGTTACATTTGATTTGTTGGATTTTGGGAAGAAGTATTGATTGAGTTGGTTTTATGTGCAGATGGCTAGCGGAGTTCGATGGGAATCAGGTGTTCGTTTAGAGCAGTACTGAGATAGCTGGATTAGAGCGATAATGCCGTCTTCCTTAGTCCGATCGGTCGAATAATTTGGAGAGCACGGCCTGCTCGCACGGTCATACCAGTTGAGTAGATCGTGCTTTGCATCGGATCACGGGTTCCGTATCGACAAGATATGATGCTTAACGGAATCAAACATTGTGAGTGGGCTCTATCCCTTCTCCTCTACTCCTTCATGCCTAATAATATGGAAAACACATAAAGGCTTGAACACTTGAACTGGAACTTGGGAATCACTACACAGAGGCATGCATAGAGTGTATGTCGTTTGCTTGGATAGGATTGTGGCTTGAATTGGTTTTCGCGTTGGATAGTTGGAGCTAGAGTTGGATTATACATTTGGGGCAGTTGGAGAAATAATTGGAATTACGCTTGGACAATTGGAATTATATATCTTGGTTGGAAGACCGGATAATTCGGGCGAGCGAGCGTGCATCCGTGCACGAGTATCATTTGGGCACTTTGTCAAGCAAAGCATGCAGTTGTGGTTCGAAATCGAACAACTGGATCAGCGAGGGCATTGTGCCACTTTTGGGGCATTGAGCCATGGGATTATTTGAGCAAGGGTGTTGCACCATTTGGAAATACTGTGTTGAGAAGTGGCATTGTGCCTATGGGGATAACTTGAGATTTGGTGCCTTGGGTTATATGTTGGAGAATGATTATGGATATTTTGGTTGGATATTTGGTTGAATGAGTCTAGGATCGCTTGGTGGAGCAAAAATTTTCGATCCTCTCATCATACCTACTTGGTGTCTGCATGTCACGGACAACCTGTATTGCACAAGGTTTCGTTTCCTCGAACGGGTTGGACTCCGGGGCACCGGGACCGTTCGGCCATGGAGGAGACAATGGTAACGCGTCTTGGCCGCGTGTACCGGTAGTTCGATACCGAACCAGAGGGGGATAGCTGTCCATTGCTGGATTGGGTAGGACTGCCTATTGATTGGTCTGATCAATGTCCTTTATGGCTTGTCCAGTGACTTCATATAGATAAGAATTGGTTTGCTTTACTTTGGTTGGTTTGTGCTTCGTGTAGGCACGGCCACCTTGCCTCAGTAAGAGTGTGCACTTAGAGATTGGATTATAAGTTTTGGTTGAGGATGGATATTGAGGCTTGGTTGATGGTTCGATATGTTATCATGTTGCTTGGATTTGAGTAGGACGGGTTGCATGCTAGAATCCTTCGGATTGTTATTTATTGCTCGTCGATTGGATTGAGTTGAATATTTGCATGCTTAAACTGCTTTACAGCTTTCCTTAACATGTCATCCCTATGCCATGAAATGAATCTAGGATTTAACTAGAAAGATCACCATATAACTGTTTGCATTTACTATTTTTACTTAGTGTCGGCTTAGACGAGTGGGTTACCCCGCTCACAAGTACAGCTGTGTACTGACCCACATTTATGGGCATTATTTTAGGTACGCAGGTGTAGTGGCGCTGCTTGGATATATGGGACATGATGTATGAACTGTAAGTACCTTTGTAGGCTAGAAAGAGCAAGAGTATTTTATCGCATTTGAGGCAATCACCTTTGTGGCATTTCATTTGGACCCTATCGAGAGCTTTGCTGCGTATTACTCTGATGTGTGCTTGGTACACAATACTTGACTTTCGTTGTAACTTGGTCATTTCGATGATAACTTTAGTGTTTGACAACATCGCCTTGTACGAGCGCAGCTCCAGGCTCGTACGGTATCACGTCCCGATGAGAATGATTGTCCTGTGGGAGAGCTACAACGTGGTGATTCATGTTCAGCGGAGACTATTGAGCTTGCGGAAGATTGGGGCATAAAATATATTGTGGAGTATCTTGAGAAGTATTCGGTATTAGTTTGTGTGTATGGATATCCCAGACAGACTACAGGGACATGCGATAAGTAGGAACTCTAGCATCGCATTACATTATAATTGTTAGTAATTAGGATTGTGATAACCCTAGTTAGTTAAAGTATCAAGCCATACTTATATGATTTGTCATGATTTATGGATGATGGTTAGTCTAGGATTTACAAGGTCACACATTTATTTTCTGCACTTGTTACCCTATTAATTATCAGTTCAGGAAATATCTCATTGCAGGTTTGCATTATTTTTTTTATTATCCTGAGATCATTTATATTTAGTCTTTAATTTTAGTATTTGTATTACTTTTGTTGTTGGTTATGTTTCTAGATTGGCTTTCTTTGTGGTACTTTCTAGATGGGGGTCTGACCCCACTGGTTTTGTATGGCAAAATCTAGTAGCAGTACCGGAGGATCTTCCGTACTTTCCCGAGGATAGTGATCACTAGGAGCACCAAATCGCTTGTATTTTCCTACTTTTCCACTCTGATGTACATTCTACTTTTGTTGGCGTTTAGCCACCGAACACGTGTTTAGCTTATATTTTGGTTTGATCAGTTAGCCTACGGGCATTAGCATGATTGACATATCCTAGGGTTGATTATGTATGACTCAGATTCTGGCTAGTTTATTCATTATGTGTTTACTAGCATCATGATCATATGTATATTATAGTTTTGGACACTTTACTATTATATTTAGTTGATCTTATATCTTATTATTATTCCGGTTGTTTTTGTGATTGAGACACTAGGGTTTGTTGGACCTAGGCTTGATTGATGGTTTGTAGTAGGGACCCTCATGTCTTACAGTTTTATCGTATACGCGGAGTGCTAACGTGCTCTAAGTATGCATAGTTGTCTATGTCAGCCCTGCTCTCTAGTAATCTGGTTCTGGGACGTGACATAGTTTTAGTGGTGGTCCATGCAGGTATGTCTGAGCAAATTATGTCTGTCTAAGTAGATTTAATCTATTTTTTTACAGATATATGTGGGTTATTGTTGTTGCTAGATGTCTCAATCCTAAATTATTTCCCTTGATCCTTTGTCATTTTTCTCCATCCCTGATTCTTGATCTGATATCTGCTTATTCGTTGATCTATCATGTTCTCTGATTTATTCTTGTGTCCTTAACTTTCAGGGGCACTATTCCTGTTACTATCGGCCAGATGAATCAAGTGCAGCTCGAGAAGGGAAAGCATTCGGGAGCCCAGTATATTCTTGGAGGTAGACCTTAGCATTCAGGGGCAGAGTCTAGAGTAGATCCTGAGACAGATTAGCCTGCACTATCGGACCAGGAAGTAGTACATGTTCACCCAGTTTAGCTCGAGAAGAGGGTATTACCCGAGCACTGATGGACGTCCTTCGAGGTATCATGATGACCCTGCAGTACTAGAGTGATGTACTCACTCAGTTGGTCCAGACAGCTTTAGAGCGAGGTGATTCTCAGATCCATAATTCTATGACCAGCTTCAGGCATCTCAACCCTCCTTACTTTTATAGTACAGAAAAAGCAATTTTGCCCAATGCTTGGCTGCAGGACACTGAGGCCATCTTAGAGGCAACAGGGACTCCAACTAGAGAGCATTTAGTAGTAGTGAGGCTACAGTTATTGGACTTGGCTCGTGACTGGTGGACAGGGCTGGATGTTTCTCTCACAGCACCGATTCCAGGAACGATTTTACTAAAAGATTCTGGGTAATATATTTTGATGTGGTGGCGCATTACGAGATTCAGCAGAGGTTTAATAACCTCAGGCAGGAGAGCAGTACCGTAGATGGTTACGTAGCAGAGTTTGTGAGATTTAGTCGATTTGCTCCCACTTTGGTAGCAACCGAGTTGGAGAGGGCGAGAAGGTTTCAGAAGGGACTCCATTTACAAATTATCTTGGCGATGGAGCAGCATGAGTTTCAGATCTTTGATGCTGTGATACGGGCAGCCAGGAGGTATAAGTACACATCACAGAGGATTATTGATCGAGTTGGGAGCCAGAAGAGGCCCAAAGTTTTAGGAGGATAAGCATCCCAGTCATCAGCACTAGCTCCAGCAGTTCGAGCCCTAACGATTAGATCCTTAAGGATGACAGCATCATCTCAATAGTCTTTCCTGACATTCCCTCGGTAGAGGCAGTCATCTTCTTCTTCTTCCCATAGGTTTTTCCACTAAGGGCAACCTGGGCTTATAGTATCAGAGTGTCGTAGGGCACAGTGATTATGCTTGGTGTGTGGGGCATCAGACCACATGGTCGCAGCATGTCCTAGGAGGAACCAGACTGGATCATCATCAGGCCAATCAGCAGTTCGACCAGTAGCACCGTAGTACAGGGCACCAGCAGCAGTACATCGGTAGTAGCAGGTTCAGAGGCCTTTGGAGTAGAGTCTGATTCCTTACCTGTAAGGTTGAATATACTTACTGGTAACGGTCTCGTGGGAGTAGATAGAGTATATCTCTCGTATTGAGTTATAGTGTGCAAGAGAGAGTTTCTTGCGAGGCTGATAGAGTTTCCAATGGGCGATTATGATATCGTTCTTGGGATGGATTGGTTGAGTGCGAGCTACGTGACAATAGATTGCCATAGTGGCAATGTTATCTTTCCTGTACCTGGTGGGAAGGATTTCTCATTCTTGAGAGGTACAGTAGAGTAATCGGAGGTTACACTGATGATGGCAGAGACTAAGGAGGCACAGTTTTCCAGGATAGTTTATGAGTTTTTTGACATATTTACCGACGACCTACCAGATTACCATTAGTTAGAAACGTTGAGTTCTATATTGATTTGATCCCGGGAGCAGATCTAGTATTAGAGAGGGTTTATATAATATCACCATCTGAGTTAGAAAAATTATATCGGATGATTAAGGAGTTGATAACCAACAGATTCATTAGATCTATTACATCACCTTGGGGGGGCCCGTTACATCTTGTTAAAAAGAAGGATAGTTCATCGCGTTTAGTTATTGATTATAGAATACTAAATGCGACAACCATTAAGAACAAGTATCCCTTGCCTATGATAGATGACTTGTTTGACCGGCTCAGTAGGACAACTATATTTTTTAAGAACAATTTGCGGTCTGGGTATCATCATATTAGATTCAGAGAGCAGGATATATCCAAGACGATGTTCAGATCTAGATATAGTCATTGAGAGTTCCTAGTTATACCATTTAGAGCGACCAATGCACCACATATATTCATGTCTCTCATGAATAGAATCTTTATGCCTTACTTAGACTACTTTGTTATATTGTTTATTGAAGATATCTTGTTCTGTAGTCGGAGTGAGGAAGAGTATGAGCAGAATCTTCGTGTAGTTCTTCAGATCCTTCGAGAGCAGCTGATGTATGTGAAGTTCAGCATCTGTGAGTTATGGCTTAATCTTATCTCATTCTTGGGACATATTATTTATGGTGGAGGAGTCGAGGTGGATCCCAAGAAGGTGGAGGCTTTTGAGAGTCGACAAGTACACCGTACAGCTTCAGATGTACGCAGTTTCTTGGGTCGAGCAGGCTACTACAGACAATTTATCGCAGACTTTGCTAGAATCTCTACACCCTTGATACGTCTAACTTGTAAGGATGTGCACTTTGAGTGGTCAGATGCTTGTCAGACTTCTTTCGGGAAGCTCAAGCGGAGTTTGATTTCGGATCCTATTTTGATACTTCCAGTGGGACTATGTGGGTTCTCAGTATATTGTGATGCTTCTGGAGTAGGACTTAGGTGTGTCTATATGCAGCATGGCAAAGTGATAGCTTATGCATCTTGACAACTTTGAGACCATGAGAAGAGTTATCTGACACATAATCTTGAGTTGGCAGCAGTAGAGTTTGTACTTAAGCTCTGGAGGCATTACCTATATGATGATCGAGTGAAGATCTTCACAGACCACAAGAGCTTGAGGTATGTGTTCACATAGAAGGAACTCAATTTGCATCAAAGGAGGTGGCTCAAGTTATTATCGGACTACGATCTTGACCTTTAGTATCATCCAGGGAAGGCCAATGTCGTAGCAGATGTCTTGAGCAGGAGAGGAGGAGCTTAATTCTTGATGAAGCGGTGTCACATTTTGGAGGATCTATAGGAGATGGGTATCGAGGTAGTATCACCCGATGATATCTGTTTCGTGGCGAGTCTACAAGTTCAGTCTTCTATAGTTGAGAGGATCAGAGTAGAACAGACTAAAGATATCAGACATCAATAGATCAGAGTAGAGTGTGAATCTGGATGCAGAACAGAGTTGCGCATTCATGAGGATGGGACTCTCAGGTTTGGCAGTCGACTTTGTGTGGCAAGAGGAGATATCCGGCAGAAGATTATGTCAGAGGTCCACAGTTCTCAGTACTTAGTGTATCCAAGAGTAACGAAGATGTATTAGGATATTCGTCAGCACTTCTGCTAGAATAGTATAAAGATGGAGATAGCTCAGTTTATTTTTTGGTGTTTAGTCTGTCAGCAGGTCAAGGTTGAGCATGAGAGACCGGTCGGACTACTTCAGCCTTTATCAATTCCAGGGTGGAAGTGGGGCAATATTACTATAGACTTTGTGACCGATCTTCCTAGATCCCCGTCTGGCATATATGCTATATGGGTTATATTGGATCGACAAACGAAGGTCACTCACTTTCTTCCTTTCAGAATGGGTCAGTCTACTGAGTAGCTAGCTGAGATGTACATGAGATAGATAGTCAGATTATATGGTGTGCCAGTTAGTATAGTCTCAGATAGAGATTCGCGGTTCATGTCTTATTTCTAGCAGAGCCTACAACAGAGTCTGGGTACTAGGTTGAAGTTTAGTTCAGCCTACCATCCGCAGACAGGCAGAAAGTCGGAGAATACTATTTAGACTTTAGAGGATATGCTTTGAGCTTGTATACTTAAATTTGGTGGATCTTGGGAGGATCACTTAGACTTACTAGAGTTCTCCTATAACAACAGCTTCTAGGAGAGCATTCAATTCAGATGGCACCCTTCGAGGCTTTGTATGGTAGAAGATACAGATTACCGTTAGCTTGGGATAACATTTACGAGAGGAAGATGCTTGGTCCAGAGATGATTGCTTAGTCGGTTGGAGTAATCAGACAGATCATAGAGCATCTCAGAGTGGCTCAGGATCGCCCGCGTTATTGGAAAGACTAACACCGTCGTCATCTTCTGTTCTCTGTCGACGACTATGTATTTTTGAGAATTTTGCCTACCCGTGGAGTTATCAGATTTGGAGTACGTGGAAAGCTTAGTACCAGATATATAGGTTCATTCGATATTCTAGGGCCAGTTGGAGACGTATCTTATCGTCTAGCTATTCCACCATCGCTTCATGAGATACATGATATCTTTTACGTATCTCAGTTATGCCGGTATATTCCAGACCCAAGCCATATCCTGGATCATTCTGAGTTTGTCGTTGGTACCGACCTATAATATAAGGAGAGGTCCCTATCTATTTTGGACCAGAGGGAGAAGGTTCTCAAGAATCGGACTATCATATTAATTTGGGTTGTTTGGGGCGTCACTCACTAGGCGAGTCGACGTAGGAGCGTAAGGACGTTATACGTGCTCGTTATGTATTTCATTTTGACTTGGGAGGTATACTTATTCGTATACCCGGTGTCATATCTTAGCTTGTGCATGTGATTGATTGATAGCTTATTTGTTATGTCTATTATTATTTATTTCTGATTTCTTGTTGTTTCCTAGGAAATTTTAATGCTTACCTGAGTTTCCTACTTATTTTTGGTTTTAAGCTAGCTTTCTTGGATTTTCTTGTTACTGATTTTAAGATCCTTATGGAAATTTTGATAGTACAAAAATTTTCCAAGGAGGGGAGAGTTGTGAGACTCGTCTCACAGTATTAGTATTTTATGCGGATACGTATTTTGTGCTAGTTATTGTATTTTATGGGATCTCGAGAAAGCCCAAAAATTCTCAAAATTTAAACTTTGCTACCTGACATGTATATCGACAGTATACTACAGTATACCAACGGTATACTGTCCGGCAGATATTTGTTTCACTTTTCAAGATATTTCTCTATAAATAGTACTTGAGATATTTTATTTCTTTCTTTCTCTTTCTCTCTCCTATCTTCTTCATTTCTTGTAACATCTCAGTCCCAAAATACGTAGAGCCAGGTATACGTACACATGTCAGCTGTACGAACAAGTATAGGAATCCAATTTAATGGACCTAACCAGTCGTAGTACGCTGTAGAATATAACTAAGTCACAATATCACAGGCAGATAATAATATAGTCTCATCCAAACATATTATCGAATAAAAAACTAAATGAATAGATAAAGTCTCAGAATCCACTAAAAAATAAAGTCTAGTGGAGAACAATCCATAAAATATAAGTATGAAATAATATTGAAAGAAAATACAACTAGACAATAATGAAATAGTCCAGGTACCAGCTAACTAGATAAGGGCACCCAAGACACTAAGCAACTATCATCCATAACGCTAAGGGAAACTCATGGGGCTCCACATCAAGGTCCTCGTCAGCAAAATATCCAATTCCGTTGTCCATAGGGTACAAGTGCTCATCTGGATCTGGAAATAATGACACATCCTCAGAGGGACATAACTAGTACACAAGAAATTGACATGCATAAAAGTAAAGCAGTAAATAATAAATAGGATAACTAAATCATCTATGTGATATGCACTCGAGACATCTCTAGTGGCGCATGAGGAGGAAGAAATAGAAGAACTAGTCATCCTATCAGGTGTTCAACAGAACTCGGGGGTACACCATATATACCATTTATACAGTAAAAAATAGAAATTTATACGTTCACTAGTAGATTCTCGTCTCCCAGTGTACTATATGCACCGTATATGCGGTGTAGACATAATGCAACGACGTCAATAAAAATCTAGAAACTAAATTAGCATCAACTACTAATACAAGACGCGAACTCACGTATCAATGTGTAGTCAACATGCTAGACCATGCACTCTCTCTCACTCAGTGAACGTGTTGAACAAATATCAGGTCAGAAAATACCACATACCATCATAATATACCAGGTAAATCTACTACTCTAAGGCACGTGCACACAACTAAAAACTTGGCATAATATAATTGAATAATACAATTAAGCAAGGTGTACTTGCCTTTCAAACCAAACTGCGAGCACAAAAAACTGGTCCGGAGCTTTCCACAGGAACGTCTCGAACACCTACCAATTAATATTTACACTAATTAGACTCTAACTTCTAGTTAAATTAAGTTATTATCTAGTTATTAACTTTACATTGGTTGTACATGCAAATAGCTACACACCGGAATATTACTAGTCATTAAATTTTTTTAAAACTATTTATAAATCATTAATTATTAAAAATATTATTTTTAAAATTATTTATAATTATATAAAAATAATCAACCCAATATCATTGCATGCAAAAAGTCTCTACGGGCGACAACTAGTGATTCCTAGCAACTATGCTACGTAGTTTATGTATGCAACTACCCAATTTGAATAAAATATCAATACATAATAAAATAATATATTAACTATTCTTTAATTATAATATATTAAATTTTAGATATTATTTACATAGTCAAAATATGGCAACTTTCAAAGAACTACAACTAGTATTGATATATTGTGTCCGTGTCTAGATTGTTCAACAACTAGGGGTAGTTTTATATATAAAAATATGGTTTCACATGCATTAAAATATTTTTAATTGCTACCTAACATTAACATGGTTCTACATGAGTTTTATTTCATGAAAAATAGGAAGGTGATTTGAAGTTGGAAAACTTACTTGTACGCGATTACGGCGGGGACCTTCTTCGCCACTACAGCCAAACGGAGTACCAAACAGACTGCAAACTTTATGCTACTTGATGGGGTGATAGGGAACTTCAAATAGATGAATAAAATAGGATTTTGGAGGGGTTTTGGTCACTTTTTATAGCAGCAATAAGCAGCAGTAGAAGCCAACCTAATATGGGAGTATTCGAGTGAAGGATTGGCCTTGGGGCCGTCCTTGGTGGGTGCTCGTGGGGGTGCGTGAAGCTTTGGGGAAGGGAGAGGAGGAAGAGGAGATATTAAAAATGTAGGGGGCTACTGATTTGGTCGTTCATAAGAGAGGAGAGACGGCTAGGGCTAGGTAGAGGAGGGGGTTGCATGTTTATATATATTTGTTGGTTAGGCTTTTGGGTGATGGTTGCTTGGGGTTGTGTTGGGCCTAAAATGGACTTGTGTTTAAGGGACCATGAGGGTTTGTTATGCTTCTAATGATCCTTGGCCTATTATATAATTAATTATTTTTATTTAAATAAAGTGCACAAAAGATATGTAAGATGCGGTTTCCTAAAATAAAAAACTGGATATTTAAACTAGGATTTGAACCATGTGATGGTTATGAAGCATGTAGGGATTTAAATGAATGTGACACCCTTAATATGAACATGGTAGGTCTAGTTAGGCTCATGAATGTAAAGTTGGTTAGATAAAAAAGGGTTGATGTTGCACATTAAAATCGTACGCAACAACAAAGTGCTAAATTGCCAATATTTAGATTTTACGTTACAAAAGTTGTGCGATAAAAATGAAGCATAGCGACGCAAATTTATGAGTGACATTAAATCCATGAACCTAATTTGGCTCATCTAAGTCTAGTATGCAAAGTTGGTCGGAAAGTAAGGGATTGTGTTGTACTAAAATCTCAAGACCATGCTAAAAAGTGTCTATAGTTCAATAATTTGTCAAATAAATATTTAAATTAAATAAATAAAAAAATAATTGCTAATTACCAAAATAATCCTATATAAAAATTAGGGTACTCATAATCTACCTACCTAAAAAGAATTTCGTCCTCAAAATTTTATATCTTCAATAGCAAAATTTTTATCAACTTTGAACTCAAAAAAATAATATAATTATGGGGTCAAATCTTCTGTTATGACTTCACAAGATCCTCAAAATTAACTTTTTATTCTTAAAACTAAAAAAATTTGATTTAAATATTCAAAATTTGTCCACTTCAAGATTTAAATTCCTCAAATTTAACTTAGAACTAATTATCACTTTTTAAAATTATGATTATTCTACTCATTCAAATTTTATTAAAATTCTTAAATTTAAAATTTAAGTCAAATCTTATCAAAATCTGCAAATTTTAAATCTCACAAAATTTAAATATTTCAAGCTACTTCAAATCTAAATTTAAATCCGTCATCATAATCTCCTTAAAATTTAAACACAATTCCAAGCATATCGTAATCATAAATTCTCAAATCTTTATTTAAATTCATATTTATCCTAGAAATCTAAACTCCAAAAAAAATAAAATTAAATTCATCAAATATTTAAATTTTAAATTTAAATTCAATATATCACGTCTTAAAATTTAAATAAATAAATCTAAATCTAAATTCGATCTATCATTATCTCCCCAAAATTTAAATAACCAAAGCTCATTCGATAAAATCTTATTCCGAAATTAAAAAAAAATTTGAACCTCGTAGTCTTCAAATTTTAAACTAAATTTTTATTCTCAAAATCTAAATTAATAATTTATTTCTTAAGATTCAAACTTTAACTCAAGTCCTCAAATTAAATTTTTTCTTCTAAATTCATCCTATAAAAAATTAAATTCAATCCACATACGCTTTTCCTCACAGTCAAATCTATATCTTTAAGTTTTTTTTTCTTCACATAATCTCAAATTTATATTTTCTTCAAAAAAAACTTAAGGGCAAAAGCACTAAAATCTCTCTATCATGTTATTCTTAATTGCTTTCTTAACCATCATCTAAGAGTTTCACCTACAATATAAATTTTTTTTACTATAATTTGAATTTGACATTTATAATTTCTACAACTTCTACCCACCTTAGAGCAAAAAACTATATCAAAACTTTAAGTTTCCACAAGATTTTTTTTTTCTTCCAAAAGAATTTTCATAAGTTCCTCTAATATTAGTTATTCTCGAAAACTTTTAATCCAATATGTACCTATAGATTTTTTTTTAGCATATCCATATACTTCTCCCTATCTTCAAAAGTATATTAAAAATATAACAAGCAACTAATAGTGCAATATATCCAAGAAATATTTATTTCTAACCATTTTCTAACTTATACCAAGCACGGGTGTTCATCAATCCGAAATAAGAGGAGACAAGAAACAATGATAGTGATGTCAAGAAAAAAAACGATTATAATTGCGAAGGCCAAGGGAGATAATCAAATTCATTAAGAAAGTTGTTAAATCAGTTGTGGATTGAGTTCCTATCTTGGTATATTTCTATTTGCAGGCTCATATCAGTATAGTTATATAACCAATACGATATGCTCTGACATGTCTAAAGGGCAAGTATATTTGTCTAATAAGCTAAGTCAATTATATCTCAATCCCCGCAAAATAGTCATACGAAGAGCGAACCAAGTACACTAAGGTTGATCATACCATAATACATTGATTCTAATTAGACAATATATTAGTGGGCGTCCCCAATAATACATATATCATAAACAAGCTCGATAAAATAATAAGCTTACAAAAATAGGCTATAATAGCGGCATAAGTCAAGATAGTCCAAAATTTAAGTACGTGAGATTATGATGAATGAAAGTACAAATAGTTCAAATTCATCAAGAATCTAAGACTCGTCCAGTATTTGTGTCTCCACAGTTGTCATACTAAATTCTTGTCTAAGTCTATGGTTGACCAATTAGGGTTCAGACCACTAGGATTCTATAGTCTTGGCAAACACCATCTCCTTATGCTTGCATATATTTCGGTGCCATTCAATTATACCTTACTAGTGTAGCTTAATAACTTTGAAATTCTAGGACACGTTACCCAACTTACAAAGATTCAACTAGTATTATAATTGCTTTATGAAGATTCTACAAAATAGCCTTGTTCTTATAAATAGAGTAGAAACTCTTATTAAGGTATATAAGAAAAAGATCATGGTACTATTAGGGTATCCTAGTGTATTATAAAACTTTCTAAGGTGATGTTCATCCTTAACTCTTACTTATAATCAGTGCTTATAGAACAAAAGGTGTTAATATTGAGAATGGAGAAGTTGCTGGCTCACAACGTGAGGGAGAATATAATCTGTATTGAGATATATTGATGAAGGTTATATGATTTTGAACTAAAGGCTAATTACAAAATAATATTCTCACCTAAATGAATAACTCAACCTATCAAGTTCTAACAATTATCAACCAAATCAGAATTTAAGATTAATCAAACATAATCCTATCAAACTATAATCCTATCATAAAAGAAATTACTTGGCCTAAAATTAGAGGGGTAAGGTGGCACGATTTAAAAGATAAAAAAAATTTAGTCATCGCACAAAATAACGAACATCAAAGTTAAGGTTATGAGAAAACAAGATGTAAAAGTAAATAAGGCTATTGATGATAACGTAATTTGTTAAGAGGAGATGGTATGCAAGTTATCGAGGTCAGGATATGATCAAGGAATGATTTCAATTATTTTCTTGGTATAAATGATTAGAGAGCATGACAAGGGATCTATGATTGATAGAAAGGATAAGTAACATAAGTGGATATCATGGTGTCCTAAGAGAAGGTAATATGCTAGTCTCCGTGTTCAGGGTATGGTCAAGAAAAAAAAGTTCTAATCATTTACTATATTTAATTATTTAAAGTGCTATGACAATTGATCTATAATTGGTGGATGGTTAACTCAATATGGGAAAGCATATATAAATAGTTGGATGATAACATATTTCCTAAGCGAAGATGATATTCGCGAGGATATAATAGTCTCCTAGGTTGTCACGATTTGAACATAGAGTCAAATCCTTGCAATTGTTAGATGTTTAAAGTAATGAAAAGAAAGTTATAATAAAGAAAAGATAGTTACCCAAGGTTGGATGATATGGCACTATCGGTGACTTAGGAATACTCAAATATGAATCAACGATGATCATAGATTCTAGGGGATCTGATAGGCTGAAGATAGACCCTTGCTCTTACTAAGGTATTGGTTCATTCCTCTTGATTTTCTAAGATACTGCTCTGCTAATACCAAGACAAGAATCTAAATTTATAATTCCTATATGATATCTCACTATGGAAGTTAGTTTTAGTCCTAATATCCAACAATAAATTTCTATTGGTTCCTCAATACTAGGGTCAAACAATATGATCAAATTTCTAACTAACCTTAGTAGTTTATACTACGCTCAAGTTATACCTAAATATAACAAGGGATAATAGTCAATCAACTTACATGTACTGGATGTTAGGGCTTATTTAGGTATACTAAACTTTTGGGAGCTGTCAATATTCTAGTTCATTTTCTTAGTAGCTATGCTATCATAATTATCTTCTAAACCTAACAACAAGGATTCTCATATTCTGGCACAATCCTATAATCAAGGAACTATTAGAGGAGTACATTTATCCCTCCAAAATAGGGAGAGTTGAGGAAATGGTTATAGTAATGTCAAGAAAATTAAGAGAATGCAATTCCGAAGGTCAAGGAATATAGTCAAGTTCAAATAATTTGGAACAAAATCAAGAAAGTCAAATAAGTGGATGAGATCCTATATTCTAATACTAATTACAAGCTTACTCGGTACAGTGACGTAACCAAAATAATATGCTCTTGACCTACATGGGCCATCACTAAAAAAATATTATGTCCCAGTCCTAAAATACGTAAGGCTAGGTTTACGTACACATGCCAGCTGTACGAATAAGTATAAGAACCCAATTTAATGGACTTAACTAGTCATAGTACGCTGTAGAATATAACTAAGTCACAATATCATAAGCAGGTAATAATCTAGTCTCATCCATAAATATCACCGAATAGAAACTAAATGAATAGATAAAGTCTCAGAATCCACTACAAAATAAAGTCTAGTGGAGAACAATCCATAAAATATAAGTATGAAAGAACAATGAAAGAAAATACAGCTAAAAAATAATAAAATAGTCCAAGTGCCAGCTAACTAGAAATGGACAATCAAGACACTAAGCAACTATCATCCATAATGCTTAGGAATACTCATGTGGCTCCACCTCAAGGTCCTCGTCAGAAAAATCTTAAACTCCATAGTCCATAGGGTACAAATGCTCATCTGGATCTGGAAAAGGTGCCAGATTCTCAGAGGGATATAACAAGTACACAAGAAATTAACATACATAAAAGTAAGTAGTAAATAATAAATAGGATAACAAAACCATCTTTATGATATGCACTTGAGACATCTCTAGAGGCGCATGAGGGAGAAGAAATAGAAGAATCAGTCATCCCACCAAGCGTTCAATAGAAATTGGGGGTATACCATTTACACCATTTATACAGTAAGAAACAGAAATCCCATACGCTCACTAGTTGATTCTCCCCTCCCAATGTACTATCCGAACCATAAACACGGTGCAGGCATAATGCAACAACGTTAATAAATTTTTTGAAACAAAACTAACATCAACTACTAACACAAGACGTAAACTCACGTATCAATGGCCAGTCAGCACGATAGTCCATGCACTATCTCTCACTCAGTGAATATATTAAACAAGTGTCAGGTTAGAAGATACCACGTACCTTCATAATATACCAGGTAAGTCTACTACTCTAAGACGCGTGCACATAACTAACAAATAACAACTAGGCATAATGTAACTGAACAATATAATTAAGTAAGGTGTACTTGCCTTCCGAGCCAAACTACGAGCATAATAAATCTGGTCCGGAGCTTTCCACAGGAATGTCTCGAATACCTACAAATTAATATTTACCCTAATTAGAACTTCTAGTTAAATTAAGTTATTATCTAGTTATTAACTCTACATTGGTTGCACATGCAAATAGCTACACACCAAAATATTACTAGTAATTAAATATTTTCAAAACTATTTTTAAATTATTAATTATTAAAAAATATTATTTCTGAAATTATTTATAATTATATAAAAATAATAACCCAATATCATTGCATGCAAAAAGTCTCTACGGGCGACAACTAGTGATTCCTAGCAACTACTCTACGTAATTTTTGCATGCAAATACCCTTTTCACATCAAAAAAATCAATAAATAATAAAATAATACATTAAATATTCTATAACTATAATATATTAAATTTTAGAATTTATTTACATAGTCAAAATATAGCAACTTTCAAAGAACTACAACTAGTATTGATACACTGTGTCTGTGTGTAGATTGATCAACAACTTGGGATATTTTTATACATAAAAATATGGTTTCACATGTACTAAATTATTTCCAATCACTACCTAACATTAACATATTTCTACATGAGTTTTATTTCATGAAATATAGGAAGGAGATTTTAAGTTGAAAAACTCATACGTACGCGATTACGGCGGGGACCTTCTTCGCCACTACGGCCAAACGAAGCACCAAACGGACTCCAAACTTTGTGCGACTTGACAGAGTGCTAGAAGACTTCAAATAGATAAAGAAAATAGGCTTTTGGTCACTGTTTATAGTAGCAATAAGTAGCAGTAGCAGCCGACCTAATATGGGGTATTCGGGTGAATGATTGGCCTTGGGGTGCTCGTGGGGGTGCATGAAGGTATAGGAAAGGGCTAGAAGGAAGACAAGATGTTAAAAATAGATGGGACTGATGTTATGGTTGTTCATAAGAGAGGAGAGGCGGCTAGGGTAAGGTAGAGGAGAGGGGTGCACTCTTATATATACTTGTTGGTTGGGCTTTTGGGTGTTGGTTGCTTGGAGTTGTGTTTGGCCCAAAAGGGACTTGTGTTTAAGGGTCCATGAGGGTTTGTTAGAATTCTAATAATTCTTGGCCTATTAAATAATTAATTATTTTAATTTAAATAAAGTGCACAAAAGATATGCAAGATGCGGTTTCTTAAAATAGAAAATTGAATATTTAAACTAGGATTTGAGCCATGTAATGGTTATGTAGCATGTAGGGATTTAAATGAATGGGACACCCTTAATATGAATATGTTAGGTCTAGTTAGCATCATGGATGTAAAGTTGGTTAGATAAAAAGGGTTGATGTTGCGCATTAAAATCGTATGCAATAATAAAGTGCTAAATTGTCAATATCTAGATTTTACGTCGCGAAAGTTGTGCGACAAAAATTAATCATAGCGATGCGAATTTATGAGTGACATTAAATCCATGAACCTAATTTGGCTCGTCTAAGTCTAGTATGCAAAGTTGGTCGAAAGGTAAGGTCTAGTCTTGTACTAAATTCTCAAGACCATGGAAAAAATTATCTATAGTTCAATAAATTATCAAATAAATATTTTAATTAAATAAATAAAAAATTAATTGCTAATTACCAAAATAAACCTATATAAAAATCAGGGTGCTCACATTTTCTCTTGAGCTTGGAAGTGTTGTCTTCAGACCTGGAGTATAGTTTCTGAACCCCTTCGTGGTGGTGGACTAGAAGGTTTAGGCTTGGAGTTCGCTTTAGGCAAGTACACCTTATCGATTTCGTGAACTTCTTTAACTTTATGTCATTTTACTGTAAACCCCCTCGACCAATTCAGGGCTAATTGGAATTAAGGTAAAAGACTAGGGTTTAATTGGATGCAATTAGATTTAATGTACAACAATATTGTAACTTAATACACCTTACGGTTGCCTTGACGTTTGGAGCACTATACTAGTAGGTACCCCCAAACCAATTAAGTACTCATCTCCTAGACACGCCAGACTACCCACCTGCACCTTGTGTAACTGTTAGATTCCCACTATGGTGCTTAAATTTAGTTGCACAACAGTCGTTGCAAACGCCTAAGTATTATTTTATTAAACCAAATCTTCTCCTAATGCCTGATGCAATTGTTTGTAACCTAAATTAAATTGAGGCCAAGATCACCCCAAAACAAGACATAACCAACCCCTGTATACCTATCATGTGGACCAGACCCCACCCCAAGGAGTCCAGACAATCCCAAGGCCCGAGGCCAGGCCAAATCCACCCCTTGCCGAGACTCATCCCTGCCAGACTGAACCACCCCTGACTCGCCGGACCACCATTCAGGCCGCCGCACCTCCGCCTGATCATTGCACATCCAACCATCACCCCCACCCTTTCACCCCGGCAACCCGAGCACCCTTTCCCCTCCCCGACTTCCAAAACCACCGCCCTCAACACCGCCTGACGCTGCCAGACACCGCCACCCGACTCGCCAGACCCCCACTTCACCACCACCTGCGGCCAACCACCTTCACCGACCGCCTCCACCCGCACCATCACCATCCCCGTCCATCACAGCCCCCATTGAACCCAACAGCAAATCCCGACTGCTCCCAACCACCGCCAGACGCCGTTAACCACCCTGAGAGGTCGACCCCGACCACCCCACGACCTAACCATCACCCCCGATGCTATCTCATCCCACTGCCGCCGTGACCGGCTACGGCAACAGCGACTGCAGCCATCTCAAATACTGTACACCAGCAGGCCGGTTCTGTCCACACGACGATCGGAGTTTACCCCATGCCAGAGAAGATGGTCGACCAGCAAGCGGACCCCCTCGTTCGATCGATCAGGTACTCGTTCGCTGAACCTTTCTCCCTTGTATCCTAATACTTCTCCTTCATGTCGCTGTGTCGCATATGAACACATATTAATAGCATTTAACCTAGTTAGTATTGTATGCATGGAAGTTGATTTAATTAGATATTACTAAATAATTATTTATTCTAAATTAATGACCAGTTATCAGGGACAAGTAAATTACCTGAAATACTTGGACATAAGCCTAATATGTTTGAACATGGAAAATAGAGACATGTGTCCGCATATAACAGAAATCATGGACAACCCGTAACTAGATAAATTATTGCCTCGAGACACATATTAACCGAAGACAGAACACGTGTACACCCTAGCTACGTGCACACGTGACGCTGTATTCAAGCAACAGTAAACTCGCGACAGTATTCAAGTATAGCATCTTAGTCGTATGTAGTTAATGTGTAGTGTCTGATGTCTGTATTGTTGTGTTATATTGTATGTCTAGGGTCTTTGGATCAGCCAGGAGATGCTACGGGAGCAGGCTTTTGGCATTCACATCTTGAAGACTCAGGCAAGATACCTTGCCATATTTACTGTCTAATTTAAATTACACATAAGTTGTATTGTACTCTTGTTGCTTTCATTTTATACAACTGTGCGCATCCGAGATTTACTCGGGTGCTGTCGACGGATACATCGATGATTAGTATACTTGACCTAGTTTGCAGTGACTCACCCCATTGGAAGATACTCTGATATCTTCCGAGACCTGACACTTCTACACGTTCGTTATGACAAATTTTATGTTGGGATGCGGGTTCGCGTGCTCGACTAGCTATCGGCGCGTGTGACATACATCACGGTTAGTAAGTAAATCAGGAGTATTTTAGCGTAGAGACTTGGCATTTAGATAAGGGGGTATGCACGTCGATTATTTGACTTGTATATCTACATTGGGCAGGGAGGACGACTAGTAGGCATATGGGATACCCCACTCCTTTATACTAACACCGCACTCGACGGAGTGATATGGATGTATATATATATATATTACTGATACTACATTCTGTAGAGTGATGGACGTTACTTGGTGATATTACAGATACCATACTCTATAGAATGTTGGATGTTACTGTATTCCTGCGCCCATGTTATAGGGGGCATGTATGGCATATACTAGCCGGTTGTCACGATTGGTGAATTACGTCAGCATATGTCTAGCCTACACCTTCCCATTTACTCACAGTTGTCCTCACTTTGCATTCACTTAGATGGTTAGCACACCATTTATTGTATTTATTTTATTTAGTATTTATATATGGCATGCTTCTATGTATCTTGTTACGTCCCTCTGAGGACCTGGTACCTTTCCAGATTTGGACGAGGCTTACTACCCCACAGTGTATGGCCCAGGGCAGGAGACGGGGTTCGCTACCGAGGAGGAGTTAGAGGTGATACCATTAGAGTTTTCGGCATTACTAGTGTCATGCCCCGATCTCCCGCAGGCTAAATCGGCCGTTCCCGCTAGGCGAGAATCACCGCGCCAGCGCTCCCGCAGAACGATCGCTTTATAATCCATCCGGGCGTGATGTCGCACGAGCATGAGCCACGCCCGTACAAGACCGTGGTTCATTGGCTGGCGGTAAGAGTTCTAAGCCACAGAGTCGCACAGATTGTCCGAGTGTAGTAGAGTCATGAACGCATAGGCGATTGGTAACAAGTTCAATGAGTTGACAATATAGCGGAAGCATTGAAACACAAGTTGAAGCAAAGCAACTCTTTTATTTATATAAACATGTGTTACAGGTGGCGCATAGCCGAGATTACAAGTCGCTCAAGCCTCTCTCTCTCTGAAATAGTAAAAGCGTGCCAAGTGGCTATAATTTTGGAATGATTGTACAGGCGATGTTCGAGCGATGTTCGGGCAATGTTCACAACATTATGTCTTGTATATGTGCTTCTGTTCTGAACGCATCGCTGCTTCGGAGTGATCTCTATGCCTTAGCATACACGAAGAAGGCATCCGCACCGAACGAGGTTTTCCCGTACCCTGCATACAAACTGGTGGATTATCAGTACATTAAATGCACTGGTGGGGAAGCTACTCGCCTGCTCGAAAAATCCAAACACGTAATACAAGTTCTGTGCACCAACTATTAAGTTGTCTTTCTAGTTGCCTTAGGATCAGTTTCATGCAAATATTGAATAGCCTAACCCGTGTGGCAGTGCGCCGTACAACATGAGAGAAAATACGACAAGACTTACCAACTTACCATTTGTCCTTCCCTGACCAAGGAAAATATTAACAATTCAAGTACGGGCAAGTATAAACATTCAAGAGGCATAGCATATGCAAACACGAGGGTCGTTATAACATGATCGTTCAGGTGTTCAGTTGTTTCTTGATGCGATGCAATGACTCACACACGGATAGCCGCTAAGCGAGGATGACTTATCTATATAAACATGAGTCGCTGGCATAGCCATTTATGGACATAGTCAAGGATAAGGATAGCATGCTATGAGAGTATACGAGGCGTACACGAACACGATGCATTGCAAGCTATCCTCTCCTGAACATGATGACTACACACGAGCTCCATCCGGACCGGATCGGCCCAGTGCCCCGGTGACCGTCCATGGAACTAGTCCGCGACATGCAATTTGGGGTCTTCCAATTATCACGAGATGCACGAGAACATGCGTGCACTAGAACACGAGAACACGAGTGCACGAGAATATAAGTACACGAGTACACGAGATACTTGAATCTTGTTTCTGTACAGTAAATAACTTTGCCTTGATGCATTCCCCTGGCTCGGGGCTGCCTGGTGACCCAACGGTCCCCGATACTTGCAGGTTCAATCATGCACGGAATGACTACTTAGTAGTCTCCCGGAGTTTGGATGAAAATATGGCAACATTCAAACAGACAAGCATGCATTTGTATAAACACAAGTATTCACGTTAGCTCGGGCCCGAAGGTAAGCCGAGGAGTGAGATCGTTAAGGGACTTTCCCGAGCGACACGATCTAGGGTAGCATACAAGGGTCCGACCATATATATAAAATAATATTTCATTTTCATGTTCTAGCATAAGCAATACAAGTTGGGATTATTCCCTTAGCTAGGTGCGTTTGATTCTTATTAGCATGCAGGGGGTAATTCACCTAGCGACTAGCATGAAATATTCATGTTTTATGTGTGCTGGCTAAGCAAAGCCAAGTTTACCGTAGCCACCCACCTTAGCGATGATTCGCCTCGGTAGATCGATACGTCAAGCGAGCCTCTGAAAGACTAAGCCGGATTCCTGTAGGGACAAGTCTGGATATCCTTTGCTTCTCCTTTGAGGCAAAGCGGGTCAGGACAGTTATACTTTTGTCGTTCGAGTCGGCAGTCCGCTTGAACCGAACGGGGTGTTACATCCTGCCCAACTTAGAAAAAGTCTCGTCCTTGAGACTTACTGAGGACAAGCAGTACGTTTCAATCAATTTTGATTTAACGATACAAGGCTGAGGCAAACCTATACAAGTCGTTGTACTTATTTATTTGGATATTCACTTGCACAAGCATCGAGATCGGCATATCGCTTAGTCTGGATCGTACGCACTTTGGAAGTGCACTTCTAGCGTGAGCACGTCAACCAGCTTAGTGATAGCGAAGTCTTAGCACTCGAGTTTTACGTTTTCTAAGTCTTGGATGGTGTACTAGTTCAAGGCGTCCCTTGAATAGATGTATTCAACCAAACTTAGAGTTAGTGTAATCGGACAAGCTACTGCGATACTCTGAAGGGTTCGCACAGGTTGGCACAAAGGCCACTCGCAGCACAATATCATACAAGCATTCATATCATATCATTCAAAATACATTTTGAAAGTATTTAGACTTATTGTTGGAACATCCCATCGAGGCATTGAGAGAGAGCGTGCACATAACCCACGAACGAGCTTTCAAAAATGTTATAATCGAAGTGAAGTTCAAAGGCGTAGAAGCCAGGCTCTGATACCAACATGTCATGCCCCAATTTCCCGCAGGCTAAATCGGCCGTTCCCGCTAGGCAAGAATCATCGCGCCAGCGCTCCCACGGAACGATCGCTTTATAACCCATCCGGGCATGATGTCGCACGAACGTGAGCCACGCCCGTGCAAGGCCGTGGTTCATTAGCTGACGGTAAGAGTTCTAAGCCACAGAGTCGCACAGATTGTCCGAGTGCAGTGGAGTCATGAACGCATAGGCGATTGATAACAAGTTTACTGAGTTGACAATATAGCGGAAGCATTGAAACACAAGTTGAAGAAAAGCAACTCTTTTATTTATATAAAGATGTGTTACAGGTGGCGCATAGCCGAGATTACAAGTCGCTCAAGCCTCTCTCTCTGAAATAGTAAAAGTGTGCCAAGTGGCTACAATTTTGGAATGATTGTACAGACGATATTCGGGCGATGTTCGGGCAATGTTCATAACATTATGTCTTGTATATGTGCTTCTGTTCCGAATGCACCGCTGCTTCGGAGTGATCTCCATGCCTTAGCACGTACGAAGGAGGCATCCGCACCGAACGAGGTTTTCCCGCACCCTGTATACAAACTGGTGGATTATTATTATATTGAATGCACTGGTGGGGAAGCTACTCGCCCGCTCGACAAATCTAAACACATAATATAAGTTCCGTGTACCAACTATTAAGTTGTCTTTCTAGTTGCCTTAGGATCAGTTTCATACAAATATTGAATAGCCTAACCCGTATGGCAGTGCACCGTACAACATGAGAGAAAATACGGCGAGACTTAGCAACTTACCATTTGTCCTTCCCTGTCCAAGGCAAACATTAACAATTCAAGCACGGGCAAGTATAAACATTCAAGAGGCATAGCATATGCAAACACGAGGGTCGTTATAACATGATCGTTCAGGTGTTCAGTTGTTTCTTGATGTGATGCAATAACTCGCACACGGATAGCCGCTAAGCGAGGATGACTTATCTATATGAACACGAGTCGTTGGCATAGCCATTTATGGACGTAGTCAAGGACAAGGATAACATGCTACGAGAGTACACGAGGCATACACGAACACGATACATTGCAAGCTATCCTCTCCTGAACACGATGACTACACACGAGCTCCATCCGGACCGGATCGGCCCCAATGCCCCGGTGACCGTCCGTGGAACTAGTCCGTGACATGCAATTTGGGGTCTTCCAATTATCATGAGATACATGAGAACATGCGTGCACTAGAACACGAGAACACGAGTGTACGAGAACATAAGTACACGAGTACACGAGATACTTGAATCTTGTTTCTGTACAGTAAATAAATTTGCCTTGATGCATTCCCCTGGCTCGGGGCTGCCTGGTGACCCAACGATCCCGAATACTTGCAGGTTCAATCATGCACGGAATGACTACTTAGTAGTCTCCCGGGGTTCGGATGAAAACATGGCAACATTCAAGTAGACAAGCATGCATTTGTATAAACACAAGTATTCACGTTAGCTCAGGACCGAAGGTAAGCCGATGAGTGAGATCGTTAAGGGACTTTCCCGAGCGACACGATCTAGGGTAGCATGCAAGGGTCTGACCATATATATAAAATAATGTTTCATTTCCATGTTCTAGCATAAGCAATACAAGTTAGGATTATTTCCTTAGCTAGGTGCGTTTGATTCTTATTAGCATGCAGGGGGTGATTCACCCAGCGACTAGTATGAAATTTCCATATTTTATGTGTGTTGGCTAAGCAAAGACAAGTTCACCGTAGCCACCCACCTTAGCGATGATTTGTCTCGGTAGAGCGATACGTCAAGCGAGCCTCTGAAAGCCTAAGTCGAATTCCTGTAGGGACAAGTCTGGATATCCTTTGTTTCTCCTTTGAGGCAAAGCGGGTCGGGACAGTTTTACTTTTGCCGTTGGAGTCGGCAGTCCGCTTGAACGGAATGGGGTGTTACAACTTGGTAGGCCTTCAGCCTAGGATTGGGTGTATCGTTACCTAGTCAGCCGATGCCCTAGTCACTATTTATTTTATCTGTTATTCAGTACTTTTATTCCATCATAGTAGTGGGTTTGTTCCCACCAGACATCTTGGGTTGTACTATGATATTTCAGACTGGTGTTTATCTTCCAGCAGTTTATTTAGTACTTCTTGCTCTTTATATTGTAGATGAGATTAGATTACCTATTATTGACTGATATTAGACATGTTAGTATTGTAGGACAGCGTAGCACTCTTCGTGGATCCATTAAATTGGAATATCCTCGGAGACTTGTCAGCTGGCTATTGCCACGTGGCCTGGTTCCGTATATTTTGGGACCGGGGCGCAACATTTACTTTCATGGAGATTTGGTTATTGCTTTTTAGCCGAGACTTGCTTTACTATTATTGTTTATATCATGATTTCTAGCCTAGTGAATGTCTCAGTTTTGATTTCTGGTAGAA
Organism: Iris macrosiphon; assembly: GCA_036927795.1. Lineage (NCBI taxonomy): Eukaryota > Viridiplantae > Streptophyta > Magnoliopsida > Asparagales > Iridaceae > Iris > Iris macrosiphon. Next base: position 182,757,959 of record JAYESA010000004.1, read on the forward strand.
TCTTGTTCGGTCCCTTTTTGATAACTCGATAACGAAAATGGTATCGTAGTTGTGACCGTGAGATTTATTCAATATTGTGATATGAGACTTACCCTAGACTTGAATTCTTGTTAAATATGGTTCTGATAATTTTTGGGGTTTGATTTGGGTCCCAAAAATCAGAGTTGACTTAACCAAGTTTATTCTTGAAAACCGGCATACCGACGGTATACCGATTTCTACGAGATTTCTAGATATTTTTTATGAACCCTATCGGTATACCGACTATGTAATACATTATACCAACGGTATACCGATCCTTGCCGAAATTGTTAACCATTTTCAGGATATTTATTTTGGCCGGCATACCGACGGTATACTACAATATACCGGTGGTATACCGATTTGTGGAATTTATTTTCTTGAAATGTTTTTGTCTACTTGGAATGACATACCGACAGTATACTATAGTATACCGATAATATACTAATTTATTGGAATCCAGAACTTGTTTTATTTTTCTTATCTTTGGATCGGTGTACCGACGGTGTATTGGACTATACCGACGGTATACAGATCGTGCTCTTTCTTTAGAAATTTTTGGTTTTTCGTAATTTTATGTGAACTTCTAGCATTTTTTTGTCACGCGATGACTTTATCTGATTTAGACATGAACTTACGTGGCTTCAGATGACTTGACTTGACTTGGCTTTATTTGATTTTACCCGGCTTTGCCCGGCTACACGTGATGACATGATTGACTGGACTTGACTTGGCATGACTTTACATGGCTTCATCGTACATGACTTGACTTAGTTTTACTTGGCTTCATCGGGATTGACATGGCTTCAAATGGTTGTACATGGTTTTACTTGGCTTCACCTGGATTGACATGGCTTCACTTGGCTTTACCTGGCTTCTCTTGGTTACACGTGGCTTAGTTGTTATCATAGCTTACATGAGTCCGTCTGTGCAATCTATATTAAACTTATTTATATTACTATTATAATATGTTTTGTAGAATCATGTCTAGGATGGATTCTGCGGAATACCACATCCAAATTCATACAAGAAACTACTAGGGGTTTTTAACTAAAGATTCACTTAGTACATGGCTAGGGATTTTTCTAGATTATATGCAGTCCCGATTATTCATACAGTTATCTTGAGGAGTATCCAGTGGTTTATATTATCGAGTATCTTGAGGAGTATCTGGTGCTGGTTTGTGCGTATGGATATCCCGGACAGACTGCCACTACTAAAATATAAAGGAATAGCGAAGTCATTTTTGGTTGCCAAAATATTGCTATTCACCATTAGTGACTACCAGGCGTCGATATTTAGATGAAAAACACATGTTGGTAAATTCCACATCGCTAAAAGATTCTGTCGCCAATCAGTCAATTTTTTTACTACAAACTGGCATGTAAAAGCATGGAAAATATGCATTAATGCAACCCTGTGCCCCAAAATAAAATCTCAGAAGAGATCAGGCAACATAGTCACCCTGCGATCCAATAAGGCGACATCCATGCGTCCCAATCAGCTGAAGCAGGTTTGGCTGCAGATGGACCTGTCATGGCATCCTAGCAACATGATTATCTCTGACAAAAAATCCTGACAAAGAAGATTTTTTGAATGCCTTAAAAGACGTGAACATACTAAACGACAGAGGTCTCACATAATCATGAAATTTTACTCTCGATGGATGTGCATCACCACGTATACAATACAACTGGCCTCATGTGTCCCAGACTCCATGCGTCCTATATGTCTCTGGCACTATGCATCCCAGGCTCCATGCGGTCCCATGCGTCTCTGGCCTCATACTTCCCAGACTCCATACGTTCCATGCGTCTTTGGCCCCATGCGTCCCATACTCTATGCGTCTCATGCATCTCTGGCCACATGCGTCCCAAGCTCCATACATTCCATGCATCTCTGGCCCCATGCGTTCCAAACTCCATGCATCCCATGTATCTATGGCCATATATGTTTTAGAGTCCATGAAGGCCAAATCTTGCTATTACGACAAGAGTGATTCTCTCAAACCAAGTGTGGACTATGTGTCAAGCTGACAAAGTCACGCCCACAAAGGACGAGAACCACCTAAATCTTCAGCAATAAAAAATCCTAACATACCCCACGTAGCAGCTCAACCTGCTCACGGTTACAGCTATACCCTGTTAAGAAGGGACACATGGCACCGTCCAGAATCCATGCGGTCCAACATATGCGCATCCAGGGATGACTATAAATAGTAGGGTATAACACACATACAAGAGGCTGGCTATCTGTGAACCTACAGTCAAGCAAGAAAGAAGAGCTTCCTCCTCATGTATCGGATCGTCCACAGAATAAAGGAGATGCAATAGCACTCCTTGTCCATCGTCATACCCCATAATCAAATATATTGCACTTAGATTGTCCGTCTAGGACCTTTTTGTACGTTTTTTAGTTTGTTATTTAAATTAAGCTCTTTTTAGAACTTTTGAATTTAATAGCGAACAAGATGGTGACTCTGTTGGGGACCAACTTCTCCTCTGATGTGAAGACAGTGGTGCAGTTTGATGTGGCCAAGCTGGGCTCAACCCAAAGGATGTTGGTGGTGCACTTCGACCAGCAAGCATTCGAGAATATGCTCTCCGAGTATAGTGGGATCCCTTCTCCAAGGCATGTAAAGCCTAAGAAGACCCACAGAACTTGGATAGTAAAGGCCGCTGTGCCTCACCCAACTACGGAGTATGCGCTCCCTACCTCTCTCCCTGTTGCCGCAAAAGCACATTATGTGTCCACCCAGACTGACCCTATTCATGCGGTAGTCGGGATAGGCGCTTAGCGACCAAACTTTGGCAGAGAAAAATATTACGATGCCAGAAGGTTGGTGGCTGAGACAAGATTCGTGCGGCAACAGCAGAAGCCGCATAACTCTACAGCCGTAGGCAAAAGTCTACATGCGGCACCTATCGGTGGTCGTGGGCAAAAGTCCACGTGCGGCCAGCACAGTAGTCGAACCTCTAATTTTGACCAAATCTCACGCAGTACTGACACTATGTGCCATGTTGAGAGTGGTAAAAATCCAAACTTGGACTCTTTGTACTATGCTCCTACTATGTGCCTATAGATACCAAGTCGAAGAAGTCTGGGACAGTGCGAGCTCGTCATGCTCAAGCAACTGTCCACTCGACTGACTGTCGGATGGCACCGCTAACTGTTATGTGGGCCCCTAATGGAAATCTGTATAAGACTGACCAATATATCCAGTCCTCAGCGGCAAATGGACAGGGTCCGTCTCCAAAGTCTTCCTTTGACGATCTGATGAGTGTTCTTATACGAAACCCAGATCAGGTAGAAAAAATAACACACACACACCCGTGCGCTCGGTCTATCCATGCTCACAAAAAGGATACAAAGGTGAGTCAGCCCTCGCCTGACTTGCATAATTTGATTAATCACAAGCACAAGGTGAAGGAGGCAGATACGGCAGGTGAAGCATCCTCTCTAGGATATCACTATGCCAAAATCATCATCAATTACTGCTACAACAAAGTAGCAGTACCTACAAGAACGCAGTCGATATTCCAATAACTATACCCAATGGCACCTATCCGGCAATAATCCAAGGATCAGGTGCAAACAACCGAGGAGGATGAGATACCATTCACCTCGTGTTACTCTGCTCTGAAAGACCCTTCCACCTTGGTAGGAAAGAAGTCCAGCACCTTCAGTCCGTCAATCTTAACCAGCGCATTAAGAAGGCAGTTACCAGGAGGACCATCAGCGGGACCTGTGAAAGGAGTTTTCTAGGGCACTCGCTCGAAGAAGAAGCTATCAGCTGCTAGGGGTAGCTCATCCTCAGAAACTCTGGGGGTTACATAAGATGGGGGTAGTAATCCCTCGGTCCTATATGATAACCCGACGTTCCAAGGAGATGAGGATTTCTAAGAAACAGATGCTGAATTCCTAGGGGTATCTACCCTTGGAGAGAAGATGCAACCTTCTACGTTGGCGGTAGTACTCCCTCTGAGTCCGAATAGGGCATAGCACTGCCAGCCTTCCCCGATGACTATTCGTTGCAAGAGTCCAAAGCAGAAAGTGCTATGTCAACTATCCCGTCCATCTCTTCTCATACAAGAAAGACATACATGGCGGGGGACGAGCATTAGTATGGGACACATGAGTAAAGCAATGCAAGCCTTGACCCAAGCTGTTCTAGACATCAAAGCGAGTGTATCCTCCTAACCAGCGAAGGCTTCTGGACAAGCAAGGTTGGAACCTGGGACCAACACGGACTCCAACGCAATCGCTCCACCCATAGTAGGAAATTACCCTATGCCTGGTTCGTCTTCCCTTTCCATGGGAGATAAAGACAAAGACAAAGACACAATAAGGGGAATCCGAGAACTTCAGGATTGCCTAGATTCTATGGGCAATTGGGATTCACTGCACGAGCTCGAGATACGACAACCGTACTCCCGCGAGTGGAGGGATGTCCCATACCAGCCAAAGTAGAAGCCCTTCAATCTGAACCCATTCGACAAGAAGACTTCTCCCCGTCAACACATGAGCTATTTAAAAACTGCAATGGGGCACCTATCTCGTATGACGCACTTCCAACCAAGCACCTTGTGGGGACATTGCCCGGGGTGCGTTCAACTAATTTTCCAGCCAAAAAGATAACTGTATCTCGTCGTTTGACAACTTTAATAGTCTTTTCTTCAAAAGATTCTATGACGGAGGAAGTGACATGATGATATCTTCCCGGATGGATGTCACCCAAGGAGAAAGAAAGCTCGCCCAAAATTATAGCGAGCATTTCTGCTAAGCAGTACTGAGGTTGTCTCCAGACAATTTCGAGTCCACACTTATGGACATCTGTCGCAGAAACCTACTTCCGGCAGTCAGCCTCCGGATGGGCGACAATCAATTCAAAGACTGGACATCATTCATCATCAATGCAGTCGTCACTGATAAGAAGGTTAAACATGTCCGTCTCCTGGGAATACAGATCCCTATTACAGATGACAGGAAAAAATATCCCAACAATAGCAACAACGGCAACAACAGCCGTGAGGGAAAAATAAAGCAGGCTCTAGTGGACAACTTAACAAAGAAGTCCGAGCAAAAGACGGCTGAGGTTCCAAAGCCCCAGGAGACTTACTCCTTCGAAGATAACGATGTCATGCCCATATTTGAATTGTTGATGAAGGGTGGCAAGCTTCGGATCTTCGATGTCAAATGCCCTGTAGAGGCAGCCGAGATGAACAATCCAAAATACTGCCACTAAGCGGTACATCCAGTGCCTGCTTGACACAAAGGCCCTTACCTTGGACGTCGACGACAAGACGGTTGTCCCCAATATGGTGTCCCTCCAATTCGATAACTTACTCACAATAGAAGTCCATGATGGATTCATACCGATCCTAAGGGCAATAATGGAGGTAGTCAACCTTCCACTAGCTCGCAACCAAGTAGCCAGGCTGATACTTCTTACTATACCTTGGGGCGAGATTATGTGGGTCACGAGATTGGCAATGTTGGATCAAATTTGCAAATTCTTGGTCTGTTACCGACCGCAAATCGTTGATGCAAATCCTCTCATAATTCAAGAACCGTCTCGGGATAGGAGATCGAAGTTCGCATGAGCGGATCAATGGATTGAACGATCTACCCAATAAGCATCAAGTTGATGCTCCACCAATCGTCGATAGCTTTAGAGTTGACGTCCCATTGAAGTAGCCAGCCATCGATGAAGTCGAGCTTTCGCTTAGCCTTGAAAGTGTTCCTCATGGAAGTTGTCCACTCCTGGTAATTATCGCCCTTCAAGACCACGGGGCATATTTGTAAGCCCGGATGATCCAAAGAATAAAGGTAGAACAAAAATGTATGATCGAGGGGATGCGTAGATGTGGCCTGACGAGTGGCATTTAATGGTGAGGTGGGATTGAGAGTGTGTGTATTTGATTCACTCATTGCGTAGGAGAAGCAGAGAATCAACTAGACGAAGGAAGATCGAGAAACCCGCTCTGATACCATAAAATAATGTGATAAGATTGGAATTATTCTTGTAATCCTCTCTGCCTCAAATGGCTGAGTTTTATACAAAATAACAAAAAACTAAAGATAAGAAAGTGTAACAATGAAAAAGATTTACTCACTACCTATCCTAACAATAGTAATATCTTACTACCAAAATATGATAAAATATTAACGTTTTTAGCGACGTTTAATAAAATATCGCTAATATTAAAGACTTGAGTGACTCCAAAAATAAACTTCGCTATACGTCGCTGTTGGTGATGCATAGCGATGTTTAGTGACTGCACTTCAGTTTTTTAAAGAATAGTGTTATAAGCTTCCTTAAGGTCGCTAAACGTCGCTGAGTTTTTCGATTTAGCGACGTTTAGTGACGTATTTACCGACGTTTTTTTTTAAAAAATTTAGCGACTTCTCTAACGTAGCAAACTTTTAATTAGCGACGTTTAGCAACGTCCATTGATGATATCACTAATTTTTTTAATTGGTGACTTTTAGTAACGTCTATTAATGACGTCACTAAATTTTTTAATATAGGGTTCAGGATTTTATTTTCCCCATTCTGTCAATCCCCAAAAAATTTAAACCCCCTCTTCCCCCCCCTCCGGCGTCCTCCTCCTCCCCCTGTCCCTACCCCCCCCCACCTGTTCCCCCACAGCCCCCCTACTCCGGCTCCCCACCAGCCGAGCGCCCCCCTCCCGTATGGCTTCTCCCTTCCAGCGTGGCTCCTCTCCTCCGACAACTTCGGGCTTTTCCTACTCCTCCTTCTCTAGGTAAACCCTAACTCTCTCTCTCTCTCTCTCTCTCTCTCTCTCTCTCTCTCTCACACACACATACAGACACGATATGACACTAACACAGACACGACATATACACACTAACACAGATATGACATATCACGCCCCGGTCTCCCGCAAGCCCAATAGTCCCAATCTGAACGTGAATCACCACGTTGCAGCTCTCCCGCTGGCCAATTGTTCTCATCGGGACGTGATGCCGTGCAAGCCTAAAGTGCGCTTGCACAAGGCCAAATCTTTGAACAAGGGCAAGTAAGCTATTCGATACTAAAGCAGCGGCACATAACATTGCAGAAAAGTAAAGAACACAATGGCACATGAAAAGCAAGCTCTTTTTATTGATAATCGAAAGTGTTACAAGCGGCGCATGGCCGAGGTTACAATTCGCTCAAGCACTCTTCTCTCGATTACAATAACACCGTTCCATACATTATGTCCCTCTATCTGAAAGCAGCTCAAAGCAGGCACAAACTCGATGCGGCTCAAGGCAACGACTCCAGATTTCTGGCTCCTTGGGATGAGGCACGGCTATCGCTTCCTCAGACGAACAAGCACCTGAAAACAAGCAAACTGTTGGTGGGTCAACACTTTATACAAGTACTGGTGAGATAAGGCAACTGAACAGAAGCTACACCCCCTGAAACCCCCACTAAGTAATCATGTGGCAAAACATTGCATTACTAGTGATCTTGCTAGTTTTACCTATGTTCATTTCATGCAGTTCTATAGCAGAGTCATATTGCATTGTTTAGAAACATGCTTTGAAAACAGGAATCAAACAACAAATCAATCGAGGCAACCAATTCAAGCACGAGGAATCCTGTTCGAGTGTGCGCAGCGTGTTCAGTGAACTATATCCAATGATTCTAGGAACAGGCAGCATTTAGGGACTATCATTTAAGCACACAAGTTAACTATCAATCAGAGGTCAGTCCCCGAGTAACTTAGGATCGGTAGCGGTAATCCAGCTAACCAATGACTCACATTCTGATCCTATTAGCAGCTGTGACTCATGGTTGCACATTACTGCCGAAGCAGCCGTAGCCAAGGTTCAGCTCTGCACTAATAGTCTCATTTTTCGACCGAATGCAATGCGTGAAGCACTAACAGGTAGTCTCTACGATGCAGACAAAATGAATAAGCAGGCTTATACATAAACTCATATTTCTTACCCCACGGCCGAACGGTTATCCCTGCAGCAGACATACAAGTTAGCAACAATTGCATAAACATATATGTTTACCGTTCTTTAGTTTCCTGTCCGTCTCTGCATCAAACAGTTAGGTATGCAAGAAGGCTAGCCTAGCATGCTCCCTAACGACCTGAATGCAGCTATCTCCATGAACTACTCAAGTACAGACACAACTCTTCTCAACAGAAGCACCGCCTCCCTCTAACAGCCACGCCCCCCTGACCCCGTAGGGTCGGAACATCAGGACGCACTATTAGTCTTACCCCATCGCATCACCATCCACCATCCTAATACCCTCGCCCCGAGCTTAGGGCACGATATTAGTCTCCCACATATCGTTTGTCCCCCATCCACCGCAAGCACCCACATATCTCTTTCACAAAAGCACGCAACATGACAAATTCATAATCGAACCATCTTCTCATATTCCTAATAGTCGTACCCCCAAGATCCCATAGGACCGGACGTCAGGCGGGCTACTAGTCTAGCACACACAAGACAAGCATTTACTCTCGCATTGAAACAAGCATTCAAGACAATCCATATGAATACGATGACAGCAAACATATGAACGATCTTTCAGTTGAGACTAGCATGGCACGGGTCTATTATCACATCAAGTAAAACATACAGTTCTATCTTCTTAGCATAGCAATGGTTCAATCTCATTTCGAACAAGCATACATATTCTCTTAGTTAGGCAGCATATTCGTTTCGATGACAAGCTATGTGAGTTCTCTTATTAGCATACTGAGTCGGTTCTATCATTCTTCTTATGAAACAATCTTCTTAGCATACAAGCATTCAAAAACTCAGATTCATTATTAAGTCGTGCAAGAATCAGAGAATGCAGTTCTGCCTACTCACCTTGATTAATCGGTCGGGAACTCTCCGAGAAGACTTTCGTTCGAGCAAGCAAGACGATCTCACTTGTACATAGTGCCTACGCGGAGCGGGGCACTACATACTTACCCACCAATAAAGAGTTTCGTTCTCGAAACTCAAGGAGAAACTCACGAAACCACAAAGCAGCGATAGTCCTCATCCCTCGCCATCCCAAATCAAAACTCAGCAATCCATAAATCACAAATCACATCTCAAGCAATGAAAACAAATCCAAAAAACTTTTGTCGGCCACTTTGAGAATATTTATGGACTCATTGTATGGAACGTTCATTGCATCTCACATCAGGCACATCTCAGAGTTAAAGGCAACGGAATGGGCAAAGAATTGAGTCGCTCTGATACCATTATGTTACGCCCCGGTCTCCCGCAAGCCCAATAGTCCCAATCTGAACGTGAATCACCACGTTGCAGCTCTCCCGCTGGCCTATTGTTCTCATCGGGACGTGATGTCGTGCAAGCCTAAAGTGTGCCTGCACAAGGCCAAAGCTTTGAACAAGGGCAAGTAAGCTATTCGATACTGAAGCAGCGGCACATAACATTGCAGAAAAGTAAAGAACACAATGGCATATGAAAAGCAAGCTCTTTTTATTGATAATCGAAAGTGTTACAAGCGGCGCATGGCCGAGGTTACAATTCGCTCAAGCACTCTTCTCTCGATTACAATAACACCGTTCCATACATTATGTCCCTCTATCTGAAAGCAGCTCAAAGCAGGCATAAACTCGATGCGGCTCAAGGCAACGACTCCAGATTTCTGGCTCCTTGGGATGAGGTACGGCTATCGCTTCCTCAGACGAACAAGCACCTGAGAACAAGCAAACTGTTGGTGGGTCAGCACTTTATACAAGTACTGGTGAGATAAGGCAACTGAACAGAAGCTACACCCCCTGAAACCCACACTAAGTAATCATGTGGCAAAACATTGCATTACTAGTGATCTTGCTAGTTTTACCTATGTTCATTTCATGCAGTTCTATAGCAGAGTCATATTGCATTATTTAGAAACATGCTTTAAAAACAGGAATCAAACAACAAATCAATCGAGGCAACCAATTCAAGCACGAGGAATCCTGTTCGGGTGTGCGCAGCGTGTTCAGTGAACTATATCCAATGATTCTAGGGACAGGCAGCATTTAGGGACTATCATTCAAGCACACAAGTTAACTATCAATCAGAGGTCGGTCCCCGAGTAACTCAGGATCGGTAGCGGTAATCCAGCTAACCAATGACTCACATTCTGATCCTATTAGCAGCTATGACTCATGGTTGCACATTACTGCCGAAGCAGCCGTAGCCAAGGTTCAGCTCTGTACTAATAGTCTCATTGTCCGACCGAATGCAATGCGTGAAGCGCTAACAGGTGGTCTCTACGATGTAGACAAAATGAATAAGCAGGCTTATGCATAAACTCATATTTCTTACCCCACGGCCGAATGGTTATCCCTGCAGCAGACATACAAGTTAGCAAAAATTGCATAAACATATATGTTTACCGTTCTTTAGTTTCCTGTCCGTCTCTGCATCAAACAGTTAGGTATGCAAGAAGGCTAGCCTAGCATGCTCCCTAACGACCTGAATGCAGCTATCTCCATGAACTACTCAAGTACAGACACAACTCTTCTCAACAGAAGCACCGCCTCCCTCTAATAGCCACGTCCCCCTGACCCCGTAGGGTCGGAACATCAGGACGCACTATTAGTCTTACCCCATCGCATCACCATCCACCATCCTAATACCCTCGCCCCGAGCTCAGGGCGCGATATTAGTCTCCCATATATCGTTTGTCCCCCATCCACCGCAAGCACCCACATATCTCTTTCACAAAAGCACGCAACATGACAAAGTCATAATCGAACCATCTTCTCATATTCCTAATAGCCGCACCCCCAAGATCACGTAGGACCGGACGTCAGGCGGGCTACTAGTCTAGCACACACAAGACAAGCATTTACTCTCGCATTAAAACAAGCATTCAAGACAATCCATATGAACACGATGACAGCAAACATATGAACGATCTTTCAGTTGAGACTAGCATGGCACGGGTCTATTATCACATCAAGTAAAACAAGCAGTTCTATCTTCTTAGCATAGCAATGGTTCCATCTCATTTTGAATAAGCATACATATTCTCTTAGTTAGGTAGCATATTCGTTTCGATGACAAGCTATATGAGTTCTCTTATTAGCATACTGAGTCGGTTCTATCATTCTTCTTATGAAACAATCTTCTTAGCATACAAGCATTCAAAAACTCAGATTCATTATTAAGTCGTGCAAGAATCAGAGAATGCAGTTCTGCCCACTCACCTTGATTAATCGGTCGGGAACTCTCCGAAAAGACTTCCGTTCGAGCAAGCAAGACGATCTCACTTGTACATAGTGCCTACGCGGAGCGGGGCACTACATGACACACTATCACAAACAAACCCTGACATACACAGACACGGCATACACACACATACACTGACACGATACACTGTTACAGACACACACACTGAGACAAACATGACACACACACAGACACAACACGATATATATCCATGTATTTAATTAATTTACCATACTAACACACATTTTTGTTATAAAATAGTATTGTATGTATGTATTTAACTTAATTGATAAATGATATGTGTGACCATCCTAAATAGGGTTTCTATATATGTATCGGGAAATCAAGTCAGAGATTTTACTTATGCATTAATATAATGTGCGGGATATATTCATAGAGGGTGTAAAACCTAATACTAACCCTCTCTCTCTCTCTCTCGCTAAATACGTTGCTGATTGTCGCTAAATACGTCGCTAAGTACGTCGCTGAATGTCACAAAATATGTCGCTAAATACGTTGATAAATGTCGCTAAATTGCTTACATGTCAGTATTTGCCAGGTCAATATAATGTCGGTAAATGTGTTGCAAAACGTTACTAAATAAAAAAAATTAGCGACGGATAGCGACACAAAATACGTCGCTAAATTAGCGACGTTGCGCCGCTAAACGTCGCAAATATAAAAAATATTAGCGACGCAAAAATGTCGCTAGAAAATGACGCTACAGCAACGTTTTGTGATATTTTTCCTATCAGCAACTAGCTTAAATGCGACTTCACAGAAACGTGGCTAATTATGTCGCTAAATTCTTTAGCGACATTTTAAAGCCATTTAGCGACGTTTTTTGACGTCGCTAATTTGTCTTATTCTGGTAGTGTCTCTAATAACAATAACTAACATTATCTCCAATAAATCATTATATATATATATATATATATATATATATATATATATATATATATATATAGTTGGATCTATATATGTATTTTAATTTGCCTTTGCAGCATAGTCAAAACTTCTCTACTAGGAATTATTTGGTTCAATAGCCGCTTCACCACCGAAAATGTAGAATAAGAATCATAATCCGAGTATAAAGGAGTATCGGTATTCTTGAACATATCATATAACTAATTTGCATCAGAATTTGGATCCTCCGGATCAAAACTAGGACCGGTCGCATCAAATACCAACTTACGTGCCAGATTTTGTTGCAGATATTCGAAGTGATCTTCGAGAGTGGTCTCTTCCATACACCTCCATATTTAAGGAGGACAGATATTGCGAAAACAAAGGTTCTCCTTGAGTCATTTACTCTTTGTAGTTTGGTACAAAATTCTTCTTGTAGAGATGCTCCATCACGAGATTTACCTCTTTGAATGGTATATTATTATATTTGATACAAGGGCACTTGATTAGCCTCTTTTCTATGAAATAAGGTTGGCTAGTGGAGTATTTGAGAAAATTTTCAACGCTCGCCTTGAAATCATCTGTCAAATTAACCAATCATGCTCTCGTGTAGCTGATTTTACATCCACGTGCGGTTAACTAAGTATCGACTCATTGCTTTCATATACGTGAATGATTATGCAAGTACCTTATATATTCAAATAATTGCATTAAATACAAATTATAATTTTTAGATCAAAGGCTTTATCAATATTACGTAGCATGTCAAAGACTATTTTGTCTCATTCCTTGACAAAGAAGATTAGAAGAGAATACAAGTTATTTTAATAAAGATTCTTATATGATTTGGTACTAGACATTTTAGAGCATACAAGTTATTTATAAAATCGTACTAGATTACAAAAGAATTTTGATTTGATGTACTGATGTACATCGATGCAGCATTAACGATTCTCTTATGGAAGGTGTACAAAGATTATGATGTAAAATATGGTTATACATGTCATGGACCATCAGATTGGTTGCAAGCGACCCCTATAGGGTCATACCTTAAAGTAAAATTTCTTTTTAAGGCCCATATCACAACCCATAAGCCAACTCTGGAACATGTAGATTGCAATGAGCTCGAGCAGCTCACGAGCATAGTCGAGCTCAAGATCAACTCAGTAATAGACGAGCTTGAGTTCATGGTTAAACTCTCCTGGTAAAATAAATTTAGATGTACATAATTTTTTGGGAAATCTCATCATTCAAATTGGAATACATATATTTGTATACAATGTTTCTAATGGTAACGGAGACAAATTTAGATGTACATAATTTTTTAGGAAATCTTGTGTGGAGGAGTGGTTGTCGGAGGGGGGACGTCGCGTGTTGGGGGACGGGGGGTTGCAAGGAGGAGGGGTAGCCGGAAAGGGGTCAACGAAGAGGTGTTGCCGTGTGGAGGAGGGGTCGTCGGAAAGGGGTCAACGAAGAGATGTTGCCGTGTGGAGGAGGGGTAGCCGAAAAGGGTTCATCGAAGAGGTGTTGCCGCATGGACGAGAGGATAGCCAGAGTAAGGGTTAGCGGCTGGGGGGTTTCGATCGCAGGAGAGAGAGTAGAAATTTTGGTTGGGGAAAAATGAGAATGAAAAGTGCCAAACTTAATGGAATTTAAACGTTTGATAGCGACAGAACATATATATCGCTAGTCCTTCGCTACGAAAATATCGACGCTTCATCGACGGAATAGCGACATATATATATATATATATATATATATATATATATATATATATAATTTTGTTGCTAATCAGTCGTCTATTCGTCACTAAGTCGACAGCGACGGATTATTATCCGTCGTTGAGATCCGTCGTAATTCTTTAGTATATTTGTAGGGGTCGTCTCGCGTAAGAATTAATTTTTTCATTCCAAGAAAAGAACCGAGATTTGTTAGCGCTACATAAATGATTATGGTCAAGAACAAGTTTAAAAATCACATATTCTCCATTTGGAAGAAACTTTACTGTTAAGAAAGTATTGCACCCACTACGGATGCTTAGAAAGGATCTTAAATGGTTCTAAAATGTATTGTCATGCTTTCTTCCTTTTGCACAACCAACCGTCAAACTTCTTACAATTTCATCATCATTCTTCTTCCTGGAAGATTCCTCAGAGGAAATCCAACATATAATGGCATAGGTTTTATAGAAATTGTATGCTTCCTCTATATTTTTTATTTTTATCTCAATTTTTGGCTCCATATCCTCCATATCATTAACTTTCTCTTTATCCTCAATTTTCTCATATTGCTCTATTTTATAATCGAATCAATCAACCACATTTGTGATAAAGAAAATATTACACAAAAACCTTTTTTAAAAATGATTTTTAGACACAATAAGCTTAATCATCATTCAAACATTCAGACTTTGGACAATATTCCGACGAGTACGTTGACAAATCCAACGAGCAACAAAATAAAATAAAGAGGGAGAAAAGATCCAATACGAATCCGATAAGGATCCGAAAATGCTAACATGTTGATGGAGCAGCTGTCTATCTGAGCTCGAAAACGCTCTCGACGCCCCAGGCTCGCCGTAGAGAGATAATATCCATCCCCCGTCACTCTTTAAACCTCCTCATATTCAAATTAAAATTGGAAGTCTACCAACCTCGATTGAAACATGTCGGAACTTGTGTATTTGTCCTTGGGACAAAATTAATTCACCGGAGCAAAGAAAGAGAAAAGTTGGCCAAGACAAAGGAAAAAACTGTCGATGAAGTAGTTGTGTATATCAATAGCATCTCCTTTAAGACAATTTGATGTGCGTATAAAAATTAATTTCTTTAGGTAAAAAAGAACTAACCAAGACAAAGAAAAAAAAACCTTAGAGAATAAAACTACTTAGTAACGTCCACGTGCATTTCAAGTGCATAAAAAAATTATTAAAAAATTTAAATATAAAATTATTATAAATACTATGGTTCTTAGAAATCAAACTCAAACAACCAAGAAAAATATGTACCACCTTAACCACTTGAGATAGAATTGTTTAGTTGTAAATAAATAATATTAGGTAGTTAAATATTTAATTATTTGTTTAAAAATAGTTAGTGTAGTATTTACATACGGTTTAAACGGCTCAATTTTGAATATTTTTATATATGATATAATTTATTGTGGGGTAGAAAAAAAAATTGCCGTAGAATATAGAAGGTTGTGTATTTGACATAAATTTTGCCATGTAATATGTCATATCATGTGACATCATATCACTCAAAAATCTTGAGTGACAATTAACATTAAAAATATATATATATATATATATATATATATATATATATATATATATATATATATTAGATGAACCCTCACCAATTTAACAAAAAAGAAAAAATGTAAAAAGAGGGCAGCCAGCTATAACGGTCCAAAGCCGCCGGTAGTCAACCAGACATTATGTCAAAATAAATCTGCTGTTTACCAAATCAGGAAACACGGTCAAACACAACTCCATCTACTCCCAACGTATAAATAGAACTCCTCCATGCAACAAATAATTCATAAAATAGAATCAATTTCACACTGTGCAAAATGGCTGCTATTGTCACTACTCTAGCCACCATCATCCTCTTCTTCCTCGCGTTCTCCTCTGCTACTGCTGCTACTGCATGCAACGAGCAAGACCACGCGGCCCTTCTCGCCTTTGCGAGCTCCTTCCCTGACAACAACCTAGCCGATTATTGGACCAACGCTTCCGACTGCTGCTCCTGGGACTACGTCGGGTGCGATGCGGTCACCGGCCGCGTCACCTCCCTCGACTTCTCCGGAGACAGTGACGACCCTCCCGCCATCAATTTCAACGGCTCCATCCCGGCCGCCATCAGCGACCTCTCCGCTCTTGAAAGCATCAACTTCGACCACATGTCGGGCCTAGTCGGACCCCTCCCTCCGCAGCTGACCAAGCTCAAGAATCTCCAATACTTGGCCGTCACCGACGCCCAAATCTCCGGCTCCGTCCCTGCCTTCCTCTCCCTATTGCCTTCCCTCAAACAGATCAACCTAGCCAACAACAAGCTTGTGGGCACCATCCCTTCCTCTCTCGGCAACATGGCCACCCTCACCGGTATCTCGTTGTCCGGGAACCAGCTCACCGGGTCCATCCCGGCGTCGCTCTTCAGTAGGCTCCCCGCGGGCTCGCTCGCCTATCTCGACCTCTCGAGCAACAAACTGACGGGCACCATCCCTAAATCCTTTGCGGACGTTCCGTTCAACAACATCAACGTGTACAGCAACCGGCTCACCGGCGACGCCTCGTTCCTCTTCGGCACGTCCAAGCCGGCACAGCAGATCATCTTCTCCTACAACAACATAGCGTTTGATCTTACTAATGTGGAGTACCCCGAGAAGAACCTGGAGTACGTGGACATAAGCCACAATAAGAACATCTACGGGAGTATATCGAACCAGATTACGAATGTCCCTAATCTCAATACTTTCGACGTGAGCTACAACAACCTATGCGGGAAGATACCGACCGGCGGAAATCTTGATATGTTTCCGGTGCATTTCTATGAACATAACAAGTGCCTCTGTGGAGCACCGCTGCCGGCTTGCAAGTGAGATCAGACAGGATCATGAAGGCTTTCCTTTGTGCATTATATATGTTTGTTTCAAGTATTGAATAAGGTGTCATAAATAAATAAAGAATAAACTTGTGGGCAAATAAAATGCTCAAGAAATTAAAAGTTTTCCTCCCAAAATTTCTTCCTAATTAATTATGTAGTTGTCATTGCCAAATAAACCATGATATAGATAGGATCAATGTATTTTCATTTGCCTTTGCTGCTTAGTCCATACTTCTGCACCATTAATCATTTGCCTCTCTCTCGTTTATGATAGTATATGCAGGAATATTATTTTTGTAGTGGGACTCTGGAAGATATGGAACCATCATATTTGTGTTATCCACCATAAGATCACGCTTCATATTTTTGTTTCACAGGAACTGGCGGAGCCAAGAATTTGGGGAACTTGAATACACAACAAAAATATAAACTTGATATTATAATGATTATATTTTAGCCAAGTATAATTATAATTGTCCTCCATGCTTTTCATATTTTGGAAGGGTAGCACAATCGCATCATTTTTTTTATATACTATCAAATACATCTCTCTCGATGTATATAACCATCCTATTGTTCATGGATTGATCTTTCGATTGCGCAATGAAGTCTTTATGAGATAACCTAGGTATCACACTTGATTCCAAGTTTTTCCTACGGTATCATAATAATAAACTTAGGAAATCAAATCCTAGCTGAATACTAAAGTTAAAATTTTCTTTATATAATGATTGTAACTGCCGCCTGATAATGCCCATACCCAGAGTCCATGAACATATCTATAGATGCGTATAAAATGAGTAGTATGGGTTCCAAAAATTTATGCTAACATTATGAATCATACAACATAAAATTAAAATAATTTAAATTTGCATTCAAACCATAGAAAGAAAAAGAAAAAAGACAAGCAAGATACTGGCTATGAAATCAAGCATCCATTCTAGATTTGCTTGATTTATGTGCTTTAAAATTATTTTTGGTTTGGGCTTGCCTCTTGACCAAATAGCCTTTCTGTTAGGAGAAACTGTGGACGTTCATAACGCAGAGTGATTTGAAAATAAGTTGATCCAAGAGGAATGAAATTGGACCTGATCATATAACTTAAAAAGAAAAGAAAAATGTTAAATGAAAGTCCAATCCCAATTATCTATAATTCATGCTTCTATTTTTTTACCCAATGTTGGGATTAACTTTCCATAAAACTCTATTTTATATCATAATAAAACTTGAGCATTTAAGTGGGTGTGGATACAATCCAACAGATAACTTTTTTGTTATATATTTTTTTCGATTAAGTGTCTAGATATCTTTTTTATTAAGTGTCTTTGGATAGTAATAATTTGTTTATGGTTTATGTTTTAGGCTATAGTATATTTACCTTTTTTAAAATAGAGGGTTACATGTAACTGTTTGTGTTGTGAGGATAGGGAGATATTATAATCCATAATCTATAAATATTTAATATTTTTTATTTGGTTTATATTTTTTTTATAACCGTATCTTTATTGTAACATGCCAAAATTTTGATGTGGTGATCGTGCGTTAAGGATGAGGAAATAGCTAACCCATTTTTGGATTTAGGAAATCTATATAGAATGCAACCCAAGTTGTTTCGCTCATCGAGAATGATTTTCATCCCCAAGCAAAAATGGTCTATCTCGCTATCTCTTTCTTGTCAGTTAGTATATCTGTCGTGTCGTTCCTGTAAAAATATAAGGGAATCCTTCGAAAGGCAAACCAACAAGGAATCCTACCAAACAAATGGTAGATAAGGTGACAATGATTTTTTAGACACTAATAAAAATGCTAAGTAATGCACAACATTGGAGTCGTCAACAACAACATCCTAAGACCTCTTAGACTTAAAATCCTATGACATAACTAAAAAAATGCTTAGTGACGCACAATTATGGAGTCGTCAACAACGGCGGGGTATCGATATCCTAGAAATGTCTCTTAGACTCAAAAACCTATGACGTTTTAGCGACTACAGAAAACGTCGTTGGTTCATTGCTAATCGTTGCTCAAACATTGTTGATAGTGTGGGGGTAGAGTGCGAATTTTAGTGGCCAACAAAAAATATCTCAACAGCTTCATTAGGGAGGAATAGTGAAGCCGCAAGTACATCAAAAATCATGATAGTGCCATATTAGCATTAGATTTTGAACTTTATCTTCCTATTCGTAGTCAAAGTTGCCGCTAAACATCGTTCATCTAAAGTATACCATGTAAGGTTTTGAACTTAATTTACGTCACTATGGTGTCACTATGCGTCGTGAGGACATCGATAATATGAAAATCAACCCCCCTCCCCCAAAAATTTGATCATTCCCGAAAATCAATCCTAAATCAATCAATCAATCTCTCTCTCTCTCTCTCTCTCTCTCTCTCTCTCTCTCTCGTCTCCTCAGTCAAGCTTCGAATATCCTCGCTCCCCTCCCTTGACCTATCCCTCTCCTCATGTCGCCCACCTTCACCACCATTACAACCAATATTTTAACACCACCACCCTCAGCCACTGCCAGGACCCCCTCCGCCACCACGGTTCGATGGAGTCCGACTTATTTAGATATCATGAATTTTAATATTTGAATTTGGACTCTTTTCGAATAATTTACACGTACAAGCTCAAACATATAGGGTTTTGGATATAAAATTAGCTTCAAAGAAACTAACATTAACAACAATAAAGCTTTTGTCCCAAATTTTTTAGATCAGATGTATGAATCATTTTCTTCCATTCAGCTAAGTTAAAGTCCATATTGTCTAAGAAAATAAAGTATCCTTCTTTAAAACCTAAAACTCCTGTTTATTTAGGTCTACATCTAGTCATAACAACTCATTTAACTATTATTTTATAGAATTTTCTTATTATAACATTTATTAATTTATGTTTTACATGTCCAAAGCCACCTAAGATATTTTTTTCTCATCTTGTTATCTTTTGGGGCCATTTTTAACTTTCTTCAAATATACATTCTTATCTTATCTTATATTATCTTATCTTTAAATATATTGCCACTTATACATCTTAACATTTATATTTTTGCTAGCTATACTAAATTTTTAGAATATTTTTTAGAGTTATTTGTATTTATCCCATATTCCCTAATGCATATGCTTACCCCCCTACCCAGTGGACCCCCCCCCCCCCACCATTTCCTTCATAATCCCTTCTTTGTAATTAGTTTTACCCCCCAAAATAATTGCCTAAAATTTGAGAAAGGGGAGGTACCACTAATTAATTTTAGAGAAAATTTGAGTTGTACCCCACTTTATTTACTATAATTCAATGTGCACCCCACCGTTTTACCATAATGTATAATTTTCCCACTTCCATAAAAATCTCTCTTCCCAGACTGAGGAGGGGGGATGGTAATAATGGTGATTTGCTAGGGGTATTTCAGAAAAAAATTAACGGTCAATGGAGTTGACCGTTAGTTTTTTACGGAAGTGGGGGGTGTTGTACATTATGGTAAAACAGTGGTGTGCACCTTGAATTATGGTAAATAAAGTAGGGTGCAACTCAAATTTTCTCTTAATTTTAAAATAGAGTTGGGGTGCGGGGGGGGGGGGGGGGGGGTGTAAATACAAATAAATCTAAACACATGGAATGTAATAGCTGTCTTATACCATTTTTATTTCAAGTACAAAGTTATTTTATGATCAAAAATATGTAAATAGGGAAACTTTTTGGAAAAATAAACTGCACATACAAGAACTCTTTTAAGTCCAAAAAGTTTCTTAGTTATATATGTTTGTTTCAAGTATTAAATAAGGTGTCATAAATAAATAAAGAATAAACTTGTGGGCAAATAAAATGCTGAAGAAACCAAGTTTTCCTCCCAAAATATAGTTGTCATTTGCCAAATTGAATTAATGTGATAAAGATTGGAATTATTCTTGTATTCCTTCTGCCTCAAATGGCTGAGCTTTATACAGAATGGCAAAAAACTAAAGATAAGAAAGAGTAAATATGGAAAAGATATACTCACTACCTATACTAACAATAATAATATCTCCAATAACAATAACTAACATTATCTACAATACTCCCCCTTAAGTTGGAGCATGGAGATCAAGAATGCTCAACTTTGGATGGAGATTACTAAACGGCTGACGACCCAACGCCTTGGTGAACATGTATGCAGGTTGCTCCACGAAGATGAGAAGTCGCAACTGTGCCTTCAAGGACTAAGTCACGAACTAAGTGACAGTCGATCTCAATATGCTTGATGCGCTCATGAAAGACAGGATTCGCAACGATGTAAAGAGCAGCCTGACTATCACAAAAGGTCTAACCGGAGTAGAATGCGAGACGCCAAGCAACCGTAGGAGCGATCGATGCCATAAGATCTCACAACACGTGCTGGACATAGACCTGTATTCGACTTCTGCAGAGGACAGAGATACAATAGGTTGCTTCTTGGTCTTCCAAGAGAAAGGTGAGAGCCTGAGAGTGATGAAATAACCGGTCATAGATCAGCGAGTGCGAGGGCAAGCAGCCCAGTCTGAATCATAGTAGGTCGTAAGTGTGAGACTGTTTGCACTTGAGAGATGCAAAACCTGACCCGGATGCCCCTTCAAATACCGAAGAACACATAAAGCTGATGTCCAGTATTCCTCCTTCGGCTGATTCATAAACTGAGACAAGGTATGAACAGCGAAACTCAACTCAACTCCGGTCTCATGATTGTGAGGTAGATGAGTCATCCAACAAGACGATGATAGCTATCAGGGCACAAAAAATTTGGACCAAAGGCGGCTATATGCTGGTAATTGGGTTCCTTAGGCAAATCAATGGGCTTGGAACCGAGTAGACCATCTTCAGCAATAATCTCGAGGGCATATTTTCGTTGAGACACGAAAATGCCTAATGAGTTACGAGCAATTTTTGGACAAAGAAAGTACTTGAGAAGACCAAGATCCTTCATATGGATATAAGTTTTCAAGTAATTCTTGAAAGATAATATAGCCGAAGGATGGTTGCCTGTAATAATCAAACCATCCAGATATATGAACACGTGAAGAATATTACCGTGCCGCTGTAGTGTGAATAAAGAATAATCAACGTAGCTCTATTAAAAGCCGAATTAACGAAGCACAACCGCAAGCTTCGAGAACCAATTCCTAGGAGCTTGTCATAGGCCATAGAGTAATTTTCGTAGACGACAGACTTGCCCTGGTGAAGCTTGCGAGTAACTCGAGGAGGGGTATCATGTAAACAACTTCATCCAAGTCCCCATGGAGGAAGGCATTATGAACATCCATATGATGTATCTCCCATCCACGTATGACAACTACAGAGAGAAAGACCCTAACAGTGACCATCTTCGCAACTGGAGAAAATGTCTCATTGAAATCAATGCCTTCAACCTTCTTGTTGCCTAAAACAACGAGACGAGCTTTGTAGCGCTCAATATCTCCATTAGATTTGTACTTGATATGATAGGCCCACTTACAGCTAATAGCTTTCTTGTCTGTAGGCAAGGATGTCAGCTCCCATGTATAATTTTTGTCAAGGGCATCTAACTTACTCGGTATTGCAGTATGCAAGTGAGCATGCTTAACGGCCTCCGAAAAATATGACGGTTCGTACCCTGCTGTTACAGCGTCTGAAAACTTGGTGTGATGGTTAGAGAACGGATCACAAGAAACATATTCAGCTAAGGGATAGGGTTTACCTGAGGCCGGTGATGGTGTGAGTGGAGAGCCTAGAGGGGAGTGGGGCTCATGAAGAACTGTATTGCAGACATAATCACAGATTAAGACAGAAGGCTGTACAGAGACTGGTGCCTCATCGGACTTCAGCTACGGGATCACTCCCCCTGTCGACTGGAGGCAAGTGGTCAGGGTCGTGCTCTGTCGAGGCCAACCTAGATAAGCTGCTGCTCCCTCTGTTGATGGGAGGCAAGTGGTCGGGGTCGTGCGCTAGCGAGGCCGACCGAGATGGGCTACTGCTCCCTCTGATGGTGGGATCCTTGTCCAGGACATCAAATACCGCCAGATGAGGAGGCGGTGCAGGCTGGGATGCCAGCTCTGATGGTGTTTGAAAAGGGAACACATCCTCAAAGAAGATAACGTCTCTGGAGTAGAAGACATTTTTGGTCTCGAGATCAAACAAGCGCAAATCACGCTTACCAACTGGATACCCTAAAAAAAGATATTTTTGACTACAAGCAACAACTTATCCTTGGACCGGGGCAGACACGAAGCAAAGCATAGGCAACCAAACACCCTGAGATAGGAATATGTCGGTTCATAGCCAAACATGATTTGGTAGGGAGTCTTGTTTTATAGAAGTGGAATGGGCGTTCTATTGATCAAGTAACAAGCTGTAAGAATGTATTATCCCCAAAACTGAAGAGGAAGAGAAGCCTAAGAATATAGTGCTCTAGCCACATTGAGAAGATGATGATACTTGCGTTCAATACACCCATTTTGCTGAGGCGTATACACGCATGATATTTCAAAGAGAATACCGTGGTCAGCAAAGTAATCCTTTAGACGTAGAAACTCAGTTCCGTTGTTGGACCAAAAATGCTGAACTTCTTATGAAACTAAGTCTGAACCATTGCACAAAATTGCTTGATCAAGGAAGCAACATCAGACTTAGAAGACATCAAATAAATCCATATAGATCTAGAGTAATCATACAAAATTATCAAGAAATAGGACGCTCCACAAGAGGAGGGTATCCTATAGGGACCCAGACATCACAATGAATAACCTGAAATAAATTATCTGCTTTATTATAACTTATAGGAAAAAAATACTAGTTTGTTTTGCCTTAAAGAAAATATCACAAGGTTCACTAGAGCTAATGGAATATTGAATAATAGGTAACGATAATATCGCAGATGAAGAAGGATGACACAATCGTTGATGCTAAAGAGAAGTAGAAACAACAGAAGATGAGGAAGAGGCGTGATATGCTCGAGTAGTTGAGAAATTGCGTAGCCAGTAGACCCCACCCCGTTTCTCACCTACACCAATCACCGTCCTCTAAATGCGTTCCTGAATAACACACAATTTATCCGTTAAAGTAATAATACATTGAGTATTTATAGTTAACTAAGCAAAGAAGATCAAATTGCAATCAAGACAAGGAATTTATAGAACATGATCAATCTTAGTAATTGGCAAAAAAACTAATGATCCTTCTTGAATTGTAGTAGCTAAATGATTATCAGGAAGCTTGATAGCAGCCGGATTGATCGAAACAAGATTTTGGAGAAGATTTTGATTTCTGATCATGTGTAAAGATTCGCTTATATCTAAAATCCATGAACAATATGTACCAGACGGGTCATAGGAGTTGCCAAAATGAGTGTTCAAGGATTGATATATCTACATAACCATTTTTTGCTATTCATGATTTAGCGCCGGACCAAATGCAGCCTTGTCTTGGTCTCTCAACCAGCCGTCTGAACGACTATTGGACTTTTGTTGGGCAGCGTTAGACCCAAAAAAGCTAGGTCTACGGCGTCGGCCAACACCAGACGAATGAGGTATCAACCGGTCAAAGGAGCCACGGCCGGAGGAACGAGGAACCCAGCCTTCGAGAAATCCGTGAAGACGATAGCACTTGGTCATGTCATGACCGAGACAACCACAATGGGTGCATTGTGGGCGGGGCTTGCTAGAAAAGCGAGACTCAACTGGTTTGGACTGAGAAGCGAAGGCCACGATGTCCGCCTTGGATTTGCGATCCTTCATTAGTGTTATGTGACTCTCTTCTTGAACTACATGCGCATAAATCCGATTGAGAGGTGGGAGGGGTTCTTGAGCCATGAGGCCAGAGCGAAAAGTGCAAAAGGTGTCATCGAGGCCTAATAGAAATTGGTGGAGATACTCCTCGTCTCGCTTAATACGAATCTGAGTGGTGAGATCGCAAGAGCAGTGTTCGCAATGGCAGACCTTAGGCGGGACGTAAGTCAATAACTCATCCCATAATTTCTTCAAGGATTCGTAGTAGGATGTAATGGATTGTCCTTCCTGGCGATAATTGGCGATGTCGGATCAAATTTGCAAGATTCTTGTTCCGTTATCGACCGAGAATCGCTGACACAAATCCTCCGATAATTCAAGAACCATCTCGGGATAGGAGATCGAAGTGCGCAGGGGCGGATCAATAAATTGAATGATCCACCCAATAAGCATCGAGTTGACGCTCCACCAATCGTCGATAGCTTCAGAGTTGACGTCCGGTTGAAGTAGTCGGCCGTCGATGAAGCCGAGCTTTCACTTAGCCTTGAAAGTGGTACTCATGGCAGTTGTCCACTCCTGATAATTATCGCCCTTCAAGACCATGAGGCATATTTTTAAGCCCAGATGATCCGAAGGATGATGGTAGAATGGAGATATATGATCGAGGGGACGCGTGGATGTGGCCTGACAAGTGATGTTCAATGGTGAGGTGGGATTGAGAGTGTTTTTGTCTGATTCACTCATTACGTAGGAGAAGCAGAGAATGAACTAGACGAAGGAAGATCGAGAAAAAAATTCAGGGTTTGGAAACCCGCTCTGATACCATGAAATAATGTGATAAAGATTGGAATTATTCTTGTATTCCTTCTGCCTCAAATGGCTGAGTTTTGTACAAAATGACAAAAAACTAAAGATAAGAAAGAGTTACAATAAAAAATATATACTCACTACCTATCCTAACAATAGTAATATCTCCAATAACAATAACTAACATTACCTCCAATAAATCATGATATATATATAGTTGGATCTATATATGTATTTTAATTTGCCTTTGCAGCATAGTCAAAACTTCTCCACTAGGAATTATTTGGTTCAATAGCCGCTTCACCACCAAAAAGACAGAATAAGAATCATAATCCGAGTATAAACGAGTATCGATATTCTTGAATATATCATATAACTCCTTTGCATCAGAATTTGGATCCTCCGGATCAAAACCACTACCAGAATAAGTCAAATTTACGACGTCTCAAAACGTCGCTAAATGGCCAAAAAATATCGCTAAATAATTTTATCGATGTCTGTAGCGACGTTACGTTGAAATCGCCTTTAAGCTAGTTGCTGACCGTAAAAATATCACAAAATGTCGCTATTCTGACGTTTTCTAGCGACGTAAATGCGTCACTATATTAGCGACGTGTAGCGACGCAATGTTGCTAAATTAGTGACGTTTAGTTTGTCGCTAATTTTTTTAGCGACCTTGTGTGACTCATTTAGCGACGTTATATTGACATGGCAATACTGCCATGTCAGCAATTTGCGATGGGCAGCGACATATTTAGCGACGGGGATAACGACGTATATAGCGACATATTCAGCAACGTAATTAGCGATATGAGTAAACGTCGCTAAACTTCGTAAAACATCGCTAAAGATACAGTAAAAAATAAAAAAATGAATATTGAATTATTTTCAAACCATTCTTCCTGTAGTTTATCAATTCATAATTTGTACAAATAGACCCGGAGAAACCGTCCTTTGAATTTGCTGGGTCTGCCAACCCCCTTCGGTTGAACACTCAACACCGATAAATTAACTTATATTTAATATGAATAATATAGTAAAATTTAATAAAAATAAAATATTGAGATTACAAACCGAGTAAGGGCAAAATATCGTCGTAAAAAATACAACAAATATTCACACAACTGAGTCTGAAAGCCTTATCCTAAAGAATACAAGAAATAATGTCTGAATGCCTCAAAAATAAAGAATATTCAAAAATGACCAAATATCATAGGTCTAAAACACAAACAATGAATAAACGGTCATAATTAGGACTACTGCAGATTTGTAGGAGGATGACCACCGGCACGCATCATGGATAAGAACAGATCATACTGCTCCCATAAAATTGACATTAATGTCGATGGAGAAGGCAGTGACGTCGGTAGAGTCTGTGTCGATGAAGGCGCACCAGGAGGACGTATCTGCTCCAACTCTGCTAGTCGATGGTTGTATGAATCCATGGTAGATAACAGCCTTGTACTAGTATGAACCATTGAATCCTGCATCATCGTCAGCCTCTCACCCATGGACAACTATGATGCCTGCAGCTTCGTCACGCTGTTCTCTGTCGACGTCCTAAGATCAGCTGTCATATCCCGGAGCTCCATGATGCTACACTCGAGCATATCAAATTATGCGATGAGCGTCGCATCGTCTGCCTGCAGCTGGGACAAGGGCCGCTCCTCCATCCTTCATAGCAACTCATCACGGAGAGGCGCAATCTGACGGTCAACGGTCTCATGGACTCGAGCCAAAGACTAAACGGGCTATGGAGAATGTGCACTTGCTAGGGAGGTCCTAGATGACTGCGTCACAACCAGGGCACCATAGGATCCCATACCGTAGTACGTACCCCACTGGAGACCACCCTCGGTGGTTACCCATAGCTCGTCTGTCGAAGGAGTTGGAGAGGGCTGCGATAAAGTGCTAGCCTCTCCCGCTATTGGTGCACTAGCAGTCGCCCGCTCATGCAGTCTAAGATACTTGGCCTAGAAAATTTTGGATACTCGATAATTGCCTAAGTTATATTAAAATTAGCACAAAGTAAAGTAATACTTACATAGGTCTACGAGGCCCTCTCATCAATAAAATTCCCGACCTTTTGATGTGTGGCCAGGAAGACGGTCACCATATTTACATCCTGACCCCTCTGTACCTGTTAAAAATATATTATTTAGTACTAAAATTAAATAATTTATCCTACTACAATTTTATCGTACTTGCATTAAAATAATATATCTAAAATAAAAAATATACCAAACGACGAAAATATTCCGTCATGAAAATCGAGCAACCACACTACTTTGCTGCCTTCCGCCTAGCCGCCTTGGCCTTCTCAGACCTTTTCTTGTACCTCAGATCGTCGAATCTAACCCTTATCGCAGTCCACTGATCAGGAGTGATCCAATCTTGGATCAGTTTTCCAACGTGATCACGAGCTATTTGGTCATCCAGAGCATCATGGATCAGCTTGGCGGCAACGGAAGGAAATATCTGCTCGATCAACTCAGCCCGGTGCGGAGAATAGATATACGTTTGCTACAATAAGTAATTTAGTAAGTTATATAATATACATAAATTAGATGATTGATATAATATACTTTTATCTTGAAGTACGCAAACCAGAATGCCTTCCTCTCTCCGAAGCTTCAGAGTAGTTGATCCAAGGGCCACCATAGTTGTTCCTCAGAAAGAGGCCCAGGCGTCTCTGTACCGACGAGGGACGATATCTATACAGAGATAATTATTTTTATCGAAAAAGTCAATATATGATGAATAAAGAAATATAAGATATATATGATGCTAAACCATCTAATTGACTTACTTTGTACCGTCGACCCAAATCTCTGTCCTTGTCTCCTCTGGAGGTGCGCATGGAGGATCTAGCTGATGTTGGGATGACGTCGGGTCGACCTCCTCCATATGCTCATCTGTCTCCATGGTTCCGTCAGCAGGAGGAGAGCTGGATGAGGGAGTACTATCAGGCCTGAAACTACTTATCCCAGGAGTAATGGCACGTAACGTCATCGCAGTCAGAGATATGACTGGTCGATTTACTGGAGTACTAGGCGACGAGGATCCAGAACCAATAGTAGGCACTACCAGAGGAGAACTTCGTCTACCTCGGGACCTGCCGAACCCTCCGTGTCATCCTGTCATACCTGATAACAATATATGATGAATAAAGAAATACACAAATATATAGTAAATTCTACAGCCAAATGTTATGCATATCTCACAGTATTCATAGAATTGTACAGTAAATAACTAGTGGTATCACAAATCTAAATGGATAGTACATTCTACAGTCAAAATATAATATATATCTTCATCAAAATAATATATTCTACAGTCAAAATATAGTATATTCTACAGGTAAAATATTTTATTTTCAATCATCTTCAGAAAATTTATCTTGTTCGCCTTCCTCGTCCTCCTTTTCCTCATCCTCCTCATCTTCACTTTTATCTACTCTGTCTTCATCTTTGTCTTCCTCTTCGGATAATTCTACATCTTCTATATTATTAGTTGTGTAATGAGTAACTTTTGTTGATTCCATATCTACAATATTTGTTATAAGAGGTAGCTTGTCCTCTTGATAAGCTATTTCGTCAATGTCAAAGGTATTTCTAGCTTTAGTCTTGCATACTGCCTACTAATTCGACCTCGGTATCCCCCCGTCTAGGATAAGTTATAAAGTACATGAGCTGAACCTAACTTGATAGGATAAATGGTTTGTAGCCTTGATATCTATGCTTGTAGTTTATATCCATAAGACCATGCTTGTCAATTTTCCAACCTTGATCTTGAATCAGATCGAACCATTCACACTTGAATAGCATGATCTTAGCAGGTTCTATGCCATAATTATATGTCAACTCCACAATCTCTTATAAGATGCCAAAGAAATTATTGCCTGGATCAACGTCTTTGTAGTTCAAAGATTTGATACACAAACAACTATTTTTTGTGGAATCAAGATCCAGAAAGCTGTCTCTGATCGGAGCATTTGTTAACTTGAATCTAAACCCATTCACACAGAAACTTGGCTATATTTTAACGGCAGTAATTGGTGCCTTGGCTAGAGTTCTAATAGATTCAGTCTCAGATATTATCAGACGATCGACCTAAATACCAAAGTAGCGATAGTAAGTTATTTATTGTGCAAGTGCATACAAAAAAAGTAATTACCAAGCTCCTTACATATGCGCTCAACCAAGAAGGAAAATGGCATCTTATTTCTTGTTCTACTTCTTTGTCTGTTATGTAGGGTCTAATTGACCTCAGCTCATCATTATATGTGCTAAAAAATAATGAAGCAATCGCTGATTAGTAGCATAATAGTAGCTTATACTATTACATTGAGTTGACGTAAACATGGACGTATTAATTACTTACCCCTCTAGCTTCTCCACTTTATCCTCGTCAAAATTGAGTAATATATACAACTGAACATCCCTTAGCTCATCGTCATTCAAATATCTCTTCTTCATTTTCCCTGAAGGCTTTTCGGACACATTGAATACTTTGAGTATTGCATCATTAGATTCCTGATATCTGTCGTCATTTCTCGGAGCTCTCATTCTATTAGTAGCAACATGAGGTTTAAAATACGTCAAGCAAAAGTTTATAATCTCCTCGAGAATATAAGCTTAACAAATAGAGCCCTCAGCCCGTGCCTTATTTTTTTACCTTCCTCTTTAGGTGATTCAGATGCCGCTCGAAGGGGTACATCGACCGATAACCGATAGGACTACCAACACGTGCCTCATAGGAAAGATGAATTGGCAAATGCTCCATAGAGTCGAAGAATCTAGGAGAAAATACCTTCTCGAGCTTGTATAATGTTACTGCAATGTCCTTCTCTTACTTTTTTAGACGATAGACGAGCAACTTAGTAGAACAAAGATCTCTGAAGAATATGCTGAGCTCTGTCAATGGATCCCAAATGACCTGCGGTAAGAATTCCTGAAATGCAATCAGAATTAATCTCTCCATGAATATGTGACAATCGTGGCTCTTCATACCCGCCAGTTTGTTCTCCTTGAGGTCAACGCATCTTCTCAAGTTTGACACGTACCCGTCTGGAAATTTTAGACCTTGAATCTACCTACAAAATCTTCCTTTATCCTCCTTCTCCAGTAAAAAAACTGACTTAGGCTGCTTTAACTTTCTATTCTCCTCCTCTATCAAATGTAACGCAGGACGTCTACATATTTTTTCTAAGTCTAACCTGGACTTCGGATTATCTTTCATCTTCCCTTTTACCTCAATTACACTATTAATTTGTTATCAAACACATTCTTTTCGATATGCATGATATCAAGGTTATGTCTTATCAGATTGGTGCTCCAATATGACAGATCCCAGAATATACTCATCTTCGTCCAGTTATGGGTGCGACCAAATCCGTCATACTTGTACTTCTTAGCAGGCTCTTGGATAGCATTTGATAAATCTTTTACCTCTTCCCATATTGTGTATCCGGGCGACCTTAGCAGTGGATTGGCCTTCTCCACAATGCCCGCACGAAAAGCATTCAAGTTCCTCTGGTATGGATGATCCTTCGGCAGAAATTGTCGATGACAATCGAACAAGCACGGTTTGCCTCCGTATTTCAAACGAAAAGTCTTAGTACGATCAATGCAATACGGACATAAGAGACGACAATGATTGCTCCATCCCGATAATATTTCATACGCCAAAAAGTTGTTGATGGTCCATATAAGTGCTGCCCTCATCTAAAAATTATGTTTTCTGGAAACATCATACGTATTGGTACCTACTTGTCACACCCCAGTCCCAAAATACCGAGGGACTAGACACGTGGCAATGGCCAGCAGTACGCACCGATGGACAAACCCAATTTAATGGATCCATCAGGGCATACTTAAGCTGTAAAAACAAGTCTACGACAATATGGCACAACTAATCTCATCCACACAAGATATAAAATATGATCCACAGAATAAATAAGAAATGTAAATCATCAGCTAGTCTCACAAAGTGCTTCGGAAAACAACCCGATAAAATATCTGTTACAAAGGTTCAATAGACCAGAAATATAAATGACTGAAATAAATAAATAAATACTGAGCATAAAACATGGATGCTCAGGCAAGGTCCTCAGCTAACACCTCATCCTCAGATGGCGGTACAGCTCCTGGATCAGCTCCTGCTGCAGTCCCGTATACCTCGGGATAAATCTCGTCCTTAAATCCTGGGGACATAATCCGAATCCAGGTCCTTAGGGGACATAGCAAGGTACAATATAATATAAGCCAAAATATAAGCAGTGCAGCAAATAATGAGATAAATAGGGTAAGTATGTAACCATCTGTGTAAAATGCAAGAGAGAATATCTATAGTACTCAGGTTGAACAACTACAAGCTCTGTGTAGGGGAGCCGGTAGCAGTGATATCATGAGGTGGTCTAGCTCAGCGGGAGACTGAGTAGCCGGCATAACATAATCAACCTGTAGTCTGTGGGTCTCTCCAGCAATAGATGGAACAATAAGGGAATACTAAATAACCAGTTAAGTGATATGCAAGATGAGAGCAGCACTAGAACTCAGGCTGAAGCCACTACAAGCTCTGTGTAGGGGAGCCGGTAGTAGCAGTAATAATGAGTAATGGGCAAAGCTCGGGCTTCAGAGTCTTGTCCCTCACAATAGTAGGGGTGTATATATATATGATCAGCCTGTAGTCTGTGTGTCTCTCCCCACCCAATGTAACCACGCATATCATGACCATAACATCTCATGTCCATGTCAGCGGGATCATAACTAATGCACAAGTCATAATATATCTAAGAATATAGTATCTCTGTCAAGTCCTATATCCTATACAGAATCACCACGAATATCTCGGAAAGATCCTGTCTCATGAACAGTGTCCAGTGTCCTGGGTCATAATATACTTGGTAAGACAAGTACGAGAATATATAGTGTCACGTATGTCCATCTCTAGATGACCATACCCAACACCGCGTATGGTGTCGACACCCGACTGTTAATCGGACGCTAAGTACGTCACACGGTCCTAGGTTAAGCATGCACAGCAATATAATGAAGCAAGAAAAATATATAACAATATTGCAGAGTTTGGCAAGGTACACTTGCCTGATGTTTGAATGTCCACAACTGTCCCGGTATCAATGGATCCTGTGGGTACTCCTCCAAAAGCTGTAATAAATATCACCAACCGTCTCAGAAGATGTCAAACTGCTATAATTGCCTGTCCTTACGTCCAATTTGGACACAGGGGCAAAAATGTCATTTTCGGGCCAAAGCGGGGTCCATAGGTGGGCCACTTTGCACCAAAAAGTGTGCCAGGGTCTAAGGTCTCCAAATTCCTCAAACTCAGTGTCTACAAGTCAGGAACGGTGATACGAACCCAACGGAACTTCCAGAATTGGATTCCGATGAGCCGATCACAAAATCGCCCGTCAAGTGGAGCCTGTGGGGCCCACGATACGCGATTTTGTCAATGTTCTCAGAATCAGACCAAATTTGGGTCACAGGACCAGCATATTGCTACGAGTCCGATGGCACAAGTTCTGTCTCGATCTGACATGTGTACACAAAGTTACAGTATGTTCCAGAAAAGTCGAATATAGGGCGTTGTCTGCGGATACGCACTGATTCCGGTGTGCTCGCACATCCGAATCAGCTTCTGCAAAATTCCACACGACCGTATCAACGATGCACACATTTCGGTAAAGACCGCGTGCGACCAAGTCGTCCCGTTTGGCGGGGCGTACCCAGTTCCGGGGTGAATCGGGGTATTATTTTTCCTGTTTTTGGATCGCGGTGTGCGATCACCACAGGATGCGATGCACCGAACGAGTTGTAAGGGCACCAAGGAGTTTATACTGTCTACGCATAGCAACTGACGGAAACTAAAACGGAGTTACGAGGATAGAGAAATCGGTACCTGAACAGGGCTCCGTGAACGCTGAATTCCACGTGTCCGAGAGTCAATCTCGTGTCCGAAACGAATTGCTGTGTCCGGTCTCGGTCAGCGACGACACTCGAGTGTTGCCGAGTGGTGGTGATGCTGAAGTCGGACGGGAAGCAGCGGAGAACTCTGCCGGTCGGGGTGCGAGGTTGGCCCGACGGAGGATGCACAGCCGGAGTGCACAGGGGTTGCTGCACAGCGGGTCGGGGACCGGGCTGCACAGGCCGGTCAGTTGTCTCGAACTGGCCGGTGAGGGGCTGTTCAGTCGGCGGTCGGTTCAGCCGCGGGGGGGAAAGGAGCCGTGCACCGACCGGAGTCGAGTGGGTCGGTCGGTTGGTGAGGGCCTGCCAAAGCGGGTTGAAGTCGCCTCCTCGTCGGAGTCGGCCGGAGAGTCTTGGCCGAGCGGGGGAAAGAAGAGGGAGGATGGTAATGTCGGCTGCTGTTTGCTATATGGGATTTTGGGAATAGAAAAATATAGGGAAGGGAATAATATATATATATGTGAGTATGGTGTTGGGTTAACCTAGAATAGGTTTGACTGGTCAACCCCTCTTGGGTTGGGCCTAGGATTCGGGCTGGGTCAATGTTCCTTGGGCTTGGCTTCGGCTCTCAGGGGGATGCTGGGTGTTTGGCACGGGTTTTAAATTCGGTTTAATTCTACTATCATTTTTAGGGCTTTAAAAAGATTCCGGAGTCCAATAAATTCTCCGAAAAATATCCTGTGTCCGGTTTTCCATTTTACACCATAAAATATTATTTCCATAATATTTTAACACCATCTAGCAACACTTAAAATTCTTTAAATCACAATCACCTTCGTTTTAAATTCCAGATAAATACCAAAAATTCGGAATAACTCATTTTAAAATTTATTCTCAAAATCAGGGTGTTTACAATCTACCCCCTTAAGAGGATTGCGTCCTCGCAATCAAGGAATAAGCTACTAAGGAAGAAAAATACAAGGTTGCTTAGTTTACAACTGCCTCCTCAAACAGGTGGGGGTAACGCTGGCGCATACTATCTTCTCGTTCCCAAGTCGATTCTCCAGGAGAATGATGTTTCCATGCTACACGAACCAGTCTGATTGTCTGTCCCCACAATGTCTTCTCACTGACGTCGAGGATGCCAACTGGTTGTTCTTCATATCTCAAGCTTGGGCCTACTGCAATCTCTGAATGGTCGACTACGTGACTTGGGTCGGTCACGTACCTTCGCAGCTGTGAGACCTGGAATACGTCATGCACTCCCTCTAAGGATGGTTGTAATGCAAGACGATAAGCCACCTCACCAACGCGCTCTAGAATGTCAAATGGCCCAATATACCTTGGGCTCAACTTGCCTCTGCTCCCAAATCGAATAGTACCTCGAGTGGGCGAAATTCTCAAGAACACGTGCTCTCCTTCTTTAAACTCTAGGGGACGCATGTGCGTATCTGCCCAATGCTTCTGTCTGTCTTGAGCTGCTCGAAGATGATTCTGAATCTGTTTTACCTTCTCTACCGTCTGCGTTACCAATTCTGGACCCAGTATTTGACGTTCACCAAC
This sequence comes from Iris macrosiphon, assembly GCA_036927795.1. Classification (NCBI taxonomy): domain Eukaryota; kingdom Viridiplantae; phylum Streptophyta; class Magnoliopsida; order Asparagales; family Iridaceae; genus Iris; species Iris macrosiphon. The sequence goes on from JAYESA010000004.1 coordinate 182,792,718, forward strand.
GTCACTCCAACATATAGGCGATCTGCACTTCCTTCCGTATAATGCCTCGAATGGTGCCATCTGAATGCTGGCCTGATAACTGTTATTATTGGAGAACTCCACTAAGTGCAGATGATCTTCCCAAGATCCTCCAAAGTCTAGCATACATGATCGCAACATGTCCTCCAAGATCTGAATGGTGCGCTCCGATTGGCCATCTGTCTGTGGGTGGTATGCCGTGCTGAATTTGAGTCTGGTGCCCAGACTCTCTTGCATGCTTCTCCAGAAGTGAGAAGTAAATCTCGAATCTCGATCTGATACAATACTAACCGGCACTCCATGTAATTTGAAGATTTGTCGCATATACATGTCGGCTAGTACCTCTGTGGACTGTCCAACTCTAAATGGCAAGAAGTGTGCCGATTTAGTGAGTCTATCCACGATAACCCATACTGCATCTCTTCCGCTGGGGCTCCTTGGAAATCCTGTGACAAAATCCATCATGATATGTTCCCACTTCCATTCTGGTATAGGAAGCGGCTGTAACATACCTGCAGTCCTCTAGTGCTCGGCCTTTACTTGTTGGCAGACTAAGCATTTGGCCACAAATCTTGCAATCTCCCTTTTCATTCCATGCCACCAGTAATACTGTCTCAAGTCTCGGTACATCTTGGTTCCTCCTGGGTGAACAGAGTACATAGAGCTATGTGCTTCAGTCATTAACTCCTGTCTCAATTCTCCATTTGGAACATACATGCGATTTCCAAACCTCGATGTCCCGTCTTCGTGTATGCGAAGTCCTGTCTGCATGCCTGCTTCTGTCCTCTCCTTCAGTCTTCGAAATCTGGCATCGGTGGGCAAGGCCTCTTTAATCTTCTCCACGAGTGATGACTTGACTTCAAGATTAGCCATCAAGCCATTATGTCCTGGTAAAACAACCTCTATCTGAAGCTCCTGTAGATCTCTCAATAACTCGGGCTGCATCGTCAAGAAATAAGCCGTAGGCTTCCTGCTGAGTGCGTCTGCTACGACATTCGCCTTTCCCGGATGATACTGCAGATCTATGTCAAAATCTACCATCAATTCGAGCCAACGTGTCTGCCTCATATTAAGCTCCTTCTGAGTATATACATACTTCAAACTCTTGTGATCTGTAAAGATGTCTACTTTCTCCCCATAAAGGTAGTGCCTCCAAATCTTCAATGCAAATATAACTGCTGCTAACTCCAGATCATGTGTTGGGTAGTTCTTCTTGTGGACCTTCAACTGTCTCGACGCATAAGCAATGAATTTGCCATGTTCCATCAAAACACATCCCAGTCCACTACCTGATGCATCACTGTAAACAACAAAACCTCCTGACCCTGAAGGAAGAGTCAAGACAGGTGCTGTGGTTAATCTTCTCTTCAATTCTTCAAAAGCCTTCTGGCAGTCTTCTGTCCATATAAACTCCTGGTCTTTGCGTGTCAGCTTCGTCATCGGTTCTGCAATCCTTGAGAAATTTTCTACAAACCTTCGATAATATCCCGTAAGTCCGAGAAAACTTCTCACCTCTGCAACTGATGTGGGTGTAGGCCAAGTCTCTATTGCAGCGACTTTCTTTGGATCCACTGAAAGTCCTTCTCCTGAGATGATATGTCCCAAGAAAGGCACTTTGTCCATACAGAACTCACACTTACTAAGTTTGGCATATAATTTTTCCTGTCTCAAGGTCTCTAACACGATTCTGAGATACTCCTCGTGCTCTTCATGGTTCTTGGAATATATGAGAATGTCGTCAATGAACACAATCACAAATTTATCCAAGAACTGATGAAAAACTCTGTTCATTAAACTCATAAACACTGCAGGCGCGTTGGTTAAACCAAACGGCGTCACCAAGAACTCATAATGTCCATACTTGGTCCTGAAAGCTGTCTTTGGTATGTCTTCCTTCCTTACTTTGATCTGATGATAGCCGGATCTTAGGTCAATCTTCGAGAATACCCATGCACCACTCAATTGATCAAATAAATCATCAATGCGTGGCAAGGGATACCTGTTCTTGATGGTCACAGCATTTAGTGCCCTGTAGTCAATGCACAACCGTACTGTTCCATCCTTCTTCGGCACGAATAATATGGGTGCTCCCCAAGGTGATACACTGGGCCGAATGAAACCCTTCTCCAAAAGATCATCAACCTGCTCTTTTAACTCCACTAACTCCTTAGGTGCTAGCCGATATACTGATGAAGTGATAGGCTCTGCTCCTGGAGTTAAGTCTATTATGAATTCTATTTCCCGATCAGGCGATAAACCTGGAAGATCATTAGGAAATACATCCACAAATTCTGATATGACTCTCGGGTAACCTGTCTCCCCTTCTACAGATAGTACCCTAAGAGTATGCTGAACTCCTTGCTCTACTGCTCCTCGAAGAAACTCAAATTCTGGATGTCCTGGCGGTCTAAATATAATCCGCCAAAAGTCGACAATCAAGAGTCGCATGGTACTGACTTAACCAGTCCATACCAAGTACGACATCATAATCCGGCATGGAAAAGATTAGGAATTGAGCTCGCATCTCTCTACCACAGACTACTACAGAACACGATCTACAGACGTCACTAACCGGAATAATTCCACCTCCCGTAAGAATCCTTTTCATCTTCGGAAGGGGTGCGGTAGCTACTCTATGGGTGGCTACAAAGCTAGCTGCTATAAATGAATGCGATGCTCCAGAATCAAATAATGCTACAGCTGGTAATGAAGCTACTAGAATAGTACCTGCGATGACCTCGCCTGCAGTAGCCTCCTCCTCAACAGCTAATGTGAATGCCTGGCCTCGTCCCTGAGCTTGGCCTCGCTGTTGCTGAGCCTGCTGAAATAGAGCTGCCTGTGGTGCCAGGGGTGGTCTCTGCTGATTCCCTTCTGGGGCTGGTGGCCTGACGCCTCCAACTCCTGTCTGCTGTGCTCCTACTGCCGGGTAAGCTGGTCGTGGTACAGGTAAAGCTAATCTCGGTGCTCCCTCTCTGCGCTCGATGCAGTCTCTGGTCTGATGTTGGTTGGAACCGCAAGCCAGGCAGAGTCCCAACTTGCGTCTGCATTCTCTCTCGATGTGACCTATCTTGCCGCAGTGGTGACAAGTAGAGAGAGATATGGCCCTGTGTGCTGTCCTCTCTGGCATACTCCGCTGGGTCCATTTTGCTGAATCCCCATGTCCTGTCCTCGATGGTGCTGATGTGATAGGCCTCTTCAAATTCGACTCTCTTCTAGTGACGCGCTCCATGCGTCGAGCTGCTGCAAGAACATCGGTATATGATGTAGGCGCGACCGATCCAATCAATCTCTGGATCTCGAACTTCAGCCCGTCAAAGAATTTCTCAGCCTTCTCTTCCTCTGTCGCAATCAAGGTCGGGGCAAAGCGACTGAGGCGAATGAATTTCGCGTTGTATTCTTCCACTGTCATGCTGCCCTGGATAAGGCGGTGGAACTTGTCTCTGAGCTCTGACCGTGCTACTGCGGGAATATACATCTCTTTGAAGAGTCTGGAGAACTCTTCCCAGGTGACTCGGTCCTGCCCGAGCCTCATCTCCTCTGCTAACCACCAGTGATGTGCATTCTCCGTTAACTGCATTCTGACTGCAGTCATCCACTTCTCTCTAGGATGTTCAGCGGCTTCCAACTGATGCTGAATGTTTGTGAGCCATTCATAAACTTCTGTTGGTCCCTCTTTACCAGAAAATGTACGAGGCTTGAGCTGACGGAAGTTGGTGATAGATCCCGTCGTCGATCGCCTCGCTGGTGGATTTGCCTGCTCCAATGCGGATACCAGGCTGGTTCTCAGATACTCGGCCTCCTGACGATGTGTCTCTTGCTGAATCTGTTGCTGTGCTTGCATCATAGCATACATCATCTGGAACATCTGTTGCCCGTCCATGGCTTGCCCTGGCGGGAAAACTGGCATCTGGGGAGTGAACTGTAGTGGAGGTGGGATGTTATCTCTCCGGAACCTTGGATTAGGCTGACCGGTTTGCTCGCTCTGCGATGCTTGTCCTCCAATCCCTGGGGTCACTCCGTCTATATAAGTAACCACAGCGTCGTGTGGCGTATCCAATGGAATCTCGTCTCCGTTCCTGGGATCCATTTCTCTGCAACCAAAAGATAAACTGTAAGAACGCACAGAGGAATCAATACAGGATGCAAATCAAGTAACAATTCCAAGTCGATATAGAGTTCAACGATGGGTTAAATGATGGATGAGAACCTAGAACTTATTCTATCCTTAGGGTAGGCTAGTTCGGTCCCTAAGTTGAAACCGAACAATTTTATCGTAGACCTGCATGGGCCACCACAAAAACCATGTCACGTCCCAGTCCCAAAATACCGAGGGACTAGACACGTGGCAATGGCCAGCAGTACGCACCGATGGACAAACCCAATTTAATGGATCCATCAGGGCATACTTAAGCTGTAAAAACAAGTCTACGACAATATGGCACAACTAATCTCATCCACACAAGATATAAAATATGATCCACAGAATAAATACAGAATGTAAATCATCAGCTAGTCTCACAAAGTGCTTCGGGGAACAACCCGATAAAATATCTGTTACAAAGGTTCAACAGACCAGAAATATAAATGACTGAAATAAATAAATAAATACTGAGCATAAAACATGGATGCTCAGGCAAGGTCCTCAGCTAACACCTCGTCCTCAGATGGCGGTACATCTCCTGGATCAGCTCCTGCTGCAGTCCCGTATACCTCGGGATAAATCTCGTCCTCAAATCCTGGGGACATAATCCGAATCCAGGTCCTCAGGGGACATAGCAAGGTACAATATAATACAAGCCAAAATATAAGCAGTATAGCAAATAATAAGATAAATAGGGTAAGTATGTAACCATCTGTGTAAAATGCAAGAGAGAATATCTATAGTACTCAGGTTGAACAACTACAAGCTCTGTGTAGGGGAGCCGGTAGCAGTGATATCATGAGTTGGTCTAGCTCAGCGGGAGACTGAGTAGACGGCATAACATAATCAACCTGTAGTCTGTGGGTCTCTCCAGTAATAGATGGAACAATAAGGGAATACTAAATAACCAGCTAAGTGATATGCAAGATGAGAGCAGCACTAGAACTCAGGCTGAAGCCACTACAAGCTCTGTGTAGGGGAGCCGGTAGTAGCAGTAATAATGAGTAATGGGCCAAGCTCGGGCTTCAGAGTCTTGTGCCTCACAGTAGTAGGGGTGTATATATATATGATCAGCCTGTAGTCTGTGTGTCTCTCCCCACCCAATGTAACCACGCATATCATGACCATAACGTCTCATGTCCATGTCAGCGGGATCATAACTAATGCACAAGTCATAATATATCTAAGAATATAGTATCTCTCAAGTCCTATATCCTATACAGAATCACCACGAATATCTCGGGAAGATCCTGTCTCATGAACAGTGTCCAGTGTCCTGGGTCATAATGTACTTGGTAAGACAAGTACGAGAATATATAGTGTCACGTATGTCCATCTCTAGATGACCATACCCAACACCGCGTACGGTGTCGGCACCCGACTGTTAATCGGACGCTAAGTACGTCACACGGTCCTAGGTTAAGCATGCACATCATTATAATGAAGCAAGGAAAATATATAACAATACTGCAGAGTTTGGCAAGGTACACTTGCCTGATGTTTGAATGTCCACAACTGTCCCGGTATCAATGGATCCTGTGGGTACTCCTCCAAAAGCTGTAATAAACATCACCAACCATCTCAGAAGATGTCAAACTGCTAGAATTGCCTGTCCTTACGTCCAATTTGGACACAGGGGCAAAAATGTCATTTCCGGGCCAAAGCGGGGTCCACAGGTGGGCCACTTTGCACCGAAAAGCGTACCAGGGTCAAAGATCTCCAAATTCCTCAAACTCAGTGTCTACAAGTCAGGAACGATGATACGAACCCAACGGAACTTCCAGAATTGGATTTTGATGAGCCGATCACAAAATCGCCCATCATATGGAGCCTGTGGGGCCCACTATTCACGATTTTGTCAACGTTCTCAGAATCGGACCAAATTTGGGTCACAGGACCAGCGTATTGCTACGAGTCCGATGGCACAAGTTCCGTCTCGATCCGACGTGTGTACACAAAGTTATAGCATATTCCAGAAAAGTCAGATATAGGGCGTTGTCCGCGGATACGCACTGATTCCGGTGTGCTCGCACATCCGAATCAGCTTCTGCGAAATCCCACACGACCATATCAACGACGCGCACGTTTCGGTAAAGACCGCATGCGACCAAGTCGTCCCGTTTGGCGGGGCGTATCCAGTTCCGGGGTGAATCGGGGCTTTATTTTTTCTGTTTTTGGATCGCGGTGTGCGATCACCACAGGATGCGATGTACCGAACGAGTTGTAAGGGCACCGAGGGGTTTATACTGTCTACGCATAGCAACTGACGGAAACTAAAATAGAGTTACGAGGTGAGAGAAATCGGTACCTGAACAGGGCTCCTTGAACGCTGAATTCCACGTGTCCGAGAGTCAATCTCGTATCCGAAACGAATTGCTGTGTCCGGTCTCGGTCAGCGACGGCGCTCGAGTGTTGTCGAGTGGTGGTGATGCTGAATTCGGACTGGAAGCAGCGAAGAACTCGGCCGATCGGGGTACGGGGTCGGCCCGACGGAGGATGCACAGCCGGAGTGCACAGGGGTTGCTGCACAGCGGGTCGGGGACCGGGCTGCACAGGCCGGTCAGTTGTCTCGAACTGGCCGGTGAGGGGCTGTTCAGTCAGCGGTCGGTTCAACCGCGGGGGGGAAAGGAGTCGTGCACCGACCGGAGTCGAGTGGGTCGGTCGGTTGGTGAGGGCCTGCCGAAGCGGGTTGAAGTCGCCTCCTCGCCGGAGTCGGCCGGAGAGTCTTGGCCGAGCGGGGGAAAGAAGAGGGAGGATGGTAATGTCGGCTGCTATTTGCTATATGGGATTTTGGGAATAGAAAAATATAGGGAAGGGAAAAATATATATATATATATATATGTGAGTATGGTGTTGGGTTGACCTAGGTTTGACTGGTCAACCCCTCTTGGGTTGGGCCTAGGATTCGGACTGGGTCAATGCTCCTTGGGCTTGGCTTCGGCTCTCAGGGGGATGCTGGGTGTTTGGCACGGGTTTTAAATTCGGTTTAATTCTACTATCATTTTTAGGGCTTTAAAAAGATTCCGGAGTCCAATAAATTCTCCGAAAAATACCCTGTGTCCGATTTTCCATTTTACACGATAAAATATTATTTTCATAATATTTTAACACCATTTAGGAACACTTAAAATTCTTTAAATCACAATCACCTTCGTTTTAAATTCCAGATAAATACCAAAAATTCGGAATAACTCATTTTAAAATTTATTCTCAAAATCAGGGTGTTTACACTACTTCCCATAGCTGATTCAACTCATCGATCAAAGGCTGTAAATATACATCGATGTTTCTCTTCGAGTTGTTTGGACCCGGAATAATAATGGTTAGGAACATATACGGAGTCTTCATGCGCATCCAAGGCGGTAGATTGTACAGAGTGACGATCACAGGCCAACACGAATACTGGAAGCCCAAAAGTTCGAATGGGATAAAACCGTCGGAGGAGAGCCCCAATCTGACATTACGAGGATCCAAAGCAAAATCTGGATACTCTCGATCAAAGTGCTTCCATGCTTCTCCATCGGATGGATGATCCAATACTCTTTTGATCTGTTTTCGCCTGTGTCAACTCATATTTTCTGCAGTCTCCTTCACCATAAACAACCTCTGCAATCGCGGCGTCAAAGGCAAGTAATGTATCGAATCGGTAGGCTTCTTTGTACCGACAGACTTTCTTCTTCCAGTAGCCTTGTAGCGATCAGCACTACAGAATCTGTACGCATTTTCATCCTTGTCGTCTTTATAGTACAACATGCATCCGTTGTGATATGCATCAATTTTCTCGTATTCCATCCAGAGCGATCTCACCATCATCTTAGATCGGTAGAAGTCTTTAGGCAACTTTGCATCCTCTAGTAAGATCTCTATAATCAAATCTATTAGTCAGTTATAGCATTCTTGCGATATGTTAAAATCAGACTTGATGCTCAACAATCATGTAACCACCTCCAACGGTGAATAATCTTCACAAACAGGATATAATGGAGTCATTGTATTCTCCAGCAACTCCATAAACTTTGCAGCATCGGTATTCGGTGCCTCCTTAGATGTGTCATAATTGTTCGGATCGAAACTAGGCCCCGCCGTATCAAAAACTATCTTCACCCACCTGTCGTCGTAAGCAGCGTAGTCGTAGATATCAATATACGGCTCCACATAAAGCTCAGACTCCGATGCTAAAAACACAAGTTCTCCGTGCATGGTCCACTGATAGTAATTTTGCGTGAAACCCTTCAAGTACAAATGATATATAACTTTCACTTTTGGATGATATTTCAAGTTGCGATATCTCACACACGGATACTTAATTTTGATACCGTCCATGTACTGAGGGAACGCCTAGTCGAACTGCAGGAACTGTTGTACACCCTCAATGAATTCATCTCGTACACCATATATATCATCAGGATGACGATTGTACATCCATGAACGATAATGCAGATAGTAATTCAAATTCATTTTTAGATACTTCTGCAAAAATGAATAGACATCATTCAAGTATATACTCATCGTTAAATACAAGAGAGAGATTGAACTAATATTACTACCTTAACTAACATAATACTCTAGACATTACCTTAATGAGACACTTAAAAGTCATGACTAGACTAATATACCAAAGCCTCTCTTGACTTACTGTTACCTGGATTTGATTCTCCCCTCCTGTTGCACTTACTGCTACTTGATCATATGCAGCTGCTGCTGCTACCTAATGCATGAATATTGGCCTACAGGTACTCACTCCTTGTTATCACTATATTGCTATTGCAGATCTCCTTCCTGCACCGAATCTTGTAGTACACCATTGTGTGCACTATCTTACTTGAATGCCTGAGCTCCCTCACACTTCTCAACTGAAAGTATTTCCCACTGAACACACTTTCCCTCCTTGATTACACTCAAGTGTTTCCTTGCCCCATACCTGTCTCTGATATAGAGTATCAATTTTTCCAGGCAATTCTTGTTGCTATTACATAATATAGGTACTGCACTCACTCTCCACTTGCCACCTGGTACTGCTGTTCTTGAGTATATATCAACTGATACCACTCTTCATCATAACATACCCCCCACCAAGTCTGATACTCTGTATCAGTTCTTTACTGATACATATAGCTCAGAACATAACTCCCTATCAGTTGGACAACTAATACTCTCCCAGTTCTCCATACTACTGCTACTGCAGTTGCTTACCTGCTCGAGTCCTCTCTCTCACCTTCAACCACTACTATTACCTTAACCAACATTGTGCACTATGCACTGCTATCCAACCCGACATTCCCTCCTGCACCTTTCTGCTCACATACTTTCTTTCTTGCAATAATTTAACACACACACACACCCACACCCACTACATGGACTGAACTCACATGCCCATGGCTAATTGCCAACACACAACACTAACTTATGACAGTGGTGCACAAGTATATGCATATACTTTCTTACTTATATCACTGTATATATAACCTCATCAGTGCACACATTTCATACTGGCACTTAAACATCTGCTGCTGTTGCATTTGTTGTAACTGCCACTAAGGACAGGGCACCCCCAACCTTGCAGCTACTGCTACAATCTAGTTTCTCCCACACACTCCAAACTGGCCTGCTGTCACTCCACTTAACTTATGTGCACTGCTAACTCCCTATCATATGTTCACACTCCTTACCATGACCACTAGAATACAGCACACTCAATTTTATAACACAGTCCAATCACCACTTTACCACAGTGCTCATGTACTTGTCTGGCACTCCTATATCCTACATTCATACACACATCAAATGCACCTATGTATACACATGTACAACTGAGTAAATTCCCTTCGTCAATATAGGTATCTCACATACACACACAATACCAAATTTAATCTATCAAACACCTTTAGTGCCATACTACACACACAGGTACTAAAACTTGTGTATAACATCTCTCCTCCAATAATTCTTATTGCAGTCACTCCTACACCCACACACAGACCACATACATAAATAAGACGCACACATCAACTATATAAATATATTTATATGATAGAATGGAGAATCATTAAAGAATATTTTTGTGTGTGTAAAATTTTTATGTAGAAACTCTGCCAACTATAAAAATTTTGGGTTAGGGTTAGTGTCATACCGTGTCTGTCACGTGTGTGTGTGTCGTATGTGTGTCAGTATCATATTGTGTCATGTATGTGTGTGTGTGTTTGTGTGTGTGTGTAAGAGAGATAGAGAGAGAGAGAGAGAGAGAGAGGGTTTACTTAGAGGAGGAGTAGGCCGTTGTGGAGGACGCCGGAGTGTGCAGTTCAATAGAGAGGGGGGAAGAGAAAGAGGGGAGGTTTTAAAAAATTGGAGGAAGATTTTGACAGAAGGTGTCACGCCCCAGTCCCAAAATACGTAGGACCAGGAATACGTAAGCATGCCAGCCGTATGTATATGGCAACTCCAATATATAGAAACTATACCACATACGTACACTGTATTATGAATAGTCATTCACAAGTGGTATAGATTTATTTCATAAGTCACAGGGCATAACTAGATCTCATCCACGGAATCAAATAACCAATCAACTATATAACTGAATCAAGTATAAAATGCCTGATAAGCACAAGTAGTTGGGTGGAGACAATTCTACTACCAAACTAGAATATAAGAGAAACTACATAATGTACATCTAATGAACAATGAGACTCGAAGAGAAGACCTCCTCAAAAGAGGGATAAGTAGCAAGTCCTGATCCGTGCTCCTGCGAATAGTCAAGATCGTCTACACCTGGAAATGGACTAGGTCCTCAGAGGGACGTAACAAGATACATAGAAGCATGCCAATTGAATACAGTAAAATATGCATAATAGGTAAAAAAATATTTAAGTACGTTGTACAAGATAATCTATATGAATGCATAATAAGGATACATTTTTGACGTATGGGCATGGGTAGGCTACTCTATCTAATCTCATAACTCACACACACGTCAGGGACATCATCAGCCGTCATACCGCGAGGGTAGCGACCATCGTGACACCATCAGCCGACATACCACGAGGGTAGTGACCATCGAATACGACTACCATAGTGCGTGCTAGTTACTATGGTTTACCAGAGTGGTTATAGCCTATACGCCTACTGATAGTCCTCCCCTCCTATGATACTATGTGTCAAATGTGTGTCAACATATATATAGTATATAATTATGACAGAAAAAAATGCAATGAATATATAAAAATATAATAAGAATGCAAAGTACTGTAAGCAATTTGGCAAAGTATCTTGTCTGGTCTGAAAAAGAATGAAGTCTCAACTCAAGGCGTCGTCCGATCTACCCGTCACATAAATTAAACAAGTTAGGTTACAAAAATGGGTGAATAGTTTCCGCAATTTTAATCTATTTTAATTTTGAATAAAATAACCTAAAATAGTATTTTTAATCTTATTATAATCTAATTTTATTGTTAAACCCTAATTTTGGTCCAAAAAAATCAACTTTACAGATTTATGATCAGTGGCACGCGAATCGAGGCAATCCATTGACCAAAAGGTCAACCAACTCAAATCCTTGATTTGTTTGTAGAATTCTATAGATTTTAGTGCTATATGAACACCAGAATTGATGCTTTCATAAAATCGTAAGTCAGTAAAGAGTTATGTCCACAAGGACGTACGATGATAATTTTTGGTGGTTTCCTATTTATCTCTACGTTGCACGAATTTTACAGTAAATTAAACTTACATGTTAAATTCTAAAATATTATTTTATGTAATTTCATTATGTCAAATTTTTGAAACTTTAAACGGTTCGTAATTCCGAATTCGGGATCTCCCGAAATCTCGAAAATACGAAAACACGTCTGATTTCGGACAGCTGGCACTTTTAAAATTTTCTGGAAAAATAGGTTCATAAATTATTAAAATAATTTATATATTCAGAAAACTAACCTTGATATAGTTCTAACAAAAAAAATTGGAGCACGTTTGGAGTCCGGAGCTAGGAGATATCGTCTTTTTAAGTCGTCATAACTAGTAGAAAATGAGGCTGAATTTATGACAAATTTTGACTATTTTTGGACGAAAAAGAGAGGAGTTTGGGGAAGAAAAATACGAAAGATGAGTTTATTTCATAAGTCTAATAGGTATTTATAATGGTGGAGACTACTGAATTGAATATGACTAGGATTGGCTAATTTGGATAAGATTATGATGAGTTTAAATAAGGATAGGATATGCATGAAGTTGCTTTCCTAGTAGGCTCAGGATTTGAATTAATTTAAAATAGTGTTTGAGTTTATCTCAATAATTTATAATCTTAAATAAAATTAAAGATAATATAAATAATTTATATATAATTTTATTAATATTTATTAACACTAATTTAGCATCTATCTAATATTTAGACTATATATAACCAAATAAATCCTAAATAATTTCAAAAATCTAAATAAATTTCTTTAAATTCTAAATAAATTACAGAAAAAATAATTAAATATTTTAACATAAAATAAATATTTGGTAGAAATAATATGCAAGTATGGTCTCATAGTAAATCATGGAAGTCCTAAAAATTTACGTTTCCTATGTTTTAATTACCAAACTCCAAAATATAAAATAGCCTAAAAATAATTCTAAATAAATATTTATATAAGTAAATATACTAAAAAATTTATTTTCTAATTAACTAAGAGAATACTCTAAAGTAATTCAATATTTAAAATAATCTATAATAAATATAATAATATAAAATACACACAAAATACCTATTTTTGGTGAGAGAGTTTACAATCTACCCAACTTACAAAAATTTTGTCCTCGAAATCAAAAATAGGGAATGATTTATTAAATCTTTCACATTTGTATCTAAGGCAAGTCAACCGCAATCTTCTTAAAAATTTAAATGACAAAATCTATTCAAATCTATCATAATCTCTTCAAAATTAAAATAACCACTGTTTAAATTAAATTTAACCTATCATAATCTTTTCTAGATTTTTAAATAATCAACATCTAAATTTAACTCAAATCTATATGATAACTTGAAGATTTAAATAACCCACATCAAATTTTACATCACGATTTTTAACTATCATAATCTCCTATAGATTTTAAATAATTCTAATCAAATATTATTCCTATATTTCAACTTAAGAATTTTATATTCTTCAATATTTAAATTTAATTTCTATTATCAATATTTCAAATAGTGATACAACAATCAAAATTCAACTTTTAATTCAAGTTATTAAATTATAAAATTTTGAATTCAATCCATCAATGTTTATGTTTAGAGTTCTATATTTTTTTCCTCAAGATTTAAATTGTTAATTCAATCTCAAAAATTCAAAATTTAAATCATGTGCTCAAATTATAAGTATTTGGTCTGTAATATCAAAAATTTTAAATTTATTCTATAAGGCATTCTTATTTTTAAAGTTAAATCCTCATCATCTAAATTATTCTTCTAAAAATTCTCAAAATTAAAATGACTTAAATCTCTCAATCTAATCTTACTTGATCACAATCTAAAAATTTAACTCAAGTTGACAATGCAACTTCTACCCAACTTAGAATTTACCGATCTATCACATAGGCTATACATTTAAGAAAAATATCCTCAAATTATTTAATCGTGTTATTCAATCCATAAAATATCTCACATATTTTATGTCCTTAATTACAAAAGATAGTCACCAAGTAATGTGATTGGCCTATGGGGTATATCTAGTACTCTCCGTGTATCAAACTTATACCAAGCACTAGCGTTAGTCTTTCTGAAATAGGAGAAGACGAAAACAATGATAAAGAATTCAAGGAGGAGGTGATAGAATACAAGTACGGGGTTCAAGGCGATTAAAGAATTCAAAAAGAGAGTTGTCAGGGCAGTTGTAGATTAGATCCTATTTTGGTAAATTTTTATTCACATACTCATATCAGTACAGTTATGTAACCAATAAGACATGCTCGGACATATCTAAAGGACAAGTATATTCGTGTAACATGCTGAGTCAACTATATATCTCAATCCATGTAAGGTAGTCATGCGAAGAGCGAACTAAGCGCACTAAGGTTGATCAGACCATAATACACTGATTCTAAATAGACAATTGTATTAGTGTGTGCACCCAATAATACATATGTCATGAACAAGCTCGATAAAAGAATAAGCTTGCAAAACTAGGCTATAATAGCAACATAAGTCGAGATAGTTCAAAAAATTTAAGTATGCTAGATTATGATGAAAGAAGGTACACAAATAATTCAAGTTCACCAAGAAGATCGTGTTGCGCCTCCACAATTGTCATACTAACTTCTTATCTAAGTCTAAAGTCAACCAAATAGGGGTATGGGCCTCTAAGTTCTACAGTCTGGATAAAGACTATCTTCTTATGCAAGCCGATAGTTGGTGTCATTCAATTATACTTCATTAATGGGTCAAAAAGACTATGTGATACTAGGTTATGAGGCATACTACCCAACTTACAAGAATTTAACTAATAGTTTTATTGAACAATAGAGTGTATATACCTAGTACAAGTCACCTTCCTAACCCCTATCAAGCACGAAAGAAAAGATAAGATTGACGTTGTGAAAGGATCAAACAAGATACAATGCAAGCAATCAAATAAGAATGTGAAATAAAATCAAGGGAGGTGATTAAATAAGTGGATGAGATTCTATACTCTATTCCTATTTATAGGCCTGTTCGGTACAGTAACGTAACCGAGACAATATGCTTTTGACCTGCATGGACCACCACAAAAATATGTCATGTCCTAGTCCCAAAATACATAGGACCAAGAATACGTAAGCATGCTAGCCGTATGTATATGGCAACTCCAATATATGAAAACTATACCACATATGTACGCTGTATTATGAATAGTCATTCACAAGTGGTATAGTTTATTTCATAAGTCACAGGGCATAACTAGATCTCATCCACAGAATCAAATAATCAATCAACTATATAACTGAATCAAGTATAAAATGCTTGATAAGAACAAGTAGTTGGGTGGAGACAATTCCACTACCAAACTAGAATATAAGATAAACCACATATTGTACATATAATGAACAATAAGACTCGAAGAGAAGACTTCCTCAAAAGAGGGATAAGTAGCAAGTCCTGATCCGTGCTCCTGCGAATAGTCAAGATCGTCTACACCTGGAAAGGGACTAGGTCCTCAGAGGGACGTAACAAGATACATAGAAGCATGCCAATTGAATACAGTAAAATATGCATAATAGGTAAAAAAATATTTAAGTACGTTGTACAAGATAATCTATATGAATGCATAATGAGGATACATTTTTGACGTATGGGCATGGGTAGGCTACTCTATCTAATCTCATAACTCACACACACGTCAGGGACATCATCAGCCGTCATACCACAAGGGTAGCGACCATCGTGACACCATCAGCCGACATACTGCGAGGGTAGCAATAATCGGACACGACTACCATAGTACGTGCTAGTTACTATGGTTTACCAGAGTGGTTATAGCCCATACGCCTACTGATTGTCCTCCCCTCCCATGATACTATGTGTCAAGTGTGTGTCAACATATATATAGTATATAATTATGATAAAAAGAAAACACATATGCAATGAATATATAAAAATATAATAAGCATACAAAGTACTGTAAGCAATTTGGCAAGGTATTTTGCCTGGTCTGAAAAAGAATAAAGTTTCAACTCAAGGCGTCGTCCGATCTACCCGTCACATAAATTAAACAAGTTAGGTTACAAAAGTGGGTGAATAGTTTCCATCATTTTAATCTATTTTAATTCTAAATAAAATAACCTAAAATAGTATTTTAATCTTATTATAATCTGATTTTATTGTTAAACCATAATTTTGGTCCAAAGAAAGTTAACTTTACGGATTTGTGATCCGTGGCACACAAATTGAGGCAATCCGCTGACCAAAAAGTCAACTGACTCAAATCCTTGATTTGTGTGTAGAATTCTATAGATTTCAGTGCTACATGAATACCAAAATTGACAGTTTCATAAAATCATAAGTCGGTAAAGAGTTATTTCCACAAGGGCGCACAGATGACAATTTTTGGTGGTTTCCTATTTACCTCTATGTTGTACGAATTTTACAGTAAATTAAAATTATATGTTAAATTCTGGAAATATTATTTTATGTAAGTTCATTATGTCAACTTTTCGAAACTTTAAACGGTTCGTAATTCCGAATTCGGGATCTCCCGAAATCTAAAAAATACGGAAACGCGTCTGATTTCGGACAACTGACACTTTTAGAATTTTTTGGAAAAATAGTTTCATAAATTATTAAAATAATTTATATATTCAGAAAACTAACCTTGATATGGTTCTAACAAAAAAATTTGGAGCGTGTTTGGAGTCCGAAGCTAGGAGATATCGTCTTTTTAAGTCGTTATAACTAATAGAAAATGAGACTGAATTTATGACAAATTTTGACTATTTTTGGACCAAAAAGAGAGGAGTTTGGGGAAGAAAAATATGAAAGATGAGTTTATTCCATAATTTTAATAGGTATTTATAATGCTGGAGACTACTTATATGATTATGATGAGTTTAAATGAGGATAGGATATGCATGAAGTTGCTTTCCTAGTCGGCTCAGGATTTGAATTAATTTAAAATAGAGTTTGAGTTCATCTCAATAATTTATAATCTTAAATAAAATTAAAGATAATATAAATAATTTATATATAATCTTATTAATATCTATTAACACTAAATTAGCATCTATCTAATATTAAGACTATATATAACCAAATAAATCCTAAATAATTTCAAAAATATAAATAAATTTCTTAAATTTCTAAATAAATTGCTGAAAAAATAATTAAATATTTTAACCTAAAATAAATATTCGGTAGGAACAATATGCAAGTATGGTCTCATAGTAAATCATGGAAGTCCTAAAAATTTACGTTCCCTATGTTTTAATTACCTAAAAATTCTAGAAAATCTCTAAAATCTAAAATAGCCTAAAAATAATTCTAAATAAATATTTATATAAGTAAATATACTAAATTTTTTATTTTCTAATTAACTAAGAGAATACTCTAAAGTAATTCAATATTTAAAATAATCTATAACAAATATAATAATATATAATACACACAAAATACCTATTTTTGGTGAGGGGGTTTACAGAAGGGGAAATCAAAACCTATATTAAAATTTTAGCTACGTTTAGCGACATCAACTTATGACATCTGAAATAAAAATATTTTGTGATGTTATAGACGTCGCTAAATATCTAAAAGACTAACGTAACTAAATACGTCACTAAATGTCGCTAAATTATAAAACTCAGCGACATTTAGCGACCTTAAATAAACTTACAACGACTATTCTTTTAAAAAACTGAATTACAATCGCTAAACGTCGCTATATGTCACCAAACAGCTACTTATAGCGACGTTAGTCTTTGGAGTCGCTGAAAATTTTAATATTAGCGAGTTTTACTTTGACGTCGCTAAAAATATCGCTAATCCCGCAATTTTTAGTAGTGAACTAGGACCGGTCGCATCAAATACTAACTTACGTGCCAGATTTTGCTGTCGATATTTGAAGTGATCTTCGAGAGTGGACTCTTCCATGCACCTCCGTATTTAAGGAGGACAGATATTGCGAAAATAAAGGTTCTTCTTGAGCCGTTCACTCTTTGTAGTTCAGTATAAAATTCTTCTTGTAGAGATGCTCTCTCATGAGATCCACCTCTTTGAATGGTATATTATTACATTTGATACAAGGACACTTGATTAGCCTATCATCCATGAAATAAGGTTGGCTAGTGGCATATTTTAGAAATTTCTCAACGCTCGCTTTGAAATCATCTGTCAAATTAACCAATCATGCTCTCGTGTCGTCAATTTTACATCCACGCACGGTCATCTAAGTATCGACTCATTGCTTTCGTACACGTGAATGATTATACAAGTACCTTATATATTCAAACAATTAGATTAAATATAAATTATGCTTTTTAGATCAAAGGCTTTATCAATATTACGTAGCATGTCAAAGACTATTTTGTCTCATTCCTTAACAAAGAAGATTAGAAGAGAATACAAGTTATTTTGATAAAGATTCTTATATGATTTGGTACTAGACATTCTAGAGCATACAAGTTATTTATAAAATTACACTAGATTACAAAAGAATTTTGATTTGATGTACTGATGTACATCGATGCAGCATTAACGATTCCCTTATGGAAGGTGTACGGAGATTATGATGTAAAATAAGGGAATGCGTGTCATGGACTATCAGATTGGTTGGAAGCGACCCCTATAGGTTCATACCTTAAAGTAAAATTTCTTTTTAAGGCCCATATCACATCTCATAAGCCAACTCTGGGACATGTAGATTACACTGAGCTCGAGCAGATCACGAGCATAGTCGAGCTTTGAGGGAGATCGAGTAGTTTGAAAGCATGTCGAGCTCAAGATCAACTCAGTAATCACTACTAGAAAAAGCGCGATTAGCGACGTATTTTAGCGACTCCAAGTAAAAACATCGCTAAATTAGCGACTCCGTAAAAATTGTCGCTATACGTCGCTAAATGGTAACATTTAGCGACGTTTAGCGACTTTTATTAAGATGTTAAAAGATTAGTCGCTATAAGTTCAATTAAGGTCGCTAAACGTCGTTAATATATCTGATTTAGCGACGTTTAGCGTCGTAATTAGCGACGTATCTATCAAAAATACTTAGCAACGTATTTAGCGACGCCTTCGACGTTGCTAATTTTTATTTAACGATATTTTTTTCTGACGTCGCTAAACGTCGCTAAATTTTGGTTAATTAGGTCTCAGTTTTCTTTCCCCATCCGTCGAAAATTTCAAAATTTTCTTTTCGATTTCCTCCGCCCCCCCCCTCTCCGGCGACCGGCTCTCCACGGCTGCGGCTTCCCCCTCCTCCTCCTCGAGCTCTAGGTAATCTCTCTCTCTCTCTCTCTCTCATGTGACACTGACACTTGACAGACACGACACACGCACACAGACACGACACACGCATACAGACACTGACAGACACACATGACACACACGACACACACACAGACGCAGACACACACACACACACACTCACACAGACACTGACACTGCCATAGGCACGACACACACACACACACACACACACACTGACACACACACAATATTTGATCTAGTGGTTGTGTCCATGTGAATTGAGGGTTGGTATCATGGTGGTGTGGTGTATGGAGATGTATCCTAGAGTATCTTGGTGTTGCACACCAAATATTTGTGAATTGGACTAGTGGTTGTGTGTGTGTGTGTCTATTTATGCCTTAGAGTTTCATATGATATGTATATGTAAATTGGTGTATTATCTATTTGCATATGAGAGAGTGTATGCATGCTTGAGCAATGGCAAGGCAGCAACAAGCACTGTTGCGAGCCATGGCTATTTCCTAAGGACAGTTGGAAACAACTAAGTAAAGGGAAGATTTAGCCACTACAGAATAAGTGCAAAGTATCAGAGGTTGCAGACTTAGTTAGGGTCAGCAGGCATGTGTTTGGGTTAAGGTATAGACAAGTATCGGGTAGGTGTTCACCGGTCACTTGTTGCATGCCAATACAACCCTTAACTGGGTTGTAGTCCAGTGAGCAAGTATAAGGATGAAGTGCAAGGTGCCAGGCCAAGGGTAATAGATCGTCGTGGCATAAAACCATTATCCCTTCGATTCGGCAAGGATCTTTCCTAAGCCACCCTGAGATCGAATTCCTTATTCATATTTCTTTGACCTCTCGTCCTCCTAAGCAAGCTTTCCAATATTCCTTTCCGGTTCGTTCTAGCTCACTTGCACACACTGAACTAATCCGTCATTAGAAATGCCTAGGAATGGATAAAGGTTGCTTCGTTTCCCGCCGGGACAGAAACTAAATCTGAGAAAAGTGAGTCAAGTTCCAGTGGGCAATAAGAAAGCCATTGTCTGACTTCCTTTCTATGAGTGAATGGGAGTTTTAAGACTTGCAACGCTTCATTTAGGAGAGGCTCTCAGTGTGGATAGTAGAGTACTTAATTTCAAAGCAGAATATCCATAGTGTAGCAAGGTATTAACCTAGTATTGACTAGTATAAACTAGTATGGATCTAGAAGTGGCTTAGAAACATCACCATGAACTAGTTAACCCTGTTTATCATTTCAAGGGCTCTTGGACTTTGATAAATGAAAGTATGTATTATATCAGTTATGAAATAAAAGTATTGCTTATTTTAGACTTTGATAAATGGTCAGTTGTTTTGAATATTGCTTATTTTAGACTTTGATAAATGAAAGTATGTATTGTATCGATCAGTTATGATTTTTATAGTACGGTTAAGTTATGAAGTTAGATGATAAACCACTGTATGTAATGATTTATATGATACATACTATCATTTTTGCAGAAGTATCTAGAAATGAATATGAATTACTATCTGCGTCATCATTCGTGGATGTACAACCGTCAGCCTGATGACATATGCGGTGTGCGGGATGAATTCATTGAGGGTAAAATATATTGCATGTATTATGTACCCATTAACGAATATATGTATTATATTTTGACTGTAGAATGCTTTGAGATATGCATCACATTTTGATTGTAGAATGTACTATATATTTGTGTTTCTCTATATTCATCATATGTTGTTATCAGATATGACAGGACGACGCGGAGGATTCGGCAGGTCCCGAGGTAGACAGAGTGCTCCTCCGGTACTTCCTACTGTTGGTTCCGGATCATCGACGCCCAGTACTCCAGTATATCGATCACTCACATCTCCGACTGTTGGGACGAGTAGTTCCTGGCGTGATAGTACACCCTCGTCCAGCGTTCCTTCTGCAAACGGAACCATGGGGACAGATGAGCATATCGAGGAGGTCGTGCCCACGTTGTCCCAGCATCAGCAAGATCCTCCATGCGCACCTCCGGAGGAGACGAGGACAGAGATTTGGGCCGACGGTACAAAGTAAGTCAATTAGATTGGTTTAGTATATATTTCTGTTTCTCTTTATTCATCGTATATTGACTTTTTCAGTATTCTAAATTATTATCTCTGTATAGATATCATCCATCGTCGGTTCAGAGACGTCTGGGCCAATTTTTGAGGAACAACTACGGTGGCCCTTGGATCAACTACTCCGAGGCTCCAGAGGAGAGGAAGGCATTCTGGTTTGCGCACTTCCAGGTAAAAGTATATTAACTAAATTCTCCAATTTATGCATATTATCCGTGATGCTAACTTACTAAATTATTTATTGTAGCAAACATATTTTTATCCTCCGTACCGGGCCGAGTTGATCGAGCGGCTATTTCCTACCGTTGCCGCCAAGCTTATCCAAGATGCTATGGATGACCAGAAGGCTCATGATCGTGATGGAAAACCGATCCAAGGTTGGATCACGCCTGAGCAGTGGACTGCGATGAGGGCTAGATTCGACGATCCGAGCTACAAGGAAAGGTCTAAGAAGGCCAAAGCGGCTAGGCAGAATGCTGCCAAGTGGTGTGGTGGCTCGATTCCGATGACGGAATATTTTCGTCGTCTGGTATGTTTTTTCTTTTAAAATATATTATTTTAATATAAGTACCATAAAATGGTACTTGAAAAAAATATTTAAGTTTAGTAATAAATAATATATTTTTAACAGGTACAGAGAGGTGAGGATGCAAACATGGTGACCGTCTTCTTGGCCACCCATCGCAAGGACGAAAATCTCATTGATGAGAGGGCCTCACAGACCTATGTAAGTATTACTTTACTTTGTGTTAATTTTAATATAAGTTAGGCAATTATCGAGTTTCCAAACCTTTCTAGGCCGAGTATCTTAGGCTGCATGAGCGGGCGACTGCTAGTGCACCTACACCTGGAGAGACTGGTACTTCATCGCAACCCGCTCCAGCTCCGTCGGCGGACGACTTGTGGGTGACCGCAGCTGGTGGTCCCCAGAGGGGTACGTACTACGGTACGGGCTTCTATGGCGCCATGGTTGCGACGCAGTCATCTAGGGCCTCCCCGACAGCTGTGCATTCCACACAGCCCTCGCAGTCGCAGCCCTCGCAGTCGTCGGTCAGAGTCCAGGAGGCCATCCAGGAGGCCGTTGACCGTCAGATTGCGTCTTTTTGTGACGAGTTGCTGCGAAGTATGGAGGAGCAGCCCCGGTCCCAGCCGCAGGCGGACGATCCGATGTTCATCGCACGATTGGATATGCTCGACCGCAATATGACGGAGCTCCGAGATTTGACAAATGATATTAGAGCCTCCAATGACCGCAACATCATGGAGTTGCAGGCGTCACAAGTATCAATTGGCGAGAGGCTGACGATGATGCAGGATTCAATGGTTCATAGCAGTACGAGGCTGTTATCTACCATGGATTCTTACAACCAGCGACTCGTAGACTTGGAGCGAGCACGGCCTCCTGGTGCGCCTACATCGACACAGACTCCACCGACGTCACTGCCTTCTCCATCGACATCAGTGTCGATTCCACGGGACGAGTATGAGGAGTTCTTATCCTTCAAACGTGCCGGTGGTCATCCTCCTGCAGATCCGTAGTAGTATTGTTAGTCACTGGATATTTATATTTTTTTTATTATTTAGGATGTGATTGTATGGATATAAATTTGCTATATTCTTTACGTTTACGATGAGATTTGCTGGATGCTTTCTTTTCTTCAAATTTTATTATATTATTCATATTTTGGTTTACAACTAATGACTGATACTTGGCCTGTATTTACCCAGTGCACTAGAATTTTTTTCCTTGGTGCTACTACTGTGTTCTTTATTCAATTATTTCTACTACCATCATATACCTTATATTCCAGTACAATTATTTCCGTACAATGGCAGATTCGTGGATAGGGAACTATACTAGCTACCTATCTAATTTATTGTAGAAATTTCGGGATCAATGATTGTACCATGCAAAATATAAATACTTTTTCTTGGGTAAAGAAACAGATGACTCGATCTATTTCTGTATCGATCATGATATATGTAATAACTGAACCCAAGGGGGTTGGTAAATCCAGAAATGCAATATTTTTTGAATATTTTTTTAACATTAGCGACGTTTTTAGCGATGTTTAGCGACATTTAGCGACGTTATCCTTAGTCGCTAAATACGTCGCTAATTAGCGATGCTGTAAACAGTCGCTAATTATGTCGCTAATAACGTCGCTAACAACGTCGCTGTACGTCGCAAATTGATGACATGGCAGTATTGCCAGGTCATTATTGACGTCGGTGTAACGTCGCTATATAAGTCGCTAATCAGTGACGTTTAGCGACTTTAATACACGTCGCTATGTAGTGACGCGGCGTCGCTAAACGTCGCTAAATTTAGCGACACGTTAAAGTCGCTAAAAAACGTCGGCATAGCGACGTTTAGTGACGTTTTTTGTTTTAGCGACTTGGTTTTTTCCGACTGCTTTAAAACGTCGCTAATAACGTCGCTAAACCAAATTAGCGACAATTTTTGGTTATTTAGCGACATTTTTAGACGTCGCTACTTTGACTTTTTCTGGTAGTGAATAGACGAGCTTGAGTTCGTTGTTAAACTCTCCTAGTATATTTGGAAAAAGCATAAAAAAATTTAGATGTACGTATTTTTTTGGGAAATCTCATCATTCAAATTGGAAGATATATATTTGTATACAATGTTTCTAATGGCAACGAAGATAAGTCTTCAAACATCCACTTATCCTATTATGCAAATCGAAACTATTTTTTTATCCCTATATGGATCATATGCATATAACTCTCTTCGACAGTCATATATTTTGTATGCAGTCTGAAATGGAGATGGTTTCTAGTAGCCTCCAGAAGAATTTAGGAATCGAACAATGGCAACATCTTCTTTTTATTTACTAGAGTCAAAATCAACTAGGATTACACATTGCCAAAATTCAAATAACATTGTGTCATATGACCAGTGTCTGTCCCAAAATCCAAATGTAAAAACTATTATAAAGAAAGAGGGTTAGGGTTTACCGAAGGTTAAGGAGAAGGGGGGTTATCGGAAAGAGGGGGTTTGACCGAAGCACCGGAAAGGAGGTCAGAGAGCGGTTGTCGCCCGTGTGGAGGGGTGGTTGTCGGAGGGGGGACATCGCGTGATAGGGGGCGGGGGGTTGCAAGGAGGCAGGGTCGTCGAAAGGGGGTCATCGAAGAGGTGTTATCGCATGGAGCAGGGGATCGCCGGAAGGGGGTCATCGAAGAGGTGTTGCCGCGTGGAGTAAGGGTTAGTGGCTGGGGGGTTTCGATCGCAGGAGAGAGAAAAATTTTGGTTGGGGAAAAAATGAGAATGAAAAGTGCCAGACTTACTAGAATTTAAACGTTTGGCAGCGACGGAACAGATATGTCGCTAGTCCATCGCTACAAAAATATCGACGCTTCATCAACAGACTAACGACAAAAAATAATATATATATATATATATATATATATATATATATATATATATATATATATATATATATATATATATATATATATATGTGTGTGTGTGTGTGTGTGTGTGTGTGTGTGTGTTTGTGTCATATAAACAATTTTGTTGCTAATCAGTCGCCTATTCGTCACTAAGTCTACAGCAACGAATTATTATCCGTCGTTGAGATCCGTCGCTATTCTTTAGTATATTTGTAGGGGTCGTCTCGCGTAAGAATTAATTTTTTCATTCCAAGGAAAGAACCGAGATTTGTTAGCGCTACATAAATGATTATGGTCAAGAACAAGTTTAAAAACCACATATTCTCCATTTGGAAGAAACTTTACTGTTAAGAAAGTATTGCACCCACTACAGATGCTTAGAAAGGATCTTAAATGGTTCTGAGATGTATTGTCATGCTTTCTTCCTTTTGCACAACCAACCGTCAAACTTCTTACAATTTCATCATCATTCTTCTTCCTGGAAGATTTCCTCAGAGGAAATCCAACATATACTGGCATCGGTTTTATAGAAATTGTATACTTCCTCTATATTTTTTATTTTTATCTCAATTTTTGGCTCCATATCATTAACTTTCTCTTTATCCTCAATTTCCTCATATTGCCCTATTTTATAATCGAATCAATCAACCACATTTGTGATAAAGATACAATTACACAAAAACCTTTTTTAAAAATAATTTTTAAACACAATAATCTTAATCATCATTCAGACATTCAGACTTTGGACAATATTCCGACGAGTACGTTGACAAATCCAACGAGCAACAAAATAAAATAAAGAGGGAGAAATGATCCAATACGAATCCGATAAGGATCCGAAAATGCTAACATGTTGATGGAGCAGCTGTCAATCTGAGCTCGAAAACGCTCTCGACGACCCAGGCTCGCCGTAAAGAGATAATATCCATCCCCCGTCACTCTTTAAACCTCCTCATATTCAAATTAAAATTGGAAGTCTACCAACCTCGATTGAAACATGTCGGAACTTGTGTATTTGTCCCTGGGACAAAATTAATTCACCGGAGCAAAGAAAGAGAAAAGTTGGCCAAGACAAAGGAAAAAACTGTCGATGAAGCAGTTGTGTATATCAATAGCATCTCCTTTAAGACAATTTGATGTGCGTATAAAAATTAATTTCTTTAGATAAAAAAGAACTAACCAAGACAAAGAAAAAAAAACCTTAGAGAATAAAACT
Organism: Iris macrosiphon; assembly: GCA_036927795.1. NCBI lineage: Eukaryota > Viridiplantae > Streptophyta > Magnoliopsida > Asparagales > Iridaceae > Iris > Iris macrosiphon. The sequence goes on from JAYESA010000004.1 coordinate 182,818,527, forward strand.
ACTTAGTAACGTCCACGTGCATTTCAAGTGCATAAAAAAATTATTAAAAAATTTAAATATAAAATTATTATAAATACTATGGTTCTTAGAAATCAAACTCAAACAACCAAGAAAAATATGTACCACCTTAACCACTTGAGATAGAATTGTTTAGTTGTAAATAAATAATATTAGGTAGTTAAATATTTAATTATTTGTTTAAAAATAGTTAGTGTAGTATTTACATACGGTTTAAACGGCTCAATTTTGAATATTTTTATATATGATATAATTTATTGTGGGGTAGAAAAAAAAATTGCCGTAGAATATAGAAGGTTGTGTATTTGACATAAATTTTGCCATGTAATATGTCATATCATGTGACATCATATCACTCAAAAATCTTGAGTGACAATTAACATTAAAAATATATATATATATATATATATATATATATATATTAGATGAACCCTCACCAATTTAACAAAAAAGAAAAAATGTAAAAAGAGGGCAGCCAGCTATAACGGTCCAAAGCCGCCGGTAGTCAACCAGACATTATGTCAAAATAAATCTGCTGTTTACCAAATCAGGAAACACGGTCAAACACAACTCCATCTACTCCCAACGTATAAATAGAACTCCTCCATGCAACAAATAATTCATAAAATAGAATCAATTTCACACTGTGCAAAATGGCTGCTATTGTCACTACTCTAGCCACCATCATCCTCTTCTTCCTCGCGTTCTCCTCTGCTACTGCTGCTACTGCATGCAACGAGCAAGACCACGCGGCCCTTCTCGCCTTTGCGAGCTCCTTCCCTGACAACAACCTAGCCGATTATTGGACCAACGCTTCCGACTGCTGCTCCTGGGACTACGTCGGGTGCGATGCGGTCACCGGCCGCGTCACCTCCCTCGACTTCTCCGGAGACAGTGACGACCCTCCCGCCATCAATTTCAACGGCTCCATCCCGGCCGCCATCAGCGACCTCTCCGCTCTTGAAAGCATCAACTTCGACCACATGTCGGGCCTAGTCGGACCCCTCCCTCCGCAGCTGACCAAGCTCAAGAATCTCCAATACTTGGCCGTCACCGACGCCCAAATCTCCGGCTCCGTCCCTGCCTTCCTCTCCCTATTGCCTTCCCTCAAACAGATCAACCTAGCCAACAACAAGCTTGTGGGCACCATCCCTTCCTCTCTCGGCAACATGGCCACCCTCACCGGTATCTCGTTGTCCGGGAACCAGCTCACCGGGTCCATCCCGGCGTCGCTCTTCAGTAGGCTCCCCGCGGGCTCGCTCGCCTATCTCGACCTCTCGAGCAACAAACTGACGGGCACCATCCCTAAATCCTTTGCGGACGTTCCGTTCAACAACATCAACGTGTACAGCAACCGGCTCACCGGCGACGCCTCGTTCCTCTTCGGCACGTCCAAGCCGGCACAGCAGATCATCTTCTCCTACAACAACATAGCGTTTGATCTTACTAATGTGGAGTACCCCGAGAAGAACCTGGAGTACGTGGACATAAGCCACAATAAGAACATCCACTACCAGAAAAATTCAAATTAGCGACGTCAAAAAACGTCGCTAAATGACAAAAAAACGTCGCTAATCACGTTTAGCGACGTAATTAGCGACGTTTTACAGAAGTCGAAAATCAGCACGTCGCAGAAAGAAAAAATGTCGCTATACCGACGTTTTTTAGCGACTTAAATGTGTCGCTAAATTAGCGACGTTTAGCGACGCAGCGTCACTAATTAGCGACGTAAACAAACGTCGCTAAACGTCGCTAATTAGCGACTTATATAGCGACATGACAACGACGTCTTTAATGACCTGGCAGTACTGCCATGTCAGCAATTTGCGACGTACAGCGACGTATTTAGCGACATATTTAGCGACGTCATTAGCGACGTCTATTAACGTCGCTAATTAGCGACGTATTTAGCGACGTTTATAAACGTTGCTAAACGTCGCTAAATACGTCGCTAATTTTACAGAAAAAATAAAAAAAATACTGAATTGTTTCCAAACTATTATTCCTGTAATTTATGAATTTCTAATTAAAAATAGACCCGGAGCAACCCTCCGTTGAATTCTCTGGGTTCGCCGACCCCTTCGGTGGAACACTCAACACCGGTAAATTAACATCATTTAATATGAATAAAAAGTATCACAATCATACAATACACACAAATATTATAGACAGACCTGGAGCAACCCTCCATTGAATTTTTTGCATACGAAATAACACAAAAAGTACATAAAATATCACAGTCACACAATACACAGAAAATAAAAGTATCACAATCACACAAAATGCATAATATATAAGTATCACAGTCACACAATGGGCATAATATATAAGTATCATTTAAAATTCTTTAAAATCCTTTGAATTCTTTATTGCCTACTACCACCCTTAAATTAGGTTTTCTACTTCGTCTCGTAACTTTCTTATTTATTTGCTCCTTTCGTTTAGGATTTCTTATACTTAGTATGCTTTAATTTAGGATTCTCCACTTATGATTTTTTATTTTTTTTAAGATTTCTACTTATAAATTTATAAGACATTGCACGGCATTGTAAAGTTTGGACTTTAATTTGCTTTAAGCATCGCGTTATTTCTATTTTAATTCTCGCGTTGTAGAGTTGAAGTGCTAGTTCTTGTATTTTTGTCGTTAGCTTAGCGATCGACGTTTCCCTGCTGCATCATGTGGTATAAGAGTCCTCAATGTGTGGCAAGGCATATGTAAAACCAACGATGGCAATGACGACTAATATCGATCTTTTTAACGAAGGACAGGAGGATGAAGGCCTTTTTCGACGGTTCATCACACACAAGTCTATCTACGGAAACTGACCCTACGCATCCGATGAGTTACGCAGACGATAGGCTACCAAAAATGATGAGGCCGACAACATGTTCGAGATCAAAAAATAAAGTCACGAGAGAGCAACACCAGTAACCTCACAAAAAATGGTTAAGCATCATAGCAGAAGAACCATCCACGGAGGACTCATATAGATATGTCTAGCTTGTGTGAGTAACACATTTTGCATCTGTATCAGAAGTTCACACATGGAAAAGGAAGCATCAATGAGTATTCCATAAAGTTTTTGCATATTTTCAAGTAGAAGCACCTCTACGACCAAAAGGTAACATGTATCTTGTGACGTCACAGTCCCAATATACTAAGGACTATGCTACATGACAATGACAACTATGTGTCAAACAGACTCTATAATTTGATATGTCTACGTTGTCTACGGTTAAGTGTTCTAGCATGCATAATTTGTGGTCAACTTATTACTATATCTCAATTCAAAAGAATAATAAAAGCAAGAAAGACAAAATAATAAAATTAGCCACTTGATAGTAAGAATAATAAAAGCAAGAAAGACATAAAATAATAAAGTTAGCCACTTGATAGTACATATGTTGGAATACGTTTGATACATAAAGAATATGAACTTACAAAACTAAACTCATATGAGTGAACATGAACATGGATAACACATGTTGATGCTCTTGAACGAAATACTATAAGAAAATATGAAAGATAATATAATCAATACTACGGTGAGGGTACTCGCAACTGCTTGGGTACTTGTGCCTCAATCTGATTCCTTGGTAGCCTCACAAGATGGAAGTCCTTGATCCTTGGTGCTTACTTTCCATAAATATGGATATACAAATTCAATTCGTCAATTTAGAAAGAACGAGAGTCCAAAGGAAGCCGTACACAGTAAGCTAGAAACCAAACGAAACTATGGAAATATGTCTATTAGAATAATATAAGTAGTGACTATATATATTAGCCGTACACATTCGCTAATGACGTCGCTAAAATGTCCAAAAAAAAATACGTCGCTAAAAACGTCGCTAAATAAAATATATTAGCGACGTTTAGCGACCTAAATTGAACTTATAGCGACTAATATTTTAAAAACTGAATAAAAGTCGCTAAACGTCGCTAAATGTCGCTAATTAGCGACGTCTTGCGACATTTTTACATGAAGTCGCTAAATTAGCGACGTTTTTACATGGAGTCGCTAAAAAACGTCGCTAATTCCGCTTATTCTAGTAGTGATCTACGGGAGTATATCGAACCAGATTACGAATGTCCCTAATCTCAATACTTTCGACGTGAGCTACAACAACCTATGCGGGAAGATACCGACCGGCGAAAATCTTGATAAGTTTTCGGTGCATTTCTATGAACATAACAAGTGCCTCTGTGGAGCACCGCTGCCGGCTTGCAAGTGAGATCAGACAGGATCATGAAGGCTTTCCTTTGCGCATTATATATGTTTGTTTCAAGTATTGAATAAGGTGTCATAAATAAATAAAGAATAAACTTGTGGGTAAATAAAATGCTCAAGAAATTAAAAGTTTTCCTCCCAAAATTTCTTCCTAATTAATTATGTAGTTGTCATTGCCAAATAATAACATGATATAGATAGGAGATGTATTTTCATTTGCCTTTGCCGCTTAGTCCATACTTCTGCACCATTAATCATTTGCCTCTCTCTCGTTTATGATAGTATATGCAGGAATATTATTTTTGTAGTGGGACTCTGGAAGATATGAAACCATCATATTTGTGTTATTTACCATAAGATCACGCTTCATATTTTTGGTTCACAGGAAGTGGCGGAGCCAGGAATTTGGGGGACTTGAATACACAACAAAAATATGAACTTGATATTATAATGATTATATTTTAGCCAAGTATAAATATAATTGTCCTCCATGCTTTTCATATTTTGGAAGGGTAGCACAATAGCATCATTTTTTTTATATACTATCAAATACATCTCTCTCGATGTATATAACCATCCTATTGTTCATGGATTGATCTTTCGATTGCGCAATGAAGTCTTTATAAGATAACCTAGGTATCACACTCGATTCCAAGTTTTTCCTACGGTATCATAATAATAAACTTAGGAAATCAAATCCTAGCTGAATACTAAAGTTAAAATTTTCTTTATATAATGATTGTAACTGCCGCCTGATAATGCCCATACCCAGAGTCCATGAACATATCTATAGATGCGTATAAAATGAGTAGTATGGGTTCCAAAAATTTATACTAACATGATGAATCATACAACATAAAATTAAAATAATTTAAATTTGCATTCAAACCATAGAAAGAAAAAGAAAAAAAGACAAGCAAGATACTGGCTATGAAATCAAGCATCCATTCTAGATTTGCTTGATTTATGTGCTTTAAAATTATTTTCGGTTTGGGCTTGCCTCTTGACCAAATAGCCTTTCTGTTAGGAGAAACTGTGGACGTTACATAACGAAGTGTGATTTGAAAATAAGTTGATCCAAGAGGAATGAAATTGGACATGATCATATAACTTAAAAGAAAAGAAAAATGTTAAATGAAAGTCCAATCCCAATTATCTATAATTCATGCTTCTATTTTTTTTACCCAATGTTGGGATTAACTTTCCATAAAACTCTATTTTATATCATAAAAAAACTTGAGCATTTAAGTGGGTGTGGATACAATCCAACAGATAACTTTTTTGTTATATATATTTTTAGATTAAGTGTTTAGATATCTTTTTTATTAAGTGTCTTTGGATAGTAATAATTTGTTTATGGTTTATGTTTTAGGCTATAATATATTTGCCTTTTTTAAGATAGAGGGTTACATGTAACTGTTTGTGTTGTGAGGATAAGGAGATATTATAATCCATAATCTATAAATATTTAATATTTTTATTTGTTTTATATTTTTTTTATAATCGTATCTTTATTGTAACGTGCCAAAATTTTGATGTGGTGACCGTGCGTTAACGATGAGGAAATAGCTAACCCATTTTTGGATTTAGGAAATCTATATAGAATGCAACCCAAGTTCTTTCGCTCATCGAGAATGATTTTCTTCCCCAAGCAAAAATGGTCTATCTCGCTATCTCTTTCTTGTCAGTTAGTATATCTGTCGTGTCGTTCCTGTAAAAACAGAAGGGAATCCTTCGAAAGGCAAACCAACAAGGAATTCTACCAAACAAATGGTAGATAAGGTGACCATGATTTTCTAGACACTAATAAAAATGCTAAGTAATGCACAACATTGGAGTCATCAACAACAACATCCTAAGACCTCTTAGACTTAAAATCCTATGACATAACTAAAAAAATGCTTAGTGACGCACAACTATGGAGTCGTCAACAACGGCGGGGTATTGATATCCTAGAAACGTCTCTTAGACTCAAAAACCTATGACGTTTTAGTGACTACAAAAAATGTCGTTGGTTCATTGCTAATTGTTGCTCAAACATTGCTGATAGTGTGGGGATAGAGTGCGAATTTCACTGGCCAACGAAAAACATCTCAACAGCTTCATTAGGGAGGAATAGTGAAGCCGCAAGTACATCAAAAAACATGATAGTGCCATATTAGCATTATATTTCGAACTTCATCTTGCTATTCGTAGTCAAAGTTGCTGCTAAACATCGTTCATCTAAAGTATACCATGTAAGGTTTTGAACTTAATTTACGTCACTATGGTGTCACTATGCGTCGTGAGGACATCGATAATATAAAAATCAACCCCCCTCCCCCAAAAATTTGATCATTCCCGAAAAGCAATCCTAAATCAATCAATCTCTCTCTCTCTCTCTCCCTCTGAACCCTAGTTTCCTCAGTCAAGCTTCGAATATCCCCGCTCCCCACCCTTGACCTATCCCTCTCCTCATGTCGCCCACCTTCACCACCATTACAACCAATATTTTAACACCACCACTACCACCACCCTCAGCCACTGCCTGGAACCCCTCCGCCACCACGGTTCGACGGAGTTCGACTTATTTAGATATCATGAATTTTAATATTTGAATTTGGACTCTTTTCGAATAATTTACACGTACAAGCTCAAACATATAGGGTTTTGGATATAAAATTAGCTTCAAAGAAACTAACATTATCAACAATAAAGCTTTTGTCCCAAATTTTTTAGATCAAATGTATGAATCATTTTCTTCCATTCAGCTCTGTTAAAGTCCATATTGTCTAGGAAAATAAAGTATCCTTCTTTAAAACCTAAAACTCCTGTTTATTTAGGTCTACATCTAGTCATAACAACTCATTTAACTATTATTTTATAGAATTTTCTTATTATAACATTTATTAATTTATGTTTTACATGTCCAAAGCCACCTAAGATATTTTTTTCTCATCTTGTTATCTTTTGGGGCCATTTTTAACTTTCTTCAAATATACATTCTTATCTTATCTTATCTTATCTTATCTTTAAATATATTGCCACTTATACATCTTAGCATTTATATTTTTGCTAGCTATACTAAATTTTTAGAATATTTTTTAGAGTTTTTGTATTTACCCCACATTCCCTAATGCATATGCTTACCCCCCTACCCAGTGGACCCCCCCCCCCCATTTCCTTCATAATCCCTTCTATGTAATTAGTTTTACCCCCCAAAATAATTGCCTAAATTTTGAGAAAAGGGAGATACCACTAATTAAATTTAGAGAAAATTTGAGTTGTACCCCACTTTATTTACTATAATTCAATGTGCACCCCACCGATTTACCATAATGTACAATTTTCCCACTTCCATAAAAAATCTCTCTTCCCAGACTGAGGACGGGGGATGGTAATAATGGTGATTTGCTAGGGGTATTTCAGTAAAAAAATTAACGGTCAATGGAGTTGACCGTTAGTTTTTTACGGAAGTGGTGGGTGTTGTACATTATAGTAAAACAGTGGTGTGCACCTTGAATTATGGTAAATAAAGTGGGGTGCAACTCAAATTTTCTCTTAATTTTAAAATAGGGTTGGGGCGGGGGGGGGGGGGGGGGTTTGTAAATACAAATAAATCTAAAACATGGAATGTAATAGCTGTCTTATACCATTTTTATTTCAAGTACAAAGTTATTTTATGGTCAAAAATATGTAAATAGGGAAACTTTTTGGAAAAATAAAACTGCACATACAAGAACTCTTTTAACTCCAAAAAGCTTCTTAGTTATTCCAAGTTCACCTTTTTGTAATCAATATATCTAGAAAACATTCCATCTGCAATGTACCTAATTAATTATTTTAAAAAAGTTCTTTCTGGATAATCAATATATCTATAAGACATTACATCTACAATATACCTAATTAATTACCATTTTGGATAATCTTGCTACTTTGTTTATGTCATTCAAATGCTATTTTCACCCTTTTTGATTTTTTTTGAAAAAGGTGATTAATTAGGTAATGAAAAAAGGTAATTAATTATTCCATCTGCAAAGTACCTAATTAATTATTTTGCATTTCAAAAAATTTCAAAAAACGGCGAAAATAATATTTCAAAAAAGGTAATTAATTAGGTACATTTCAATGACATAAACAAAGTAGCATGATTATCCAGAAAAGGTAATTAATTAGGTACATTGCAGATGTACGCACGTATCTTTGTATTTTATATGTGTCACAAAAAGATAAAAATTTTATTTAGATCAGTAATGAAAAGTTTTCCACCATTGGACAACATAAATTTCTACCTACCCGAAAGTTTCCTCACCAATTCTAAAATCCCTCCTCCAAAAACAAAAAGTCCCTCCCAAAAGTCTAAAATTTCTCCTCCCAAATTCAACCGACCCCCTCCTCTATCTTCTCTCCATCAACCTAATTTTGGTTTTGAGTTACGAGTGTTGTTCAATGACTACTTTAGTCTCCAAAATTCACCCAACCCAAATCATGTCTCATATTATTCTTTTATTCCTCTCCCCTCGAAACCGAAATTGCTAACCCTAACTTTACTATTCTTCCTCTCCCCCCCTCCCCACCACATCCTCCTCCTTAACCCTGACCCTAGGATTCTTCATCCTCTTTTTTCCTTTTTCTCACCATTATCCCCTCTTCTACCTTTTTGAGCCCACTTCAGGATTTATTAACCGCGTCGACGCCGTCATCCGTCACTTGCCTCCTTCCCATCATGGTCCTTGTAGAAGCATAGAAAGTACATATATAAAATACATGTATGGCCAAAGTCTGCCACGTACAAAGATACGTGGGTACAAAATGGCAAAATACAGTAAAGTTGGCCTATTTTGCATGGGTCAAAAGAGTACATGTGTCTCTTTTCCTCTCTTAAATTGATAGCGGGCGGTTGAGAGTACGAGATAAAGCATGCACATTTAATACAGTATCTCTAGGAGAAACGTGGAGGAGATCAGGCCCAATTAATGCTATGAACTTGAAAAGATAGTTGCATCGTGACAAAGTCTAGTCAGCATGGCCAAAGTCTGCCACATACAAAGATACACGCATACAAAATGGTAAAACATAATGGAGTTGGCCCATTTTAAATGCATCAAAAGAGTGCACACGTCTCTTTTCCTCTCTTAAATCGACAGCGTGCGGTTGAGAGTACGAGATAAAGCATGCACATTTAATGCAGTATCTCAGGGGAAAACGTGGAGAAGATCACGTCGAATTAATGTTGTGATCTTGAAAAGACAGTTGCATAATGATAAAAGTTTAGTCAGCATAGTCGAGGGCCGCAACGTATAAAGATACGCGTGTACAAAATGGAGAAACCAAGTGGAGTTGGCCAATTTTGCACGTCAGAAGAGTGCACGAGACTTTTTTTTATCTCTTAAATCGATAGCGAACGGTTAAGAGTATGAGACAAAATATGCACATTTAATGCATTATCAGTTAGGGAATCATAGAGGAGATCACACAAAATTAAGGTTGTGGTTATTAAATGATAAGTTGTCATCATGACTAAAGTCCAGTCAGCATGGCCAAAGTTTGCAACATACGCGCATACAAAATAACAAAGAGAAAATTTAAGTTGCACCCCCAATTTATTTACCATAATTCAAGGTGCACTCTACCCGATTACCATAATGTACAAAACCCTTCCACTTTTAACAAAAACTGTAAGACTTATCTCACAATTGTCGTATTTTATGTGGATACGTATTTTGTGCTAGTTATTACATTTTATCGAAAGCCCAAAAATTTTCAAAATTAAAATTTTACTACCTGACCGGTATACCGACGGTATACTACAGTACACCGACGGTATACTGCCCGACAGATTTTTGTTTCAACTTTTTGAGATATTTCTCTATAAATAGTACTTGAGATATTTTATTTATTTATTTTTCTTTCTCTCTCCTCTTTTCTTCATTTCTCTCTCAAGCTTGAAAGCGTTGTCTTGAGACCTGGAGTGTGGCTTCTGAACCCCTTCGTGGTACTGGACTAGAAGGTTTAGGTTGGGAGCTCGCTTTAGGCAAGTACACATTGTCGATTTCGTGAACTTCTTTCACTTTCTGTCATTTTACTTTGTTGGAGCTTTGGTTATTACTTTTTTAGCTTAAACTTACTTTACTATTATTTTTCATATCATAATTTCTAGCCTAGTGACCATCTCAATTTTGATTTCTGGTAAAATTTTATTTTGTCCCTTTTTGGTAACTCGGTAACGAAAACGGTACCGGAGTTTTGACCGTGAGATTTAGTCCATATTGTGATATGAGACTTACCCTAGACTTGGTTCTGATAATTTTTTGGGTTTGATTTGGGTCCAAAAAATTAGACTTGACTTAACCATGTTTATTCTAGGAAACCGACATATCGCCGATATACTACAGTATACCGACGGTATACCGATTTCGACCAACTTGGATTTTTAGATATTTTCTATGAACCCTATCAGCATACCGACGGTGTACTACAGTATATCAACGGTATACCGATCCTTTCCGATATTGTTAACCGACTTCAGGATATTTTTCTTGGCCGGCATACCGACGGTATACCACAATATACCGACGGTATACCGATTTCTGGAACTTTGTTTTCTAGTAACTTTCTTGTCTACTTGGAACGGCATACTGACGGTATACTACAGTATACTGACGGTATACTGATTTGTTATAATCCAGAACTTGCTGTATTTTTTTTATCTCTGGATATGTACCGATGGTGTGCTGGACTGTACCGACGGTATACTGATCGTGCTCTTTCTTTAGAAATTCTTAATTTTTCATGATTTTATGTTGATACTTCTGGATTTTGCCTGGACACGCGATGACTTGACCTGATTTGGACATGAACTTATATGGCTTCAAATGACTTGACTTGACTTGGCTTTACTCGATTTCACCCGGCTTTGCCCGGTTACACGTGATGACATGATTGACTGGACTTGACTTGGCCTGACTTTATATGGCTTCATCGGACATGGCTTGACTTGGTTTCACCTGGATTCATCGGTATTGATATGGCTTTATATGGTTGTGCATGGTTTCACTTGGCTTCACCTGGATTGACATGGCTTCACTTAGCTTTATCTGGCTTTACTTGGTTATACATGGCTTGGTTGTTATCGTGGCTTACATGAGTCCATTTGTGCAATGTATATTAAACTTGTTTATATTACTATTAGAACTTGTTTTGTTGTATTATGTCTAGAATAGATTCTGCAGAATTCCACACCCGGATTCGTACAAGAAACTACTAGGGATTTATAACTAGAGATTCACTTAGTACATGGCTAGAGATTTTCCTAGATTGCATGTAGTCCCGGTTATTCATATAGTTATTTTGAGGAGTATCTAGTGGTTTATATTATGGAGTATCTTATGGAGTATCCGGTGCTGGTTTGTGCATATGGATATCCCAGACAGACTACAAGGACATGCGATCAGAAGGAACTCTAGCGTCGCATTACATTATAATTGTTAGTAATTAAGATTGTGATAACCCTAGTTAGTTAAAGTATCAAGTCGTACTTATATGATTTGTCATAATTTATGAATGATGGTTAGTCTAGGATTTACATAATCACACTTTTATTTTTTGCACTTGTTACCCTATTGATTATCAGTTCAGGATATGTCTCATTGCAGGTTTATAGTATTTTCTTTATTATCCTGAGATAATTTATATTCAGTCTTTATTTTTAGTATTTGTATTACTTTTGTTTTTGGTTTAAGTTCCTAGATTGGCTTTCTTTGTGGTACTTTCTAGTTGGGGGTCTGACCCCACTGGTTTTGCATGGCCAGATCCAGTAGTAGCACCCGAGGATCTTCCATACTTTCCTGAGGATGGTGACCACCAGGAGCACCAGATCACTTGAGTGTGTTTTTTTTCTTCCCCACTATGATGTACATTCTACTTTTATTAGAGTTTAGCCACCGAGCAGATGTTGAGCTCATATTTTGGTTTGATCAGTTAGCCTACGGGCATTAGCATTATTGACTTATCCTAGGGTTGATCATGTATGACTCAGATTCTGGCAAATTTATTCATTCTGTGTTTACTAGCATCATGATCATTTGTATATTATAGTTTTGGACGCTTTACTATTATACTTCAGTTGATCTTATATCTTGTTATTATTTCTGTTGTTCTTGTGATTGAGATACTAGGGTTTGTTGGACATAGGCTTAATTGATGGTTTGTAGTAGTGACCCTCATGTCTTATAGCTTCACCATATACGCAGAGTACCGACGTGCTCTAAGTATGCGTAGCTGGCCTTGTCAGTTCCATTCTCCAGTAATCTGGCTCTGGGGCATGAAATAGTTTTAGTGGTGGCCCATGCAGGTCTGTCTGAGCAAATTATGTCTGTCTAAGCAAATTTAATCTATTTTTTTTACAGATATGTATAGGTTGTTGCTATTGCTAGATATCTCAATCCTAAATTGTTCTTCTTGATCCTTAGTCATTTTTTTCCTTGATTCTTGATCTGATATCTTCTTATTCGTTGATCCATCCATCATGTTCTCTGATTTATTCTTGTGTCCTTAACTTTCAGGGGAAATGTTCACGTTACTATCGGCCAGATGGATCGAGTGCAACTCGAGGAGGGAAAGCATTCATGAGCCCAGCATATTCCTGGAGGTCGGCCTCAGCATTCAGGGGCAGAGTCTAGAGTTGATCCTGAGGCAGATCGGCCTGCACTATCGGACCAGCAGGTAGTACATATGCACCCAGTTTAGCCCAAGCAGCCAGAAGGTGTTGCCCGAGCACTAATGGACGTCCTTCGAGGTTTCATGATGACCCAGCAGCACCAGAGTGATGTACTCAGTCAGTCGATCCAGACAACATTGGAGTGAGGTGGTTCTCAGATCCATAATTCTACGACCAACTTCTGGCATCTCAGTCCTCCATACTTTTCTGGTACAGAAGACACGATTTTGTTCAATGCTTGGCTGCAGGACACTAAGGCCATCTTGGAGGCAGCAGGGACTCTAGCTAGAGAGCATTTAGCAGTAGTGAGGCTACATTTGTTATACTTGGCTCGTGACTGGTGGACATCGCAGGAGGTTTCTCTCACATCACCGATTCTATGGACAATTTTTATAAAGAGATTCCAGGCAAGATATTTTAACGTGGTGGCGCGTTACGAGCTTCAACAGAGATTTAACAACCTCAGGCAGGAGAGCAGTACCGTTAATGGTTATGTGGCGGAGTTTGTGAGACTTAGTCGGTTTGCTCATACTTTGGTAGCAACTGAGTTGGAGAGGGCTAGGAGGTTCCAGCAGGGACTCAATTAAGAAATTATCTTGGAGGTGGAGCAGCATGAGTTTTAGACCTTTGACGCAGTGATACAGGCAGCCAGGAGTATGAGTACATATCGCAGAGGATTATCGATCGAGTTGGGCGCCAGAAGAGGCACAATATTTTATGAGGATCAACATCCCAGTCATCAGCACCAGCTCCAATAGTTCGAGCCCTGATGATTGGATCCTCGAGGAGGACAACATCATCTCAGCAGTCTTCCCAGATATTCTCTCAGTAGAGGAAGTCATCTTCTTCTTCTTCCCACAGGTTTTTTTATTGAGAAAAACCTGCGCATATAGTATCAGTGCCGTAGGGTATAGGGATTGTGCTTGGTGTGTGGGGCATCAGACCACATGGTTAGAGCATTTTCTAGGAGGAACCAGACTGGATCATCATTATCCCACTCAATAGTTCGACCAGTAGCGCCGCAGTACAGGGAATAAGCACCAGTGCAACAGTAGCAGGTTCAGAGGCCTTTGCCTCCATAGGCTCATGCATTCCAGTGCAGCAGTATGCACAAGCCCAGGCACAGGCGAGACCTAGAGGTGAGCAGCAGAGGGGACCAGCACCCATAGGGCAGGGTCAGGCCTTCTTGCTATCGATAGAGGAGGCTTTGGCAGTAGTAAAGGTTGTAACAGGTACCATTCTTGTCCACTTTCATTCAGCTTCAGCTTTATTTGATTCTGGTATATCATATTCATTTATATCTGCATGCTTTGCGACACGAGTTGGATTGGAGTATGATTCTTTACCTATAAGGTCTAATATAGTTACTGATAACGATCTCGTGGGAGTAGATAGAGTATATCTCTCGTATAGAGTTATAGTGTACAGGAAAGAGTTTCTCGAGAGGCTGATAGAGTTTCCAATGGGCGATTATGATATCGTTCTTGGGATAGATTAGTTGAGTGCGAGCTACGCAATGATAGATTGATATAGTGGCAAGGTTATCTTTCGTCTACCTGGTGGGGAGGAGTTCTCTTTCTTGAGAGGTACAGTAGAGTCACCGGAGGTTACATTGATGATGGCAGAGACTGAGGAGGCATAGTTTCCCAGGATAGTTTATGAGTTTTCTGACATATTTTTTGACGAGCTACCAAGTTACCACCAGTTAGAGATATGGAGTTCTACATTGATTTGATCCCGGGAGCAGAGCCAGTATCAGAGAGGGTTTATATGATATCACCATCTGAATTAGAGATCTTGTACCGGATGATTGAAGAGTTGAGAACCAATAGATTTATTAGACTTAGTGCATCACCTTGGGGAGCTCCGTTACTTCTTGTTAAAAAGAAGGATGGTTCATCGTGTTTAGTTATTGATTATAGGACACTAAATATGACAACCATTATGAACAAGTATCCCTTGTCTAGGATAAATGACTTGTTTGACCAGCTCAGTGGGGCAACTATATTTTTTAAGAATGATTTACGGTCTGGGTATCATCAGATCAGATTCAGAGAGTAGGATATACCCAAGACAACATTCAGATCTAGATATAGTCATTGGAAGTTCCTAGTTATGCCATTTGGAGCGACCAATGCACCACCTATATTCATGTCTCTCATGAATAGCATATTCATGTCTTACTTAGACCAGTTTGTTATAGTGTTTATTGATGATATCTTGGTCTATAGTCAAAGTGAGGAAGAGAATGAGCAGAATCT
Organism: Iris macrosiphon; assembly: GCA_036927795.1. NCBI lineage: Eukaryota > Viridiplantae > Streptophyta > Magnoliopsida > Asparagales > Iridaceae > Iris > Iris macrosiphon. The sequence continues at coordinate 182,833,733 of JAYESA010000004.1, forward strand.
TCGTATAGTTCTTCGGATCCTTCGAGAGCAGCAGATGTATGCAAAGTTCAGCAAGTATGAGTTATGGCTTAATCGTATCTCATTCTTGGGACATATCATTTATGGTGGAGGAGTCAAAGTGGATCCCAAGAAGGTGGAGGTTATTGAGAGTTGGTAAGTACCCCATACAACTTTATATGTACACAGTTTCTTGGGTCTAGCAAGCTACTACAGGCAATTTATGGAAGACTTTGCTAGGATCTTCGCACCCTTGACACGGCTGACGTGTAAGGATGTGCGTTTTGAGTGGCCAGATGCTTGTCAAACTTCTTTCGAGAAGCTTAAGTGAGTTTAATTTTGGCTCCTATTCTGATACTTCAAGTGGGACCAGGTGGGTTCTCAGTGTATTATGATGCTTCTGGAGTGGGACTAGGGTGTGTCCTTATGCAGCATGGAAAAGTGAAAGCTTATCCGTCTCGACAGTTTTGAGACCATGAGAAGAGTTATCTGATGCATGATCTTGAGTTAGCAGTAGTAGTATTTGTACTTAAGCTCTAGAGGCATTACCTATATGGTGATCGAGTTAAGATCATCACAGACCATCAGAGCTTGAGGTATGTGTTCACACAGAAAGAACTTAATATACGTCAAAGGAGCTGGCTCGAGTTATTGTTGGACTACGATCTTGACCTTCAGTATCATCCAAGAAAGGCCAATATCGTAGCAGATGCCTTGAGCAGGAGAGGAGGAGCTTACTTCATGACAGAGTAGCATCATATTTTCGAGGATCTGCCAGAGATGGGTATTGAGGTAGTATCACCTGATAATATCAGTTTGATGGCGAGTCTATAGGTTCAGTCTTCTATAGTTGAGAGGATCAAAGCAGAGCAGATTGGAGATGTCAGAAATCAGGAGCTCAGAGCAGAGTGTGAGTCAGGATACAGATCAAAGTTGAGCATTCATGAGGATGGGACTCTCAGGTTTAGGAGTCAACTTTGTGTGCCGAGAGGAGATATCCAGCAGAAGATTATGTCAGAGGTCCACAGTTCTCAATACTTAGTGCATCTAGGAGTAACGAAGATGTATTAGGATATTCGTCAGCACTTCTGGTGGAATAGTTGGAAGATGGAGATAAAATTGGGATAATATTACTATAATTCTTGATGTTTAGTTTGTCAGCAGGTCAAGGCTGAGCATGAGAGACCGGTCAGACTACTTCAGCCTTTACCGATTCTGGGCTAAAATTAGGATAATATTACTATAAACTTTGTGACCGGTCTTCCTAGATCCCCGTTTGGCATATATGCTATATGGGTTATATTGGATCGACTCGCGAAGGTTACTCACTTTTTTTCTTTCAGAGTGGGCCAGTATACTGAGCAGCTAGTTGAGATGTACATGAGACAAATAGTTAGATTGCATGGTATGCCAATTAGCATAGTCTCAGATAGAGATTTGTGGTTTATGTCTCATTTCTGGTAGAGCCTACAAAAGAGTCTGGGTACTAGGTTGAAGTTTAGTTTATCCTACCATCCGCAGACAACAACTTTCAGGCTTTGGAGGATATGCTTTAAGATTGTATACTTGACTTCGGTGTATCTTGGGAGGATCACTTATACTTAGTAGAGTTCTCCTATAACAACAACTTTCAGGCGAGCATTCAGATGGCACCCTTCGAGGCTTTGTATGGTAGGAGATGCAGATCACTGTTAGCTTTGGATGATATTGACGAGAGGCAGATGCTTGGTCCAGAGATGATTGCTCAGTCGATTGGAGTGATCAGGCAGATCAGAGAGCATCTCAAAGTAGCTCAGGATCACCAGCGTCAATAGAAAGATCAGCACCGTCGTCATCTTGAGTTCTCTGTCGGCGACCATATATTCTGAGAATTTTGCCTACCTGTAGAGTTATCATATTTGGAGTACGGAAAAAGCTTAGTCTTAGATATATAGGTCCATTCGATATTCTTGGGCCAGTTGGAGACGTATCTTATCATCTAGCACTTTCACCATCGCTTTATGAGATACATGACGTCTTTAACGTATCTCAGTTGCGCCAATATATTCCAGATGCGATCCATATCCTGGATTATTCAGAGTTTGTCGTTGGTGCCGACCTATCATATGAGGAGAGGCCCCTGTCTATTTTGGACCAGAGGAAGAAGGTTCTCAAGAACCGGACTATCAGATTAGTTTGGGTTATTTGGGGGCATCACTCACTGGGCGAGTCGATGTGGGAGCGCGAGGATGATATACGTACTCGTTGTCCATTTTTCTTTAACTTGGGGAGGTATACTTATTCGTATACCCGTTTGATATCTTAGCTTGTGCATGTAATTGATTGATAGCTTATCTGTTATGTCTATTATTGTTTCTTTCTGATTTTTTGTTGTTGCCTAGAAAATTTTAATGCTCAACTGACTTTCCTGCTTATTTTCGGTTTCGAGCTGGCTTTCTTGGATTTTCTTGTTAGTAATTTTTATATCCTTATGAAAATTTTGAGATTACAAATTTTTTCTAAGGAGGGAAGAGTTGTGAGACTCATCTCACAGTATTCGTATTTTATGCGGATATATATTTTGTGCTAGTTATTGCATTTTATTGGATCTCAAGAAAGCCCAGAAATTCTCAAAATTTAAACTTTACTACATGACTGGTATACCGACGGTATACTATAGTATACCAATGGTATACTGCCCGAAAGATATTTGTTTTACTTTTTTGAGATATTTCTCTATAAATAGTACTTGAGATATTTTATTTCTTTCTTTCTCTTTCTCTCTCCTATATTCTTCATTTCTTGTCGTACCCCAATCCCAAAATACGTAGGGACATGTATACGTACACATGCCAAGTGTATGAACAAGTATAGGAATCCAATTTAATGGACCTAACCAGTCATAGTATGCTGTAGAATATAACTAAGTCACAATATCACAGGCAGATAATAGTCTAGTCTCATCTACAAATATTACCGAATAGAAAACTGAATGAATAGATAAAGTCTCAAAATCCACTAAAAAATACAGTCTAGTGGAGATAATCCATAAAATATAAGTATAAAATAATACTGAAAGAAAATACAACTAGACAACAATAAAATAGTCCAGATGCCAGCTAACTAGATAAGGACACCCAAGACACTAAGCAACTATCATCCATAACGCTAAGGAAAACTCGTGTGGCTCCACCTTAAGGTCCTCGTCGGCAAAATCTCCAACTCCGTAGTCCGTAGGGTATAAGTGCTCGTCTGTATCTGTAAAAGGTGACAGGTCCTCAGAGGGACATAACAAGTACACAAAAATTGACATGCATAAAAGTAAAGTAGTAAATAATAAATAGGATAACTAAACCATCTATGTGATATGCACTCGAGATATCTCTAGTGGAGCATGAGGGGTAAGAAATAGAAGAACCAGTCATCCCACCAGGCATTCAACAGAACTTGGGGGTACACCATTTACACAGTAAAAAATAGAAATTCTATACGCTCACTAGTAGATTCTTTCCTTCCAATGTACTATTTGAACCATATACGCAGTATAGGCGTAATGCAATAATGTCAAGAAAAATCTAGAAACTAAATTAAAATCAACTACTAACACAAGACGCGAACTTACCTATCAATGGACAATCAACACGCTAGTTCATGCACTCTCTCTCACTCAGCGAACGTGTTGAACAAATGTCAGGTCAGAAGATACCACGTACCTTTATAATATACCAGGTAAGTATACTACTCTAAGACACATGCACACAACTAACAAATAACAACTAGGCATAATATAACTGAACAATACAATTAAGCAAGGTGTACTTGCCTTCCGAACCAAACTGCGAGCACAATAAATCTGGTTCGGAGCTTTCCACAGGAATGTCTCAAACACCTAACAATTAAAATTTACACTAATTAGACTCTAACGTCTAGTTAAATTAAGTATTTATCTAGTTATTAGCTCTACATTAGTTGCACATGCAAATAGCGACACATCATAATATTACTAGTCATTAAAAAATTTCAAAACCATTTTTATATCATTAATTATTAAAAATTATTATTTTTGAAATTATTTATAATTATATAAAAATAACCAATCCAATATCATTGTATGCAAAAAGTCTCTACGGGCGACAATTAGTGATTCCTAGCAACTACGCTACGTAGTTTATGCATGCAACTACCCAAATTTGCATAAAAAAATCAATAAATAATAAAATAATATATTAAATATTCTGTAATTATAATATATTAAATTTTATATTTTATTTATAGTCAAAATATGGCAACTTTCAAAGAACTACAACTAGTATTGATACATTGTGTCCGTGTCTAGATTGTTCAAAAACTAGGGATAGTTTTATACATAAAAATATGGTTTCACATGCATTAAAATATTTTTAATCACTACCTAACATTAACAAGGTTCTATATGAGTTGTATTTCATGAAAATTTGGAAGGATATTTGAAGTTGAAAAACTTACTCGTACGCGATTATGGCGGGGACCTTCTTCGCCACTACGGCCAAACGGAGTACCAAACGGACTCTAAACTTTGTGCCACTAGACGAAGTGATAGGGGACTTCAAATAGATTTATAAAATAGGGTTTTAGAGGGGTTTTGGTCGATGTTTACAGTAGCAATAAGCAGCAGTAGAAGCCAACCTAATATGGGAGTGTTCGGATGAAGGATTGGCCTTGGGGTCAACCTTTGGGTGTGTAAATATCCTAATTTTTAGAATTTAATTTTTAGAATTTTAATTATTAGAATTATGTTTTTTTTAAAATTTTGGGAGATTTTTCTATAATTTTTAGTTAATTATAATAAATATTCTTCATGGATTTATATTTTAGCAAATTAAATTAATTATTTAAATTATGCAAAAAAAATATTTTTTGGTGTATAACTAATAATAGAATTTTGTGTAATTATTTTGGAATTTATTGGGATCTAAAACTATTTTTAGATAACTAATTTTATTATTTTATAATTAAACCAAACCAAACCAAACTGAACCAAACCGAGCCAAACCAACCCAACCAACTAGGACCCGGATCCTAATCCATACCCAAACCCACAACTTGCTAACCCGAAACCCATCATCCCTTAGTTTCAGTAACAGTAAAACTCTCCCTCTTCTCCTCCCCCAACCGGCCGTCGACCCTCTCCCTTCAACTCCTTGTAACGCCCACCCCAACAACCTATAAAACCCCCAGCATAGCCGAACCTCACCATCAATAATCCCTCTCTCATTTTTGACTATAGCCGTCGTCGTCAGCCGTCGGACCACCCTTGCCACCGTCGCGAAGACAGGCTGCCCAACATCCCGAGCATAGCACAACGAGGTATCCATCTTCCCACTCTTGTATCTTCCTGCACAGTTATCCAAATATCGATCTGTCAAATCTTATACGAAGACCACATGACCCTCTTGAACCTTGTATAATAATTTTTGTGTATCATATCCTATGTCGGTTATAATTTGTGACGCAAAACAGGAAAAGATGACCCAAATTATAGTTTTAAAAACGGTCCCAAACACCCATTTTCATGGCAATTTTTCTTTCAACCTAGTTAATATTTTTAAATTTTACATAAACAGTAAATTAGACAACATAACCAAGATTTAATCTCTTTAATTAGTTTATTTTAATTCGTTGTGTGCTTTGTTTTATTCGCTGCTGAATTTGACCAAAAACTTGGTTCTTTAAACCCAATTTTTTTTTGAAATAGGGTGCGTTCCGCTAAAGGAGACAAATTTGTCGTGTACAAATTATATCAAAAGGTGCGTATCATCAACGCGGAAGTGTAGGAATTTGCGAAAGTTGATTTGGATGTGCGTGCACACCGGAATCAACGTACAACTGTTGAAAAGCCCCGTACCGGTCTGTTCTGACACTCTTTAAAATTTTGTGTATGCTTGTCATTTTACAACGAATTATGCCATCAGATTTGTGGCGATACGCTGGTCTTGTCACCCAAGTTTGGTTCAATTCTGAGAACGTTGACGAAACACCATTTTGTGGGCCCCACGGTTCTACTTGATGGACGATTTCGTGATCGACTCATCGGAATCTAGTTCTGGATGTTTTGTTGGGTTCGTATCATCGTTCTGGATTCGTAGACACTAAGTTTGACAAATTTGAAAAACTTTATTTTTGGCACATTTTTTGGTGCAAAGTGGGCCACATATGGACCCTACTTTGACCAAAAACTGTCAATTATGTTTCTGTGTTCAAATTAGATTTATGGATAGTCAATCCTAGCTATTTCATATATTCTGAGAGCGATGGTAATATTTTTTTCAGCATCCGGAGACATACCTGGAAAATTTACTTCTACAGAAGCAGTTGACGGAGTTCAGAGCCCAGGCAAGTATACCTTGCCAATTTGCAGAAGATCTTATACTACTGTGTATATCTGTTCAACCTAGGACCATGAGATATTGCTTAGCGTCCGAACAAGATTTGGGTTTTGATGCCATACGTGGAGTCTTGTAACATCACTTAGAGAGTTGATACCACGATCCTATATATTTTTACGTGCTTGCTTTATCAAGTACGTCATACCATAGGACACTTGACACTATTCAGAATTTTTTCTGAGTTATTCATGGTAATTCTATATAGGCTTACAGGATTAGTGACATAAGACTTGCATATACATAGATATTATTATGACTCATTGTACTAGCTAGAGGTCATGATCTCGCGTGTTATGGATATGAGACGTGAGATTACATTTGGTGGGGAGAGACACACATGCTACAGGATGATTATATATATATAATTATGCTACTTGAGAGTGCCTTAGTCTTTGTACCAAAGCTTTGGCACATGTATTTGGCCCTTCGAGATATTACTGTTATCGGCTCCCCGACAGAGAGCTTGTAGATGTTTCAGCCTGAGTACTAGTGATGCTCTCAAATTATATTTCACATAGCTGGTTACATAGCTTGCCCTAAGGATCTATTTTTATATACTATAATTTATTTGGCTTGAGTGTTTATTGTACCTTGCTATGTTCCTTGAGGACCTGGATTCAGATTATGTCTCCAGGTACAGCAGAGGAGGATTACCCCAGGATATACGGGACATGAGCTGACATTGGAGCAGTACTGACACCAGAGGACGAGGTTGTGCCAGATAATTTTTTCTAGTATTCTGTTACATACTCAGTTATGTATGCTTCTAGTTATTTCATATCTTGACTCTTAGACTTAGGTATTGACTTATTCTCTTTTCTTATTTTATCGGGTTATTCTCTGAAATACTGCATATATTGACTTAATAATGGACTATTTCCTTTATCTATTATCTTGATTATTCTATCATATTTAGTTATATTTCTTTCTGTGGATGAGATTATAATTATTCTATGGTAGATGGTGTAGACTGTATTTTTACAGCTTAAATGCACTTTAATGGGTCCATTAAATTGGATTCCCATTGGAGTTGTACTACTGTCCTTTGCCACGTAGCTAGTCCCTCGATATTTTGGGACTGGGCATGAAATAGTTTTTGTAGTGGCCCATGCAGGTCTATGACTATATTACTTCAATTTTAACTAAGGAACCGAGCAAGCCTGCAATTAGGATAGGATAAACTATTGGATCTCATCCACTTGTTGATCTGTTCTTGATCTCTATATCGACTTCAAAATAATTTCTTGACTATCATCCTGCCTTGATTCCTCTGTGCGTCCCTCATAGTTTACTTTGTATGAAGAGTAATGGATCCACGAGCCAGCGATGAGACTCCCGCGGGTACACCATAAGGTGCTGTGGTCACTTACGACGATGGGGTAACGTCATTAAGTAGAGATCCCTACACTCAATAAAGCAGTCAAGCAGATCAGCATGTCTCGAGGTTCCGGCGAGACGATATTCTACCACCGCCGCTGTTTACTCCACTAATGCCCATTTTTTTACCAGGACAACCTATGGACGGACAACAGATATTCCAAATGTTCTATGCAATGATGCAAGCCTAATAGCAGGTTCATCAAGAGGCCCAGCAATGCCGAGCGAATAAGTTTTTTGACAAACTTAGCTTTGAGCTACAGAGATTAATCGGTGCCGTTGTAACTACTTTTTATACAGACATCCTTGTTGTAGTTTGAAGCATGGAGCGTATTAACAGGAGAGAGTCCAGCCAGAAGCAGCCGCATGAACTTGCACCAGACCAAGCGCAGTAGGGAGGAGCTGCAAAGCGATCCCAGTTGAAACCACCATAGAGAGCAGTATCAAGATCCCTAGCCCTTCCTACTTGTCACTACTTTAGAAAGGTAGGCCATATTGAGAGAGAGAGTAGACTCAAATTAAGATTATGTTTATCTTGCGGATCAAATCTGCATTCAGTAAGGGACTGCCCTGAGCGTCGAGAAGGAGCACCGATGGTAAACCGACAAGCTTTACCAGCACCGAAAGGATATCAGTCGAGGCCACCCTTGGCACCACAGGCATCACTCTTCCAGTAAGCCCAACAACAACAGAGGGCATCACCACAGAGACGTGGACAGGCTTTTGTGATAACAGCGGAGGAGGCATAGACTCTAGGAGTAGCGAATATAAGTAAGATTTAGTTTTATCATAGCTAGCCATAATAGCGAATATTCTTAGTAATACTTTTGCATGTGCCTGTTAGTTCCATTCCCTAGCCTATACCTATTATTATGATTAGTATGACCTTGTTAGTCTAGATTAGTAATATGTCAGTGGTACCCAAGTTTTCATAAGCTGTAATTGATCTTCGTTCTAACCAGGATCCTTTACTCTTAAGTTACTTATCTCCCATTGCCTAGAAAAAAGTTTTCATTCCTTCCCTACGTGTTCTGCTTGAACAAAATCCTCACCCTTTCTTTTAATTTTTTTTTGTTCATGGATCATTATCCTTTGTGTCATGCTTCAACAAACATGTCTTGCAACCGCGTCATATCTTCTGGAGCAAAACCTTTTCTTGACCAGTTACATTTTATTTTCTTAATGGCAAGGACGCAATTCTTTTAAGGTGGGTAGATTATAAATACCCTAATTTTTAGAATTTAATTTTAGAATTTCAATTATTGGAATTATTAATTTTTGAGATTTTGGGAGATTTTTCTGTAATTTTTAGTTAATTATAATAAATGTTCTTCATGGATTTATATTTTAGTGAATTAAATTAATTATTAAAATAATACAAAAAATATATTTTTGGGTTTATATTAATAATAGAATTTTGTGTAATTTTTTTAGAATTTATTGGGATCTAAAACTATTTTTAGATAGCTAATTTATTATTTTATAATTAAACCAACCCAAACCAACCCAAACTGAACCAAACCGAACTAAACCGAGCCAAACCAACCCTACCAACTAGGACTCGGATCCTAACGCATACCCGAACCCACAACCTACTAACCCGAAATCCATCATCCCTTAGTTTTAGTAACAGTAAAACTTCCCCTTTTCCCCTCCCCCAACCAGCCGCCGCCCTCTCCCTTTAGCTCCTTGTAACGCCCACCCCAACACCCTATAAAACCCCCATCGTAGCCGAACCTCACAACCAACAATCCCTCTCTCATTTTCGACCATCGCCGTCGCCGTCAACTGCCGGACCGCCGCTCGCCAATGCCGCAAAGACAGGCCGCCCAATATCCCGAGCACAGCACAACGAGGTACCCATCTTCCCATTCATGTATCTCCCTGCACAGTTATCCAAATATTGATCTGTCAAATCCTATATGAAGACCACATGACTCTCTTGAACCCTGTATAATTAGTTCTGTGTATCATATCCTGTGTGAGTTATAATTCATAACACAAAACAGAAAAAATGACCCAAATTATAGTTCAGAAAACTGTCCCAAACACCCATGTTCATGGCTATTTTTCTTCCAACCTAGTTGATATTTTTTAAATTCTACTTGAACAGTAAATTATGCAACATAACCGAGATTTAATTTCTTCAATTAGTTTATTTTAATTTATTATATGTTGTGATTTATTTGCTGTTGAATTTGACAAAAAACTTAGTTTTTTAACCCGAATTTTCCCAAAATGGGGTGCGTTCCGCTAAATAAGGCGATTTTGTCGTATACAAATTGTACCAAAAGGTGCATACAGTCAATACGGACGTGTGGAATTTTATGGAAGTTGATTTGGATGTGCGTGCATACCAAAATTAACATGTATCCGTCAAAAAGCTCCATATCGGCCTATTCTGACACTCGTCATATTTTGGTGTGCTTGTCATTTTGCAATAAAACTTGTGCCATTGGATTCGCAGCATTACACTGGTCCTGTAACCCAAGTTTGATTAGATTCTGAGAACATTGACGAAATACCATTTCGTGGGACCCACGGTTGACCGATAATTTTGTGACCAGCTCATCGAAATCCAGTTCTTGATATTCCGTTGGATTCGTATCATCGTATAGGACTCGTAGACACTAAGTTTAATGAATTTGGAGAACTTTGCCTCTAGCACATTTTTGTAAACCCCCTCGATTAATTCTATAGACAGTCAGGTTTGGATTTGGAAAATTGGATTAGCAGCAGATGTTGAGGTTTAGAGTAGAGTTGTTTGTTATTTTATTTAATTATAACCCTTGGAGCGCCCTATCATTGATTAATTATTCGGAGCCCAATATCAGCCCATAAATTCCATCGGACTATTGTACTTCTGACTCGACTCGCCAATTTAGGCATTAGACTTTTCGTCACAGAAAAATCAAATCCGTTGCGCCTTAAATTAATCGCACAATTTCCCGTATCCTAAAATCTATATTTAATTCCATGTCGGACACCTGTGTCATTACCTTCAATTTTGAGATACCAACTTAACCCGTTGAACCGGACCAACAAAAGGGTCCAAGAGTGACTCCAAGCCCCCATCAATTTTGACCTTTGTGTCATTTTTGAACTTTGACCCCAAGTGCCCCCATTTAATTTAAAAGCGCGGGAGACTTTAATTCTATTTAAATTGGGGATACCAATTTTGTTAAATCCTATTTTAATCCCCAAATTAATCCCAATGCACATTAAACTAAACCCATGCCTAACACCTAACACCCAACACCCCCTCACCATGCAAATCACCAAACACAATTTTCTTCACAATTTTTGCATCATTTTATGTGTTCGTGTAATTTCTCGAATTTAAGGGGCTTAGTTATAATTTATTGATTTTAGGTGTCCTCATCTCATTGGCCAAGGCCAAATGGAGATGTTACCATTTGTTGACCGTAGTCAAACTTCTTCCCTTCCTTTGCATGAAGAAACCAAGCCTTCATGATCAATCCTAGCCCTCCAATTTAAATGAGAGCATCCCCACCACACATCACTCACACACCTCCCTATATAACATCACCATCACCCTCACAACTCCCAAGCCAGCCCTAATCCCTAGACATTGGGAACCACACTCCCCCTCTCTCTCTCCTCCCTCCTCCATATTATTCTCCATACAAATTCCTTCATCTTCATTTCTTCTTCTTCTTCCTTTCTCCTCCTGGAGAGGAGCACTCCCTTCCGGCCGACTGAAGCCTCTCCACTGTGCAGTCTCCGGTCTGGCCGACGGCAGCGACTCCACTGTGCAGTCCGGCCAGTGCAGCCACCGACTCCGGCGACGCTGTGCAGAGCTTCCTCCCCCGCCTACTGCTACGTCCGACTCCGGGCGGCTGACTTTCTCCGGCCAGTGCAGTTTCCCCGGACCCGCAGCTGTCCGACTGAACCTACTCTACTGTGCGGTCTCGGCTCCGGCCAGTTCGAGCACCCCCGGCGGCTCCGGCCCACTTCCGACACCGCAGCTCTACCCATCCGGCCGACTTCCCCGTCTCCTCCCTGTCCGGTTCTATCACCACCACCAAAAGCTCCCTCATCCGACCACCTCCACCACGAATCAGCTTCCACCACCACCATCACTTACTCCACTCTTCTTCTCCGGCGATTCGCAGTCCGACTTCGCTGCTCTCCACCCCGTTCCATCCCCCCTTTCGGCCAGCGAACACCCTGCCAAGGTATACGACTCCCTTCCCCTCTCTATGTTCTTGATATATATAGTTTCTTAGGATTTAATGTTTATATAATGTTGGTGTATATGTAGATATAGTGTAGTTCATGTATCTTGTGTTTAATGAGGTTTGATTAGGGTGATGTACTTAGTTAGGGTTAGGGTAAATACAAATTATGAGAATATTATTAGGATATTATTCTTAGAGCATGTGATAATGATGTAGAGTATGATCAAGGACATGGGAATATGACTTGTGGTATGTCGAAGAGGTTTATTTATGATAGGATGATTGTAGATTAGGGTTGTCTTCTACATGAATTATAACAATTTAATTAAGATATGTGTTCATGGAGAATTAGGTCTTGATCTTTAAATAAATAATCGGGATATATATTACATGGTGGTAAAATGCTAATTTATTTACGGAGAATTAAATTGAGGAGAAATAAGGTTCTGATTTGATTGAACATTGATGAACACCGAGGAGCACGGGATTGATGAAGGACTTATGTGTAGTGTAAAACCCCCACTCGGTATTTGGGGACTGGAAACTAAAGTGATTAATTTAGGGAAGTACATGGTGATTGGTAACAATGTTATTAAACGAAGGAATTAAAAATCATTAACTGTGTTTTGAGGATAGTTTGATGATGTGGTACTGATGACTAGATGATTTGACGTATCGTACCGATAGTCAACTGTGGCCAACCCCCTAGTGTCTTGTCCCTGTGAGTCGTAGCTGAGACTGGGTTTAGGTGTAGATATGTGTAGCATCCCAGTCTGTCATGGAATAGATTATTGATTATTGGTTTGTATCTCATCTCTAGGTACTGCGGGACATAAGGGCTTGGATGCGGTACCGGGACCCCGTCATCAGCAGCCTCGCGCAGGCAAGTGTACCTTGCCACCCTGTATTTCAGATTACAGATATTTATTGTTATTTATGTACATGGTGCGCGTATTTATGTTGACGTTCGATACTTCGCGTCCGGATCACAACCGGGTGCTGATGTTTGTCGTAACATCTTAGAATAATTGTTAGATGCTTCGTAGTACCTCGATGCACGTACCTGAGTACATCGACACCCCAGGATACACTCATATAATATGATCGTGCCAGATTCCTGTATCCTGATACTGACATCATGACCAAAGACTGGGACGACCTTAGGGTCGCGTCTGTTGAGTTATTTCTGTGTGTCGAAACTGTTAGATAAAGGTTCAGGTTCAGCGCACCATCGTTGACCGCTTGGGAAGGGAAAGACAGTTACTAGACGTTTGGGCTCCTCTGCACGTGCTTATAAATATGTATATATATTTTCTTAAATTCTAGAGTAGTGTATCACCCGTGTGACTCTGTGCTCGGAGCTACGGTACGCCCCATGTGTCTCTGTGTTCGGAGCTACAATTTTATTTTAGATAGCCCACGCGTCGAACATTGTCTTCAAACTGTGTCACACTTGTTTGGTTATGATAGAGACCCTGTCGTTGTACTTATACTTTCTGTTTACTTGGCATATTGTATTTTTGTACCTTGTTACGTCCCTCTGAGGACCTGGTTCCCTGCCAGTTTTGCAGCATAGATAATTACGGACCATTTGGAGTTGCTGTTGGAGTTGCATGTCTTGCGGGCATGGTACCAGGTACTCACATCTTATCTACCGGCATTATATTTATCCATATTGATTATTCATCTGCTGTTGTAGCCTAGTTTTTATAGACTCATACTTCTTTTCGAGTCTATTCGAGTTACTGTGTTATTGGGCGGCCGCCTTTAGCACATATAGCTCTTTCTTGTATACTTTGGTATATTATGGATTGAGACATAGATGTTTACATTTGTGGGATATCTAGATAGTGCCCTTTATATTATACAGCTTATATGTATTCGAGTTAGACCAGAGCCTGGTCGAATGCGTAGCTGGCGTGTCACGTATTCCTGGTCCTACGCATTTGGGACTGGGGCATGACAATTTTTAGATGCGAAGTGAGCCACATGTAGACCCTACTTTGACCAAAAACTGTTATTTCTGCTCATGTGTCCAAATTGGACTTATGGATAGTCAATCTTAGCTATTTTATATATTCTGAGAGCGATGGTAATATTTGTTTCAGCATTCTGAGATGTACCTAGAGAATTCACTTCTACAGAAGCAGTTGACGGAGTTCAGAGCCCAGGCAAGTGTACCTTGCCAATTTACAGATCCTGTACTACTGTGTTGTACCTGTTCAACCTAGGACCGTGAGATATTACTTAGCATCCGAACATGATTCGGGAATTAATGCCGTACGTGGAGTCATGTAATGTCACTTAGAGAGTTGATACCACGATCCTATATATTTTTACGTGCTTGCTTTATCAAGTACGTCATGCCATAGGACACTTGACACAATTCATATGACAGAATCTTTCCTGAGTTATTCATGGTGATTCTGTATAGGCTTACATGATTCGCGACATAAGACTTGCATATATATATAGATATCATTATGACTCGTTGTACTAGCTAGAGTTTATGATCTTGCGTGTTATGGATATGAGACGTGAGATTATATTGTGTGGGGAGAGACACACAAGCTACATGATGATTATATATATATATATATATATAATTATGTTACTGGAGAGTGCCTTAGTCTTTGTACTAGAGCTTTGGCACATGTATTTGGCCCTTCGAGATATTACTGCTACCGGCTCCCCGATACAGAGCTTGTAGTGGTTTCAGTCTGAGTACTAGTGATGCTCTCAAATTGTATTTTATATAACTGGTTACGTAGCTTGCCCTGAGGATCTATTTTTATATATTATAATTTATTTGGCTTGAGTGTTTATTATACCTTGATATATCCCCTGAGGACCTGGATCCGGATTATGTTCCCAGGTATAGATGAGAAGGATTACCCCGGGATATATGGGACAAGAGCTGACGTTGGAGCAGTACTGACACCAGAGGACGAGGTTGTGCCAAGGTTGTGCTAGATGATTTCTCCTGAGCATTATGTTACATACTCAGTTATGTATGCTTCCAGCTATTTCATATCTTGACTCATGGACTTATGTATTGACTTATTCTCTTTTCTTATTTTATCGAATTGTTCTACGAACACTGCATATATTGACTTAATGATGGACTATTTTCTTTATCTATTATCTTGATTAGTCTATCATATTTAGTTATATTTCTTTCTGTGGATGAGATTAGAATTATTCTATGCTAGATGGGATAGACTGTATTTTTACAGCTTAAGTGCACTCTAACGGGTCCATTAAATTGGGTTTGCCCATTGGAGTTGTACTATTGGCCATTGCCACGTGGCTAGTCCCTCGGTATTTTGGGACTGGGGCATGACAGGGTGCTCGTGGGGATGCGTGAAGGTGTACGAAAGGGGGAGGAGGAAGATGAGATGTTAAAAAGGGAGGGGGCTGCTGTTGTGGTCGTTCATAAGAGATGAGAGGCGGCTAGGGCTAGGTAGAGGAGAGGGTTGCATGTTTATATATATTTGTTGGTTAGGCTTTTGGGTGTTGGTTGCTTGGGGTTGTGTTGGGCCCAAAAGGGACTTGCGTTTAAGGGACCATGAGGGTTTATTGGGTTTCTAATGATCCTTGGCCTATTATATAATTAATTATTTTTATTTAAATAAAGTGCACAAAAGATATGTAAGATGCGATTTCCTAAAATAAAAAACTGAATATTTAAACTAGGATTTGAACCACGTGATGGTTATGAAGCATGTAGGGATTTCAATGAATGTGATACCCTTAATATGAACATGTTAGGTCTAGTTAGGCTCATGGATGTGAAGTTGATTAGATAAAAAAGGGGTTGATGTTGAGCATTAAAATCATACGCAACGACAAAGTGCTAAATTGTCAATATTTTGATTTTATGTTGCGAAAGTTGTGCGACAAAAATGAAGCACAGCGACACAAATTTATGAGTGACATTCAATCCATGAACCTAATTTGGCTCGTCTAAGTCGAGTATACAAAGTTGGTCGAAAAGTAAGGGCTAGTGTTGTACTAAAATCTCAAGACCAAACTAAAAAGTGTCTATAGTTCAATAAATTATCAAATAAATATTTAAATTAAATAAATTAATTGATAATTACCATAATAATCCTATATAAAAATTAGGGTGCTCACAATCTACCTACCTTAAAAGAATTTTGTCCTCGAAATTTCATATTTTCAATAACAAATTTTTATCAACTTTGAACTCAAAAGAATAATATAATCATGGGGTCAAATCATTGGTTATGACTTCACAAGATCCTTAAATTTAACGTTTTATTCTGAAAACTTAAAAATTAAATATTCAAAATTTGCCCACTTCAAGATTTAAACTCCTCAAATTTAACTTAGAACTAATTCCTACTTTTTAAAATTATTGTTATTCTATTCGTTCAAATTTTATTAAAATTCTTAAATTTAAATTTTAAGTCAAATCTTATCAAAATCTATAAATTATAAATCTCACAAAATTTAAATATTTCAAGCTACTTCAAATCTAAATTTAAATTTGTCATCATAATCTCCTTAAAATTTAAACACAATCTCAAGCATATCAAAATCATAAATTCTCAACTCTTTATTTAAATTCATGTTTATCCTAGAAATCTAAACTCCAAAAAAAAAATTTAATTAAATTTATCAAATATTTTAAATTTAAATTTAAATTCAATACATCATAGTGCTTGGGGATCGGGTACAGCGAGATCACTTTTCAGCTTGTTAGTCTGCTATGCATGAAAGCAAGGAGGAGAGACCCTTGGGAATCCGATATGTTTCTTCTTGCCGACCAAGGCGAGGCGATCTTAAGCCAATTCAAACACAGAAGGGAAGGGGCCATCTACTACTAAATCATATATTTTCGACGTTGCCACCGCTTAATCCACCCCTGTAGAAAGTTGGTATTCAAGAGAAATCGCCTTAAAATTCAAATAACTAAATTTAAATCTAAATTCGATCTATCATTATCTCCCAAAAAATTTAAATAACCAAATCTCATTCAATCTAATCTAATTCCAAAATTAAATTTTTTTTGAACTTCGTAGTCTTCAAATTTTAAACTAAATTTTCATTCTCAAAATCAAAATTAATAATTTATTTCTTAAGATTCAAACTTTAACTCGAATCCTCAAATTAATTAATTTTTTCTTCTAAATACATCCTATAAAAATTTAAATTTAATCCCTATACGCTTATCCTCATAGTCAAATCTATATCTTTAAGGGTTTTTTTCACATAATCTCAAATCCAAATTTTCTTCAAAAAAAAACTTAAGGAAAAAAGCACTCAAATCTCTCTATCATATTATTCTTAATTACCTTCTTAACCATCATCTAAGAGTTTCACCTACAATATAATTTTTTTTACTATAATTTGAATTTGACATTTATAATTTCTATAACTTCTACCCACCTTAGAACAAAATACTATATCAAAACTTTAAGGTTCCACAAGATTTTTTTATCTTCCAAATTTTTTTCATAAGTTCCTCTAATATCAGTTATTCTCGAAAACTTTTAATCCAACTATGTACCTATAGTTTTTTTTAGCATATCCATATACTCCTCCCTATATTCAAAGGTATATTAAAAATATAACAAGCAACTAATAATGCAATATATCTAAGAAATATTTATTTCTAACCATTTTTTAACTTATACCAAGTACAAGTGTTTATCTCTCTGAAATAAGGGAAGACGAGAAACAATGATAGTGATGTCAAGGGAAATAAACGATTACAATTGCTAAGTCCAAGGGAGATAATCAAATTTAATGAGAAAGTTATTAAATCAGTTGTGGATTGAGTTCCTATCTTAGTATATTCTTATTCGCATGCTCGTATCAGTGTAGTTATATAACCAGTACGATATACTTTGACATGTCTATAGGGCAAGTATATTTGTCTAATAAGCTAAGTCAACTATATCTCAATCCACGCAAAATAGTCATACGAAGAGCGAACCAAGTGACTAAGGTTGATCAGACCATAATACATTAATTCTAATTAGACAATGTATTAGTGGGCATTCCCAATAACACATATGTCATGAACAAGCTCGATAAAAGAATAAGCTTGCAAAACTAGGCTATAATAGCGACATAAGTCAAGATAGTCAAAAATATAAGTACGTGAGATTATAATGAATGAAAGTACAAATAGTTCAAATTAATCAAGAATCTAAGACTCGTCCAGTGTTTGTGTCTCCGCAGTTGTCATACTAACTTCTTATGTAAGTCTATGGTTGACCAATTAGGGTTCAGACCGCTAGGATTCTACAATCTTGGCAAACATCATCTCCTTGTGCTAGCTTATATTTTGGTGTCATTTAATTATACCTTATTAATGTAGCTTAATAACTATGAAATTCTAAGACACGCTACCCAACTTACAAAGATTCAATTAGTATTGTAATTGCTTTATGGAGATTCTATAAAATAGCTTTGTTCTTGTAAATAGAGTAGAAACTCTTATTAAGGTATATAAGAAAAAGTTTATGGTACTATTAGGGTATCCTAGTGCATTATAAAACTTTCCAAGGTGATGGTCATTTTTAACTCCTACTTATAATCAGTGCTTATAGAACAAAAGGTATTAATATTAAGAATGGAAAAGTTGCTGGCGCGCAACGTGAGGAAGAATATAATCTGTATTGAGATATACTGATGAAGGTTATATGATTTAGAACTAAAGGATAATTACAAAATTATATTCTAACCTAAATGAACAACTCAACCTATCAAGTTCTAACAATTATCAACAAAATCAGAATTTAAGATTAATCAAACCATAATCCTATCAAACTATAATCCTATCATAAAAGAAATTACTTGGCCTGAAATTTGAGGGGTAAGGTGGCACAATTTGAAAGATGAAGAAAAATATTAGTCATCACAAAAAATAACGAATATCAAAGTTAAGGTTATAAGAAAACAAGATGTAAAAGTAAATAAGGCTATTGATGATAACGCAATTTGTTAAGAGGAGATGATATGCAAGTTATCGAGGTCGGGGTATGATCAAGGAATGATTTCAATTATTTCCTTGGTACAAACGATTAGAGAGCATGACAAGGGGTCTATGATTGATAGAAGGGATAAGTAACGTAAGTGGATATTATGGTGTCCTAAGAGAAGGTAATATGCTAGTCTCAGTGTTCAGGGTATAGTCAAGGAAAAAAAGTTTGCGAGGATATGATAGTCTCCTAGGTTGGCAAGATTTGAAAATATAGTCAAAATCTTATAATGGTTAGATGTTTAAAGTAACGACAAGGATGTTATAATAAAGAAAAGATATTTACCCAAGGTTGGATGATATGGCACTGTCGGTGACTCAGGAATATTCAAATATGAATCAACGATGATCATATATTCTAGGGGGTCTGCTAGGCTGAAGATAGGATACCCTTGCTCCTACTAAGGTATTAGTTCATTCCTCTTGGTTTCCTAAGATACTGCTCTGCTAATACCAAGACAAGAATCTAAATTTATAATTTTTATATATTATCTCACTATGGAAGTTAGTTTTAGTCCTAATATCCAATAATAAATTTCTATTGGTTCCTCAATACTAGAGTCAAACAATATGGTCAAATTTTTAACTAACCTTAGTAGTTTATACTACGCTCAAGTCATACCTAAATATAACAAGGGATAATGGTCAATTAACTTACAGGTGCTGGATGTTAGGGCTTATTTAGGTATACTAAACTTTTGAGAGCTGTCAATATTCTAGTTTATTTTTTTAGTAGGTATGCTATCATAATTATCTTCTAAACCTAACAACAAGGATTCCTAAATTCTGGCAGAATTTTATACTCAAGAAACTATTAGAGGAGTACATTTATCCCTCCAAAATAGGGAGAGTTGAGGAAATGGTTAGAGTGACGTCAAAAAAATTAAGAGAATACAATTTTGAAGGTCAAGGAATGTAGTCGAGTTAAAATAATTTAGAACAAAATCAAGAAAGTTAAATAAGTGGATGAAATCCTGTATTCTAATCCTAGTTGCAGGCTTGCTCGGTACAGTGATATAACCGAAACAATATGATATCGACATGCATAGGCCACCACTAAAAAAATATCACGCACCAGTCCCAAAATACGTAGAGCCAGGTATACGTACATATGCCAACTGTATGAACAAGTATAGAAACCAAATTTAATAGACCTATCCAGTCGTAGTACGTTGTAGAATATAACTAAGTCATAATATCACAGGCAGGTAATAATCTAGTCTTATCCACAAATATCACCGAATATAAACTGAATGAATAGATAAAGTCTCAGAATCCACTACAAAATAAAGTCTAGTGGAGAATAATCCACAAAATATAAGTATAAAAGAATACTGAAAGAAAATACAAATAGACAATAATGAAATATTCCAGGTACCAGCTAACTAGATAAGGACACCCAAAACACTAAGCAACTATCATCCATAATGCTCAGAAAAACTCATGTGGTTCCACCTCAAGGTCCTTGTCAGCAAAATCTCTAACTCCGTAGTCCGTAGGGTACAAGGCTTGTCTGGATCTAAAAAAGGTGTCAGGTTCTCAGAGGGACATAACAAGTACACCTACTAATTAATATTTACCCTAATTAGACTCTAACTTCTAGTTAAATTAAGTTATTATCTAGTTATTAACTCTACATTGGTTGCACATGCAAATAGCTACACACAAGAATATTACTAGTCATTAAACATTTTCAAAACCATTTTTAAATTATTAATTATTAAAAATTATTATTTATGAAATTATTTATAATTACATAAAAATAACCAACCTAATATCATTGCATGCAAAAAGTATCAGCGGGCGATAACTAGTGATTTCTAGCAACTACGCTACGTAATTTATGCATGCAAATATCCTATTTGTATCAAAAAATCAATAAATAATAAAATAATACATTAAATATTATTTAATTATAATATATTAAATTTTAGAATTTATTTACATAGTCAAAATATAGCAACTTTCAAAGAACTACAACTAGTATTGATATACTGTGTCCGTGTCTAGATTGTTCAACAATTAAGGTTAGTTTTATACATAAAAATATGGTTTCACTTGCATTAAAATATTTTTAATTACTAACTAACATTAACATGGTTATACATGAGTTTTATTTCATAAAAAATAGGAAGGAGATTTTAAGTTGGAAAACTTACACGTACGCGATTACGACGGGGACCTTCTTCGCTACTACGGCTAAACGGACTTCAAAATTTGTGCCACTTGACGGGGTGCTAGGGGAATTCAAATAGATGAAAAAAAGGGATTTTGTCCTCTTTTTACAAAAGCAATAAGCAGCAGTAGCAGGCAACCTAATATGGGGGTGTTCGTATGAAGGATTGGCCTTGGGGTGCTCGTGGGGGTGTATGAAGGTGTAGGGAAGGGATAGGAGGAAGAGGAGATGTTAAAAATAGAGGGGGCTGATTTTGTGATCATTCATAAGAGAGGAGAGGCGGCTAGGGCTAGGTAGAGGAGAGGGGTGCACTCTTATATATACTTGTTTGTTGGACTTTTGGGTGTTGGTTGCTTGGAGTTGTGTTGGGCCCAAAACGGACTTGTGTTTAAGGGTCCATGAGGGTTTGTTAGGATTCTAATAATCTTTGGCCTATTATATAATTAATTATTTTAATTTATATAAAGTGCACAAAAGATATGCAAGATGCGGTTTCCTAAAATGGAAAACTGGATATTTAAACTAGAATTTGAACCATGTGATGGTTATGCAGTATATAGGGATTTAAACGAATAGGACACCCTTAATATGAACATATTAGGTCTAGTTAATCTTATGGATATGAAGTTGGTTAGATGAAAAGGGTTGATATTGTGCATTAAAATAGTCAGCAACGACAAAGTGCTAAATTGTCAATATCTAGATTTTATGTCACGAAAGTTGTGCGACAAAAACAAAGCATAGAAATACGAATTTATTAGTGACATTCAATCCATAAACCTAGTTTGGCTCGTCTAAGTCTAAAATGCAAAGTTGGGTGGAAGGTAAGGGTCATGTACTAAAATCTCAAGACCATGGCAAAAATTGTCTATAGTTCAATAAATTATCAAATAAATATTTTAATTAAATAAAAAATTAATTGCTAATTAACAAAATAATTCT
Organism: Iris macrosiphon; assembly: GCA_036927795.1. Classification (NCBI taxonomy): domain Eukaryota; kingdom Viridiplantae; phylum Streptophyta; class Magnoliopsida; order Asparagales; family Iridaceae; genus Iris; species Iris macrosiphon. The sequence continues at coordinate 182,855,846 of JAYESA010000004.1, forward strand.
AAATAAAAATTAGGGTGCCCACATTTTCTTTCGAGCTTCAAAGCGTGGTCTTGAGACCTGGAGTATGGTTTCTGAACCCCTTCATGGTGGTGGACTAGAAGGTTTAGGCTGGGAGCCTGCTTTAGGCAAGTACACCTTATCGATTTTGTGAACTTCTTTTACTTTCTGTCATTTTACTTTCATGGACCTTTGGTTATTGCTCTTTAGCTTAGACTTGCTTTACTATTATTGTTCATATCATGATTTCTAGCCTAGTGACCATCTCGGTTTTGATTTTTGGTAGAATCTTGTTCTGTCCCTTTTTGGTAACTCGGTAATGAAAATGGTACCGGGGTTGTGACCGTGAGATTTAGTCCATATTATGATATAAGACTTACCCTAGACTTGAATTCTTGTTAAACTTGGTTTTGGTAATTTTTGGGGTTTGAGTTGGGTCCCATAAATCAGACTTGACTTAACTATGTTTATTCGTAAAAATCGACATACCGACGGTATACCGATTTTGACCGACTTGGATTTCTAGATATTTTTTATGAACCCTATCGGCATACCGACGATGTACTATATTATACCAACGGTATACCGATCCTTGCCGAAATTGTTAACCGACTTCAGGATATTTGTCTTGGCCGGCATACCAACGGTATACTACAATATACCCCTGGTATACCAATTTGTAGAATTTATTTTCTAGTAACTTTATTGTCTACTTGGAACGATATACTGACACTATACTACAGTATATCGATGGTACACTAATTTGTTGGAATCCAGAACTTGCTGTATTTTTATTATCTTTGGACCAGTGTACCGATGGTGTACTGGACTGTACCGACGGTATACCGATCGTGCTCTTTCCTTAGGAATTTTTGGTTTTTCATAATTTTATGTTGATACTTCTGGGTTTTTTTTATACGTGATGACTTCACCTGATTTGGATATGAACTAACATGGCTTCAGATGACTTGACTTGACTTTATTCGATTTTATCCGGATTTGTCTGTCTACACATGATGACATGATTGACTAGACTTGACTTGGCATGACTTTACATGGCTTCATCGTACATGTCTTGACTTGGTTTCACTAGGCTTCATCGGGATTGACATGGCTTCACATGGTTGTATATGGTTTCACTTGGCTTTACCTGGATTGACATGGCTTCACTTGGCTTTACCTGGCTTCTCTTGGTTACACGTGGCTTAGTTGTTATCGTGGCGTACATGAGTCCGTTTGTGCAATGTATATTAAACTTTTTTATATTACTATTAGAACATATTTTGTTATTTAATGTTTAGAATGGATTTTAGGGAATGCTACACCCGGATTCATACAACAAACTGCTAGGAGTTTATAACTAGATATTTACTTAGTACATGGCTAGGAATTTTCTAGATTGGATGTAGTCCCGGTTATTCATACAGTTATCTTGAGGATTATCCAGTAGTTTATATTATGGAGTATCTTGAGGAGTATATGGTGCTGGTTTGTGCGTATGGATATCCCGGACAGACTGCCACTACTAAAATACAAAAGAATAGCGACATCATTTTTCGTCGTCAAAATATCACTATTCACTATTAATGACTACCCAGCGATGGTATTTAGACAAAAAACACATGTTGGTAAATGCCACGTCGCTAAAAGATTTTATCGCCAATCAGTCAAATTTTTAACTATAAACTGGCATGTAAAAGCATAGAAAATATGCATCCATGCAACCCTGTGCCCCAAAATAAAAGCTCAGAAGAGATCAGGCCGCAGAGTCACCCGAAAATCCAATAAGGCAACATCCATGCATCCCAATCAGCTGACGCAGCTTTGGCTTTAGATGGACCTGTCTTGGCATCCTAGCAATAGGATTATCTCTGACAAAAAATCCCGACAAAAAAGATTTTTTGAATGCCTCGAAAGACGTAAACACACTAAACGACAGAGGTCTCACGTTATCACAGAATTTCACTCTTGATGGATGTGAAGTGCCATATGTATAGCACAACTGGCCCCATGCATCCCAAACTCCATGCGTCCCAAGAGTCTCTAGCCCCATGCGTCACAGGCTCCACGCGGTAACATGGGTCTCTGGCCCCAAATATCCTAGATTTCATGCATTCCATGCGTCTTTGGTCCCATGTGTCCCATACTCCAAACGTCCCATGCGTCTCTGACCATATGCGTCCCAGGCTCTATGCGTTCTATGCATCTCTGGCCCCATACATCCCAGACTCCATGCGTCCCACGTGTCTCTAAACATATGTATTTCAGACTCCATGAAGACCAAATCTTGTTGTTACGATAAGAGTGATTCTCTCCAACCAAGTGCGGACTATGTGTCAAGATAACCAAGTCACACCAACAAAGAACGCAAACCACCCAGATCTTCATTAATGAAAAATCCCAACAAGCGCCCACGTAGCAGCTCGACCTGCTCACGTTTACAACCGCACCCTATTAAGAAAGGACATGTGGCACCCTCTAGCATCCATGAGGCCCAACATATGCGCGCCCAGGGATGACTATAAATAGTAGGGTACCACATACATATAAGAGGTTGGCTATCTGCGAACCTACAGTCAAGCAAGAGAGAATAGCTTCCTCCTCATGCATCGGATCATCCATGGAGTAAAGGAGATGCCATTGCACCCCTTGTCCATCGCCATACCCCAGAATCAAATATATTGTACTTAGATTATCCGTCCAGGACCTCTTTATACTTTCTTTCATTTGTTAGTTAAATCAAGCTCTTTTTAGAACTTTCAAATTTAATGGCGAATAAGATAGTGACTATACTGGGGACCAGCTTCTCCTCTGATGAGAAGACAGTGGCACAGTCCGATACGGCCAAGCTGGGCTCAACCCAAAAGATGCTAGTGGTGCACTTCGACCAGCAAGCATTCGAGAACATGCTCTCCGGGGACAGTGCGATCCTTTCTCCAAGGCATGCAAAGCCAAAGAAGACTCGCAGAACTTGGGTAGCAAAATTCGCTGCATCTCACCCAACTGTGGAGCATGCGCTCCCTACCTCTCTTCCTGTTGCCGTAGACAAATATTATGCATCCACCCAAACTGGCCCAATTTATGCGGTAGTCGGGAAAGGCGTTCAGCGACCAAACTCTGGCAGAGAAAAACATTACGATGCCAGAAGTTTGGTGGCTGAGACAAGCTTCATGCGGCAAAAGCAGAAGCCTCATAAGTCTACAGCCGCAGAAAAAAAATCTACATACGGCACCTATCGGTGGCCGCAGGAAAAAGCCACGTGCGGCCAACACAGCTGCCGAACCTCTAATTTTGACCGAATCTTACGCAGCAATGACCCTATGCGCCATGCTGAGCGTAGTAAAAATCTAAACTTGGACTCTTCATACTATGCGCCTAAGGGTGCCAAGTCAAAGAAGTCTGGGGCAGTACGAGCTCATTATACTCAAGCAACTCTCCACTCGGTTAACCGTCGGAGGGTACTGCTAACTGTTATACGGGCCCCTGATAGAAAGTTGTATAAGACTGACCCGTACGTCCAGTCCTCAACGGCAAATGAGTAGGCTCCGTCTCCAAAGTCTTTCATTGATGATATGAGGAATATTCTTATACATACCCCAGATCAGGAAGCAAAAACAACACCCACGCACCCTTGCGCTCGGTCTACCCGTGCTCACGAAAAGAATGCAAAGGTGAGTCAGTCCTCGCCTGACTTGCGCAATGTGATTAATAACAAGTGCAAGGCGATGGATCCAGCTACGGTAGGTGAAGCATCCTCCCTAGGACATCACTGTGCTAAAATTATCATCAACTGCTATTGCAACAAAGTGGCAGTACCTACAAGCAGACAGTCAGCATTCTAATAACTGCATCCGACGGCATCTATCTGACAATGATCCAAGGATCAGGTGCAAACACCCGAGGAGGATGAGATACCATTCACCTCGTGTTACCCTGCTCTGAAAGACCCTTCCACCTTGGGAGAAAAGAAGTCCAGCACCTCCAGTCTGTCAATCTTAACCCTGTCAATCTCAACCAGCGCATTAAGAAGGCAGTTACCCGGAGGACCAGCAGCGGGACCTGCGGAAGGAGTTTTCCAGGGCACTCGGTCGAAGAAGAAGCTATCAGCTGCTAGGGTAGCTCCTCCTCAGAAACCCTAGGGGTTACACAAGCTGGGGGTCGTAATCCCCTAATTTTATATAATAACTCAGCGTTCCACGAAGATAAGGATTTCTAAGGAACAGATGGTGAAGTCCCTAGGGGTAGCCACCCTCGGAGAGAAGATGCCACCTTCTACGCTGGGGATAGTACTCCCTCTGAGTCTGAATAGGGTACGACACTGCCAACCTTCCCCGACGACTATTCCTTGCAAGTGTCCGAAGTAGAAAGTGCTACGTCTACTGTCCCGTCCATCTCTTCTCATACAAGAACAACATACATGGCGGGAGATGAGCATGAAGGCCATAGTGATCGGCAATACCTGAGGCCTTCGAGGCTATGATGTAGACCATGAGCGAATTAATGCAAGCCTTGACCCAAGCTGTTCTAGACATCAAAGCAAGTGTATCCTCCCAACCAGTGAGGGATTCTGGACAAGCAAGCTTGGACTCTAGGACCAACGTGGACTCCGATGCAACCGCTCTGCCCATAGCAGAAAATTACCCTCTGCCTGGTTCGTCTGTCCTTCCGCAGGATACGAAGACAAAGACGCAATGAGGGAAATCTGGAAACTTTGGGATCGCCTAGATTCTATGGGCAACTGGGATTCACTGCACGAACTCAAGATAAAAAAATCGTACCCCCACGAGTTGAGGGATGTCCCATACCCTCCAAAGTAGAAGCCCTTCAACCTGAACCCATTCGACAAGAAGATTCTCTCCGTCAACACATGAGCTATTTTAAAACTGCAATGGGGTATCTACCTCGTATGACGCATTTCTCACCAGGCTCTTTATGGGAACATTGTACGGGGTATATTCGACTGGTTTTGCAGCCAAAAAGATAACTGCAGCTCGTTGTTTGATGACTTCAATAATCTTTTTTTCAAAAGATTCTATAAAGGAGGAAGCGACATGGCGATGTCTTCCCTAATGGATGTCACCAAAGGGAAAAGGAAGCTCGCCCAAAATTATATCGAGCATTTCTGCCAAGAAGCTCTAAGGTGGCCTCCAGACAATCCTAAGTCCACACTCATTGACATGTGCCGCATGAACCTACTTTCTACAGTCAGCCTCTGGAGGGGTGACAGTCAATTCAAAGATTGGATATCGTTCATCATCAACTTAGTCGATACTGAAAAGAAGGTTAAATATGTCTGTCTCCTGGGAATATAGATCCCTGTTGCAGATGACAGGGAAAATGTCCCAAAAATAGCAACAGCGGCAACAACAGCCGTAAGGAAAAGGGAAGTATGCCCTAGTGGCCAATTTAACAAAGTAGTCCGAGTAAAATCCGGCTGAGGTTCCAAAGCCCCAAGAGACTTACTCGTTTGAAGATAACGATGTCATGCCCATCTTCGATGTGTTGATGAAGGGTGGCAAGCTTCGGCTCCCCGATGTCAAATGCCCTATAGAGACAACCGAGATGAACAATCCAAAATACTACCACTACCATCGATACATCCACGATGCGACGAAGGACTGCTACACACTCAAGTGGTACATCCAGTGCCTACTTGACAATAAGGCCCTTACCTTGGGCTTCGATGATAAGAAAGTTGTCGCCAACATGGTATCCCTCCAATTCGGTAACTTACTCGCAACGGAAGTCTAGGACGGAGTCATACCAATCATGAGGGCAATAATAGAGGTAGTCAACCATCCACTAGCTCATGACCAAACAGTCGGGCTGATACTTCTTACTACACCTTGGGGCGAGATCATGTGGGTCCACCCAGATTTTGTACCAGACTTGACATAGCAAGTAGTGCCTTCCGTCGTCAGGCCTAAAACACAAAAAACCAAGTCCTGCCTCATGGTTTCTCCCACCACTGAAGAGGCTTGGGCAGGGGCAACCAGGTCAAAACTTGTATACCAGCGAGATTATGAAGCTTCCGACATCAATGTGTCTCCAACTACTGTATATGTCGCATCTGATCCGGGTCCATCTTAACACCCACCAGCGGATAAGTCAAAATAAAAAGAGGGACGCTTCGATAAGCCATTGCGTAAAAAAATAGCCCAGGGACTGGAAAAGCCCCACAACTTTGATGTCTTGGCTCAAATCGCCAATACCCCGGCAAAGTTATCACTATTTGAGTTTCTCTGACTCTCTAGAGACACCCAGAATGCTCTGAGTGAGGCATTATAAAATGCCAACACCTACCTGGCATAAGTTAAGCTGTCAGTAGAGGAGCCCTCCACATGCTCCCACTGTAACAATTTGACGGAGGCGGTGCCCAACATCACATTTTTGCAACAGGATATATTGCTAAAAAACAACTGGTATAATCATCCCATGTACTACACAGGGTACATAGGTGCCATCATGGTAGACCAAATGCATATCGATCTCGGTTCATCAATCAGCATCATCACACGGAGTTTGCTTCAGACTATGGTCATTTTGATGCATCGCCTGGCAGCCACCAATACTGCTATCACTAGTTTCAATACAGGAAGAAGCTACCCTTTGGGCAAGATTTTCCTGAAATGTCAAATTGGCGCCTTAAAAAAATTGAGGTCACATGCTATGTCATAGACTTGGACGTATCCTACAATGTCCTGCTGGGGCGGCTATGGATACACAAATACATGATCATGCCATCAATCCTGCACTAATATCTAAAATACGTAGATGATCATAGCGCGGTCAAGAAAGAGTTCGCAGATGGCACAGTCAAGATGGAGTTTTGACTCACTCTTATATAAGAAAGTCCACCAAGATAAAGGTGGCAATGATGTTGAAGATGAGGCAGAGGTCGGGACAGCATCAGATGAACCCTAGGGAGTACATCTAAATACGTGCACTCCTGACATAATCTCTTCTCTTGTCGTAAAATGGTGCAGGAAGGCACCTGAACCTCTGGTCGTTCCCCTTCATAGGCTAAGTCAATCGCCAAAAGAAGATTCGGTACCATCCACTACACCCAAACCGCTGGTTGTTCGCGTTCATAGGCCGAGTAGATTGTTGAAGGATGCTCTGTTACCTCTTACCGCCGCTGAACCTTTGGTTGTAAAGCTGCATAAAAAACCTCTAAAGTTGTCGCTCGCACTGGGGGTAGATTACGATAATAATGATCGAGAGGAGTACGTAGCTGCTCACGCAGACATCCCTTCCCTTGATGATATAATTCTTGGGGAAAAGATACCTTACTTTATGAATAAAGGACTATCTTTGAACTACTCTGAAGTTGCACACATCAGAACAATGTACTCCATAGAGCACGTTCTAGGCCTGCACCTACAGACACAGGTGAGTATCACCCATGCTGTAAACCGGGTTCTCCCCAGATAAAACTCTCACTTCCTATTCCCAGCTAGGAAGAGGGGATACGGACTCATCATCTTCGACAAAGTAGAGATCCCTTGAGCCGTCGTCCCCGAAGAACTAAATCTAGAGCCCGATACCGACAAAATATTACTCCACCGGTATAGCTTTCAAGCTAGGCACCTTATCTAGAAAATGGGTTACGATCTGAAGGCCACTAAGGGATTAAACTATGACAAAGGCCGAAGGATACCTCAGCATCTACCTCCTTCTACAGGCAAATTCGAGGACTACTACCATAAGACCAAGCATAGCTTGGGTAACATATCCCACAAACCGAGGGTTCAAATGAAGGAGATGAGGTGCACTCTCACTTTTCATAATCTTTCGCTTGGGACTCTACATCAGTAACGGGGAGATGCTCAAGAAAATATTATATGCCAATATGGTGTTAGCTGAACTTGAGGAAGACGACAAGAATCTACCAAAACTCTTTGAAGTAGAACCGTGGGCCCAACACCTATATGCACAATGGAAGATGTAGTTCGAACAACGAGAACCTCATACCGAGGACGAAGTTGTACAAGTCAATCTGGACGACGAATCCTCCCCCAAATCTATCTTCTTCAGCAAAAATTACTGATAAGGATCTGGAATCCCTGCTATAGCTCGTCAGGAAATACATTAATGTCTTTTCCTGGAGCTATAAAGACATGCTAGGACGGACCCCCAAATCACGGTCAACAAGCTTAACATCTTGTCGAATGCTAAGCCTATCAAGCAACAGAAATGGCAGTTCGGGCCAGACATAATGAACCATATCGAAGCCAAAGTCAACAAACTGATAGCTAGTGGCTTCGTCCATGAAGAACAACATCCAGACTGGGTAGCCAACATCGTGTCCGTCATAAAAAATAATAAAAAGATCTGGATCAGCATTGTCTTCTATGATCTAAATGTTTCCTGCCCTAAAGACGAATTCCTTTTCCAATCACCGATATAATGATCGACAATACTTGTGGCTTCGAGCGCATATCCTTTATGGATGGATTCTCAGGCTATAATCTGATCAAGATATCCTCTGACGATCAGAAGCATACATTATTTTGAATGCCGATAGGAGTATACTGCTACACAGTCATACCCTTCTCATTTAAACGCAGGTGCTATATACTAGCGAGCAATGAGCACCATCTTTCATAAGCATTTACGCAAGCCGGTCGAGTGTTATGTCGATGACATAGCCGTCAAAAGTCACTCCAAAGGTGATCATCACAGGGACTTGAAGACTATGTTCGACCTCATACGTACACACTAGCTCAAGATGAACCCTACCAAATCCTTCCTGAAAGTCTCCAGCAGGCAAATTTCTGGGCTTCATCATCACTTCTCAGGGTATTCATATAGACAACTACAAAACTAAAGCAATCCTTGAGATAAACCCACCGAGGAACCTCCGGGAACTCGTCGGCCTCCAAGGGAGGCTAGAATACATCAAAAGGTTCATATCAAATGGGTGTCATTCACCCATCTCATGAAGAAATGTGTCTCCTTTGTCTGGAATAAAGAATGCCATTGCGCATTCAATAACATCAAGGAATACCTATCGAACCCTCCAGTGCTGGTATCCCCGATCTCGGGGAAGCCCTTTTTGCTTTATGTTCGCATGATGGATCACTCCCTCGATGCTCTATTAGCCCAGAATAGCCATGCAGGCCATGAACATGCCATCTATTATCTTATTCGAGTGATGGTTGGCATAGAGGGTAGGTACACCCCCGTCTAGAAGGAATGCCTAGCTCTAGTATTTGTTGTCCAAAAGACTCAACATTATATGACTGGATAGACCATTCATGTGATCTCACAAGTCAATCCTCTCAGAGTCCTCATGACCAAATTAGGGGCACTCAGTTCCCTTCTGGCTACCTGGGCGATGCTAATGTCTCCTTACTACATGGTGTTTGTCCCTCAGAAAGTCGTCAAGGGTTAAGTACTGGCCGACTTTCTGATAGCACATCCGATTCCAGAAACCTCAAAACTCTACGATGAGATTCTAGGCAAAGTGGAAAACTCAAACGTGACTTCATGCAAAGCATTCTGGCGGATGTTCTTCGATGACGCTTTGAGATCAGGGCCCAAAGGCAATATCATCGCTGGAGCTGGGATAGTATTAATCTTTTCCTACAATCTGTTCATTAATTGAGCTTATTCCCTCATGGTTTAAATATCCTGATTTTTAGAATTAAATTTTAAAATTTTATCTATTGGTATTTAAATAATTATTGAGATTAAGGAAGATTTTCTATAATTTTAAGTTAATTATAATAAATGTTCTTCATAGATTTATATTTTTGTGTATTAAATTAATTATTAAAATAATGCAAAAATTATATTTTTGAGTGTATAATTAATAATAAAATATTGTGTATTTTTTTTTTGGAATTTACTATGGTCTAAAACTATTTTTTATGGCCATATATGCATTATTTTATATAGACCAACCCAAACAAACCCAAAACGAACAAACCGATCCAAACCAAACCAACTCAATCCAAACAAAACTAAACCCAGATCCTACCGAAACCTGAACCCACAGACCCGAAACCCGACCCACCCCCTTCACCGTCAGAACCCCCCCTGACTCCTTCCTTCCCCTCCCCAAAATCGATGTCGACCGCCCCTTTCCTCTCCCCGAAACCCCCGTTCATACCCCTATTTATACATCACCAGACCAACCCCCTCATTCACCCATCTCCCTTACCTCCAGACGACGGACAGCGACCACCGCCGACCACTGTAGAGCATCGCACGCCGTCGATGAACGCCGTTGTAAAACCGCCCTGAAATCCTGAGCATAGCAATAACGAGGTACTCAACTTCCCACCCTCGTATCTTCCTGCACATTAATCCAAATATCAATTGGTCGAATTCTATGCGTAGACCATATGACCCTCTTGAACCCTGTATAATTAGTTGGGTATATCGTGTCCTGTGTCCGTCATAATTCGTGACACAAAATAGAAAAAATAACCAATTTATAGTTCAGAAACTGTTCCAAACACCCATATTCATGGCTAATTTTCTTCCAGCCTATTTAATATTTTAAATTCCACTTAAATAGTAATTTAGACAACATAACCAAGATTTAATCTTTTAATTAGTTTATTTTAATTCTTTGTATGTTGTGTTTTATTTGCGGTTGAAATTGACCAAAAACTTAATTTTTTAAAACCAAAATTTTCTAAAATAGGGTGCGTCCCACTAAACAAGGCAACTTTATCGTATGTAAATTGCATCAAAAGGTACGTATCATTAACGTGGACGTATGAGATTTTGTAGAACTTGATTCGGATGTGCATGCATACCAAAATCAACATGTATCCATCGAAAAATCCCTTATCGGCCTATTCTGACACTCATCATAATTTTTTGTGTGCTTGTTATTTTGCAACAAAACTTATGCCATCGGATTTGTATCGTTACCCTGATCCTGTAACCCAAGTTTGGTTCAATTCTGAGAATGTTGACGAAATACCATTTTGTGGGCCCTACGGTTATACTTGATAGGAGATTTCGTGATCGGCACATCGAAATCTAGTTCTGGATATTCCATTGGGTTCGTATAATCATTATAGACTCGTAGACACTAAATTGGACGAATTTGGAGAACTTTGCCTCTGACACATTTTTTGGTGCGAAGTGGGCCACATGTGGATCCTACTTTGATAAACAAATGTCAATTCTGCTCCTGTGTTCAAATTAGACTTATGGTTAGTCAATCCTAGCTATTTTAAGTATTCTGAGAGCAATGGTGATGCTTGTTACAGCATCCGGAGGCAAACTTAGAGATTTTACTTTTACAGGAGCAGTTGACGGAGCTCAGAGCCCAGGCTAGTGTTCCTTGCCAACTTATAGTAAAACTTGTCATATTATCGACTGGTATTTTTTATATATTCTTGTGATATTCCTGTTCAACCTAGGACCATGAGACGTTGCTTAGCGTCCGAAGAAGATTCGGGTGTCGACGCCGTACATGGAGTCGTGTAACGTCATTTAGAGAGTTGATTCCACGATCCTATATTTTTACGTACTTGCTTTACCAAGTACATCATACCATAGGATACTTGATACTATTCATATGAAAAATCTTTTCTGAGTTATTTATGGTGATTCTGTATAGGCTTACAGAATTCGTGTCATGGGACTTGCATATATAGAGATATCATTTTGACTCATTGTACTATTTAGAGGTCATGATCTTGTGTGTTATGGACCATGAGATATCGTAGACATGAGACGTAAGGTAACATTGGGTGGGGAGAGACACACCATACTACAGGCTAATTATATATATATATATATATATATATATATATATATATATATATATATACTTTATTATTACGGTGCTTTAGTCTCTACACCAGAGCTTGGCCCATTACGTGATATTACTGCTACCGGCTCCCCGAAAGAGCTTGTAGTGGTTTTATCCTGAGTACGAGTGATGGTCTCATGTGCATATCACTTAGATGGTTATATTAGTTTACCCTTGAGTATATGGTATTATATTGTTATATTTTGGTATATTATTTTTTGTACCATGTGACGTCCCTCTGAGGACCTGGTCCCTTGCCAGTTTTGCAGCATAGACAGTTGTAGAGCCTGCTTGGAGTTGCTGATGTGTGTTGCTTTGTCTTGCAGGCATTGGTGCCAGGTACTTATATCATTTCTATCGGAGTTATGATTATTATCCATATTGTTTATTCATCTGCTGATGTAGCCTAGTTTTATAGACTCATATTCCTTTCTCGAGTCTATTCGAGATTTTGTGTTACTGGCAGCCGACTTTAGCATATGTAGTTCATTTTTGATACTTTGTTCTTTATGTGAATTGAGACATAGATATTTTTAGTATTCTTAGATAGTTACCCTTATTATATAGCTTATACGTATTCGAGTCAAAACAGAGTCTGGTCGAATGTGTAGCTGGCATGTTACATATTTCTAGTACCTCGATATTTTGGGACTGGGACGTAACATATTTTTGTGGTGGCCCATGCAGGTCCTGATTAAATTATTTTGGTTACTTTCCGGTATCGAGCGAGCCTGTAATCAAGGTTAGCAGTGTTAGTATCTCAATCCACAACTGACTTAAAAATTCTTTAGCATTTGATTATCGCCCTTGGACTTCATAATTGTACTCATTTATTCTCCTCAACATCGTTATTATTGTTTATCATCTCTCGCTATTTCAGAGAGATGAGTGTTTGTGCGCTATGTTCCCTCCAGAAGCAGATCCTTATCAAAGCGGAAGAAGACATGCTGGATATAAAAAAAATTGAGAAGATGGTAACCCTTAGTAGGATAGATAGATAGGTTATTCCTAAATGCTAAAGCTAGTGTATATTGCTAGCATGAGAATTGAATATAGTATCAGAGGCCTAGAACTAATAAAACCTTACCCTTACTTAAAGATAGCAAATAATTTGGAAGTATTAGAAGAAAGGAAAGAGGGTTTGATTCTAATGCACTGGAATACTTTATGGAATACATAGCTAGATGTTAGTGATCATATGTGGCACACGATGGTGATACAAGAAATTATATTATGACCTTAAGAAATTGGAACCTTACGTAGCAGGCTATAGTGGTTATATCTCTAGTGTTCTTGTGACTTTTAGTATCAAAATTAGATCTTATGACCCTCTAAAATTATTGATGACTATAGGTCTGGACTAAATAGATAGGTAGATTTCTAGATGTTTAAGTAATTAGATAACTCAAGTACTAAAGTATAGCTTTCAAAATCAAACTAGATGTACTTGATTAATTGGGTGAAAGTATTAATTAAATAAGTAAAGTTTCACCCTTGATTACTTGGGTAGATAAGCTAGTAGCTGTGATAAAGAAAATAGGTTAAAGGATGAGAGTTTTGATAAGATGTTATAGTCTTAATATAGTGAATTTTCTATAATAGATGACAAGCTATAACAAGTTGGTAACCATATAGTTTGGATGAAGGGTATACATGGAATAAATAAGAAAAAATCTCAGGTTTAAGGTAAAGATGGTAGAATGGTAACAAGAAGAGTCACGAGGAGTACATGATCTTGAGTATTTTAAATTAAGAGAAGAATCTAGGAAGGACAGAAGATTTATCACTCGGCAGTTGCCTATAAGATCTATACTACGAAGCAGAAAGTACTGGGTCATGATTGACGAAGTTTATAATTGAAAACAAGATTAACATACTAAAAAGATATAAAGGTGAGTAGGAAACAAAGGATAAGAGAAAGATATTATGGTCGCATAATCCAAGTAATTGTGGTATGAACTTGAAGGATAATAATTTTAGTATTTATGGATTGTAATACTTTTGGAATTTTGAGAATTTAGTGCGAGTTGAATAGTCTCGAAGTGATACAAACTTCAAGAAATTAAACACAGATTTAGAATCACATACTGACTTGATGGTTATTCTGTAGAGGATTATCATGAGACCCTTAGAGTATAGATTTACACATGGTAGAAAAGTGTATATGGAAGATGGAAGTCTTATAGGAATGATAGCTGAATATTGTCGGTTTACACAAACTGATTAAGGCCAAAAATTTAGATTTTTGACCAATAGGGTCTGAGCCTAAATGGACCTACTTCATTCATGACCCAGCTATTATACCCAAGTATACACTCTCATGCTCCATATAGACCCCACAACATTCATGATATACGTCATTCTAGAAAACCTATATTTAATTAGTCAGTTTTGTTACAATTAAATTAAATTGTACATCGGCAACCCAATTATCCTAACCACCGATATACCCATAGCCAACTCAAGCCATGCAACATCGATGACACTGGTATTACTTTAAGTTGAGGCCTTGAACTCTCTACACAATATTAATCACCTTGACAAGATTTGTGATAAAGTATTACTCGGTACTATTTTGCCCTAATTGTATTTGGCTATAATATTTTCTATTGTCTTGTAGACTCATGATCTAATTAGGAGCAAAGAGAACTAGTAAAACTTTCTTTATAGACTTATTGACTCATTAATGCCATGGTAGTACATATATTTCCTTTGATAGGTTGTGACAATATCCTTACCATCTCGTATCCCCCTTGAAGTTAGACTTTCTAAAAGAAATCCTTAGAAATATGATCATGACTATAGTTCCTACAGCCAACTTCATTCTTATAAGTTGGGTAGAGCCTTGATTAAGCGTACCCTTATTCTTAGAATGCGATGTCAAACTAGGACTCTATTTGGTAACTGCGTCCCACATCTTTAGTGCAACCTTCCTTAATTAAAATCTTTTCTACCATGTTTAATTTTTAATTTTGGGGACAAATTTTTATAAGTTTGGCAGATTGTAAACACTCTAATTTTTAGAATTAAATTTTAGAATTTTATTTATTGGTATTTAAATAATTATTGAGATTAAGGGAGATTTTTTGTAATTTTTAGTTAATTATAATAAATGTTCTTCATGGATTTATATTTTTGTGTATTAAATTAATTATTAAAATAGTACACAAATTATATTTTTGGGTATATAATTAATAATAAAATATTGTTTAATTTTTTTGAAAATTATTGGGGTCTAAAACTATTTTTTATGGCCATATATTCATTATTTTATATAAACCAACCCAAACCAACCCAAAATGAAACAAATCGAACCAAACCAACTCAACCCAAACAAAACTGAACCCGGATCCTACCCAAACCCGAACTCGCAGACCCAAAACCCGACCCTCCCCCTTCACCTTCAGAACCCCCCCCCCGACTCCTCCCTTTCCCTCCCCAAAATCGACGCTGACCGCCCCTTTCCTCTCCCCAAAACCCCCGTTCGTAACCCCCTCATTCACCCATCTCCACTACCTCCAGACGACGGCCGCCAACTACCGTCGACCGCTCCTGAGCACCGCACGCTGCCGACGAACGCCGTCGTAAAACCGCCCTAAAATCCCGAGCATAGCCGTAACGAGGTACTCAACTTCTCACCCTCGTATCTCCCTGCACATTAATCCAAATATCGATATGTCAAATCCTATGTGAAGAACACATGACCCTCTTAAACTCTGTATAATTAGTTGGGTATATCGTGTCCTGTGTCGGTCGTAATTCGAGACACAAAACAGGAAAAATTGACCAATTTGTAGTTTAGAAACTGTTCCAAACACCCATATTCATGGCTAATTTTTTTCCAACCTATTTAATATTTTTAAATTCTACTTAAATAGTAATTTATACAACATAATCAAGATTTAATCTCTTTAATTATTTTATTTTAATTCGTTGTATGCTGTATTTTATTTGTAGTTGTAATTGACCAAAAACTTGGTTTTCTAAACCCAAATTTTTTTGAAACGGGATGCATCCCACTAAAAGAGGTGACTTTATTGTTTACAAATTGCATTGAAAGACGCATATAGTCAACACAGACATGTGAGATTTTGCAGAACTTGATTTGGATGTGCGTGCACAGCGGAATCAACGCGTATCCGTCAAAAAATCCGTATCGGCCTTTTCTGACACTCGTCATAATTTTGTGTGTGCTTATCATATCGCAACAAAACTTATGCCATCGGATTTTTAGCGTTACGCCGGTCCTATAATCCAAGTTTGGTTCAATTCTGAGAACGTTGACGAAATACCGTTTCATGGGCCCCACGGTTCCACTTTATGGACAATTTTGTGACCGGCTCATCGGAATCCAGTTCTGGATATTCCTTTGGGTTCGTATCATCATTCTGGAATCGTAGACACTAAGTTTGATGAATTTGGAAAACTTTGTCTCTGGAATATTTTTTGCTGCAAAGTGGGCCACATGTGGATCCCGCTTTGACAAAAAATTATCAATTCTACCCCTGTGTTCAAATTAGACTTATGGTTAGTCAATTCTAGCTATTTCAAGTATTCTTAGAGCAATGGTGATGTTTGTTACAGCATTCGAAGGCGAACTTGGATATTCCACTTTTATATGAGCAGTTGACGGAGCTCAGAGCCCAGACAAGGGTACCATGCCAACTTGCAGTAAAACTTGTCATATTATCGACTGGTATTTTTTTATATATTCTTATGATATTCCTGTTCAACCTAGGACCGTGATAAGTTTCTTAGGGTCCGAACAAGATTCTGGTGTCAACGTCGTAAGCGGAGTCGTGTAACATCATTTAGAGAGTTGATTCTGTGATCCTATATTTTTATGTGCTTGCTTTACTAAGTACGTTATACCATAGGACACTTGATACTATTTATATGAAAGAATCTTTCTTGTGTTATTCATGGTGATTCTGTATAGGCTTACAGGATTTGTGTCATAAGACTTGCATATATAGAGATATTATTATGACTCGTTGTACTAGTTAGAGGTCATGATCTTGCGTGTTATGGACATAAGACGTCATGGACATGAGAGGTAGGGTTACATTGGGTGGGGAGTGACACACCATACTACAGGATGATTACATATATATATATACTTTATCATCGCGGTGCTTTAGTCTCTACCCTAGAGCTTGGCCCATTACGTGATATTACTGCTACCGGCTCCCCGACACAGAGCTTGTAGTGGTTTCAGCCTGAGTATGAGTGATGCTCTCACGTGCATATCACTTAGATGGTTATATTAGTTTACCCTTGAGTATATGGCATTATACTGTTATATTTTGGCATATTATTTTTTGTACCTTGTTACGACCCTCTGAGGACCTGGTCCCTTGCCAGTTTTGCAGTATAGACCGTTGCGGAGCCTGCCTGGAGTTGTTGATGTGTGTTTCTTTATCTTGCAAGCATTGGTGCCAGAAACTTATATTATTTTTACCAGAGTTATGATTATTATCCATCTTGTCTATTCATCTGCTGATGTAGCATAGTTTTATAGACTCATATTCCTTTCTCGAGTCTATTCGACCTTGTGTTATTGGCGGCCGACTTTAGCACATGTAGTTCATTCTTGATACTTTATTCTTTATATGGATAAAGTCATAGATATTTTCAGTATTCTTAGATAGTTACCCTTATTATACAGCTTATACGTATTTGAGTCGGACCAGAGTCTGGTCGAATGCGTAGCTGGCATATTACGTATTTCTAGTCCCTCGGTATTTTGGGACTGGGACGTGACACACAGAGCCATGCTCCAACAATGTGGCAGAGTACAATGCTCTCATTATTGGACTCCAACTTACTAAATAAGTGGATATAGACTATTTAGAGGCATACGGTGACTCCAAGCTGATAGTTAACTAAGTCTGAGGCGAATATGGAGTTCAAAATAAAGACCTAATTTTTTACCACCAAGCCGCACTTGGCATTATCTCAACCTTCGAAGGATTTTTCATTGAGCACATCCCTCGGTTGAAGAACGTCGAGGCTCACGCCCTGGACGGCCTCGCTGCCACCTTAGCAGTTCTTAACAATAACCATAAGCTAATTACGGTGATTGTTCAAGAGCTGGTCTGCCCCAAAAATAACCTCTGCCTATGTCTAAGCTACGCGACGAAAGTACACGCTGATGTCCAGGACTGGAGGCTTCAATTCTTTGACTACGCGGTCTATAAAATTCTCTCCATGAACCCAAAGGAAGCCACATCAATCATAAGACGTTCCCTCTAGTTCTATTATGATACAGCTACTAAAATATTGTATCTTCAGTCCTATGACGGCCTTCTGTTATGATGCCTATCAAATACAGAAGCGAAGCAGGCCCTCCATGAAGCTTACGATAGCGTTTGTGGAGCACACCAACCCGGCCCAAAGCTACAGGGGTATCTTCGAAGAATAGATTATTATTGGCCGATGATGGTAGCAGAGGCCATTGATTATGCGAGAAAATACCAGATATGCCAAGTCCATGCAGACTTCATCCATTTGCCCTCATAATTCCTGTACCCAACGGTCGCATCTTGGCCGTTTGAAGCATGGGGGATGGACATTATCGGACCAATCAGTCTACCTTCTTCTAAAGGGCATCGGTTCATCCTGGCAATAACGGATTACTTCTCCAAATAGGCAGAAGTCGTTACACTCACGGAAGTAAAGGCATCTAATATGATTAGCTTTGTCAAGTATCACGTTATATACTACTTTGGCTTGCCACAAAGGATCGTCCATGACAACGGTCCACAGTTTGTAAGTCACGCATTCTACCGATTTTATAATAAAAACTAGATTTAGAATATAGCATCAACCGCCTATAACCCGACAACTAACGGTCTAGCAGAAGCTTTCAATAAGACCATCATAAAGCTATTCAAAAAGTTTGTCTTCCAATAAACACGACTAGAACGAGAAGCTGGGTGAATGCCTCTAGGTCTACCATATAATGTTTCGGACAGCTACTGACAATACACCTTTCTCTCTGGTATACAAAAGTGAAGCGGTCCTCCCGCCTGAGATCTAAATCTCTTCACTCCGGGTGACTCTCTCCAACCAATTAACCGTCAACAAAAATTATCGCGGACGGCTACAAGAGTTAGAAGCACTCGATAAGAAACGTCTCTTAGCTCAACAGTGCATTGAGCTATACCAAGCATGTCTCTCGGGAGCCGTCAACAAACGAGTGAAGAATAGGACCAACCAAGTGGGTGATCTCGTCCTGACCGTAAGAAGGCCGATGGTTATGACCACAAAATGGTCGACAAATTCTAATCCAAATGGGAGGGCCCATTCATCATGGAGTCTGTATTCTCTAATGTTGCCTACCGGCTAGCAAAATCCAACATCAACTTTCTCATGATGCCTATCAATGACAAGTTCCTAAAAAAGTACTATGTCTAGTTAGACTTGTACTGCCCTCATCTTCAGCCTAGCAATCAAGATGTACAGTCTTTACACTCTTGGTTCTTCATCCCCAACAAGTGCCTATGTGCAAATATTTTCTCCTTCTTTAACAATTCCTGTAAAAGCTATCATATGTTTCTAGGAGTCCTGGGTACGCAACGGATGATGGATCCTCAAAGTCTCCCCAGCGGAGCAGTCCTCAGGTCCACTCGCACACTTTCACAGTGATCACTCAAAAACCAATCTCATTAGACGCTAGCCATGTTCATATTTCCTCTGAGCTATCATCCCACCTAACTTCCCAGTGAAACAATCCTCAGGTCTATCTTCACTCTCGGATAGACTACACATAATAAATACTCCTCAGCTAGTTTTTCGTACATAGGTTCACGTCCATATTACCTCTGAACTATCATCCTAATGTTTTTCCCCGGTTGAGTTTGACAGGTCCATATTACCTCTGAGCAAACCTTCTGGATTTTGGCTATCGATCATCACGTCCATATTACCTCTTACATCGGTTGTCATCCCCACTTATAACCCGTACTCACAAGGTACACCAAAGGTGCACAAAAACTGCCACGTCTATATTACCTCTAGCAGGACTTGTTCCAAACCTATTACTTGAACTAACATATACAAAATATAATGGGTCCACAAAACCTATCATGTCCATATTACCTCTAATAGGAATTTTTTTTGAATTTACTACTTGTACCCTATATAAAACCCCATATTTTTACATATTATTTTAATTAATTAATCATTGAATTTATTTATATTATTTCGTAGTTAATTAGAAAATAAAATTTATTAATTTAATTACCTAGATAAATAATTATTTAGAAATTTTGCATAAAACTATTATTATATTTTTAGGATTTTGAAAACTGTGATCAATTTTTAGAATTTATTTCTGGGTACAAATATCATTTTTTGGATTTTTTATACCGTATATATGTATGTAAATAATATATAGCTATTAAATATAATAATAAAAATAAAAATAAGTAATTATTATAATAATAACAGTAATAATGGTAATAATAATAATGTTAAAGAAATAGAAATTAAAAAACCATTAATCACTAAACCCTTAGCTAATTTTTTACCCCCTTAAACAACTAAACTAACCCACCAGCAACTCCTAACCCGCAGCAGCCCCAACCAGCAGTAGCCCAACCCCGCGGATTCTATCTCCCCACCCCTGCTCTCTCTCTCTCTCTCTCTCTCTATATATATATATATATATATATATATATATATATATATATATATATATATATATATATATATATATATGTTATAACTTGAAACCCTAACCCTAACCTTCGCCTGCACTCGATGCCACCGACCTCTGACCTTCGTGTCGGCGATCGTCGTAGCCCACCGTCCGCCCATGCGATCGCACGGACACCGCACAAGCGACCGCAGCAGGAGTTGACAGTGATGACCCCTCCTTCATGTACAGTTTTTTGCCTCGTCTCTCGCCCAAATTTGGATCCATCTTCGCCGGTATGATCACCACCTATCCCTCTTTAAACTTTATTAATTAGTTTCATTCGAGCAGCGTTATTAACTAGGTAGAAATTGACACCAAGTTGAGGAAAAACCATACTTTTAAAATAAAAAAAAATTATTCCAACGACCTATGTTTCGAGGCCGATATCTCCCAACGTAGACATCCAAATCAAGATCTACTTTTTCTGTATAAAGTCCATATAAACAAGATTATTTTTTGTTAATTAGTTTATTTTATTATGTGTTAGAATCAGAGAGAACTTAGGTTGAAAAATCATAAAAATTTATTTTCAAAACATAAAAACTTGTGATGTGGAGTGCGCCCCGTCAAACGGGATCTCCTTGTCGATACCAATTGCACCAAAAGACGCGTATGGTATATCTTGAAGTGTGGGCTTTCTTGAAAACTGATTTGGACTTGTGTGCACGTTGGAATCACCCCGTATCCGTAAAAAGGCCCTGTATCGTAACTTCTGCAAAACACCATCTCATTTAGTGTATGCTCGTCAGAATACGATAAAACTTGCGTCATTGGATTCCTGGTATCACGCTGGTCTTGTGACCCAAGTTTTTACGCAATTCTGAGATAATTGACCAAGTAGTCTATTTGCGAGGCCCACGGTTGACTTTAAGGACAAATATTTGTTTGGCTCACTGGAATCCAAAATTGGATGTACCATTGAGTTTGTATTGACGTTTAGAATTTATTTGACCTATAATTTATCTTATTTATAGAACTTTACCTCTGGCGTGTATTTTGGTGCAAAGTGGGCCACATATGGACCCCGCTTTGACCCAAAATTACCGTTTTATCCCTGTGTCCAAATTGGACGAAAGGGTAGTATTTGATAACTATCTTGCTTATTCTGTAAATGTGGGTGATATTTATTTCAGCATTCGGAGATATTCATTCTGAGGCCATAGTTTCTGACCCTTGGTGCTTGACATCTGGACGCTTACACTTTGCTGCTTTCTTGCCAGACAAGTATACCTTGCCAAATTGCTTACAGTATTTTGTATACTTATTATATTTTTATATATTTATTGCATGTGTATTTTCTTTCAGTCATAATTATATATTATATATGCTGATATACACTTGACACCTAGTATCATGGGAGGGAAGGACAATCAGTAGGCGTATGGGCGATAACCACTCTGGTAAACCGTAGTAACTAGCATACAAGGTAGTTGTGTCACGCTGGTCACTACCCTTACAGTATGTCAATTTTTGGTGTCGCACAGATCGCTACCCTCGCGGTATGTCAATTTCTGATGTTCCTGACGATTGTGTGAGTTGTGAGATTAGATAGAGTAGCCTATCCATGCCCATACATCGAAAAGTTGTCCTCATTATGTATTTCATATAGATTGTCTTGTACAGTATACTTATATATTTTCTATCTATTATGCATATTTTACTGTATTCAATTAGCATGCTTCTATGTATCTTGTTATGTTCCTCTGAGGACCTGGTCCCTTGCCAGGTATAGACGATCAGGAGTATTCGCAGGAGTATGGGCCAGGACCTGACGCATTATTTTCTGTCGATGAGCTCTTACCTTCTGAGCGTCTTTGATTATCTCTAGAGATGGATCTCTTAGATGATACTTTTATATCATCATCTTATTTTATATTGGAGATTTTATCCTCCTCTCTTATTTTAGTTTTGATATAGTCATTGGTAGTGGATTTGTCTCCACCCGACTATTATTTTTGGATTATTCAGACTCATTATTCTAGTTTAGTTATTTCTTTTCTATGACTTATTATGTGGATAATATTAGTATATCTGTGACTTGTGACCATATATATACCATATGTGAGTTAATATTCATATTACAGCGTACGCGTGTATTATGGTATCAATATATTGGAGTTGTCATATACATACGGCTGGCATGCTTACGTATTCCTAGTCCTATGTATTTTGGGACTGGGGCATAACATATTTTTGTGGTGGCCCATGCAGGTCGAGTTAGCCTTTTTGGTTACATAACTGTACCGAGCGGGCCTGCACCTAGGATTAGAGTTTTAGGTCTCATCCACACTTGACTATAACTCACCTTCCTTCCAACATGTCCTACTTAAGTGCTTGCATCCTGCTTGATTCATGTACTTTTTCTAATCCTCCGTCCATCTCTTGCAGAGAGATAAATTTGCATAACGGGCATGCTGCCACCGGGGACAACGTGTCTCTAGGGGTCAACGAACAATCACCAGGAGAGGCCTCAATGAATTCTCTTCTTTCGAGACCGAATGGACTGACTAACAATCCAATTCCATTAGCTCCTTTTACGGTGCATAATGGGACATTTCCAGCTCCACTAGCACCGCAGGATATCCAGGTGCAGTTGTTCCAATTCTTCCAGATGAAAATACAGGAACAGAGTCAACAGACAGCCACGTAGGCTGCAGAGTAGAGGCAGCAAGCGGCGGAACAGAGGCTAAAATTTTTGGCAGCACTTGAGAGAATGGCTGCACTAGCCCCTACACCAGCCCAGGCACTAGTTTCAGTATCGCAAGCTCGAGTTGATTCAGTCAAGGACTTTGTGCAGATGGGCCCCAAGCCGTATAAAAGCATTGAGAGTCTAAAGGAGACCACAAACTGGATTGCCAACATCAAGAAGTTGTTAAAGGCATCACAACTACCTACAGATCTTCGGATGATAGGAGTACGGACTCAGCTAGAAGATAATGCCCATCACTGCTGGGAATCAATGGAGCGCCAGTTGGGTATGCATCAGACTTGGAAATAATTCTTAGAGTGCTTCGAGAGGAAATACTTTCCGGATACTATAAGGGATGCGTTGTACGATCAATTTCTCTATCTTGAGCAGGAAAACAAGACAGTTGATGAGTATGATGTAGAGTTTAGCCGCCTCAGTAAGTATGGCACTGCCCTAATACCTAGTGACTTGGAGAAGGCTAAGAGGTTTCACCGCGGGATGACTCAGGAGCTCCAGCACTACACTAGCTCACAGTCCCGGATCTCTTATGCCGAGTTATTGACAGAGGCTAGGATCCAGGAGGCCATCAGCAAGGGAAATGGAAATCAACAGAGAATTCACCAAGGACCAGGAAGGACACAACCAGGAGGACCCATTAGACACCCTTTGGCACACCAACAACCATATAGTGTCGCACCATATCCAACCAAGAAACCCTATACTTGTTACTTTTGTGGTAAGATAGGTCATATTTATAGAGATTGTCATCGTCGATTAGGGCAGTGTATGTTACGTGGATCAAGTCACCATCAAACCCAAAAATATCCTCAGCAGACCCAGAGGTCTATGGCATTAAAATCAGGAACACCGCATACACCCTCAAGTATAGGATACCAAAGGGACCCACCACTGCTTCTACAATATGCCCAAATAGAGGAGGCTAGACCCCAGCTGAACGACCAAGGACAAGACCAAGCACTCATTATGACGAAGATGGGAGAGCAGACACAGGAAGTCATAAATACAGGTACGACCTTTTAGTTATAATTGTCATTACATACTCATAACCCTATTGTGACACGAGATCTTAGGTGTATAAGTAGATGTAGAATTATATATATGGTAGTTTAGTAGTTATAAGGATATGTTGATATTTTAACTAGATGGCATATCCGTGATGCTAATGGATAACGCGAGTAATAGTATTAGTATTCTTTTCCTATCACCACCTTGCCCCCTTGGGTGGCTCATCTTTTCTTCTATATCCATTCCTTATCTCGTGATTAATTCTTTCTATCGTAGTTGCATCTTTTCATGCCATTATGAATTGTTTGATTTACTTCAACCTTACCCTTATATTATTAGTTAAAACATAAATACGTTAGTAATAATTAATAACTAAAGGATGAGTTCATAATAATAACCCTTATGTATATGCACTATAGCAATATATGTGTTCTCTTATTATTTTTTAAACCATGAATAACATCCCTTAGTCTAACAGAAATTAGTTGGATTATTGAAATAGTTCATACTTCTAATAGTTTTATAAAGTTAGTCAAGACCTAAATTTTGCCCTAAAACTTAGACTAAGCCTAGGAAAGAGTTGAAGGCACTTGTTACGAACTGATGACTATGACAAATTGCTGGCGAGGTAGCGACAGCTGCAGCTAGACGATTATTGTAGAGTAGTCAAATTACTTGCAGCTATACTGGCCAGGTGGCGTGGCAGAATTAGACTACGATACTTGATGGTTACGAGAAAAATTATGGTTATGAGATTCCAGACAGGTATCCTAAAATTCTTGACCCAATGAATAAATTTCCCTTACAACCTAGACAATATCCTCAAGGGACTTTGACTACTAGTAGAACTCTCGTAAGTTGGGTAGTTGAGACGAGTTAGAGGATAATAGAATAGTGTATGGACAATAAATGAGAAGTGTTAGAATGGCTGACTATGACTTTTAGGAAGCACTGCTAGATAGCAATGAAGTGTAATAGCTATAGTAATTTATTATGAATATGAATTAGTATCAATTTTGAGGACAAATTTTTTGTAAGTTGGATAGAATATAAAATCCCATATTTTTAATATTATATTTAATTAATTAATCATTGAATTTATTTATATTATTTCATAGTTAATTAGAAAATAAAATTTATTGATTTAATTACCTAGATAAATAATCATTTAGAAATTTTGCACAAAACTATTATTATATTTTTGGGATCTTTGAAGAAGTGTGATCGATTTTTAAAATTTATTTCTGGTTACAAATATCATTTTTCTGGATTTTTTATACTTCATATATGTATGTAAATAATATATAGCTATTAAATATAATAATAATAATAATAATAATAATAATAATAATAATAATAATAATAATAATAATAATAATAATAATAACTAATAGTTATAATAATAATAACAATAATAATGGTAATAATAATAATGTTAAAGAAATAGAAAAGAAAAGAAATTAAAAAACCATTAATCACTAAACCCTTAGATAATTTTGTACCCCCTTAAACAACTAAACTAACCCGCCAGTAACTCCTAAGCCGCAGCAGCCCCAACCCGCAGTAGCCCAACCCCACGGATTCTATCTCCCCGCCCCTGCTCTTCTCTATATATATGTTATAACTCAAAACCCTAACCCTAACCATAACCTCTGCCTGCACTCGACGCTGCCAACCTCCGACCTCCGCGTCGGCGATCGTCGCAGCCCACCGTCCTCCCGCACGACCGTACGGACATCGCGTAAGCGACCGCAGCAGGAGTTGACAGCGACGACCCCTCATCCACGTGCAGTTTTCTGCCTCGTCTCTCTCCCGAATTCGGATTCGTCTTCGTCGGTATGATCACTACCTATCCCTCTCTAAACCATATTAATTAGTTTTATTCGAGCAGCGTTATTAACTAGGTAGAAATTGATGCCAAGTTGAGAAAAAACTATACTTTTAAACGAATAAAAACTGTTCCAACGACCTATGTTTCGAGGCCGATATCTCCCAACGTAAACATCTAAATCAAGATCTACTTTTTTGTGTAAATTCTATATAACCGAGATTTTTTTTGTTAATTAGTTTATTTTATTATGTTTTAGAATCAGAGATAACTTAGGTTAAAAACTCATAAAAACTTGTTTTCAAAACATAAAAACTTGTGATACTGAGCGCGTCCCGCCAAACGGGACCGTCTCGTCGCATACCAATTGTACCAAAAGGCGCGTATGGTATGTTTTGGCGTGTGGACTTTCTAGAAAACTGATTTGGACATGCGTGCGCATCGAAATTATTATCCGTAAAAAGGCCCCGTATCGTAACTTCTAAAAAATATCACCACATTTAGTGTATGCTCGCCAGAATGTGGTAAAACATGCGTCATTGGATTCTTGGTATCACACTGGTCCTGTGACCCAAGTTTAACGCAATTCTGAAACAGTTGACTAAGTCGCCTATTTGCGGGCCCTACGGTTTTATTTTAAGGGCAAATTTTTGTTCGACTTACTGGAATCCAAAATTGGACGTACCATTGAGTTCGTATTAACATTTAGAATTTTTTTAACCTATAATTTATCCTATTTAGAGACCTTTACCTCTGGCACATATTTCGGTACAAAGTGGGCCACATGTGGACCCCGCTTTGACCCAAAATTATCGTTTTATCCTTGTATCCAAATTGGACCAAAGGGTAATGTTTTCTAACTATCTCGCTTATTCTGGGAATATGGGTGATATTTATTTCAGCATCCGGAGACGTTCACTCTGAGGCCATAGTTTCTGACCCTAGGTGCTTGACATCTTGACGCTTACACTTTGCAGCTTTCTTGCCAGGCAAGTATACCTTGCCAAATTGCTTACAGTACTTTGTATACTTATTATATTTTCATATATTCATTGCATGTGTGTTTTCTTTCAGTCATAATTATATATTTTATATGTTGACACACACTTGACACCTATTATCATGGGAGGAGAGGACAATCAGTATGCGTATAGGCTATAAGCACTCTAGTAAACCGTAGTAACTAGCACGTACTACGGTAGTTATTTTACGTTGGTCGCTACCCTTACGGTATGTCGATTTCTGGTGTCGCGCTGGTCGCTACCCTCGCGGTATGTCGATTTCTGATGTTCCTGACGTGTGTGTGAGTTATGAGATTAGATAGAGTAGCCTACCCATGCACATACGTTGAAAAGTTGTCCTTAATGTGCTTTTTATATAGATTATCTTGTACAGTATAATTGTATATTTTCTGTCTATTATGCATATTTTACTGTATTCAATTGACATACTTCTATGTATCTTGTTATATCCCTCTGAGGACCTGGTCCCTTGCCAGGTATAGACGATCAGGAGTATCCACAAGAGTACGGGCCAGGACCTGATGTATTATTTTCTATCGAGGAGGTCCTACCTTCTGAGCGTCTTTGATTATCTCTAGTGATGGATCTCTTAGCTGATACTTTTATATCATCATCTTATTTTATATTGAAGATTTTATCCTCCTCTCTCATTTTAGTTTTGATATAGTCATTGGTAGTGGATTTGTCTCCACCCGACTATTATTTTTAGATTATTCAGACTCATTATTCTAGTTTAGTTATTTCTTTTCTATGACTTATTGTATGGATGAGATTACTATATCTGTGACTTGTGACCATATATATACCACATGTGAGTTAATATTCATATTACAGCATACGTGTGTATTATGGTATCCATATATTGGAGTTACCATATACATACGGCTGGCATGCTTATGTATTCCAAGTCCTACATATTTTGGGACTGGGACGTGACACCCTAGTGTGCAAAAGGTAATAAGTCCACCAAAGATCCTTCAGCGGCATATACTATATCTATATTACCTCTAGTAAAATATCCAAAGATCATATAAAATTCATGTACAACAAGAAAAATGAAGGAAGAAGTTCTGGAAAAAGAGAGTTCTTTATTCAAGATCATGAGTACATATGATGAAAATCCACTATATTTTTAAGGGTTTTCATTAATATTCAAGGTCTCGGGTACATATGATGGGAATCCCTTTAAGGGTTTCTATGGAGTTTTGCCGACAAGAACCTCTTACATTATAAGGCATCCATGTGCTATTTCTGCCACGGACTCAAGTAGGCCCAATAGTATATGTAAATCCCCTCGTCAAATGTAGGATTTATTTTAATTAAGGAGCAACCATAACCCAAATCCCAAGTACCCAAATTAGGGTATTAGCCTACACCAAGCCTGCTACGCCCACGATTCTTGTGTACCACTCTAAATCCAGTTCTATATGTCTTCAACGCATTAGGAATCACCATGTTCAATTGTTAAATTAATTAAAATTATAGGCCATTTCTACCTCAAACAGGACCTAACCCAGCCCACGTGTTCCCTTTCATATGGACCAGCCCCCACTTCCATGAGTCCTGGCCGGCCCAAGCCTCAAGGATAGCCCACAAACTTTTCACATATAAGTATACATATTCAACCATAAAACCCTAAGAAATTACTATTCATTCATCTTCCCCAAACCCTAGCCGATCAATCCCGATCGACCACCACCGCCTCTGACTACACTAATACCCCCACCACCACCGTCAGTCGCCTGCACTTCAACCTCGACCGCCTACACTTCAATCCCGACCGCCCATACCCGCCTGCACATCCCTCCCGACCGCCCTACATCCGATCCCGACCGCCTGCGCTTCGATCCCGACCGCCCACAGTCGCTTACACTTCAACCCCGATCGCCCCTCATCCGATCCCGACCGCCCCTCATCCAATCTTGACTGCCTGCATCCAATCCTGACTGCCCCACACCTGCCAGCTCATCCAATCCCGACCGCCTGCACTCAAATCTTGACCTCCCAACCGTGGCAGACCAACCCCGACCCCCACGGCTAGACCTCCATCCAGGCGCTGCTTCCCCCGTCGACCCAACGGCCATAGTCGCTGTTGCGACCTTTTTCGTTTCTGTTGCTGCTGCTGCCGGAGTTGCCGTACGACGCCGGAGCCGCCGCACCGAAGGCTGACATCGACTGGACAGCACCCTCGACTGCGATTGGTAAATACCCCCCCTTCGTTGCATGATTTATAAATTATAACCACCGCATCATCGTGTCGGATGACGACACGATTAAGTCATAGTAAACCATGGGTATTAGTATGAATGTTTAAATAGATTTAATGGAGTCTATGGTTAATAATTATTGCGACCGAATGACCTGTGCAGAGAACTTGTGTTCCACCTGAAAGCGTAGTCGTAGACTTAGTACAATATGCATGGAGAATAAAGAAGTATAATTTAACAAGACATAGTGTAGCTTCATAAAACCATAAATGAGTGTTTTATTGATGTAAGGTACACAGTGACATAGGATAGGGAACACTTGCATCTTAGCTACCTGCACACGCGACCCTGTTGTCTATCCACCGTGAACATGCATCAATACCTAAGAGCAACGTCGTAGTCATGTATGTATTATTTAGTGTCTGATGCTGGATTTCTATATTATATTGTGTTTTGGATCATTGGATCAGCCAGGAGACACTGCAAGAACCGGCTTTTGGCATTCTCAGCTCGAGGACTCAGGCAAGATACCTTGCCATATTTACTGTTTAAATTAATGCTGCATATGTTGTATGATATATTGTTGTTTTATTTTATATGACTGTGTGCGTCCGATATTGATTTGGGTGCTATCGACGGATACGTCGATGATTTAGTATACTTGACCTAGTTACTAGCAGACTCACCCCATTGGAGGATACTCTGATATCTTCCAAGACCGTACACTCTTATACGTTTCACAGTGATATTCATATTGGGATGCGGGTCCGCGTATTCGACTAGCTATCAGCACGTGTGACATGCATCACGGTTAGTGTATAGTTCAGGTTTATATTTTTATGTTAGTAGAGACTGGCACATAGATACGTGGTATGCACGTCGAGCATTCGATTTGCATATTTACATTGGGAGGGGAGGACCACTAGTAGGCATATGGGATACACCCATTGGAATCTGTAGTATCCGGAGGAGCCACGGATCCAATGACTCCCTTTATTCAGATTCCCAATTCTTCGGAGCGGTATGGACGTATATATACTGGCAGATTCCCCATTCTTCAGAGCGGTATGGACGTTATGCCTACACCTACTCATACGTACCAAAGTTGTCCTCACATTGCATTCACTTAGATTGGTTAGCACACCCTTATTTGCATTTACTTTATTCAGTATGTACATATGGCATATTTCTATGTATCTTGTTACGTCTCTCTGAGGACCTAGTACCTTTCCAGATTTGGACGAGGCTTATTATCCCACACTATACGGACCAGGACAGGAGACGAGGTTCGCTACAGCTGAGGAGCTAGAGGTGCTACCGTCAGAGTTCCCATGATCACTTGGTAGGCCTTCTGCCTAAGATTTGGTGCATTATTTTCTAGTCAGCCGATGCCCTAGTCATTATCTTTTATCTATCATTTCAGTACTTTATTTCATCATAGTAGTGGGTTTGTTCCCACAAGACATTATTGGTTGTACTATGATATCTTGAGACTGGTGTTATATTTCAGCTGTTTATTTAGTACTTCTTGCTGTTTATATTGTGGATGAGATGGTTTACCCGTTGATTGACTGATATTGGACATGTTAGTATTTTAGGACAGCGTAGCAGTCTTCGTAAGGATCCATTAAATTGGGAAATCCTTGGAGATGTGTCAGTTGGCTATTGCCACGTGGCCTAGTTCTGTGTATTTTAGGACTGGGGCGTGACATAGTTTTAGAGAGAAATAGCACGCTTTGTGGCCAAGTGCCTGGTGTGCCAGCAAGTCAAGACTGAGCATCAGAGATCTACAGGATTACTTCAACCGCTACCTATATCGGAGTAGAAATGGGAGCATATCACTATGGACTTTGTTACGGGTTTTTCGAGAAGTCCTAGTAGTCGCAACGCAGTATGGGTAATCGTGGATAGACTCACCAAGTCCGCACACTTTTTATCTTTCAGAGTTGGGCAATCCATAGAGGTCTTAGCAGACATGTACATGAGGAAGATTGTGCGCCTGTACAGAGTGCCAGTGAGTATCATGTCTGACAGATATACGAGGTTCACATCTTACTTTTTGTGGAGTATACAAGAGATTCTCGGTACCCGCCTGAAGTTTAGCACAGCGTATCATCCACAGACAGATGGCAAGTCGGAGCGCACCATTCAGACATTGGGAGACATGTTAAGAGCGTGCATGCTAGATTTTGGAGGATCATGGGAGGAACATTTATATTTGGTTGAGTTTTCCTACAACAACAGCTATCAAGCGAGCATCCAAATGGCTCCCTATAAAACGTTGTATGGAAGGAAGTGTCGCTCCCCAGTATGCTAGAGTGACATAGGCGAGCGATAGATTCTAGGACCAGAATTGGTTGTTCGTACAGTGGAGAAGGTGAAGAAGATCCAAGGACACCTACGAGCAGCACAGGATAGAAAAAAGCATTGGGCGAACGCGCATCGACGACCCTTAGAGTTTCAGGTTGGAGATCACGTATTTCTAAAGATCTCGCCTACTTAAGGGACTATCAGATTCGGAGGCCGAGGAAAGCTGAGTCTGAGGTACATCGGACCATTCGACGTATTAGAACGCGTCAGAGAGGTTGCTTACAGATTAGCCCTACCGCAGACTTTGGAAGGAGTCCATGACGTCTTCTATGTATCTCAGTTGAGGAGGTACATACCGGATCTGAGTCATGTGCTTGACCATTCCAAAATCACAGTCGGCCCGAGCCTATCATACGAAGAGAAGCCTGTGGAGATTCTAGACAGAAGTGAGAAGGTATTGCGAGGGTAGACCATTCCCCTAGTTCGTGTTCCCTGGAGGCATCATGCACCAGGCGAGTCAACCTGGGAACGCGAGGAGGATATTCGCCAGTGTTACCCCCACCTCTTCGAAGGCCTAGGTATGTGGTAGAATTTTAAATTCAGTCTTTAGTTCTTACCATACATATGTTTTAATTTCGAGGATGAAATACTCTAAAGAGGGTAGATTGTAAACCCTCTCGTCAAATATAGGATTTATTTTAATTAAGGAGCAACCATAACCCAAATCCCAAGTACCCAAATTAGGGTATTAGCCTACACCAAGCCTGCTACGCCCACAATTCTTGTGTACTACTCCAAATCCAATTCTATATGTCTTCAACGCATTAGGAATCACCATGTTCAATTGTTAAATTAATTAAAATTATAGGCCATTTCTACCTCAAACAGGACCTAACCCAGCCCACGTGTTCCCTTTTATATGGACCAACCCCCACTTCCATGAGTCTTGGCAGGCAAAAGCCTCAAGGCCAGCCCACAAACTTTTCATATATAAGTATACATATTCAACCATAAAACCCTAAGAAATTACTATTCATTCATCTTCCCCAAACCCTAGCCTATCAATCCCGACCGACCACCACTGCCTCTGACTACACTAGCACCCCCACCACCACCGCCAGTAGCCTGCACTTCAACCCCGACCATCTGCGCTTCAATCCCGACCGCCTACACCCGTCTGCATATCCCTTCCGACCGCCCCACATCCGATCTCGACCGCCTGCGCATCGATCCCGACCGCCCACAGCCGCCTACACTTCAACCCCGACTGCCCCTCATCCGATCCCGACCGACCCTCATCCAATCTTGACCGACTGTATCCAATCCCGACCGCCCCACACCCGCCTGGTCATCCAATCCCGACCGCCTGCACTGAAATCTCGACCGCCCAACCGCGGCAGACCAACCCTGACCCCCATGGCTGGACCTCCATCCAGATGTCGCTTCCTCCGCCGACCCAACAACCATAGCCGCTGCTGCGACCTCTGCCGTTTCTGTTGCTGCTGCTGCCGGAGTTGCCGTACGATACCGGAGCCGTCGCACCGAAGGCTGACGTCGACTGGACAGCACCCTCGACTACGATTGGTAAACACCCCCCCCCTTCGTTACATGATTTCTAAATCGTAACCATCGCATCGTCGTGTCGAATGATGACACGATTAAGTCACAGTAAACCATGGGTATTAGTATGAATGTTTAAATAGATTTAATGGAGTCTATGGTTAATAATTATTGCGACCGAATGACCTGTGCACCTGAAAGCGTAGTCATAGACTTAGTACAATATGCATGGAGAATAATGAAGTATAATTTAACAAGACGTAGTATAGTTTCGTGAAACTATAAATGAGTATTTTATTGATGTAAGGTACACAGTGATAGAGGATAAGACACGCTTGCATCTTAGCTACATGCACACGCGACCCTGTAGTCTATCCACCGTGAACTTGCGTCAATACCTAAGAGCAACGTCGTAGTCATGTATGTATTGTTTAGTGTCTGATGCTGGATTGCTATATTATATTGTGTTTAGGATTATTGGATCAGCTAGGAGACACTACAGGAACTGGCTTTTGGCATTCGCAGCTCGAGGACTCAGGCAAGATACCTTGCCATATTTACTGTTTAAATTAATACTGCATATGTTGTATGATATATTGTTATTTTATTTCATATGACTGTGTGCTTCCGATATTGGTTCGGGTGCTATCGACGGATACGTTGATGATTTAGTATACTTGACCTAGTTACTAGCAGACTCACCCCATTGGAGGATACTCTGATATCTTCCGAGACTGGACACTCTTACACGGTTCACAGTGACATTCATATTGGGATGCGGGTCCGCGTATTCGACTAGCTATCGACGCGTGTGACATGCATCACGATTAGTGCGTAATTCAGGTTTATATTTTTATGTTAGTAGAGACTAGCACATAGATACGTGGTATGCACGTCGAGCATTCAATTTGCATATTTTACATTGGGAGGGGAGGACCACTAGTAGGCGTATAGGATACACCCATTGGAATCTGTAGTATCCGAAGGAGCCACGGATCCAATAACTCCCTTTATTCAGATTCCCCGTTCTTCAGAGCGGTATGGACGTATATATACTAGCATATTCCCCATTCTTCGGAGCGGTATAGACGTTATACTATTCAGATTTTCCGTTCTTCGAAGCGGTATGGACGTTATATCATTGCAGATTCCTCGTTCTTCAGAGCGGTATGGACGTTATGCCTACATCTACTCATACGTACCAAAGTTGTCCTCACATTGTATTCACTTAGATTGGTTAGCACACCCTTATTTGCATTTACTTTATTCAGTATGTACATATGGCATGTTTCTATGTATCTTGTTACGTCCCTCTGAGGACCTGGTACCTTTTCAGATTTGGACGAGGCTTATTACCCCACAGTATGCGAACCAGGACAGGAGATGAGGTTCGCTACAACTGAGGAGGTAGAGGTGCTACCGTCAGAGTTCCCGTAATCACTTGGAAGGCCTTCTGCCTAGGATTGGGTGCATCATTTTCTAGTCAGCCGATGCCCTAGTCATTATCTTTTATCTATCATTTCAGTACTTTATTTTGTCATAGTAGTGGATTTGTTCCCACCAGACATTATTGGCTGTACTATGATATCTTGAGACTGGTGTTATATTCTAGCAGTTTATTTAGTACTTCTTGCTGTTTATATTATGGATGAGATAGTTTACCCGTTGATTGACTGATATTGGACATGTTAGTATTTTAGGACAGCGTAACACTCTTCGTAAGGATCTATTAAATTGGGAAATCCTTGGAGATGTGTCAGCTGGCTATTGCCACGTGGCCTAGTTCCGTATATTTTGGGACTGGGGTGTGATAGTATAGCTCAATGCTTTCTAGTTCACCACTCCACAGTGCAAACCTCAGTATATAAAAAATAATCCATACTGATGGATAGCAAGAAAAGAGCAGGAGTTGACGCTCTACAACCAGACGGGAAGACCAACAACAGGAATGGTAATTAATCCAAATTATGTCATTGCTGCCACAAGCCCCTAGCCAGTAGCAATCTGCATAAAGGGGAGAAATGCAGCTAGCAAGCTTCATGAACAAGGACGACTCTGTACTTGAAGCATGATATTCATCCTTGTCTTCTGGATCAATCATTGTCTCCTGGATCGGTTCTCGGTGAACCGTTCTTATCTCCTGGATTAGTTCTTGATGAGAAACCACCGCATAAGGGTGACATTCTCTTCGAATGATGGGTGTTATGATATCCTTCCATGTTCCATCATGAATAGTATGAGCGAGGGCAAAACCTACAAAAGAAAGACACGCATCAGTATCAGTGAAGATCGCATAAAGGCACAACTGCCATATATGGTTGTTTTGGCTGCAGCGATGCACGACCAAGCCTGCACGCACAAGCAAGAGGAGATCTCATCCATGCGGTCAAGCCAGAGATAAATCTCTGTGCGCATGAAGCAGATGACCCCCCACCCATGCGGCCACGCCAAAGCTTGACCCGCATGTTACAGATGAGTGCTCGTCCATATGACAGAACTCTGTGAAGAGGTCTGTGCTTGTCCAAGACGAGCCTCCATCCAGGTGGCAGAATCTTGCGAAGGGTCTATGCGCATCCCTGCAGCAGGATGGTGTACTAGTACCTCTTCCTCCAAAGCCCAGAACATAAAGTGCAGTACTGCTCTACCTCCAAGCAAAATACCCAGATCAGGGGGCCATTGATTGAGACCGCTGTTTGTGGTGAAAAACGAAAGAATGAAGTGTATTCAAGTGGGGGTTTATACGAAACCCGCTTTCTTTGGTTTACAAACAAACTTGTACAATTTGATCCTATACGAGGATATGGGAGTATAATTTATTTAATATGGGTAGATATTGCTATAGGTGTCTGATCTGCAGTCGATCACTTTAGCCCTTGGACCACACGATAGTGAAGAAGTGCCATAGAAGACAGGAAGTAGCTTCGAAGGTTGCAAAGGAGGGTGGATGTACGATGCCAAAGTCGTCGATCCCTACTCTTTGTCCGAGCTCCGGATTCTTCTCTCTCCAAGACTCTTCGACCTCTCTCTGATCTCTGATTCTTCGGCCTCTTGATTCTTTTGATCAATATTTTGACCTTTTTCTCTGATTTTTGTCGACCTTGGACCTCTGTCAATAGAGGTCTCTATTTATAGAATTTTGGTGATAGTGACCACTCAATCGGTATAGAAATCGAGTAGTGGAAAGCACAACACCCTTTTACACAACGGTTAAAATAACCAATGCCTGCGTATAGATGATCTTTTGGATGAGCGTGTGACGCAGGTCCAACTAAGGGACAAAACGCGTATAACTGCTGCGAAGATCACGGCGTAGAAGCCACGTAGGTAGGTATCCCTCGTGTAGAAGAGGTGGGCGTAGAAGCCAATGTCTGTCACCTTGGCGTAGAAGCCAAGTAGGCATATAAGCCAGGTAGGCGTAGAAACCTGATGGCATAGAAGCCGAGTAGGCACAGAAGTCGAGTGGTCATAGAGGCCGAACGAGCATAGAAGCTGGAGAGGCGTAGAAGCCGAGTGGGCACAGGAACTGGACGGGCGTAGAAGCCGCTGCGTAACGTGCCGGAGTGGTGATATGGATGTCTCAGCCGGAATTATGGCTCTTGGAGATATATTCAAATCTCTCGCATTAAATGCAAAGATCTGCCACCATTCTGTGCATTAAATGCAGATTGCTTGTCTTTAAGATCTGCCATCATTCTGTGCATTAAATGCAGACACGCGTCTCGAGTCCTGCACGCAGAGTAGCTGCTGACGTGGCAGGCTGTTTGTCCTCCGCGGAGCGTAAGACGGTCATGTCTGCCTGTGTAGAACTCGGCAGCGTATTCCCTTGTATGCGTAGGAGTGGTTCACGCGAAGGGGCTGTCACTAAATAACGGTTCGGTGATATTTAATCAAATCTCTCGCATTAAATGCAGAGATCCGCCATCATTCTGCGTATTAAATGCGGAGGCGTGTTTTGAAGGTCTGCAGCCCTTCTGTGCACCGAACGCAGAGACGTGCCTCGAGAAACTGTCACCGCTCTGGGCATTAAATGCAGAGGCGTGCCTCGAGCTTTGTACGAAGTGCAGCTTTTGACGTGGCAGGCGGTTTGTCCTCCGCTGAGCGTAAATAGCTCACATTCGCCTGTGTAAAACTAGGCGGTGTAGTCCTCTGCACGCGAAGAAGTGGTTTACGCGAAGGGAAAGGCAGTAAACGACAGCCCGGGTTGCAGTGTCGCACCATCATTATAGCCGTCGTCTGGGTAGTCGAGCAGCATCCCTTTGTCAGAAGTCCAGACGTCAGGTTCATTTGCAGGAGATGGCAGGTTCACTTCGGAGAACACGAAGCGTTCCTCGTACGCTTTAATGCCGCATAAAAAGTGGGTGTGTTTTACGCCATATAGGCGATGAAGCCCTTAGTTCTACGCTGAAGCGGCCTGGACATACTGCACTTACGCGGATGGTCCTTCTATATTTCACGCTGCTGCTCATCGGAGAAGCTCCGTTGCACGCTTGATGGCTCTGGGGTCTTCTGTTTATGCTGCCCTGCATCACTGTGCTGCGTAGAGATGTCCAGCGTATTTTTAATGCTTCTACAAGACCCCCTTCAAAGCTTTTAAATTTTTCAAAATTTGAAACGCTTTGAATGAACCATGAACCATTCCTCGTAACTCGAAACATCTTCTGAATGGAGCCTGAAATGGTCAATTTTGGCACGTTCTTTCAGGTCGGCCTTTATGGCGGAGTTATTGGGGATAGGTGTGACCTCCCTTGCCTATAAAAGGGCTGAGGTGTTAACCTGTTCTTCCCATGTTCCCTTCATCATGCAGAGATGATCGCCGGAGTTCGTCGGGTCGATCTGAGGAAGAAGAAGACCATGTTCTTCCAGCATGTAAGGAGCCGAAAAAGATGGCATCTTCGAGCAAGCGTCATCTGCAGCGATGGATCATGGAAGGATATCTTAGCCTCCCTTGCTCGGGATAATCAGCAACTTCATATGGCGGCTCACTCGGAGAGAGGGGAGGGGTCATATTTGACCAGACAGCTTGCAAGCTGTAAATTTTTCCCTGATACTTTCGTGGAGGAGAGCAGACAAAGTGTAACTGCTGTCCACGAGTATTCATGGCACTGGGATTAAGAAAGCAGATTTACTCTGCTTTTTCTTCTGTTGGAGGATGGGTCTATGCCCATTTTGTATCCTTCCGCCATTGATCTCCTTGTTCATGACTGTGGAAGTCGATGAACTGCCATGGATGAAGAGGAAGACCTGCACCGATGCGAGAACCTGGCAGAACAGTTTCTGGGCGCGATCTTCAGACGAAGTGCCAATCCGAGCATGAAGGAAACGTAGCGAGGGCTCACAAGTTGAAAGAAAAGCTCGCTCAGGCAGAGGAGTGGGCTTCCCAGTCGTTGGCATGTCTAGATGTAGCGACTGGTCGACTGAGCGCAGCACGATGGGATTTGGAGCGTGCAGAAGCTGTCCGTGCGGGTTCTCTTCGGGCAAGGGCTGAACTGTCTTTTATGAGCAACCACGAGGCACGGCTGGAGCGGGCCCACGCTGATGCCTTGGTTTCCCGTAATGAGAGGATAGCTGTACTGACGCAGCTGATTCGCGATCTGACCACTCCCCCACAATGATGTACCCTTCCTTCTTTTTGCTTTCCAGAGTACTTCTGCTCTCTTTTGGGAATAAATAAAGCGACTCTTTTCTGACTTTGTGGACCCATCATTTCGGAATGTAAATGACAGGTTGGGTGAAAGTTATATCAGAGGTAATATGGACGTGATACACTCTCGGTAAACTCTTAGCAGGTCATATTTATTCAGAGGTCGTACGGACATGATAGAATATGCTTTGACTAAAGTTTGTAGATAAGACACTATCAGAGGTAATATGGATGTGATAGGCTCTCGGTAAACTCTAGCAGAAAATATCTATTCAGAGGTCATACGGACATGATAGAATATGCTTTGACTAAAGTTTGTAGACAAGACACTATCAGAGGTAATATGGACGTGATAGCTATTGCATTTCCAAATTAGTCGAACATATCTATTCAGAGGTTATATGGACATGATAGGCTATGACCCAACTAGTTTCGTTTTGGAAGTAGTTTTGTCAGAATTGAGGTTTTCTCTATATTCCACTTGAGCGGGGGAGATTAAGCATAGTACTTTTTCAGGAATTTGCCGTTTATAGGAGCCATTAACAGGTCTCCGTTAGGCTGGGCTAACCTGTAAGCGCCGTTTGAGAACGTTGTCTCGATCACATAAGGGCCTTCCCATTTGGGCTGGAACTTGCCCTTACTCCTGTGAGTGAGAATCATCGACCTTCTTATGGCTAAAACTAGCTCGCCGACTTTGAACACTCTTTCCTTTACTTTATGATTGAAAGCTCTATAAATGCGTGCTTGGTAGAGCGCGATGCGCTGTTGAGCTTGGAGGCGTTTCTCGTCTAATCCTTCTAGCTCTTGAAGCCTTAAAAGGTCATTCTTCTCTTGAGTTAGCTCATTAGTCACGGCTATTCTGAGTGACGGGATCTGGATTTCAATGGGGAGAACAGCTTCGCTCCCGTAGACCAGTGAGAATGGGGTACAACCCGTCGGTGTTCGTACCGTCGTGCGATATGCCCAGAGGCACTCGCCCAGCTTCTCATTCCAATCTCTTTTGTTTGAAGAGACGAACTTCTTCAAGAGTTTGATAATGGTTTTGTTGAAAGCTTCCGCCAAACCATTAGCAACTGGATAATATGCCGTAGAGGCAATATTATGTATTCGATTTTTATCGCAAAATCGATGAAATGCTTGGCTGATGAACTGCGGCCCATTGTCATGGATTATCCTTCGGGGAATCCCAAAGCGATAAATGATGTGATGCTTGATGAAGCTGATCACATTAGACGCCTTTACCTCGACCAGAGGGACCGCCTCTACCCATTTGGAGAAGTAATCCGTGATGGCCAGTATGAACCGGTGACCTTTGGAAGAAGACGGGTGAATAGGACCAATGATATCCATACCCCATGCTTCGAAAGGCCAGGATGCGACCGTAGGATGTAGATGTTCAGACGATTGATGTATGAAGTCTGCATGAACTTGGCAGGCCCTGTATCGTCTTGCATATTTGATTGCGTCTGCGATCATAGTGGGCCAGTAATAGCCCATTCTCCTGATATGATCCTGTAGCTTAGGACCGGGTTGATGCGCTCCGCATACGCCGTCGTGAGCTTCACGGATAACCTGCTGTGCTTCGTCCTCGGAGAGGCATCTCAGTAGCAGTCCATCGTAGGTCCGGCGATATAGGCATTGTGAGGACGCATCGAAGTAGAAGCGTAATGATCGTCTTTTGACGGATACTGCTTCTTTAGGGTCCTCCGGCAAGATTCCGTATGCCACAAAATTTATGAAGGGACTTCTCCAGTCCCTCGTAGGAGGATCGATGTTCATAGGGTAACTGCGTTCTATGTAAAAGTTATTCTTCACACAGAATAAATCTCTGTTAAGAAGGATCACCGAATTCTGCCTTCTTATAGGAGTAGCTAAATCTGCAGCTAGACTGGTCAGGGCATCAGCTTCCAGATTCCGAGATCGAGGTACATGCTCTAGGAAGAATCCTTTGAATGTCATGGCTATCTCGACTGTTGCTTGGTGATAGGGGATGAGGTCTGGATTTTGGACTTCATATACTCCCCTGACTTGATTGACGATCAACAGAGAATCACCGAAAGCTTCCAGAGACTAGACCCCCAGCTCTTTAGCGACTTGGAGGCCGATTATGTAAAACCCCCTTCCTAGAAAATCGTATATACCTCTTTATTTATTATTTATTAATTAAATTATAGTAATTAGGTCTAAATAGGAGAAATAGATTTTTAATAATTTTTATGTTAGGTGTTCGGGCACTTAGATGACTTATGGGACCATCAGAAATTTTTTGGAATTTATTCCATGTAGGAGACCCCTTGAGCTGTTGCTAGCCTAACGATGTGCAATACCCTATTATATAAATTTTCTTATGTGTGAATATATATATATATATATATATATACAAATATATATATGTATATATATATTTAAAGAAAGAAAGAAAAAGAAAAGAAAAGAATTAAATAATACTAAGTATAATACTAATAATATAATAATAATATTAATAATAATATACTTAAACTTCAACTTAGCATCTCTGATCCCTCCTTAGGAATTTCCATTTAGAAACTTGCAACCACTTCGTTTTGCCCGCCCCTTATACACAGCAACTTAGACCCTTTGACTCTTCAGCCGCCCTATAGCCCTTTCACCCGCGGAAAAAAAAAAAAAACCCATAGCCCACGGATCCAACTCCCTCTCTCTCTCCTAATATATTATATATATATATATATATAATAGCTCTCTAAAATCCTAACTTAAACTCCAGACTTCCTCTTCCCATCTAGAGCCGTCACCGCAGCCAGGGAAGCCTCCCCAAGCCATCCAACCATCCCGTCGACGCCGACCTCGCGAACTGCAGTTTCCCACTCGAAGCACCTTCGCTCCGGTGTATTTTTCCGTTGACTCGCTCGACCAAACGCTGTTCCGTTTTCATAGGTATGATCTTTCCTCAACCCTCTCCAATTTTTGTTTTATAGTCAACCTCGGAAAACGTGTGCCCCTAGGTGCAAAACAGCGCCCAAGTCAGCGCGAGCAGACAAAATTCTGCAATCGCAGAATTCCAGATTGACCACCCATATTGCCGAGTTCGTATCTCCCACCACAGAGATCCGAATTCGGTGATTCTTTTTGATACCTGTAGATTACATGACCTAGTTTATTTTCTGTATAATAACTTGTGCTATTAGTTGCTGTGGACAAAAATATATTCGTCACAAAACTGCGCGCACCCACTTTTCCGGTTTTCCAAAAGTTGGAGATCGGAGCGCGCCCCGCCAAACGGGACCGCCCCGCCGTGTGCCAAGGGTACCGAATGGTGCACGCAGCATAACGGGACACGTGAAAATTCGTGGGGACTGATTCGGACGCGTGTGCGCGCCGGAATCAGATCGTATCCGCGGACACATTTTGTGTCGCCACTTTTGTGGAACTCGCGCGTATTTTGTGCACGCTTGTCAGATTGCGACGAAACTTATGCCACTAGACTCGTGGTAATGCACTGGTCCTGTGACCCAATTTTCATGCATTTCTGAGACGGTTGACCAGATCGCCAATTGGCGGGCCCCACAGTTGACTTTTTGGACCAAATTGTGTTCGGCTCATCGGAATTCAAATTTGGACATACCGTTGGATTCGTATTGACATCTAGAGTTGTTTGACCCATTGTTTGTCCTATTTAGAGACTGTTACCCACGGCACGCTTTTCTGTGCAAAGTGGGCCACACGTGGACCCCACTTTTGTCCGAAATTACCGTTTTGCCCCTGTGTCCAAATTGGACGAAAGGGATATGCTTTTTAGCTATTTTGCTCATTCCGGAAACGTTGGTGATGTTTATTTCAGCATCCGGAGACATTTGTTCTGTGGCCATAGCTTCTGGTCCTGTGTACTGGACATCTGGACGTGACATTTTGCAGCTTCTTGCCAGGCAAGTATACCTTGCTATTGTACTGTTATTTATATTCTATATGTTGCATGCATCTTTATTTTCTGTCTTTAGTTCATATATTTTAACTGTTATATAAAATACGCGCGACAGTGTCGTCGCGATATATTTTTATTTATGTATTGCATTGACCTTGTTCATGAGACTACCCCATTATCATGTAGCACCATTATGTTCATTAGCCGTGACACAGTTGTTACACGAGTGTGAGTCTCATATAGAGATCACGGACTTGCGTGCAGGGTTGGCCTCCTGTACGTGTGGGCCGTGCGTTAGGGATAACTGCTGTTAGAAACTTTGCATGCTAGAAGACTTAGCAGTTATTAGAGGTCTATGGACGTAGCCTATTATAGTACGGTGGTCCCATCCTGGTCCTTGTTTGGTTGCAAGATTGGGCTAGGGTACTAAGAATAGGCTATGGACCAAATTGTGTCATGGATGTGACATGCTTAGAGCATGGGGTGGGGAGAACAACAAGTACCGCATTTGGGCTCCTTTGCACTTTTCTTGTGTAACCCGTACGCTCCGCCGGAGATACGCGGTCATGATGACCCCTATATATTATCATGGCGGGCCTCCGGCGTTCGAAAGGCGCCGTGCCTTTGTAGGCCCCTGGATCTCCAAGAGAACTATGCCAATCCCATTTATGGCCAGATAGCCCACTTGTTAGAA
Source organism: Iris macrosiphon (assembly GCA_036927795.1). Taxonomy (NCBI): domain Eukaryota; kingdom Viridiplantae; phylum Streptophyta; class Magnoliopsida; order Asparagales; family Iridaceae; genus Iris; species Iris macrosiphon. Next base: position 182,899,207 of record JAYESA010000004.1, read on the forward strand.
AGTTGTTCTCAAACTGCATTCACTTTAGACGGTTAGGCGACCCCATTGGATGTTTATTTCAGTACTTTATTGGCATGTGTTTAAGTATACTTGTTATGTCCCTCTGAGGACCTGGTCCGCTACCAGGTGTACCTGTTCTTGAGTATTTGCAGGAGCACAGATTTGGAAGGTTATAGATGCTCCGTGGATGTCTTCTCTTCGAGCCGTGATTGGTAGCTGGTACTTATATTGTTTGAGTGAGTTGTACTTATATTGTATTTACTTTTCCCATTCGAGTTGGTAGTGGATTTGTTTCCACCCAACTATCATCTTTAGATACTTCTTGTTGAGATCTAGTTTCATAGATACTGGTTATTTATTTCTATATGATTTTGGTGGATGAGATTTAGATTTTAACCTGTGACTTGTATTACATTTTATACCACTTGTGGATTTTATATTCATATTACAGCGTACGTATAGATTTGGTTTCCATATATTGGAGTTGCCATATCCATGCGGCTGGCATGATTACGTGTCCTAGTCCTACGTATTTTTGGGACTGGGGCGTGACATGTTTTAGTGGTGGCCCATGCAGGTCGAGAGCATATTGTCTCGGTTACGTTACTGTGCCGAGCAAGCCTACACCTAGGAATAGAGTATAGGATCTCATCCACAATTGACTATGATTCACTCTCCTTCCAATCCATTCTATCTGAATAATTGCATCATGCTTGATTCATGTACTTCCTTAATAATTCTTTAAGTATAGCCTTCTGCTAGAATATAGGAACCCATGTTATTAGGATAATAATTAGAGTAGCACACCTATTAAGAATACAACGAGAATATAGACACACCTCTAAGTTTAGAATATCTAGTGAACCTAGAATTCCTTATCTTTAGATTGGCATACCATTACCCTTGATGTATTAAGAAGACTTGAGAGTAGTATAGACACTACTAGAATTAGTTAGAAGGTTACCATAATGTTGCCCCTAGCATTGAGGAACCCATAGAAAACCAAAACTTAACATTATGACTGAGCCTAACCTTCATAGTTAGATGATATTGGAACTATAAAACTTATGTCATTGTCTTGTTATTAGTAGACAGCACCCTAGGAAGCCTAGAGGAATATAATCAACACTTCTCCCTTGATCATACCCCGAACATAGCAACCAACGCCCCACTCCCCTTAGAGAACCATGATGCTATCTAGAGCCCTCTATCTTTACTTTTATATTGTTTCCCTGCGACCATAGCGCTCGCTATTTTGCGACGGCTAATTACGTTCTTCTCTTCATCTTTCAACTCGTGCCATCTGACACTTCGGATAGTAGGCCAAGTAATTTTATTCTTTGTTAAGGGCTCATAGTTTGCTAGGATTATAGTTGTAGCCTTGAGTGTGAATTTTTATGCTTGGTAGTTAGAACTTGATAAGTTTAAGTTGTTTTGTAGATTGTGACCGATGATTAACCCTTAGTTTAAATCATGTAATTTGTACCCTCACCTCGATACAAGTTAGACCCTTCCTCCTTAACGGCCAGTAACTCTTCTATCCTTACGATTGACATATGTTCTATGAGCACTATGATTAAGACTTAGGATGACCATTACCTACATAAATAGGAGACCCTAATAAGTACCAAGATCTTTCCTCATATACCCAAATAAGAGTTTCTGTTCTATGTACATGTGCAAGGTTATTCTTGTAGGATCCTCTTAAGACTGTCACCGTATTAGTTTAATTCTTATAAGTTGGGTAGTATACCTCACCACCTAGTATCATATAGCCCTTGTGATCCATTGATGAAGTGTAACTGAATGGCATTAATTGTATGATAACATAAGATGATAGTGTTTATTCAGACTATAGAACTTAGAGGCTCATACCCCTACTTTGTCGACTATCGACTTAGACAAGGAATTAATATGATAACTGTAGAGATTATAGAGCCTTTTGTTATTGTTGCTTATGTTGTTTTGTTTTTGCAACTTGAATTATTTGTGACTCCTCTCATCATAATCCAGCGTTATATTTTCTGTGCTACCTTGAATTATGCCGCTATTATAGCCTAGTTTTTGCAAGCTTATTCCTTATTGAGCTTGTTCAGGACATATGTATTATTGGGGAGGCCCACAATAATACATTTCAGAATCAGTGTATGAAGGTCTAGCTAACCTTAGTGCGCTCGATTTGCCCTTCGTAACGCTACTTTACGTGGATTGAGATATGTAGTGACTAGTAGACGAATATACTTGCCCTAGACATGCCTGACATATCGTATCAGTTACATAACTGTACTAATACGAGCAGGCAAACAAAGGATTACCAAAATAGGATTTCAATCCACAACTGCTTTGATAATTCCCAATTGAATTCTTTAAACGCCTTGATCCCAATACTTCTATTCTATTACGCTGCCCTTGAACTCTTTATTATTGATCTTCGTCTTCCCCTATTTCGGAAAGACGAAACCTCGTGCTTGGTATAAGTTTGATACACAGAGAGTACTAGATATACCCCATAGGCCGATCACATACTTGAGGATTATTCTTTCGTAATTAAGGACATATCATATATGATATAATCGGCGTTGAAGTTTTGAGGATTGAATGACATGAGTAAATAAATTAAGGGATATTTTCTTAAGGTATATAGCCTTAGGTGATAGGTGGATAAATTCTAAGTTGGGTAGTAGTGCATTGTCAACTCGGGAGGAATTTCTTTTAGATTATGATCGAGTAAGACTAGATTGGGAGAGGTTCAAGCCATTGTAATTTTGAGAAATTTAGAAGGATGACTAAGATGATGAGGATCAATGAATTGATATTGAGGACCCAATATTTATACCTTAAGTGCATGAGTTAAGTTTTGACCAATGAAGGTAGAATCACCAATTTGAATTTAGAAGATAAATATAGAATTTCAGACTTGAATATTGGTGGACTACATTAAAATTATTTTTTAATTTGGTGAATTGAATTAAGAATTAAAATTTTGGGTTGGACGACCTATTTGAAATAATGAGGATGTGAATAGAATTTAAGAGTTGAGGCATACAAAATTTTATAAGTGAAAATGGGAATATATTGGACTCAAACCACTTCTAAAGGAGATTATGATAGTTAGAGATCGTGAGGTAAAAGTTATATGCGTATGTAAATCTTGGAGATGTTATGTGGATATGGATAATTTGAAACAAGGGGAGAAGAGATAACCATAGGTTAAATTTCGATTGGAGCAGTGGTCATCTTAACCTAGAAGTGATTGCAATGGATATGATTAGGATTTTAGTTATCGCAAGAAGATTGCGACTGACTTGCCTTATTGTACATAAAGGATTAACCGATTCTGCCTTATTTCAATTTTGAGGACGACATTGTCTTAAGTTGGCTGAATTGTGAAACCCCCTCACCTAAGAAGACCTACTTGGCTGAGATAGTGAGACTAAGGTTAGCTTGAATCCACTTAGAAATAGAACACGGTATTTTTATTTAGTTTTACAACATGATATCACTTGACACGCCTTACCGTGCTCCGATAAATGGAGCAAGTCACTAGCCACTGCCTTCCTACAAATTCTACACCCTTATCCTAGACATGCCCATCATCCAATTCTCATCTTTGTGCAATTTTCCAATTGTTGGACACTTTTATGCAAAAGAGCATTTATGTGTCAACACCATTGGACATGACACATGAAGAAACCTATTTTTCGCTCATATGGATTTTTTCATGATTTTTTTTTTGGGATGTGCAACGTACAACATCGCCCACCCCTTTTAAACCTAGCCTTGCATTTTAACCAATGTGAATCTTAGACCATCCTTGCATTCTATCGTGGCTTAATTTTAATTTCGAGGACAAAATTTTTATAAGTTGGGTAGAATGTAAAACCCCCTTCCTAGAAAATCGTATATACCTCTTTATTTATTATTTATTAATTAAATTGTAGTAATTAGGTCTAAATAGGAGAAATAGATTTTTAATAATTTTTATGTTAGGTGTTCGGGCACTTAGATGACTTATGGGACCATCAGGAATTTTTTGGAATTTATTCCATGTAGGAGACCCCTTGAGCTGTTGCTAGCCTAACGATGTGCAATACCCTATTATATAAATTTTCTTATGTGTGAATATATATATATATATATATATATATATACAAATATATATATGTATATATATATTTAAAGAAAGAAAGAAAAAGAAAAGAAAAGAATTAAATAATACTAAGTATAATACTAATAATATAATAATAATATTAATAATAATATACTTAAACTTCAACTTAGCATCTCTGATCCCTCCTTAGGAATTTCCATTTAGAAACTTGCAACCACTTCGTTTTGCCCGCCCCTTATACACAGCAACTTAGACCCTTTGACTCTTCAGCCGCCCTATAGCCCTTTCACCCGCGAAAAAAAAAAAAAACCCATAGCCCACGGATCCAACTCCCTCTCTCTCTCCTAATATATTATATATATATATATATAATAGCTCTCTAAAATCCTAACCTAAACTCCAGACTTCCTCTTCCCATCTAGAGCCGTCACCGCAGCCAGGGAAGCCTCCCCAAGCCATCCAACCATCCCGTCGACGCCGACCTCGCGAACTGCAGTTTCCCACTCGAAGCACCTTCGCTCCGGCGTGTTTTCCCGTTGACTCGCTCGACCAAACGCTGTTCCGTTTTCATAGGTATGATCTTCCCTCAACCCTCTCCAATTTTTGTTTTATAGTCAACCTCGGAAAACGTGTGCCCCTAGGTGCAAAACAGCGCCCAAGTCAGCGCGAGCAGACAAAATTCTGCAATCGCAGAATTCCAGATTGACCATCCATATTGCCGAGTTCGTATCTCCCACCACAGAGATCCGAATTCGGTGATTCTTTTTTATACCTGTAGATTACATGACCTAATTTATTTTCTGTATAATAACTTTGTGCTATTAGTTGCTGTGGACAAAAATATATTCGTCACAAAACTGCTCGCACCCACTTTTTCCGGTTTTTCAAAAGTTGGAGATCGGAGCGCGCCCCGCCAAACGGGACCGCCCCGCCGTGTGCCAAGGGTACCGAATGGTGCACGCAGTATAACGGGACACGTGAAATTCGTACGGACTGATTCGGACGTGTGTGCGCGCCGGAATCAGATCGTATCCGCGGACACATTTCGTGTCGCCACTTTTGTGGAACTCGCGCGTATTTTGTGCACGCTTGTCAGATTGCGACGAAACTTGCGTCACTGGACTCGTGGTAACGCGCTGGTCCTGTGACCCAATTTTCACGCATTTCTGAGACGGTTGACCAGATCGCCAATTGGCGGGCCCCACAGTTGACTTTTTGGACCAAATTGTGTTCGGCTCATCGGAATTCAAATTTGGACATACAGGTGGGTTCGTATTGACATCTAGAGTTAGTTGACCCATAGTTTGTCCCATTTAGAGACTGTTACCCTCGGCACGCTTTTCGGTGCAAAGTGGGCCACACGTGGACTCCACTTTTGTCCGAAATTACCGTTTTGCCCCTGTGTCCAAATTGGACGAAAGGGATGTGCTTTTTAGCTATTTTGCTCATTCCGAAAACGTTGGTGATGTTTATTTCAGCATCCGGAGACATTTGTTCTGTGGCCATAGCTTCTGGTCCTGTGTACTGGACATCTGGACGTGACATTTTGCAGCTTCTTGCCAGGCAAGTATACCTTGCCATTGTACTGTTATTTATATTCCATATGTTGCATGCATCTTTATTTTCTGTCTTTAGTTCATATATTTTAACTGTTATATAAAATGCGCGCGACAGTGTCGTCGCGATATGTTTTTATTTATGTATTGCATTTACCTTGTTCATGAGACTACCCCATTATCATGTAGCACCATTAGGTTCATTGGCCGTGACACAGTTGTTACACGAGTGTGAGTCTCATATAGGGATCACGGACTTGCGTGCAGGGTTGGCCTCCTGTACGTGTGGGCCGTGCGTTAGGGATAACTGCTGTTAGAAACTTTGTATGCTAGAAGACTTAGCAGTTATTAGAGGTCTATGGACGTAGCCTATTGTAGTACGGTGGTCCCATCCTTGTCCTTGTTTGGTTGCAGGATTGGGCTAGGGTACTAAGAATAGGCTATGGACCAAATCGTGTTATGGATGTGATATGCTTAGAGCATGGGATGGGGAGAACAACAAGTACCGCATTTGGGCTCCTTTGTACTTTCCTTGTGTAACCCGTATGCTCCGCCGGAGATTCGCGGTCATGATGACCCCTATATATTATCATGGCGGGCCTCCGGCGTTCGAAAGGCGCCGTGCCTTTGTAGGCCCCTGGATCTCCAAGAGAACTATGCCAATCCCATTTATGGCCAGATAGCCCACTTGTTAGAAAGTTGTTCTCAAACTGCATTCACTTTAGACGGTTAGGCGACCCCATTGGATGTTTATTTCAGTACTTTATTGGCATGTGTTTAAGTATACTTGTTATGTCCCTCTGAGGACCTGGTCCGCTACCAGGTGTACCTGTTCTTGAGTATTTGCAGGAGCACAGATTTGGAAGGTTATAGATGCTCCGTGGATGTCTTCTCTTCGAGCCGTGATTGGTAGCTGGTACTTATATTGTTTGAGTGAGTTGTACTTATATTGTATTTACTTTTCCCATTCGAGTTGGTAGTGGATTTATTTCCACCCAACTATCATCTTTAGATACTTCTTGTTGAGATCTAGTTTCATAGATACTGGTTATTTATTTCTATATGATTTTGGTGGATGAGATTTAGATTTTAACCTGTGACTTGTATTACATTTTATACCACTTGTGGATTTTATATTCATATTACAGCGTACGTATGGATTTGGTTTCCATATATTGGAGTTGCCATATCCATGCGGCTGGCATGATTACGTGTCCTAGTCCTACTTATTTTTGGGACTGGGGCGTGACAGATTAGTATAGCGTTGTATTCCGCCACATTGTTGGAACAGGGCTCGCTGAGAGAATATGCTCGATAGATGACGAGTTTGTCGTGGGTAACCAGGACAATTCCTACCCCTGAAACCACGTTTCCCCTAGGACCAGTTCTGGAGGCACCATCGAAGAATAGTTGCCATGCGTCACTTTCCACTGCGGAATTACATTCTGCAGCCTCATCAGGGATGTCCTCGTATAGCTTAGAGGTCTCCGGGATCGGATGAGCAGCTAGGAAGTCGGCCAATGCTTGGCCTTTGATGGACTTCTGAGGAACGTACACCATGTCATATGGTGTTAATAGCATCGCCCAAGTTGCGAGTCAGGAATTAAGAGCACTTGGCTTGCTCATCAGTACTCGAAGAGGGTTGATCCTGGAGATGATCTGAATAGTCTGGCCCGTGACATAGTGTCGCATCTTCTGGATAGCGAACATCAGAGCCAAGCATTCTTTCTCCACTGGGTTGTACCGGTGTTCGGCCCCGACCATCATCCTACTGAGGTAGTAGATAGCCTGTAAAACCCCCTTCCTAGAAAATCGTATATACCCTTTATTTATTAATTATTAATTAAATTATAGTAATTAGTTCTAAATAGGAGAAATAGATTTTTAATAATTTTTATGTTAGGTGTTCGGGCACTTAGATGACTTATGGGACCATCAAGAATTTTTCGGATTTTATTCCATGTTGGAGACCCCTTGAGCAGTTGCTAGCCTAACGATGTGCAATACCCTAATCTATAAATTTTCTTATGAGTATAAATATATATATATGTATATACAAATATATATATATATATGTATATATATATATATTTTATTTAAAGAAAAGAAAAGAAAAGAATTAAATAAGTTACTAATATAATAATATTAATAATAATAATAACAATATTAATACTAATAACCTACTTAGGAATTTCCATTCAACAACTTGCTTTTCCTTCAGCCGAAACTTGCTGCTACTTAGCATATTTCCCTCCATACCAAACATGCTGCTATGCTAAGTCCTCCGCTCAATTAAAACCCACAGCAACTTAGACTATGACCCGACCCTTGCTTCTGCCCGAATCCAACCATCCCGCGGAAACATCCATATCCTTCCCCCTCTCTCTTAATATATAATATATATATATATATATATTTCTATCCCAAAAACCCTAACCTAATATTTTCAGACCTCCTCTTCCCATCTAGAGCCGTCACCGCAGCCAGAGAAGCCCCGCCAAGCCATCCAACCATCCCGTCGACGCCGACATCGCGAACTGCAGTTTCCCACTCGAGGCACCTTCGCTCCGGCATGATTTTTCGTCGACTCGCTCGACCAAACGCTGTTCCATTTTTATAGGTATGATCATCCCTCAACCCTCTTCCATAGTTGTTTTATAGCCAACCTCGGAAAACGTGTGTCCCTAGGTGGAAAACAGCGTCCAAGTCAGCGCGAGCAGACAGAATTCTGCAATCGCAGAATTCCAGAATGATAACCCATATTGTCGAGTTCGTATCTTCCACCACAGAGATCCGAATTCGATGATTCTTTTTGATACCTGTAGATTACATGACCTAGTTTATTTTCTGTATAATAACCTTGTGCTATTAGTTGCTGTGGACAAAATTATATTCGTCACAAAACTGCGCGCACCCACTTTTCTGGTTTTCCAAAAGTTGGAGATCGGAGCGCTCCCCGCCAAACGGGACCGCCCCGCCGTGTGCCAAGTGTACCGAACGGTACACACAGCGTAATCGGACACATAAAAAATTTGTGGGGACTGATTCGGACGCGTGAGCACGCCGGAATCAGGCCGTATCCGCGGACACATTTCGTGTTGCCACTTTTGTGGAACTATTGCGTATTTTGTGCACGCATGACAGAATGCGACGAAACTTGCGCCACTGGACTCGTGGTAACGCGCTGGTCCTGTGACCCAATTTTCATGCATTTTTGAGATGGTTGACCAGATCGCCAATTGGCGGCCCCACAGTTGACTTTTTGGACCAAATTTTGTTCAGCTCATCGAAATCCAAATTTGGACATACCGTTGAGTTCGTATTGACATCTAGAGTTGTTTGACCTATAGTTTGTCCCATTTAGAGACTGTTACCCTCGGCACACTTTTCGGTGCAAAGTGGGCCACACGTGGACTCCACTTTTACCCAAAATTACCGTTTTGCCCCTGTGTCCAAATTGGACGAAAGGGATGTGCTTTTTAGCTATTTTGCTCATTCCGAAAATATTGGTGATATTTATTTCAGCACCCGGAGACATTTGTTCTGTGGCCATAGCTTCTGGTCCTGTGTATTGGACATCTGGACGTGACATTTTTCAGCTTCTTGCCAGGCAAGTATACCTTGCCATTGTACTGTTATTTATATTCCATATGTTGCATGCATCTTTATTTTCTGTCTTTAGTTCATATATTTTAACTGTTATATAAAATGCGCGCGACGGTGTCGTCGCGATATGTTTTATTTATGTATTTGTATTGACCTTGTTTATGAGACTACCCCATTATCATGTAGCATCATCAGGTTCATTTGACTGTGACACATATTTTTACACGAGTTGTGAGTCTCATATAGATCACGGACGTACGTATTGACTGATCATCGGTACGTGTGGGCCGTGCGTTAGGAATAACTGTTGTTAGAAACTTTGCACGCTAGTAGACTTGGCAGTTATTAGAGGTTTATCGTGTCATGGACATGACATGCTTAGAGCATGGGGTGGGGAGAACAACAAGTACCGCATTTGAGCTCCTTTGCACTTTTCCTTCTGTAACCCGGAAGCTCCGCTGGAGATACCGGCGGTGACGACCCCTTTACTACTTGGCGGGCCTCTGCCGTTCAAAAGACGACATGCCTTTGAGGCCCCTGGTTCTCCGAGAGAGTCATGCCAATCCCAGTTCTCAGCCAGATAGCTCACTTGTTAGAAAGTTGTTCTCAAACTGCATTCACAAAGATGGTTAGGCGACCCATTGGATATTTATTTCAGTACTTTATTGGCATGTGTTTAAGTATCTTGTTATGTCCCTCTGAGGACCTGGTTCGCTGTCAGGTGTACCTGTTCTTGAGTATTTGCAGGAGCGCAGATTGGAAGGATATAGATGCTTCGTGGATGTCTTCTCGTCGAGCCGTGATTGGTAGCTGATACTTATATGGTTTGAGTGAGTTGTACTTCTATTGTATTTATTTTTCCCATTTGAGTTGGTAGTGGATTTGTTTCCATCCAACTATCGTCCTTAGATACTTCTTGTTGAGATCTAGTTTCATAGATACTGGTTAATTATTTTATATGATTTTGGTGGATGAGATTTAGATTTTACCCTGTGACTTGTATTATATTTTATACCACTTGTAGATTTGGTATTCATATTTCAGCGTACGTATGGATTTGGTTTCCATATATTGGAGTTGCCATATCCATGCGGCTGGCATGCTTACGTGTCCTAGTCCTATGTATTTTGGGACTGGGGCGTGACATATTTTTGTGGTGGCCCATGCAGGTCAAGAGCATATTGTCTCGGTTACGTTACTGTACCGAACAAGCCTGCACCTAGGACTAGAATATAGGATCTCATCCACAATTGACTATGATTCATCTTCCTCCTCTTTGTTCTATTTTGAACAAATGCATCCTGCTTGATTCCTGTGCTTCCCTAATAGTTCTTTAAGTATAGCCTTCTCCTAGAATATAGAAGTTCCTGTTGTTAGATGATAATTAGAGTAGCACACCTATTTAGAATACAACGAGATTATAGATACACCACTAAGTTTAGAATATCTAGCGAACCCTAGAATCCCTTATCCCTATAATTGGCTTACCATTACCCGGATGTATTATGAGGACTTGAGAGTAGTATAGACACTACTAGAGTTAGTTAGAAGGTTACCATAATGTTTGCCCCTAGCATTGAGGAACCCATAGAAAGCAAAAACTTAATGTTTGGACTGAACCTAACCTTCATAGTTAGATGATATTGGAACTATAAACTTATATCATTGTCTTGTTATTAGTAGACAGCACCCTAGGAAGCCTAGAGGAATGTAATCAACACTTCTCCCTTGATCATACCCCGAACATAGCAACCAACACCCCACTCCCCTTAGAGAACCATGATGCTATCTAGAGCCCTCTATCTTTATTTTTATATTATTTCCCTGCGACCATAGCGCTCGCTATTTTGCGACGGCTAATTACGTTTCTTCTCTTCATCTTTCAACTCGTGCCATCTAACACTTCGGATAGTAGGCCAAGTAATTTTATTCTTTGTTAAGGGCTCATAGTTTGCTAGGCTTATAGTTGTAGCCTTGAGTGTGAAATTTTTTATGCTTGGTAGTTAGAACTTGATAAGTTTAAGTTGCTTTGTAGATTGTGACCGATGATTAACCCTTAGTTTTTAAATCGCGTAATTTGTACCCTCACCTCGATACAAGTTAGACCCTTCCTCCTTAACGGTCAGTAACTCTTCTATCTTTACCATCGACACTTGCTTATAAGTGCTATGACTAAGACTTATGATGATCATTACCTACATAAAAAGGATACCCTAATCAATACCAAGATTTTTCCTCATATATCCTAATAAGAGTTTCTGTTTTATTTACGTGTGCAAGATTATTGTGTAGGACCCTCTTAAGACTGTCACCATATTAGTTTAATTCTTATAAGTTGGGTAGTATACCTCACCACCTAGTATCATATAGCCCTTGTGATCCATTGATGAAGTGTAACTGAATGACATTAATTATATGCTAACATAAGATGATAGTGTTTATTCAGACTATAGAACTTAGAGGCTCATACCCCTACTTTGTCGACTATCGACTTAGACAAGAAATTAATATGATAACTGTAGAGATTGTAGAGCTTTTTGTTATTGTTGCTTATGTTGTTTTGTTTTTGCAACTTGAATTATTTGTAACTTCTCTCATCATAATCCAGCGTTATATTTTCTGTGCTACCTTGAATTATGCTGCTATTATAGCCTAGTTTTTGCAAGCTTATTCCTTATCGAGCTTGTTCATGACATATGTATTATTGGGGAGGCCCATAATAATACATTTCAGAATCAGTGTATGAAGGTCTAGCTAACCTTAGTGCGCTCGATTCGCCCTTCGTAACGTTACTTTACGTGGATTGAGATATGTAGTGATTAGTAGACGAATATACTTGCCCTAGACATGTCTGACATATCGTATCAGTTACATAACTGTACTAATACGAGCAGGCAAACAAAGGATTACCAAAATAGGATTTTAATCCACAACTGCTTTGACAATTTCCAATTGAATTCTTTAAACGCCTTGATCCCAATACTTCTATTCTATTACGCTGCCCTTGAACTCTTTATTAATTGATCTTCGTCTTCCCTTATTTCGGAAAGACGAAACCTCGTGCTGGGTATAAAGATTGATATGCAGATAGTACTAGATATACCCCATAGGTCGATCACATACTTGAGGATTATTCTTTCGTAATTAAGGACATATAATATGTGATATGATCGGCATTGAAGTTTCGAGGACTGAACGACATGAGTAAATAAATTAAGGGATATTTTCTTAAGGTATATAGCCTTAGGTGATAGATGGATAAATTCTAAGTTGGGTAGTAGTGCATTGTCAACTCAGGAGAAATTTCTTTTAGATTATGATCGAGTAAGACTAGATTGGGAGAGGTTCAAGCCATTATAATTTTGAGAAATTTAGAAGGATGACTAAGATGATGAGGATCAATGAATTGATATTGAGGACCCAATATTTATACCTTAAGTGCATGAGTTAAATTTTTGAACAATGAAGGTAGAATCACCAATTTGAATTTAGAGGATAAATATAGAATTTCAGACTTGAATATTGGTGGACGGAATTTAAATTATTTTTAATTTGGTGATTTGAATTAAGAATTAAAATTTTGGTTGGACGACCTATTGGAAATAATGAGGATGTGAATGGAATTTAAAGAGTTGAGGCATACAAAATTTTATAAGTGAAAATGGGAATATATTGGACTCAAACCACTTCTAAAGGAGATTATGATAGTTAGAGATCGTGAGGTAAAAGTTATATGCGTATGTAAATCTTGGAGATGTTATGTGGATATGGATAATTTGAAACAAGGGGAGAAGAGATAACCATAGGTTAAATTTTGATTGGAGCAGTGGTCATCTTAACCTAAGAAGTGATTGCAATGGATATGATTAGGATTTCAGTTATCGCAAGAAGATTGCGACTGACTTGCCGTATTGTACATAAAGGATTAACCGATTCTGCCTTATTTCAATTTTGAGGACGACATTGTTTAAGTTCGGCAGATTGTGAACCCCTAACCAAAATTTGACCTACTTGGCTGAGTTAGTGAGACTAAGGTTAGCTTGAACCCAGTTAGAAGTAGAACACAGTATTTTTATTTAATTTTACAATAGTTATATCACTTAGCGCCTTACCATTGCTTCGATAAATGGAGCAAGTCACTAGCCACTGCCTTCCTACAAATTCTACACCCTTATCCTAGACATGCCCATCATCCAATTCTCATCTTTGTGCAATTTTCCAATTGTTGGACGCTTTTATGCAAAAGAGCATTTATGTGTCCACACCATTGGACATGACACATGAAGAAACCTATTTTTTGCTCATATGGATTTTTTACGATTTTTTCGGGATGTGCAACGTGCAACATCGCCCACCCCTTTAAACCTAGCCTTGTATTTTAAACAATGCAAATCTTAGACCATCCTTGACTTCTACCATGACTTAATTTTAATTTCGAGGACAAAATTTTTACAAGTTGGGTAGAATGTAAAACCCCCTTCCTAGAAAATCGTATATACCCTTTATTTATTAATTATTAATTAAATTATAGTAATTAGTTCTAAATAGGAGAAATAGATTTTTAATAATTTTTATGTTAGGTGTTCGGGCACTTAGATGACTTATGGGACCATCAGGAATTTTTCGGATTTTATTCCATGTAGGAGACCCCTTGAGCAGTTGCTAGCCTAACGATGTGCAATACCCTAATCTATAAATTTTCTTATGAGTATAAATATATATATATGTATATACAAATATATATATATGTATATATATATATATATATTTTATTTAAAGAAAAGAAAAAAAAAGAATTAAATAAGTTACTAATATAATAATATTAATAATAATAATAACAATATTAATACTAATAACCTACTTAGGAATTTCTATTCAACAACTTGCTTTTCCTTCAGCCGAAACTTGCTGCTACTTAGCATATTTCCCTCCATAGCAAACATGCTGCTATGCTAAGTCCTCCGCTCAATTAAAACCCACAGCAACTTAGACTATGACCCGACCCTTGCTTCTGCTCGAATCCAACCATCCCGCGGAAACATCCATATCCTTCCCCCTCTCTCTTAATATATAATATATATATATATATTTCTATCCCAAAAACCCTAACCTAATATTTTCAGACCTCCTCTTCCCATCTAGAGCCGTCACCGCAGCCAGAGAAGCCCCGCCAAGCCATCCAACCATCCCGTCGACGCCGACATCGCGAACTGCAGTTTCCCACTCGAGGCACCTTCGCTCCGGCGTAATTTTTCGTCGACTCGCTCGACCAAACGCTGTTCCGTTTTCATAGGTATGATCATCCCTCAACCCTCTTCCATAGTTATTTTATAGCCAACCTCGGAAAACGTGTGCCCCTAGGTGGAAAACAGCGCCCAAGTCAGCGCGAGCAGACAGAATTCTGCAATCGCAGAATTCCAGAATGACCACCCATATTGTCGAGTTCGTATCTCCCACCACAGAGATCCGAATTCGATGATTCTTTTTGATACCTGTAGATTACATGACCTAGTTTATTTTCTGTATAATAACCTTGTGCTATTAGTTGCTGTGGACAAAATTATATTCGTCACAAAACTGCACGCACCCACTTTTTCCGGTTTTCCAAAAGTTGGAGATCGGAGCGCTCCCCGCCAAACGGGACCACCCCGCCGTGTGCCAAGTGTACCGAACGGTACACACAGCGTAATCGGATGCATAAAAAATTCGTGGGGACTGATTCGGACGCGTGAGCGCGCCGAAATCAGGCCGTATCCGCGGACACATTTCGTGTCGTCACTTTTGTGGAACTCGCGCGTATTTTGTGCACGCATGACAGAATGCGACGAAACTTGCGCCACTGGACTCGTGGTAACGCGCTGGTCCTGTGACCCAATTTTCATACATTTCTGAGACGGTTGACCAGATCGCCAATTGGCGGGCCCATAGTTGACTTTTTGGACCAAATTTTGTTCGGCTCATCGGAATCCAAATTTGGACATACCGTTGAGTTCGTATTGACATCTAAAGTTGTTTGACCTATAGTTTGTCCCATTTAGAGACTGTTACCCTCGGCACACTTTTCGGTGCAAAGTGGGCCACACGTGGAACCCACTTTTACCCGAAATTACCGTTTTGTTCCTGTATCCAAATTGGACGAAAGGAATGTGCTTTTTAGCTATTTTGCTCATTCCGAAAACGTTGGTGATATTTATTTCAGCACCCGGAGACATTTGTTCTGTGGCCATAGCTTCTGGTCCTGTGTATTGGACATCTGGACGTGACATTTTTTAGCTTCTTGCCAGGCAAGTATACCTTGCCATTGTACTGTTATTTATATTCCATATGTTGCATGCATCTTTATTTTCTGTCTTTAGTTCATATATTTTAACTGTTATATAAAATGCGCGCGACGGTGTCGTCGCGATATGTTTTATTTATGTATTTACATTGACCTTGTTTATGAGACTACCCCATTATCATGTAGCATCATCAGGTTCATTTGACTGTGACACATATTTTTACACGAGTTGTGAGTCTCATATAGATCACGGACATACGTATTGACTGATCATCGGTACGTGTGGGCCGTGCGTTAGGAATAACTGTTGTTAGAAACTTTGCACGCTAGTAGACTTGGCAGTTATTAGAGGTTTATCGTGTCATGGACATGACATGCTTAGAGCATGGGGTGGGGAGAACAACAAGTACTGCATTTGAGCTCCTTTGCACTTTTCCTTCTGTAACCCGAAAGCTCCGCTGGAGATACCGGCGGTGACGACCCCTTTACTACTTGGCGGGCCTCTGCCGTTCAAAAGACGACATACCTTTGAGGCCCCTGGTTCTCCGAGAGAGTCATGCCAATCCCAGTTCTCAGCCAGATAGCTCACTTGTTAGAAAGTTGTTCTCAAACTGCATTCACATAGATAGTTAGGCGACCCATTGGATATTTATTTCAGTACTTTATTGGCATGTGTTTAAGTATCTTGTTATGTCCCTCTGAGGACCTGGTCCGCTGCCAGGTGTACCTGTTCTTGAGTATTTGCAGGAGCGCAGATTGGAAGGATATAGATGCTTCGTGGATGTCTTCTCGTCGAGCCGTGATCGGTAGCTGATACTTATATGGTTTGAGTGAGTTGTACTTCTATTGTATTTACTTTTCCCATTTGAGTTGGTAGTGGATTTGTTTCCATCCAACTATCGTCCTTAGATACTTCTTGTTGAGATCTAGTTTCATAGATACTGGTTAATTATTTCTATATGATTTTGGTGGATGAGATTTAGATTTTACCCTGTGACTTGTATTATATTTTATACCACTTGTGGATTTGGTATTCATATTACAGCGTACGTATGGATTTGGTTTCCATATATTGGAGTTGCCATATCCATGCAGCTGGCATGCTTACGTGTCCTAGTCCTATGTATTTTGGGACTGGGGCGTGACATAGCCTGTTCATGACCCATATCGTTCTTCTGTGCGAGAAGAGCTCCCAGTGAATGATCCATCGCCCGAACGTACAGCAAGAATGGTCTTCCCATGACGGGAGGTACCAGAACTGGTGGACTAGTGAGGTAGCGCTTGATATCTCCGAACGCTTGCTGACAGGTCTCATCCCATACGAAGGATACACCTTTCTTCATGAGATGAGAAAAGGGCTGACACCTCCCCGAGAGGTTGGATATGAATCTCCGGATTTAAGCTAACCGGCCTTGAAATTCCCGGAGTTCCCTCAGATTATGGGGCGGTCGCATTTCTACGATGGCCTGGACTTTATCAGGGTCCACTTGAATGCCTTTGGTGGTAATGACAAATCCCAGAAACTTGCCACTAGATACCCCCAGAAAGGATTTTGTAGGATTCATCTTGAGTTGATGTTGGCGCATTAACTCGAATACCGTCCTCAAGTCTCGAACGTGATCATCTTTGAGGCAGCTTTTGACAGCTATGTCGTCCACGTAGCATTCCACTGTCTTGCGTAAATGCTTGTGAAATATGTTACTCATTGTCCGCTGGTATGTAGCCCCGACATTCTTCAATCCGAAGGGCATGACTGTATAGCAATATACCCCCAGTGGTGTTCGGAAAGCAGTATGCTTCTCGTCTTCAGGATGCATCTTGATCTGATTGTATCCCGAGAATTCGTCCATGAAAGACATGCGTTCAAAACCGCAAGTGTTGTCGATCATGATGTCTGTGATGGGAAGAGGAAATTCGTCCTTGGGGCAGGCTGCATTCAGATCTCGGTAATCGATGCAGATACGTATTTTCCCACTTTTCTTTATGACCGGGACAACATTGGCGACCCAATCGGGATGCTGTTCCTCCCGGATGAAACTGTGGGCTATCAACTTCTTGACTTCAGCTTCAATGGCGTCCATCATATCCGGGCGAAACCGGCGTTGGTGCTACTTTACAGGCTTTGAATCGGGCAGTATGCTGAGTTTATGAGTAGCCACCTTTAGATCAAGTCCGAGCATATCCTTATAATTCCACGCAAAGACGTCGATATATTCTTTTATCAGTTAAATAACTTCTTCCCTTTCAGCTGGGGAAAGATTGTTACTGATAAATACTGGCTTTGGCGAAAGTTCACCCCCAACATCAACCTGGATAACTTCATCTTTAGTGGGAGGTTCTCTCTGCTCGAAGCGGAACTCCCATTGTGTATCCATTTGCTGAGCCCAAACGTTATTCTCGAATAGCTCGGATTCTTGTTCGTCTGATTCGAAGGGATCCGCCACTACCATATTTACTGGTAGTGCTCGCTCGAGAGCGTGAGATGAGTCGGAGGGCGATGAGCCGCTTTGAAAAGAGGAAAAGTCATCCTCGCTTGACTCGGAAGTTATGAGGGAGGTGGCGTACCCTAACCCGAAATGGGTTTGTTGATTGTGGGGATTGCCAAGCAGCGGCGTTCGTCTGCCCCTTCCGTAGTTGAGGCCTGGTTTTCGCTTCAAGTCGTAGCCCATGTTTTGCATGATCCTCAACGCCTGTGGGCTGTATCGGTGAGCTTGTATTTTCCCAGTATCGTCGTCGCAGGCATCTTCTCGTATAGTCGACTCGTTGCGCATGCGGCCGAAGACTATTGGATGCTGACGGCTGCTGGTAGGCGGGATAATGAAGATGGAATCCTCCTGTGGCCCGTATGTTGTGACGACATTGGATGATGACGCTACCTCCCATATGTATGGATGATAAGAATCCATAGATTCCAAGAATTTTTGCGCTATGGGTCCTATATCTTCATGGGGAGAGGATTCCTGATTTGGAATCGGGGCGTCGACATACTTGAAAAGAGGATGTTTATTATCATCTGGAACTCCGTTCCTGATTGCATTTACATGAGTCGGCTGGTGATTGCGCCGAAGGTTGATGACCAAGGGTGGAGGCTTCTGGTTCAGAGTGACCACTAGAGGATCACCCCCTTTTCCTGACCTGGTCTTATTCAGGTGGATAGCCATAGGCTCTATGGCTTTTGGACGGGTGGTTCGCCCTTTCACTCTGATTGACAGCGGTAGTGTGGCAGAGGGTTCTTTTGGCTCTTGGCGGGATTCCTTCTCTGCTTGGGCTGACACGTCTTCCGTGTGGTCTTGAGAGTATAACACGGCGTTGGAGTAGTAGGATTCTACTCCTTTGAACGGGTTCAGGTCAGCAACCTCCGTCTGTACTGTTCCTTGGGCGTCTACATATTTAAGGCATTGATGTAGAGTCGAAGGAACGATGTTGTGGTCGTGGATCCATGGTCTTTCCAGCAAAATATTGTAGGACACCTCTGAATCGATGACATAACATGTAGCCACCGATCTGAGGTTGCCAATCTGGATCCTCAGGCGAATTTTCCCCAATGGCTTACTTTTTCCAGCGTTGAAACCCACGATCGTAGTGGTGGTGTAAGCCAATTCGCTGGTGGGAACCCTCAGCGGTCTGAGCAGACTGTGAGAAATGATGCTGATCGACGATCCCGGATCTATGTGGATTCGATCGACCTCCATGGAACCGACGTACCCAGTGTAATAGAGGGGTCTGTCATTTATGTTTTAACAGCATGTCATCTTGAGTGAAAGTGATGTTTGGGACCACCTCCATCACACTGTGGCATTGAGGACACGCCACGGGTTCTTCGTCGGGAGACTTGATCTGGGTCAAGTATGCCTCCGCTTGCATCAGTGCTTCACTCAGGGCTAGACGAGTGTCTTGGAAGAGCCTGAGTAGCTCGAAGATGGACAGCCTGGCTGGTGTATTGGCCAGTTGGGCCAGGATGTCGAAGTTGTATGGCTTCTCTAAACCTTTGTTTGGAATATTTTTCACAGGTTTATCGAAGCGCACTTCTTTTTGTTTCCCCTTGTCTGCCAAAGTTGGTCTTGAAGGACCGGCTTCTGGTACGACGGGCTCTGGTTCCGAAGGCTCGGTGGCTGAAGTGTCAGCCGGTGCATCTTCTTGACTCGCTCCGAAGTCTTTGAGGTAGGCTTTCCCCGAGCGGGTTACAGCCAGTACCTCGTCTTCGTCTGATGCCGAAGAAGTTGCAACCATATGGCATGGTTTGCACTTGGAGCTCTTTCTAGACGTAGCCTTAGTAGCGTTAGTCTCCTCCTCGAGCTCTGACACCAAATCGGGATGAACCCACATAATCTCGCCCCGCCGGGTGGTTAGGGGTACCAGGTCATGATTTTGACCCCTTGTTGGAGGGAGATTGACGATGTTCATCGTGGCCCGGGAAATGGGTATGATACCGTCCGAGACCTCTTGGGGAGGCAGATTGCCAAACTGCAGAGAGATCATGTTGGCCGTGACCGTCTTCTCGGTGTTGTGCAGAGTGATGGCCTTAGCATCGATCAACCCCTGGATCTTCCTTTTCAGTATGTAATACGCCTTTGTCGGGTGGTGCACATATCTGTGGAAGATGCAGTATTTGGGGTCGTTAGTACTGCCGACTTCTTGGGGCCGTCTCTGTTCCGGAAGGGTGATCTTGCCACTTATGACGAGACACTCAAATATACTTGGGATATCGTCGTCGTCAAAGGAGTAGACTTCTACGGGCCTGGACGTCCCTGGTCTCGTCTGCGTGGTTGCCGCCATCTTTTGTCTGGACGTATTGATCGTCAGAGCTTCTTTCCCTTTGGGACCACGAGGATGGTCGTTGCTGGGAGATGACTTCTTGCCTCTGTCAGAGGCGGAGATCATGATGCCATTGCCGCACGCCTTACGACTGTTGTCTTCGGCGGCTACGGCCGAGATGATGAACGAGGGCCAATCACGGAACTGATATGGTCCTGTGAACACCGAGACCACGGGAAGGAGGTTCTTCCTAGAAATGTCCACCAATGCAGAGTCTGGAACCCCTGGAGGCATCTGTAGGGTGGCCTGACGAAAACGCTCGATGAAGGTGCGAACGTCCTCTTTTTCTCTTTGCTTGACTTCGATAAGAGAGGACATAGACATGTCCATTCCTCCCTCGTAGAATCGCGTGAAGAATAAAGCTTTGAAGTCCTCGAAGGAAGTGATGCAGTTGTCCGCCAAGCTACGGTACCATTGATAGGCTACTCCCGAGAGACAACCTTTGAACACCCGAGTGAGGAGGGCGTCGTTCCCTTCCAGCAACACCGTCATCTTACTGAAATAGTTCATGTACTGACTTGGTGACGTTTTTCTCTCGAACAGAGCCATAGTCTGAGGTTTGTACCTCGGAGGGAAAGGGACCTCTTCCCAGATAGCCGGGTAAGGTTGGTTGATTCCCAGTTTTTTGAGCTGATCTTTGTGCTTCAAGGCGTCGAACTGGGCCTTCAACTCCCGTACTGCCTGTATCGAATTTTTAGCCGGAAGCGGGACTTCGGAGTGGTGTGGAGTTGGTTGTATCGTGACTCCAATGGGAGGCCATATATCCTCCGAGTGAGGAAACGGAGGAACTGCTGACTCTTGATCTAGAGTAGGCTCTTGGCTTGGTTTGGATGGTGGTGGGGCCGATGCTTGAGCCCTGGCAGTCGTGTGCTGAGTTAGCATCATCTGGTGCATGTTCTCCATCATGGATTGCATTTGCTTCAGAGATGTCTCCAGTACAGTGATGCATTGTTTCGCGCTCCCTGACGGCGAAGCTTCCTCGCGTTCATCTTCAACGGCATAAGCTCCCATTTCCCTAGGTGTCATTGAAGAATGAGTATAGGTCGCCGTAGAGGTTGACTCTATACTTTCAGTATCTGATTCGGGGGATTTGCGACCCCCAGCGTCGGAATCAGAGGAGTATGCAGCTGGTTGTCGTGACCTTGCACGAGTGTTTTGGAACACTCCAGCTTCGGCGTTCCTGAGGAGCTCATTAAATCTCCTTCGGCTCGGAGGCCTGGAGGGATGACGTCTTGAGTTCGAACCTCCTCTAGGTATGTGTGAAGCTATGTTCACAGATGCATGCGCGGGCTCTTCTTCCTGGAAAGACAGCGAGTAGCCCAACCGGTCGAAAATCGACCGTTTTGCTTCAGAACAGCAGCAATTAATCACAACCTTATGACTATTACAACAGTACTCGCTAGGAGGCATAACAGACATGTTGGAAGATCCCCTCTCCTTACGCTTTTGGATTAGATATTTGCGCAGGTCAGGAGGAGTCGCAGAAGAAGAAGAAGCCTGCTTGTTCCCTCTATTCACCGTAGTGGGCATGCGGATGTTGGGAACTCCAGTTTTCCCTGTGCCACCTGTGTACAACAGATTGGCCATCTGGGTGGCGGATAATCCCTGAGGAGGGTATCTTTCCGTAACCTGAGCTTGTTTAACGCCGAGGGACCTCGTCTGGCGGAATTTGGAGATTTGCTCAGACTGGCGTAAGGTTGAAGAGGTTCTCAGTTGGCCGTCAGTATCTCGCGTAATCCGAAAGAAAGGCAGATTGTTCCCTCGTTGGCGTAGAGGTCGAGAAGTTGAGTAGTTCGCCGCCTGCTTTCCCCTGCGTAGATTGCAGGGATCATCTGCTTTTCCACGGAAGGCAGATGAAGTGTTAAGCGTGAAACGCGCTTGAAATTTCTGTTTTGGCGCCAAGGCTCCATCAGAAATGTTGTCTGTTTCGCCAGTGACGGGAGACTGCATTTTATGCGCAGGGCACGGAGTGGACTTCTGGACTAGCGTTAAGCCATTTCTCGAAGTTTTGTCGGCCCTATCAGAGACAGGCGACTGAATTTTACGTGCAGGGCACGGAGTATACTCCTGAGTTGGTGCTAAGTCCTTGTAAGAAGTTTTGTCGGCCCTGTCAGAGACAGGCGACTGAATTTTACGTGCAGGGCACGGAGTATACTCCTGGGTTAGCGCTAAGGCCTTGTCCAAAGTTTTGTCGGCCCTGTGAGAAATAGGCGACTGAATTTTACGTGCAGGGAACGGAGGGAGCAATGCTACAACCTCATTGGTCGGAGAGATTGGAGAGATCGGAGAGTCCACAGGGATGGTAGAGGATGTCTTGGGCATCCAGACCTTGCGCAGCTTCCTGTTGTCTTGGACGGAGAGAGGGTGAGAGCTACCCCCGGTTCGAAGCATGTCTTCGTAGGCAGACAGGTCGAATTGGACGTGTTGAGCAATTACTTCCTCATCAGAAGAGAAAGATGTCCCCAGCAGAGTCGCCATCTTGTTTGTGGTGAAAAATAAAAGAATGAAGTGTATTCAAGTGGGGGTTTATACGAAACCCGCTTTCTTTGGTTTACAAACAAACTTGTACAATTTGATCCTATACGAGGATGTGGGAGTACAATTTATTTAATCTGGGTAGATATTGCTATAGGTGTCTGATCTGCAGTCGATCACTTTAGCCCTTGGACCACACGATGGTGAAGAAGTGCCATAGAAGACAGGAAGTAGCTTCGAAGGTTGCAAAGGAGGGTGGATGTACGATGCCAAAGTCGTCGATCCCTACTCTTTGTCCGAGCTTCGGATTCTTCTCTCTCCAAGACTCTTCGACCTCTCTCTGATCTTCGATTCTTCGGCCTCTTGATTCTTTTGATCAATATTTTGACCTTTTTCTCTGATTTTTGTCGACCTTGGACCTCTGTCAATAGAGGTCTCTATTTATAGAATTTTGGTGACAGTGACCACTCAATCGGTGTAGAAACCGAGTAGTGGAAAGCACAACACCCTTTTACACAACGGTTAAAATAACCAATGTCTGCGTATAGATGATCTTTTGGATGAGCGTGTGACGCGGGTCCAACTAAGGGACAAAACGCGTATAACTGCTGCGAAGATCACGGCGTAGAAGCCACGTAGGTAGGTATCCCTCGTATAGAAGAGGTGGGCGTAGAAGCCAATGTCTGTCACCTTGGCGTAGTAGCCAAGTAAGCATAGAAGCCAGGTAGGCGTAGAAACCTGATGGCATAGAAGTCGAGTAGGCACAGAAGCCGAGTGGTCATAGAGGCCGAACGAGCATAGAAGCTGGAGAGGCGTAGAAGCCGAGTGGGCACAGGAACTGGACGGGCGTAGAAGCCGCTGCGTAACGTGCCGGAGTGGTGATGTGGATGTCTCAGCCGGAATTACGGCTCTTGGAGATATATTCAAATCTCTCGCATTAAATGCAAAGATCTGCCACCATCATGTGCATTAAATGCAGATTGCTTGTCTTTAAGATCTGCCATCATTCTGTGCATTAAATGCAGACACGCGTCTCGAGTCCTGCACGCAGAGTAGCTGCTAACGTGGCAGGTTGTTTGTCCTCCGCAGAGCGTAAGACGGTCATGTCTGCCTGTGTAGAACTAGGCAGCGTATTCCCTTGTATGCGTAGGAGTGGTTCACGCGAAGGGGCTGTCACTAAACTACGGTTCGGTGACATTTAATCAAATCCCTCGCATTAAATGCAGTGATCCGCCATCATTCTGCGCATTAAATACGGAGGCGTGTTTTGAAGGTCTGCAGCCCTTCTGTGCACCGAACGCAGAGACGTGCCTCGAGAAACTGTCACCGCTCTGGGCATTAAATGCAGAGGCGTGCCTCGAGCTTTGTACAAAGTGCAGCTTTTGACATGGCAGGCGGTTTGTCCTCCGCTGAGCGTAAATAGCTCACATCCGCCTGTGTAAAACTAGGCGGTGTAGTCCTCTGCACGCGAAGAAGTGGTTTACGCGAAGGGAAAGGCAGTAAACGACAGCCTGGGTTGCAGTGTCGCGCCATCATTATAGCCGTCGTCTGGGTAGTCGAGCAGCATCCCTTTGTCAGAAGTCCAGACGTCAGGTTCATTTGCAGGAGATGGCAGGTTCACTTCGGAGAACACGAAGCGTTCCTCGTACGCTTTAATGCCGCATAAAAAGCGGGTGTGTTTTACGCCATATAGGCGATGAAGCCCTCAGTTCTACGCTGAAGCAGCCTGGACATACTGCACTTACGCGGATGGTCCTTCTATATTTCACGCTATTGCTCATCGGAGAAGCTCCGTTGCACACTTGATGGCTCTGGGGTCTTATGTTTATGCTGCCCTGCATCACTGTGTTGCGTAGAGATGTCCAGCGTATTTTTCATGCTTCTACAACCGCCCTTGATCAACCCCTCAAAGAAAAGAGCTGCAGCCGTCGGCATTCTTTAGAGGAAAGAAGAAACGAAGCAAAGAAATAATTATTTTCTCTCCTCCTGGCCATCTATTTTATAGGCTTCAAAGCTGCGTGAAGAGATCGAGACAATAAACCAAGCAGTTATAAGATGAACCTAATGCCTCGATTCGCGGTATCCACTATAATCTTCCTAGA
Organism: Iris macrosiphon; assembly: GCA_036927795.1. Taxonomy (NCBI): domain Eukaryota; kingdom Viridiplantae; phylum Streptophyta; class Magnoliopsida; order Asparagales; family Iridaceae; genus Iris; species Iris macrosiphon. Next base: position 182,924,152 of record JAYESA010000004.1, read on the forward strand.
AACGGCGGTCTCACGGGCCCCGCGTCAGGAGTTGGTGCAGAATCCCAAAGGGGATCCACTAAAAGATCAAAATGATTACGTTAGTTAATAATAATTGGATAGCCTAGAAGTGCTCGTACATGCAGCCCAACGCCCCTGCGGTCCAACGTCCATGCGATCCAACATCCATACTACCTTCTAGCCATGCGGCCAAAAGTGTTTTTTCCTCCATGCTTCTTATTCAAAGTATTCTAAACTTATCAGTTTGAAAATATTGAAGGGGGGCTTGTAGAAGCATAGAAAATATACATCCATGCAACCCTGCACCCCAAAATAAATGCTTAGAAGAGATCAGGCAGAAGAGTTACTATACGGTCCAATAAGGCGACATCCATGCGTCCTAATTAGCCGAAGCAGCTTTGACTGCAGATGGACCTGTCATGGCATCCTAGTAATAGGATTGTCTCTGACACAGAATCCTAACAAAGAAGATTTTTCGAATGCCTTAAAAGATGTGAACACACTAAATGACAGAGGTCTCAAGTTATCACAGAACTTCACTCTCGATGGATGTGCAGTGCTACGTGTACAGCACAACTGGCCCACGTATCCCAGACTCTATGCGTCCCATGCATCTCTGGCCCCATACGTACCAGGCTCCATGCGGTCCCATGCATCTCTGGTTCAATGTGTCCCATACTCCATGCGTTCCATGCATCTCTGGTCACATGTGTCCCAGGCTCCATACGTTACATTCATTTCTGGCCCCATGCATCCCAGACTCCAGGCGTCTGATGTGTCTCTGGCCATACGTATTTCAGACTCCATGAAGACCAAATCTTGCTGTTACAACAAAAGTGATTCTCTCCAACCAAGTGCAGACTATGTGTCAAGCTGACCAAGTCACGCCCACAAAGGATGAAAACTACCCAGATCTTCAACAACGGAAATTCCCTACAAGTGCCATCGTAGCAGCTCGACCTGCTCACGGTTATAACTGTACCCTGTTAAGAAGGGATACATGGCACCCTCCAGCATCCACGCGACCCAATATATGCGCGCCCAGGAATGACTATAAATAATAGGGTACCACACTTATACAAGAGGCTGGCTATCTATAAACATACAGTCAAGCAAGAGAGAAAAGCTTCCTCCTCCTACATCGGATTATCCCCGGAGTAAAGGAGACCCATAGCACTCCTTGTCCATCGCCATACCCCATAATCAAATATATTGTACTTAGATTATCCGTCCAGGACCTCTTTATACTTTTTTTATTTATTAGTTAAATCAAACTCATTTTAGAACTTTTGAATTTAATGGCAAACATAACGTAATTATGACGTCGATTTAGTTGACGTCTATGCGATATTTCAGCGACGAATTCCTTAAGTGACGCTTTAGCAACATATATGCAACAGTAATTTAGTTTATAATGACGCTTAGATAGTGACAGATTTGTGTCAAAAATGGCGTCGGGTTAGCGACGGAATAACGATATTACTTACTGTCGGGAGAAAGTTGCCTATCCGTCGACGTGAGTCGGTAATCCGTCGCCCAAGAATAAAAATTTACTTGGCGACGGTTGTATCTGTCGCTAGCGTGTCGCAAGTATGCCGTAGGTAGCCACTAAGTCGATGGATGTCCGTAGCTAATATGCACATAACTGCAAAAAAAACTTTTAAATACTGATATCCCTACAGATTTGGTTTATATAAAACCTGTTAAACATTATCAATATATCAAGCATCCAGCACAACCCGCTGTAGAATTCCTATCCAATCGGACCTTAAACGGCACAAACGCATGTTGGAAACATACATAAGACATAACTCTGAAAAGACATAATTAACATAATAAAATTAATTGCATACATGAACAACATCCACAAGTCCACGAACAAAAGTCCAAATAAAATAATCAAAGTACATGAACAACATCCACAAGTCCACAGCCATGACAACACAAATAAACAATATCCACAAGTCCGCGATTACTAAAACACAAATAAATATCAAATATAAAGAAAATCACCGATTTGGCGGTATTCCCTGGTCACGCAAACGTTCGAGGACGTCCGAAGAAATTTTATTCACTAATTCAGATAGTAGTGAACATAACACCTCCGGCGACAATAAACTTAGTAATCTTATCACTACGTCAACAGATAGAATAGGGCCAGAAGCAGCGGAAGGAGCAGAGGCACCAAAAGGACCAGATACCGTGGCACCAGGGACAATAATGGGAGGAGCACGAACACCGGAAAAACAATGCTTCATGGAGGCTTGTATATTGCTGATCGACTCATGCATACCCACCACTGTGGTCTGCAATGTGGTCATTACCGTAACAATTCACTCTATCCTATCAGGTTGTGCCACAGCAGAAGATGCCAGCGGTGGGGGTCTCGAGTATACCGACATCTGCGATGCCAAGGAGCCAGTGCCGTAGACGTGTCCGTCTTTCCCACTTCTGCTAGCGGCCTATAAAAAAAGGTCATTCGTCTGAGCGGCCATGGAAGAGGACATTGTGGCAGGCGAAGACTCAGCGACACTCTCTTCCACCCCATCCTGAGTGGCCCGAGAGGCGCTCTTAGTCCGCAGAGACTGGTACGCAGCCTATCCAATGACCCGTGCTTAATTTTCTAATGGACTTCTAACTTGTAATATAAATTCTAATACCTCATATTATTCTAAATTAAAATATAAATTAAAATACTTACAGTAGTCTTGCTGGCCTTCTCGTCCACGTAGCTCCCATCCTTCCTCCTATTGTGCGTATATTCAAAAACATCGACAAAACTGATACTAGAGGGATCTTTCCCCTCATTCGCGAGCTTCTCCACCTATGTACGAAATATTAAGAAAATATATTAGCTTGATAATTTATGTTATTTAACTATATAATAAAAATATTTAAGTACTTCGCATTATCTTACCAGGTTTTGATGGTGCATAGCTTTGGGGATCGATCCATCAGTATGAAGACTCCCATGAGATCTCCGCATCGCGATGCTTGGGCCACCAGTAGATTTTCTGACATACAAATTTAATTAAAAATTAATTTAAATAGATTAATAAATAAATAATAAATAGAATAATAGAAAAGATCGTATATACCTTCATCTGGTCAAGCCATATATACTGCACGTTGGGCGGCACATTGGAGAATCTAAGGTAGGAGCCATGGTAGTTCCCCCTAATAATTTTCCCAAGTGCTGGAGTAGCACTGTAGGGAAAAAAATTATAAAGAAATAACAATAAATTATTTAGTTGAATAAATAAATAAAATATATGAAATTAACGACATCAGATGAAATATATAAATTTACTTACAGCTCTTTGGTCGAGGGCCAAAGATCCTTTCTGAACTGCCCTTCCGGTCCCTCTGGTTGTGTCGGAGGACCACCCAGTCGGGGGATATACCGACCACTAGCATCATATTCTAAGTCCGGATACTCCAGGGCCCACCGTACAGCTACCGGAGTATCTGGTGGACGAACTGACGATGGGGTGCCAGGATCTGCATCAGATGATGACGGGGGCATAGATGCGGATGATGGAGCACCGAGGACATATGCGACAAATGGCAGAGTGTCTGTGCCTATAGACGGTGGCAGAGTAGAGGTGCCTACGACTGACGAAGGGGTAACAAGATTACGTGATCGATGAGATAATACATCCTCGGGTAGTATAATATCACGACCAACTCGATTACGTCCATGACTATGATCACCACGATTATGACTATGATCACCACGATTACAACCACCACCACCAGCCATCTATGATCATGATTCACATATATAGACATCTAATAAATAGAACTAAGCAACATAATAGACATCTTATAAATAGAACTAAGCAAAAAGATTGACATCTAATAGATAGAATTAACCAACAAAATAGCTATAAAAACTGAGATAAAAGTATTTTCAATAAAAGATAGAAGTATTTTTAGTAACAAAATTAAACTCCATCTCTAGATATAGCATGTAGACAACATAGGTAATCTAATCATCTCCATCGTCATCGTTATCGTCGTCATCGTCGTCATCATCCTCATCAATCTCTTCTTTATCTTCTTCTTCTTCTTCTTCTTCTTCTTCTTCTTCTTCTTCAGAGACAAGTCCCTGGTCGTAGATAAGGCCAATTATCAGGTTGTGAGCTAAGTCTTGTATATCAACCTATTCCTTTCCTCTATTTTTCTCGATAATAGCTTCAACATCAATATTATCCATGGCATCTTCTTTCGACTGTAGTCCCAAATATTAAGGCTCTTCGACCTGGTCCTCCTGGTATGCTAGGTCTCCAACATTGAGCATAATTCTAGCTTTAGTCATACATGTCATTTATTGGTCAAATTGATCTCTACGACGCATTGGGTATTTATATAGTAGACTTGAACAGCTTGACTTGCTATCACAAACGAATCGGACCCTCTATATCTCCTGCGATGGTTTATATCGACAAATACAAATTTTTTGTTAATTTTCCATCCTTGATTTGATGTTGTGTCAAACCAATCACATTTGAACATCACAATATTCATGTCATATGGGGCCGGATATTGTAACTCTACAATATCCTGAAGTACACCATAATAGTCAAAGTTTGGCTCGTCATCATAGATGGTCCCTCTTATACAAACACCAGAATCCTTTATATTCAAGTCGTCAGTAAAAAATTCAGTATTTATAGAATTTTTAGTTGCTTTAAACTAGAATTCATCAATGACATAGCCTGGCCAAGTCCTTGCTTCCTTAATCAGTCCCAATGCCAAATAACGAAGGCTATCATTTATGAGTGTTGTTCCAGGCAAGAAAACCTGTAAACACATATCTATAATAGACATGTTATTAGTGACATATATATAAATGGCAGCGGCATTATATTTAACATATTATCTGAGTTTCTTAGTCACGCCCCATTTTCGCAAAACCGATTCAACCTCACATTCAGTTTCGCAGAACCGTTCATCCTTGCTGGACCTGATATTGTATAAATTTTGGATTGTACTTATACAAGGAAAGAACGTACACATGTGTCAAATATCTTTTGTAAATATTTCCACAACACAGCAGCAAATTATAAAACATGCATTTCTATAAGAAGAAAATAATTCTTTTATTGATTCTTTGCAACGAAGTAAAATTTTCTCAGCACCAAAATAAAAATGCCTGAACGACTTACATAGCTTTGCATAAAAGAAAGATTGATAGGATGACATAAAATATATTCTTAACTCATACATTATGCCCCCTTTATTACTTTTTGAAAACTTGAAAGCAGCTACTAAAAATCTTTAAAATACTTTGGAAATAGGAAGAAGTTTGAGAAAGTCTGCAACAAAAGCTTTAATTTCCTTGAGCTTCTCCGATATCTCGGTCACCTGGTTTGCCCACAGAGATGTGGATCAGTCCTTAACTTGTACTGGTGAGCAGAACTAACACACGCACCTAAACCAACACTTCTTAATTAAGGTAGCAGTTAAATAGGCAACATTATAAATGCAATATTATAATAGGCAATAGTTTATAAGCAACAGTTCATGCAGTAAAATATATATATAAGCTTTGTAGATATAGAATCCTTACCCCTGCCAATGGCTGTTCCCGTATAATTTATAGGATTGTTCTTACCACCCGTGTATAAAATATCATTAGTATGCAACTCATTCTCACTGGGTCATTTGTAGTATAGCACCACGATGGACATGCCATATAGGACTTTGATGGATGTGCGATGTGCCATTCAAAGCAGGTAGCAAGCCTCAATGAATGTCTCGCTTATACCCGACGCTACCAATGTGCTACTATTTTCCCCGGGCTGAACGGTCCCCAGTGCTCTAGGTTCCGTTTGAAAAAAATTACTACCTTGTGCACAAGTTGTCCATGACCATACAATCCATCTACGACTATATGATAAGCATAAATAGCAGTGTAAGGTATTAAAATATTAAGAGAAATAATGCATATTTCTCCATTCTCGTTTCAGTATACTTAATCAGTTGATTCGATTGGTAGTCCATAGACTCCACTTTACCGCTAAGTCATGGCACTAAACTATGACACAATAATTATATCCTTTCCTGTGTTACATAATTTAACTTCCCTCTTATCAATATAATTCTATTGATTTATAATAGTGGTATAAAACTTGTGGTATTAGTGGCTTTATCGTTCATTGGACTTAGCAAGGTTACAAGAAAACATTATTGATTATTGGCATGAAGGAGTAGAGAAGAAGGGACAGAACTGCTCACCAAATAGAGAATATCGAGAGAGAAAAGATGCTTGTTCCCTCAGGCTCCGGTCACACGTCTATCTGCATTGGCACCAATATTTGGTTAGTCTATCATCTTTATTTCTCTCATATTTATCTAAAATGAATGCATGCAATCGATAAAAATGAGTTAAATAATCAATTATCAAAAACTGTCATGCCCCAGTCCCAAAATATGTAGGACTAGGAATACGTAAGATGCCAGCTACGCATTCGACCAGACTCTGGTCTGATTCGAATACGTATAAGCTGTAGTAGAAGGGTTAATATCTATAAATATCTATGCCCCAATCCACAATGAACGGAATATACAAGAATGAGCTACATGTGCTAAAGTCGGCCGCCAGTAACCCATAAGCTCGAATAGACTCGAGGAAGGGATATGAGTCTATAAAACTAGGCTATATCAGCAGATGAATAAACAATATAAATAATAACCAATACTCCGGAAGAAATGATATAAGTACCTGGCACCAATTCCTGTATGACAAAGCAACACACATTAGCAACTCCAGTCAGGCTCCACAATGGTCTATGCTACAAAACTGGCAAGGGACCAGGTCCTCAGAGGGATGTAACAAGGTACAAGAAACAGCATGCCAAAATAAATGCAGTATATGAAATGTATCAATAGGGCAACTATGTAACCATCTAAGTGATATGCAAAATGAGAGCAATATTAGACTCAGTCTGAGACCACTACAAGCTCTGTGTCGGAGAGCCGGTAGAAGTAATACTATGTAGTTTACTATGTAGTTACTATATAGTTTACTATGTAGTAGGCCTCGCACTGTAATGGCTATGGCACTGCAATAAATATATATAATCAGCCTATAGTCTGTGTGTCTCTCCCTACCCAATGTAACCACAAGTCTCATGTCCACGACGTCTCATGTCCATGACACGCAAGATCATATCTAATACAGCAAGTCCTAATGAGATCTAAGCATGTATATAAAGTATAGGTCATAAACCTGTATCCTATACAGAATCAACATGAATATCTCAGGAAGATTATCTCATAAATAGTATCAGGTGTCCTGAGGTATGACGTACTTGATAAGACAAGCACGAGAATGTATAGGATTTCGATATCCATGTCTAGGTGATATTACACAACTCCGCGTACGGTGTTGGCACCCGAATATTAATCGGATGCTAAGTAATATCACACGGTCCTAGGTTAAGCATGTACAGCATATAAATAAGTCAAGGAAATAGTATGAACCAATTTACTGCAAGTATGGCAAGGTACACTTGTCTGGGATTCTGACTCCAACTGTTGCTCTCGTATCAGTAGAATTTGTAGGTACTCCTCCGGTTGCTGAAATATACATCACCAACAGATTCAGAAGATATCAAATAACTAGAAACGCCTGTCCTTGAGTCCAATTTGGACACAAGGGCAAAAATGACAGTTTCTGGTCAAAGCGGGGTCCACATGTGGGCCGCTTCGCACCGAAAAATGTGTCAGAGATAATGTTCTCCAAATTTGTCAAACTAGTGTCAACAAGTCCAGAACGATGATACAAATTCAAAGGAACGTTTAGAACTAGATTCTGATGAGCCGATCACAAAATTGCCCGTCAAGTGGAGCCGCGGGGCCCACGATACGCAATTTTGTCAACGTTCTCAGAATCGAACCAAACTTGGGTCACAGGACCAGCGTATTGCTACGAGTCTGATAGCGCAAGGTTTGTTTTGATTCGACGTGTGTACACAAAGTTACAACAAGTTCTAGAACAGGACCGATACGGGGTATTGTCGACGGATACGCGTTGATTCCGGTGTGCACGTACATCCAAATCAAGTTCTATGAAATCCCACATGTCCGTATCAAAGGCGCACACCTTTTGGTTGAGTCCGCACACGAATAAGTCATCCCGTTTAGCGGAGCGCACTCAGTTCCGGGGAAAAATAGGGTAAATATTTTCTTGATTTTGGATCGCAGTTCGCGATCGTCACAGGACGCGACACACCGAGCGGGTTGCACGGGCATCGAGAGGGCCACACAGGGTTCGCGTCATAATAGACAGAACGGGAAACGGGGCAGCGAGGAGAGAGAAATAAGTACCTGAACAGGGCTCTGCAGAAAGCCAAAATGCACGCTTCGCGAGGCTTTACGACACGGCGGCGGGTTGCTAGGGTTAGGGTTTCGGCCACTGTGCTGTCGGAGGACGACGGAGGGGCTGCGGGGAGGCGTAGTCGGAGATGGCAGAGCGCGCTGGGAGGCTGGGCATCACCGGGGATCTCTGGCGGCTGGAGGACGGACGCTGCTGCTCCTGCTGCTGTTGGAGGCGGCCGGAGGAGACGGGGCAAGGGCAGCGGAGGCGGGGGCCGATGGCAGCGGCGGAGAGAGGCAAGGGCGGTGGTGGCTTTATAGGGCGGAGAGGGAGAGGGAGCCGAGAGTGGCAGAGCCGAGGGGGTCGTAGGCCGGTCGAGGCAGAGCGGGGAGGGGATCGGGGATGATGGAGGTGAAGGCGGAGGAATGGGTGGCCGACTGTGGAGGTCGGTGGTGGAGCTCGGGGTCTGAGGCGGCTGGCTCAGGCTCGACGGAGGCGCTCAAGGCTGCTTGCGGGGGAAGGCGGAGGGCCGCGAGGATGGTGCTCGGGCTCGCGAAGGCGGAGGCTGATGGCGGTGGTGATCGAGGATGAAGGTGGCGGCCGGGGGTTTTATAGGGAGAGAGAGAGGAGATCGGCGGACGGTCGGTTGCTGGGGGAGGTGAAGTGGCACTGGGAGGGGAAGAGGCATCGGGGAAGATAAAACCGCCGTGGGGGAAGGCGGAGAGCCACGGCGGTGGGAGGCGGAGCGTCAGGTCGGGGAAATTGGGGGTTCGGGTTAGGGTTAACGGGTCCGGGTCGGGTCGGGCGGTGGATGGGATCCGACCTGACCCGATCCGATAGGCTAAGGGTTTTCGGGTTCGGGTTTTGGGTTTCGGGTAGGGTTTAAATCTGACCCGACCCACTAGGGTTAGGGTTGGTTTAGGCTCTGGCTCAGCATGGTTCAGTTCGATTTGGTTCACAAATAAACCAGATTTATTTAAGGTTTATTTTGGTTTAATAAAAACTTAGTTTTTAAGTCTTTAAGAATGCTTCTAGGATCCAATAAATTCTAAAAAAATTACCCTATGTCTAATATTTTATTTTACACCTAAAAATATTATTTTCATAATAATTTAATATTGATTAAAATCATTTAAAATTATTTAATCCTAAATACCTTGATTTTTAATTAGTTAAAAATCCCAAAAAATTCTAGAAAATTGTGAAATTTGATTTTTAAAAATTTTGAAAAATTAGGCGGTTTATAATCTACCCCCCTTAAGAGGATTGCTTTCTCGCAATTAAAGAATAACCGGTCAACAGAGATGATACGGTTGTAAGCATTGTTCGAAGCACATCACTATCAAGAATCATGATTCAGGAGAATCAAAGCATGAGAGTTTAAGCAAAAATACATAGGGAAAAACTTCATTTCCCTAAGAAATGGAAGTTATGCAATTTCCAGAGTGAAGGAAATCTAGTTAAAATAAGAAAACTATAGTTTAGAAAACTAGGTTATCACTTATAAAACATACTAGGTTATCAATTATTAGCAAGATCAAAACTACCAGGTTAAGGCTAAGGTTACGAACCAACAGGCATGAGCTAAAGCAATGCATCTATGAATAACTTACACGCATTTGCTTCTCTACGAGTCTGCACGTCCTCCACTGTCATTGCAAAAGTTTGTCCACGCCTTTGCAGTGGTGTCCTCTTCTGTTGTTGGGCCTGCTGAAAGAGTGATGCTCGTGCTCTACTCTTGGAATATATCAAGACATCATCATTAGACGCAACCACGAACTTGTCCAAGTACTGAGAAAATATCGTTCATCAAACTCATAAATATAGCTGGCGCGTTGGTTAAACCAAACGATAGTAACTAAGAACTCATAGTGTCCATACTTGGTCAGGATGGTTATTTTCGGTATATCTTCTCTACACACTCTAAGCTGGTGATAACCGGATCTAAGATCTATCTTGAGAATACACTTGCACCACTCAACTAATCGAATAGGTCGTCAATGCATGGCAAGGGAGACCGGTTCTTGATGGTTACAGGGTTTAATATCCTATAGTCAATACACAGACGTACCATCATATTCTTCTTTGGCACAAATAGTAGGGGTGTAACAGCTGGGTCATAAGATTAAATTTTGATACTAAAAGTCACAAGATATCTAAAAATTTAACCACTATGGCCTGCTATCTAAGGTTCCATTTTCTTAAGATCATAATATAATTTCTTGTATCACCATCATGAGTCACATCTGATCCCTAGCATTTAGCTATGTATTCCCTAAAGTATTTAGAGTCAAACCCTCTTTCCTTTCTTCCAATACTTCCAAATTACTTGCTACCTATAAGCAAGGGTGAGGTTCTATTAGTTCTAGGCCTCTGATATTATATTCAATTCTCATGCTAAAACCTACAGTAACCCTAGTATATAGGAATAACCTATCTACTATCCTACTAAGGGTAACCGTCTTCAAATATTTATATCCAGCATAACTTCTTCTGCCTTGACGAGGATCTGCTTCTGTAGGAAATACCGTGCACGAACATTCATCTCTCCGAAATAGGAAGAGATGATAAACAATAATAAGGATGTCGAGGAGATTTGAAAGAGTACAATTACGAAGTCCAAGGGCGATAATCAAGTGCTAAAGAATTTTCAAGTCAATTGTGTATTGAGATGCTAATACTGTTAATTTTGATTACAGGCTCGCTCGATACCGGAAAGTAACCGAAATGATTTAATCAGGACCTGCATGGGCTACCACAAAAATATGTCATGCCCCAGTCCTAAAATACGTAGGACTAGGAATACGTACCATGCCAGCTATGCATTCGACCAGACTCTGGTCCGATTCGAATACGTATAAGCTGTACTAGAAGGGTTACTATCTATAAATATCTATGCCTCAATCCACAATGAACGGAATATACAAGAATGAGCTACATGTGCTAAAGTCGGCCGCCAGTAACCCATAAGCTCGAATATACTCGAGGAAGGGATATGAGTCTATAAAACTAGGCTATATCAGCAGATGAATAAACAATATGAATAATAACCAATACTTCAAAAGAAATGATATAAGTACCTGGCACCAATTCTTGCATGACAAAGCAACACATATCAGCAACTCCAGTCAGGCTCCACAATGGTCTATGCTGTAAAACTGGCAAGGGACCTGGTCCTCAAAGGGACCTAACAAGGTACAAGAAACAGCATACCAAAATAAATACAGTATATAAAATGTATCAATAGGGCGACTATGTAACCATCTAAGTGATATGCAAAATGAGAGCAACAATAGACTCAGGCTGAGACCACTACAAGCTCTGTTTTGGGGAGCCGGTAGCAGTAATACTATATAGTTTACTATGTAGTTACTATATAGTTTACTATGTAGTGGGCCTCGCATTGTAATGGCTATGGCACTGCAATAAATATATATAATCAGCCTGTAGTCTGTGTGTCTCTCCCCACCCAATGTAATCACATGTCTCATGTCCACGACATCTTATGTCCATGACACGTAAGATCATATCTAATGCAGCAAGTCATAATGAGATCTAAGCATGTATATAAAGTATAGGTCATAAACCTGTATCCTATACAGAATAACCATGAATATATCAGAAAGATTTTGTCTCATAAATAGTGTCAGGTGTCCTGAGGTATGATGTACTTGATAAGACAAGCACGAGAATGTATAGGGTTTCGATATCCATGTCTAGGTGATATTACACAACTCCGTGTACGGTGTTGGCACCCGAATATTAATCGGATGCTAAATAATATCATACGATCCTAGGTTAAGCATGTACAGCATATAAATAAGTCAAGAAAATAGTATGAACCAATTTACTGCAAGTATGGTAAGGTACACTTGCTTGGGGTTTTGACTCCAACTGTAGCTCTGGTATCAGTAGAATTTGCAGGTACTCCTCCGATTGCTGAAATAGACATCATTATCAGATTCAGAAGATATTAAATAGCTAAAAATGCCTGTCCTTGAGTCCAATTTGGACACAAGAGCAAAAATGATAGTTTCTGGTCAAAGTGGGGTCCACTTGTAGGCCGCTTCGCACTGAAAAACGTGTCAGAGACAATATTCTCCAAATTTGTCAAACTTAGTGTCAACAAGTCCAGAACGATAAAACAAACCCAACGGAATATCCAGAACTGGATTCGGATGAGCCGATCACAAAATCGCCCGGCAAGTGGAGCCGCGAGGCCCACGATACGCAACTTTGTCAACATTCTCAGAATCGAACCAAACTTGGGTCACAGGACCAGCGTATTGCTATGAGTCTGATAGAGGAAGTTTTGTTTCTATCCGACGTGTGTAAACGAAGTTACAATGAGTTCTAGAATAGGGCCGATACGGGGTATTGTCGACGGATACACGTTGATTCCGGTATGCACGCACATCCAAATCAACTTCTGTGAAATCCTACACATCTGTATCAAAGGTACGCACCTTTCGGTGAAGTCCGCACACGACCAAGTCATCCCGTTTAGCGGGACGCACTCAGTTCCGGAGAAAAATAGGGTAAATATTTTCCTAATTTTGGATCGCAGTTCGCGATCGCCACAGGACGCGACACACCGAGCGGGTTGCACGGGCATCGAGAGGTTCACACAGGGTTCGCATCACAACAGACGGAACGGGAAACGGGGCAGCAAGAAGAAAGAAATAACTACCTGAACAGAGCTCCGCAGAAAGCTGAAACGCGCACTTCGCGAGGCTTCGCGACATGGCGACGGGTTGCTAGGGTTAGGGTTCCGGCCACTGTGCTGCCGGAGGATGGCGGAGGGGCTGCAGGGAGGCATCGCGGGAGACGGCGGAGCACGCTGGGAGGCTGGGCATCGCCTGGGAGCTCTGGCGGCCGGAGGACGGCCGCTGCTGCTGCTGCGGTTGCTGCTGGAGGCGGCCGGAGGAGACGGGGTGAGGGCAGCGGAGGCGGGTGCCGGTGGAAGCAGTGGAGAGAGGCGAGGGCGGTGGTTGCTTTATAGGGCGGAGAGGGAGAGAGAGCCGGGCGAGGCAGAGCCGAGGGGTCGTAGGTCGGTCTAGGCGGAGCGGGAAGGGGTTCGGGGATGATGGAGGTGAAGGCGGAGGAGTGGGTGGCCGACTGTGGAGGTCAGTGGTGGAGCTCGGGGTCTGAGGCGGCTGGCTCAGGCTCGGCGGAGGCGCTCGAGCATGCTCGCGGGGGAAGGTGGAGGGCGGCAAGGACGGTGCTCGGGCTCGCGGAGGCGGAGGCTGATGGCGGTGGTGATCGAGGATGAAGTTGGCGGCCGGGGGATTTATAAGGAGAGAGAGGAGATCGGCGGATTACCGGTTGCTGGGGAAGGCGAAGCGGCGCTGGGAGGGGAAGAGGCGTCGGGGAAGATGAAACTGCCGCAGGGGAAGGCAGAGAGCCACGACGGCGGGAGGCGGAGCGTCGGGTCGGGAAATTGGGGGTTAGGGTTAGGGTTAGGGTTAACGGGTCCGGGTCGGGTCGGGTGGTGGATGGGATCCGACCCGATCCGATTGGCTAAGGGTTTTCGGGTTCGGGTTTCGAATTTTGGGTCGGGTTTAAATCCGACCCGACCCACTAGGGTTAGGGTTGGTTTAGGCTCTGGTTCAGCAGGGTTCGGATCAGTTTGGTTCACAAATAAATCGGATTTATTTAGAGTTTATTTTGGTTTAATAAAAACTTAGTTTTTAGGTCTTTAAAAATGCTTCCGGGGTCCAATAAATTCCAGAAAAATTATTCTATGTCTAATATTTTATTTTACACCTAAAAATATTATATTCATAATAATTTGATGTTGATTAAAATTATTTAAAATTATTTAATTCCAAATACCTTGATTTTTAATTAGTTAAAAAATCCAGAAAATTCCAAAAAATTATGAAATTTGATTTTTAAAATTTTCATAAAATCAGGGGGTTTACAAAAACTAATCACAAAAATGCATTCATCAAAACCAAGCAGCAAAAATCTAAGAAAGCCAACCTAAAATCCAACGAAAGCTATTGGACTCATTCCAACAGACGCCAATCCATCAATTGAAAAGGTTTATTGCATTTTCCGTGATCGATTCTATCATAAAGTTTTCCTAAACTCAATTCGACTGAGTCAATCGAGCCACAAGCCTTATACAGTGCACCGCTAGGAGCAGAACACTATATAATATACCACTAAAAAAAGTTTCATTCTCGAAACTTAAAATAAAGGTTCTACCTCTAGGTTATCGAATAAGGAAGGGTACTGCTTCCGTATCTCTTCCTCAAGCTTCCATGTCAATTCCTCAACTGCATGTTTCTGCCACAACATACGGACCAAAGCCAGTGATCAATTTCGTAGGGTCTTCTCTTTTCTGTCTAGGATTTGAACAGGTTCTTCCGAGAAAGATAGGTCGGCACTTAGCTCAAGCTGATCGAAGTTTACTATGTAACTTGGATCATGCATGTATCTCCTTAGTTGGGAAATATAGAAGACATCATTCACTTTCGCAAAAGTAGGAGGTAGTACAAGTCGATAAGCCACTGGTGCCACCTTATCTAGAATATCGAAAGGTCTGACAAACCATGGACTCATCTTCCTTTTAACGCCAAACTGCATCACACCTTGCATAGGTGTCACCTTTAGAAACACATGATCACCCTTCATGAATTCCAAAGGTCGCCTATGTACATCCGCGTAGCTTTTCTGTCGCTTTGAGCAACTCGAAGATTTTCCCGCATATGCGAACTTCCTCGATGGCTTGTTTAATAAGTTTTGGTCCGAGTACTTGTCGTTCATCGACTTTCTCCAAAAATATCGGTGATCGACACTTGCGTTCATATAGTGCTTCATATGGGGCTATCAGAATACTCGCTTGATAACTGTTGTTATAAGTAAACTCTTCCAGCAATAGATAGGTATCCCAACTTGCTTTCAAATCTAGCAAGCACAGTCGCAACATATCTTCTAGGATTTGGTTTATTCTTTAGGTCAGTCCATCAGTCGGCGGATGGTACGCCAAGATAAAATACAACTTGGTACCCATTGCCGCCTGAAGGCTTTTCCAAAATCGAGAAAAGAATCATCCATCCCTATTCGACACAATTTAGACTGGAACTCTATATAACCGGACAATCTGATCTAAGTAAATTTGAGCAAAATGGTCATCGCTTCAAGTATTTATATTGCTATAAAATGAGCTGACTTGGTCAGTTTGTCCACGATGATCCAAATCACATTATTTTTTTTTACAGTCCTTAGTAAGCCTACTATAAAATCTATTAAGATGTCCTTCCACTTCTATTCTGAAATGGCGAGGTTCTGTAACTCTCCGCCAGGTCGCTGGTGTTCTGTCTTCACACGTTGACAATCATGACATCGTGACACGAACAATGCCATATCTTTCTTTATGCCATGCCACCAAAATATTGTGCACAGATCCTAGTACATTTTGGTGCTTCCTGGATGTAACTACCAGATTTTCTAGGAAAGGGGTATTTTAGTAATTTTATATTTAATTAAATATTGTGCATGATAAATAATTATTTATTATATTATTTAATTATTATTAGATGTTAGTTATTTATTTTGGACTTGTGATAGTGGACCTAACTAGCTTAGTTTAGGCTCATGGACCAACATGTATTAATTGATAGAATTTAGCCCATTTAGAAAGCCCATTGTTCAGGAGATGAATTAAATTAATTAAACCATTACACTAGAAGATTTTCTCCTTAATTATTTCTTCATGAGATCCCCCAAGGGATATATTGGACATTTTATAGTAGCTTAAGGAAGGGAAAAGGAGGGCTGGCCTATATAGAGAGGGAGAATAAATTTCTCTCTCCTCCTTTCATTCGAAAATTAGATCTAGAAATTTTCTCAACCAAATTCCTTCATTTCCACTTTATTTCCCTACCAAATTGCATCCCAATTTCTTCCTAAATCACCATTGAAGATTAGTAAAGCAAGGATCTAGGAGGAGAAAGCAATGATCTACAAAGAGGAGCAAGGATCTAGGCCAATTTTAACATATTTGGAGGTTATATTGGGAATCCATCCCCTAATAGGTATAATTTAATTTTTTCCTTAAATTAGGTTCTAAATCTGAGATTTAACCATAGAAAATCAACCCATATGCATAGGCTACCCATAGGATTTGGTTTTGTGTTCATAGGAGGCCTATTGTGAAAGTTATGGTACTTTTTGTGTCAATTTTGGGAAAATTCCGATATTGACAATTATTTTGTGTGTCAATTAGTCCTATAGATAAATTTGGCATGTGCTTGTGTGTTTGGAGCTAGTATCGTGTCCATAATTTGGTACGTGTAAGTCGTATCCCAATAATTTGGTGATACATGTTGATTTAGGGGGTTTTTCTCTGATACGGGACTTTGAATATGTCATATTTTGATACGGACATGTAGATTTGTATTTGACTATTTGTATTATTCATAAATAATATTTATGACTAATTCGTGTCCTTTGGGGTACGCTTGGATGTGTGGTGGACTTGTGTCACATGCGTATCCTAGATCTAGTGGGATACGGAGTGATACATTCCATGAGATGTGCAATTTAATGGTAGATCTATTTCTTTTGTGTTCTTAGTCTTGAAGGAGTATAATTATGTTATATGTTTGGTTGCTACATATATTTATGCATTAGATCTATATATATATATATATATATATATATATATATATATATATATATATATATATATATATATATATATATATGTTGTATATTTATGTAGTCATTATTGTACATATGTAATATCTATTAGTTATTGTATATATACATATGTGGTTGTGGTGTGTATATGTGGATGGTGGTGAATATATCTATATTTATATTTTGTGTCTTAGATCTATGTACCTATGAATATACTATATATATATAATTGTTGTAGCTATTCTTTTACATATAGTATATTTTTATAAATTATAGTATGTATAGATATATATACATATTAATTAGATATGTATATGTTGTTATATTATGTTTATACAATATATATGTATATATATATGTGTGTGTGTGTGTGTGTGTTATTATATGTAGATTTAGTTATATGTATTATAGTATCTATATATATATATATATATATATATATATATATATATATATATATATATATATATATATATATATATAAGAGATGAGGAGAACAGGAGCTTCAGCGACAGTGGAAAATATCGCAACAGCAACCGTCACAGCAGCAGTAACACAACAGCGACAGCAGTAGGAGAAACAGCGACAGCAGCCGACGACAGTTGCAAAAAATTATCGCTGAAACAGTAGCAGTATCAACATCATATCAGGAGCTTTAGCGACGACTTTGGCGACAGTTGCAGAAAACTGTCACTAAAATAGCAGTGTATCAGCATCAACAACAGTCTTCAGCGACAGCGGGCAGGGTTTTAGCGACGGTTTGGCAGTTTTTCTATCTTTAGATATTTATATATATATATGTATATGGTATTTAATATATATGTAAATATATACCTAGTATGCTATAGTATTTATTGTATACTATGTGTATAATAAATAGTATAGTGTGTATGTATATTACGGGTAGTTAGTATAAACAAGTTTGGGGTATTACCTTGAGATACCAAGGTAAGTACTAAGGTAATTGGGAATACCCAAGATATTGGGTTTGGCTATCAAGATTATGGGTTTATGTTGTGATACCAAGTTGGTTCAAAACCAAGGTACCTATTGATGTTTGTCTTTAAGATTTTATTTAATAATATTGTTTTGGCTTTTGTATGTGATATTTTACCTATGGACTTACGTATCCGGAGATACGGTATCCTAGTATTTTAAGATAGTTTTGTGACCTAGACTTTAGTATTTGAACCAATATTTTGTGTTAGACTTGTGCAACATAAAAATAGGTAGTTGACCATGGTTTGACCAAAGTTGACCATAGTTTGACTTTTGACTTAGAATTGACTTGTTGACCTAGAAGTTGACTAGTTTAACTTATTTTCTTTCTGGAACCTTGTATTGATGTTGTATTCCATATCTTGGTCTTTGAGACATCGTATCAGACATCGGTGAGACTATTCTTTGGACTTCAGGCTAGTACATTCTCTGATAGTTTCTCATTTATGATATCCTCTATTTTTATTGTATCTAGTATAGATATCCTTGTTCTCTTGACACGAAGGTTACACGGATTGGTATATCTGGATCTCGTCATGAGATGTTATTCCTGGTTATATGGTGTATCTTGCATAAACCTTGTTTCATTGATTATCTTGTGTATGTACAAACACTGATTCTCGGGGAGACTTGCTACCTTCCTAGAGAATTTTGTGCCATAGCGTACCATGGTTGGATCTATTATACCAGTCGGTATGGAGAGTATATAGTGTAGATATGTGATCATACCCATCTTGTATCTTGTATAGTGTTAATCATACAACGCACATATGATTAGCCAGGCCATAAATCTTGTATCTTGTATCATGTTCCCAAGCCGATCACATGTTAAAACTAGTACTCACACACTTAGTCATTAGTATTCTTTTTCATTGGCATATTGCTCATTATTGTATTTATTCCAGTATTTCCTTATTGTATATATCTCTTTGTATCTAGTATCGTATCTTGTATATTCACATCTATTTACTGTTATATAGTTTTTATCATTGATTAGAGTTGCTGTTAGAGATGTACTCTGCTCCTTTCCTGACTAGATATAATTTTCTCAGATGACACTGAGGTCTGGTACCCTATACAATATGGACCTCATGATATTGTGGGCTTACAGTCAAAGACCCTGGCTCAGGAGGGACTTATCCCGACTGAGACAGATGACCCCGGATTAGTACCTTCTTAGTATTTCTTGTACTGGATTTGTCTCCAGATTATTTGTTAGTATTATTTCAGACTCATTGATGTATTATTTTAGACTCATGAGTTGTATGTGACTATTTTGATTCTTATTCTGATTCATGCTCATTCTATCTTAGATCTGTGATTGAGTATATTGCTATTGTTGGTGGTTCATAATTTTGCTAGATAGATTACCCGGACAGTGTTCTACCATCGATTCAGCGGCATAGGATGGGCATTGTTTTCGACTTGTACCCTTACACCGGGTGCGGGTCGTGACATATTTTTAGTGGTAGCCCATGCAGGTCAAGCTTCGCAAGTTATGCGATGTCGTGGTAGTGCGACGATTTAGTTGTACTACTGCAAGCCTGCGATAGGATATAGGATGTAGGCTATAGTCTGAGAATACTCAATCACATCTAGGAAAATTCTTTTGATTCAACTATTCTTCTTTGATATTGATACTTGATCTCTTAAACTGTTATTTTCTTGAGTGTCTTACATCATGTGCCATATTTATTCTTTCTTTTGCTTTGTCTTAAGATGCCGTCTAAGACTAGATCGCAAGAGGGAGAGCAGTTTTTGAGAGGTCTACGATATCCCGAGGGCCTGCACCAGTCACTTCTTTGGTGATTGGAGTGTCAGCTGCTTTCGGAGGTCCACCACCTACTCAGAGGACTGTGCCAACTATATCTGAGGGGCTTCCACCTCCACCTCCTGTGCCAGCAGAGGCGACACAGATGTTTACACTATTTTGTGAGATGCTCGAGGCACAGAGGCACATCAGAGGCAGACCGACGTTCTACGGCATGGCATCGAGAGTGCTCATCATCTTCCTCGTGCTGTAGTCAAAGAGGAGTTTTGGTCTAGTAGCAAGTTGTTCCTCAGGTTGCTCATCTTCAGCCAGGCAAAATTCAGGACTTTAAGAAGCTGGAGTGTAGGGTCTTCAAGGGGACTGAGGATATCGTCTATACTGATGATTAGCTCGAGGATATTGAGCGTCTTATGAGGGTATCCCATCTTTCTAAGGATCTGAAGGTTGAGGTGGTAGGACTTCAACTGTTAAACATTGTTCGTACTTGATTCAGGAATGAGCCAATTCTGGTTGACATAGGACAGTCTTGGGAGGTATTCAAGGACCTTTTCAAGAAGAATTTTTTTGCTCGGGCAGATAGGCTAGACTTGGGGAGACAGTTCGAGAGTCTCATTCAGGGGAGCATGTCTGTGGAGGAGTACACTACAGAGTTTGGCAGGTTGAGCTAATTTGCAGAGTATTTGGTAAAAGAGCCAGAGGTTCGGGCTATTCGTTTCCATTAGGAAGAGAAGATCCTTATTCTGTCTTTTTATGAGACATACTCGGAGATACTTGCGGAGGCACGCAAGGTTGAGCGAGAGTTGGGTTTGAAGCCCAAGAGAGACCGATATTCTTTCTTAGGGGCAAACAGTAGTGCAATATCTGCAAAATATCCTCATTTCCAGTCCAGACCTTTCCAGCAGCCACAGCAGAACTAGACTCCAGCTAAGGCACCTTTTTACCAGGCACCACAGCAGCAAAGACAGTTACAGCAAGCTTCTTGCCACTTCTGCAAGAAGCCCGGCCATATCTGGGAAGTTTGTAGGAGGAGGCTAGGAGTTTGTTTGTATTATGGTACTGAAGCGCATCAGTTGAGGGAGTGTCCTCGTCGTACAGTTCAAGGAGCAGCTTCAGCTCCGAGGGCACAGGCGAGACTACCTGCAGTACAGCCGAGGGGACCACTTCCGACACAGCAGCATCATTATGTCCAGCATCAGTAACAGGGAGGTGCACTTCAGGGATGAGCATTTATTGTGACCATTGAGGAGGATGAACCTACCGGAGATGTCATTGCAGGTTCTAGTCTTCTTGATTCTATTTCAGCTTTAGCTTTGTTTGATAGTGGTGCTTCTCATAGTTTTGTATTTATTTCTTTTGCTCTGAAGCATAGTTTGGTAGTTGAGTCTTTGCTTAGGACTTGCAAGATCATGACTGGGAGAGGCATTATCCTGGTTAATGATATTTGCAAGGATCGGAGAGTAACTTTAGGAGGCCGAGAGTTGAGTGCGTGTCTACTTGTAATTCCACTTCCAAGCTATGATATTGTACTCGGAATGGATTGGTTATTGTACTTGGGATAGATTGGTTAAGTAGGCACCATGCTAGCATAGATTGTAGAGGAGGTAGAGTTTTGTTTGGTCCACCAGGAGAGCCAGAGTTCTAGTTTGCTAGAGGAGCTGCAAAGCAAGAAGAAGGCATTATTTGTGGAGCTATGGTGGAAGACAAGGAGTTACCATATCCGTTGATAGCAGAATTCTTGGATATGTTTACTGAGGAATTGCCAGGGTTGTCGCCAAATCGAGATGTTGAATTCTCTATAGACTTGGTGCCAGGTACAGAACCAATTTTGCAACATGTCTATAGAGTAAACAATAACGAGCTAGTCGAGCTGAAGAAGCATATGGACAAATTACAAGATAAGGAGTTTATCAGATCGAGTTCTTTATCGTGGGGAGCCTCGGTATTGTTTATACCGAAGAAGGATGGATCGGTGCGCATGTACATTGATTACAGGGCTTTGAATAATCTCACTATCAAGAATAAGTACCCTTTGCCATGGATTGATGATCTGTTCGATTAGTTGAGTGGTGCCAAGGTATTTTCTAAGATAGACTTGAGATCAGGCTACCATCAGGTAAAGGTAAAGCCGGTGGACATACCGAAGACTAATTTTAGAACTCGGTATGGTCAGTACGAGTTTATGGTGATGCCGTTTAGTTTTACTAATGCACCGACGATATTTATGAACTTGATGAACAAGGTGTTCCATCAATACCATGACAAGTTATGGTGGTGTTCATCGACGACATACTCATATACTCGAAGATACCGGAGGAGCATGAGGAGCATTTGAGGATTGTGTTGGATGTGCTGAAGAAGGAGAAGCTGTATGGAAAGTTGTCCAAGTGTGAGTTTTTCCTGGACAAGGTGGAGTTCTTGGGGCATATTGTGACTGGTGATGGTATCTCAGTAGATCCGAAGAAGATCGCAGTAGTAGAATCTTGGAAGACCCCGAGGTCGGTAGTAGAGATTAGGAGTTTCTTAGGATTGGCAGGCTACTACATGAAGTTTGTGCAAGATTTTTTGAGGATTGTCGAGCCGATGACCAGACTCACCAGGAAGGATATAGAGTTTATTTGGACAGAGGATTGCCAGGTTGCTTTTGGGGAATTAAAGAGGAGGTTGACGTCTGCTCCTATTTTAATATTGCAATCAGGGTCTGGAGGTTTCACTATTTATAGTGATGCATCAAGAAAAGGCTTGGATTGTGTTCTTTAGCAGAATGGAAAAATGATTGCCTATGTATCCAGGCAATTGTGACCTCATGAAAAGAACTATCATACCCATGATTTGGAGTTTGCAGCATTCATCTTCACCCTGAAGTTGTGGAAACATTATTTGTACGGAGAGCGTGTGAAGATCTTCACAACCACAAAAGCTTGAAGTACGTTTTCACGCAGAAGGAGTTGAACATGAGGCAGCGTCGGTGGTTCGAACTGATGAAGGATTTTGATATATCTTTAAAATATCATTCTAGAAAATCTAATGTAGTTGTCGATGCTTTGAGTAGGTATCCGGTAGCTATGTTATTGACGCAGGATCAATATTTATTAGAAGACTTGGGGATCTTGGGCATTGAGGTGATAGTTCCTGGTTGTGCTATGCAGATATGGGGATTACAAATACATTCAGATTTGATGGATAGGATCAAGACAGCACAGTATGAGGATGTATCTCTGAGGAGTATCAGAGCTCAGGTAAGAATAGGATTTGAGGATAATTTCACCATTACTGAGGATGGATCCTTGAGGCATGGAGTTAGATTGTGTGTGCCTAGTGGGGAGCTGCGTGAGGTGGTATTGTAGGAAGCTTATCGCTCTCATATTCCATGCATCCAGGTGCCAACAGGATATATCAGGATATGCGAGAGAGTGTGTGGTGGTATGGCATAAAGAGGGAAGTGGCACACTTTGTATCCAGATGCTTAGTGTGCCAGCAAATGAAAGTCGAGAGGCAGAGGCCAGAAGATTTACTTCAGCTATTACCCATTCCAGAGTAGAAGTAGAAGCACATTACTATAGATTTTGTGTCCGGACTTTCACGATCTCCAGGAGGGAAAGACGCGATTTGGGTCATCGTTGACAGGTTGACCAAGTTGGCCCAGTTTTTGCCTTTCAAGGTGGGTTTGTCTACGGAGAAGCTGGCAGAGATGTATGTGAGGCAGATTGTTAGGATACATAGAGTTCCCATCAGCATAGTCTCAGATCGAGATAGTCGTTTCACTTCTTATTTCTGGAGGAGTTTACAGGAGAGTTTGGGCACTCAGCTCAAGTTCAGTACTGCATATCATCCCCAGACAGATGGACAGTCGGAGAGGACTATTCAGACTCTTGAGGATATATTGCGCACTTGTGTACTAGATTTTGGGGATTCTTGGAAAGACTATCTCCATTTGGTAGAGTTTGCTTATAACAACAGTTACCAGGCTAGTATAGAGATGTCACCTTTTGAAGCTCTGTAGGGTCGGAGGTGTCGTACTCCCTTGTCATGGGACGATGTTGGAGAGAGAGTTTTCTTGGGCTAGAGATGGTTATAGATACAGCAGAGAAGGTTCAGTTGATCATAGACAGACTTCGTATGGTGCAGGACAGACAACGACATTGGACCGATACCACCGGAGACCTTTGGAGTTCGAGGTATAGTTTAGATTTTTGTTTTGTGCTTGTTATTGGTTGTTTGTTATAGATTAAGTTCTTAAGATTATATTTTGTTCTAGGTGGGTGGTTTGGTGTTTCTGAGAATTTCTTCGACCCGAGGGACGATTCGCTTTGGTGGAGGCAGAAATCTTAGTCCGCGATTCATCAGAATTTTTACTATTCTAGAGAGGGTCGATGCAGTTGCTTATAGACTAAACTTGCCACCTGTATTAGAGGGAGTACACAACGTGTTTCACGTGTCACAGTTGAGATGATACGTAGCAGATTTTAGTCACGTATTGGATCACTCGGAGATAGAGTTGGGCCCTACTCTTAGCCATCCAGAGCAGCCAGTTGAGATTCTGGATCGAAAAGAGAAGGTGCTGAGGAATCAGATTATTTCTTTGGTATGCTTCGCATGGGGGCATCACTCTCCGAGGAAGTCTACCTGGGAGAGAGAGGATGAAATGCGAGAGCGTTATCTATATTTATTTGTGCTTTGAGGTATGTTCTTTCCTAATTATATTATGTTCTTTCATAGCTAGTTATGTTCTTTAGTTATGTTCTTTTGCTATGTTCTGTTATTTTCTGGGGGTAGTTTTTGTCCTTAAATTTTGAGAACGAAATTATTTTAAGGAGGGTAGACTTGTCACTACCACATTTTCTAGGAAAGGGATATTTAGTAATTTTATATTTAATTAAATATTGCGCATGATAAATAATTATTTATTATATTATTTAATTGTTGTTAGATGTTAGTTATTTATTTTGGACTTGTGATAGTGGACCTAACTAGTTTAGTTAGACTCATGGACCAACATGTATTAATTGATAAAATTTAGCCCATTTAGAAAGCCCATTGTTAAGGAGATGGATTAAATTAATTAAACCATTAGACTATGAGCTTTTTTCCTTAATTATTTCTTCATGAGAGGCCCGAAGGGATATATTCGACATTTTATAGTAGCTTGAGGAAGGGGAAAGGGGGGGACGGCCTATATAGAGAGGGAGAATAAATTTCTCTCTTCTCCTTTCATTTGAAAATTAGATCTAGAAATTCTCTCAACCAAATTTCTTCATTCCCACTTTATTTCTCTACCAAATTTTATCCTAATTTCTTCCCAAATCATCGTTGGAGACTAGTGGAGCAAGGATCTAGGAGGAGAAAGCAAGAATCTACAAAGAGGAGTAAGAATTTACAAGTTGGAGGCCAATTTTATCATATTTAGATGTTGCATTAGGAATCCATCTCCCAATAGGTACAATTTAGTTTTTTTCTCTTAAATTAGGTTCTAAATCTGAGATTTAACCATGGAAAAAATTAACCCATATGAATAGGCTACCCATAGAATTTGGTTTTGTGTTCATAGGAGGCATATTATGAAAGTTATGGTGCTTTTATGTCAATTTTAGGAGAATTCCAAGATTGATATTTGTTGTGTGTGTCAACTGGTCCTATAGATCAATTTGGCATGTGCTTGTGTGTTTGGGGCTAGTGTTATGTCCATAATTGGATACGTTTAAGTTGTATCCCAACAATTTGGTGATACGTATTAATTTGGGAGTTTTTCCTCCGACACGGGACCTTGAGCATGTCATATTTTGACACGGATACGTAGATTTATATTTGACTCTTTGTATTATTCATAAATAATATTTATGACTTGTTCATGTTCTTCGGGGTATGTTTAGATGTGTGGTGGACTTGTGTTGCATGCGTATCCTAGATCAAGTGGGATACGGAGTGATACATTCCATGAGATGTGCAATTTAATGGTAGATCTATTTCTTTTGTGTTCTTAGTCTTGAAGGAGTATAATTATGTTATATGTTTGGTTGCAACATATATTTATGCATTAGATCTATACATATATATATATATATATATATATATATATATATATATATATATATATATATATATATGTATATATATATGTATATTTATATATATATGTTGTATATTTATGTAGTCATTATTGTACATATGGAATATTTATTAGTTATTATATATATACATATGTGGTTGTGGTGTGTATATGTGGATGGTGGTGAATATATATATATTTATATTTTGTGTCTTAGATCTATGTACCTATGAATATACTATATGTATATAATTGTTGTAGCTATTCTTTTATATATAGTATATTTATATAAATTGTAGTATGTATAGATATATATACATATTAATTAGATATGTATATGTTGTTATATTATGTTTATATAATGTGAGGTACTTATTAGTGTATAATTTATATATACATATATATATATATATATATATATATATATATATATATATATATTTATGTTATATATATATAAATATAAATATATATATATATATATATATATATATATATATATATATATATATATAAGAGGAGGAGAACAGGAGCTTCAGCGACAGTGGAAAATATCGCAATAGCAACCGTCACAGCAGCAGTAACACAGCAGCGACAACAGCAGGAGAAACAGCGACAACAGCCGGCGATAGTTGCAGAAAACTGTCGTTGAAACAGCAGCAGTATCAGCAGTGTATCAGGAGCTTTAGCGACGGCTTTGACGAAAGTTGCAGAAAAGTATCACTAAAATAGCAGTGTATCAGCATCAACATCAGTCTTCAGCGGTAGCGGGCAGGGTTTTAGCAACGGTTTGGCAGTTTTTCTATCTTTAGATATTTATATATATATAGATATATATATATATATGTATATGGTATTTAATATATATGTAAATATATTCTTAGTATGCTATAGTATTTATTGTATATTATGTGTATAATAAATAGTATAGTGTGTATGTATATTACGGGTAGTTAGTATAAACCGGTTTGGGGTATTACCTTGAGATACCAAGGTAAGTACCAAGGTAATTGGGAATACCCAAAATATTGGGTTTGGGTATCAAGATTATGGGTTTATGTTGTGGTACCAAGTTGGTTCAAAACCAAGGTACCTATTGATGTTTGTCTTTAAGATTTTATTTAATAATATTATTTTGGCTTTTGTATGTGATATTTTACCTATGGACTTACGTATCCGGAGATACGGTATCCTATATTTTAAGATGGTTTTGTGACATAGACTTTAGTATTTGAACCAATATTTTTGTGTTAGACTTGTGCAACCTAGAAATAGGTAGTTGACCATAGTTGACCATAGTTTGACCATAGTTGACCATAGTTTGACTTTTTACTTAGAATTGACTTGTTGACCTAGAAATTGACTAGTTTAACTTATTTTCTTTTCGGAACCTTGTATTGATATTGTATACCATACCTAGTTCTTCGAGACACCGTATCAGACATCAGTGAGACAATTCTTTGGACTTCAGACGAGTACATTCTCTGATAGTTTCTCATTTATGATATCCTCTATGTTCATTGTATCTAGTGTAGATATCCTTGTTATCTTAACACGAAGGTTACACGGATTGGTATATCTGGATCTCGTCATGAGATGTTATTCCTGGTTATATGGTGTGTCTTGTGCAAACCTTGTTTCATTGATTATCTTGTGCATGTACAGACACAGATTCTCGGGAAGACTTGCTACTTTCCTAGAGAATCCTGTGCCATAGCGTACCATGGTTCGATCTATTAGACCAGTCGGGGTGGGGAGTATGTAGTATAGATATGTGATCATACCCATCTTGTATCTTGTATAATGTTAATCATACAACACACGTATGATTAGCCAGGCCATAAATCTTGTATCTTGTATCATGTTCCCAAGCCGATCATATGTTAAAACTAGTACTCACATACTTAGTCATTAGTATTCTTGTTCATTGACATATTGCTCATTATTATATTTATTCCAGTATTTCTTTATTGTATATATCTCTATGTATCTATTGTCGTATCTTGTATATTCACATATATTTACTTTTATATAGTTTTTATCATTGATTAGAACTGTTGTTAGAGATGTACTCTGCTCATTTCTTGACTGAATATATTTTTTCAGATGGCACTGAGGACTGGTACCCTACACATTATGGATCTCAGGATGTTGTGGGCTTAGAGTCAAAGACCCTGGCTCAGGAGGGACTTATCCCGACTGAGACAGATGACCCAGGATTAGTACCTTCTTAGTATTTCTTGTACTGAATTTGTCTCCAACTTATTTGTTAGTATTATTTCAGACTCATTGATGTATTATTTCAGACTCATGAGTTGTATGTGATTATTTCGATTCTTATTCTGATTTGTGCTCATTCCATCTTAGATCTGTGATTGAGTATATTGCTATTGTTGGTGGTTCATAATTTTGCTAGATAGATTACCCGGACAGCGTTCTACCACCGATTCTGCGGTGTAGGCTGGGCGTTGTTCCCGACTTTTACCCTTACACCGGGTGCGGGTCGTGACATATTTTTAGTGGTGGTAATGCAGGTCAAGCTTCACAAGTTATACGATATCGTGGTAGTGCGACAATTTAGTTGTACTACTGTAAGCCTACGATAGGATATAAGATATAGGCTATAGTCTGAGAATACTCAATCACATCTAGGAAAAAAATTTGATTCAACTATTCTCCTTTGATATTGATACTTGATCGCTTAAACTGTCCTTTTCTTGAGTGTCTTACATCAAGTAATAATCCTTTATCAGTTTCAGCCATCGTCGTTGCCTCAAGTTTAATTCCTTTTGCGTGAATATGTACTTAAGGCTTTTATGATCCATAAAGATCTCGCAGGATACTCTATAGAGATAGTGTCGCCATGATTTTAATGCGAACACAATTGTCACAAGTTCCAAATCATGCGTCGGATAATTCTTTTCATGTTGTTACTGTCTTGAGGCATAGGCAATTACTTTTCCATACTGTGTAAGAACACATCCCAATCCGAGCGAAGATGCATCTTTGTAGATCTGAAATCCCTCAGGTCCATCTAGAAGAGTAAGAATTGGACCCGAGATGAGCTGCTGCTTCAGTTCCTGAAAATTGCTCTCGCAGTCGTCTGTCCATTTGAATACTACTCTCTTTTAGGTGAGGCAAGTCAGAGGCGACGAAATCTTCATGAAGTTCTTTACGAATCTCTGATAGTAGCCAGCCAAGCCGAGAAAACTTCTGATCTCACTAGACGATGTAGGTTATTTCCAGTCCACCATTGCCTCTATCTTCTTTGGGTCAACTGTTACCATTTATGGAAATAACATGCACAAGAAAAGCCACACAGCTCATCCAGAACTTACACTTGCTTAACTTCGCATATAACTGATGTTCACGAAGTGTCTACAGTACGGTCCTTAAATTTTCAACGTAAGTTTCTCTGTCTCTCAAGTAGATTAAGATATCATCGATGAATACAACGACAAACTTGTCTAAGAAGGGTCAGAATACTCGATTCATCATGTCCATAAAAACTGCTAGAGCATTGGTTAAACCAAAAGGCATAACCAAAAACTCGTAGTGTACATATCTTGTACAAAAATCCTACTTTGGAATATCCTCTGATTTTATTTTAACTGGTGATACCCTGAATGAAGATCAATCTTTAAAAATATTATTGTGCCCTAAAGTTTATCAAACAAATCATCAATTCTTGGCAACGGATACTTGTTATAGACTGTCACTTTGTTTAATTCCCGATAATCTATGCAAAGACGCATTTTGCCATTTTTCTTCTTCACAAACAACACTGGAGCTCCCTAGTATGAAATACGGGGACGAATGTAGCTATGATCTAGTAATTCTTGTAGTTGTGACTTTAGTTCCTTCAAGTCGGCAGGAGAGATCCAATATAGAGCTTTTGATATCGGTCGAGTATCTTAAAATGTGTCAATACTGAACTCAATTTCTCGGTCTGGAGGTATTCTAGGTATCTATTCTAAAAATACGTTAGGAAATTCTGCTACGACTTTGGTCTACCCCGAGTCTGTGCCCTTCATCCGAGTATCCCGTACAGAAGCAAGGTACCCTTCATACCCGCACATAGCATACGTCTTACCATCATTGCCGATACTACTATCACTGTTTTAGCCACCGGACTACACAAATAAGAGAACTCTGTCTCGCCAGGAATGTGAAACACAACTCTCTTCTCCACACAGTCAATTATCGTATTGCATGCTCCGAGTAAATCCATGCCTAAGATGATGTCATAATCGGTTATGTCCAGGACTATCGAATCCAAGGACACGTACTTTCCTCTAATACAAAGATAACCATCCCTGTAAATTAAACTTTCAGTCAAATCTATTCCGGACGGATTGTTGACACTAAGATTCATATCTAACGGTGTCTTACAAAATTTATGTTCATTAGCAAATGTAGATGATATGAAGCTATATGTAGCTCCAGAGTCAAATAGTATATGAGAAGGTATTTCTCTGTAAAGCAATATACCTGTTATGACAGTGTTTAAGGAAAGTACTTCTTCTTGAGTCAGTGCAAACACTCTACCTTGTCCTCCTAGTCGTGGGTTCTGAGCATTAACAACTGCTTCCTATGGAGCTCGTGGCACTTGTCCATGATTTTGATTGTACTGTTGATCACGATTCTGAGTGTTATATTGATCGTAATTCTGATTTCTTCCCCCACTATTGCACCATGCAACCTTGTGATCCAAACTGCCATACTTAAAACATCCAGCTTGATACTCATCGTGACGGTGTTTAATTTGCTTGTACCTGTTACAGTACGGTCGTTGATAGGGTCCCTTGTTGTTATTTTTATTTTGACGCTTGGAAGCATCAGACCCGTTTGCTGCCATGGGTCATTTTTAGTTATTCCCACGGTTGTTCTGTGTCACCCCTCGAGGATAAAAATATTTTATCTCGAGAGCCGCTTTATAGGCTTCCCAGTACGTCGCACACTTTCTGGTTAATAACATCATGCTGTAAGCCCTCATTCAAACTTTAATGAATCACAGTCATTTTGCCTCATCATTCGGTATCATATAGCCGTTGAACTTGGATCGCTTTAAGAACTCTGCTTCGTAGTCACTGAAGGGCATATTGCCCTGTTCGAGCGCTATAAACTCTCTTTTTCTGCGATGGACAGCTGATGGAATAAACTGTGCGATGAATGCCTGCTTAAATGTCTCCCAAGAGAATTTGGCTTCTTGTTTGGCACCAGATAATGCTTTTCTTTTGGACTCCCACAAGTCTTCTGCTTTGAGGCGTAGCTGCACAGCCGCACAATCTACTCTTTTGTTGCCTTGCACATCCAACATACGGAAGATGCCCTCTAAATTGTTTAGGAAGCCCATTACTTCCTCTGGTTCTGCCTTGCCATTGAACTCAGGCAGATTACAGCTTTTGAATTCAAAATTTTGAATATCGGTCACCTTCTTGGAGGCTATTCCTTCTCCTCTGATTCTACTACCAATATCTCTTTTGCGGTAGCGACTACGATCTCATTGTTATTCTCAGTTAATGTAGCCACCAATTGAGATAAGTTATCAACTTGCTACTGTTATGCATTGAATCGTGCTTAAAACTTGTTGGTAAGCTGCACTTGAAGCTCACAATATTGTGCCTTAATCATCTTATGATGTGTATCGCTCTGCTTCCTTTGTGCATCTAACATTTTTATTATTTTTTTTATTGGGTCAGACGACGATGTCGCCTTGGCGCTGTCACCCTTGGTCATCTGAAAAAGAAATAACTTCCATTATCACTCATAAAATATTTATGGGTTTATTGTATGGAATATTATTTTATGCAGCACTATCGAAAAGTAAATCATCTAAGAAAATTGTTATTGTTTGAAACTTCCACTTGAAAACCAATTTTTAAAATCTGAGGAACATTAAACCGAGCTTTGATACCAACTTATCATTCCCCAGTTCCGCATAACCGATTCGTCCTCGCATTCGATTTCGCAGAACCATTAGTCCATGCTGGACGTGATGTCGTACAAGTCTGGGATTGCACATGTACAAGACAAGAATGTGCCCATGTGTCAAATATCTTTTGTAAATAGTTCCAAAACATGGCAGCAGATTATAAAACACATATTTGTATAGGAAAAAAATAATTCTTTTATTGATTCCTTGCAACGAAGTACAATATTCTCAGCACCAAAATAAAAATACCTGAATGACTTATATAGCTTTGTATAAAAGAAAGACTGATAGGCTGACATAAAATAATATTCTTATCCCATACATGCCCCTTTATTACTTCTTGAAAACTTGAAAGCAACTAGTAGAAATCTTTGAAATACTTTGGAAATAGGAAGAAGTTTGAAAAACTACAACAAAAGCTTTAGTTCCCTTGAGCGCCCCTGGTATCTCGGTCACCTGGTTTGCCCACAGAGACATGGATCAGAAATTAACTTATATTGGTGAGCAGAACTGGCCCACTCACCTAAACCAATACTTCTTAATTAAGGCAGCAGTTAAATAGGCAACATTATAAATGCAATATTATAATAGGCAACAGTTTATAAACAACAATTCATGTAGTAAAATATATATAAGCTTTGCACATATAAAATTTTTACCCCGGCCAATGGTCGTTCCCATATAATTTACAGGATTGTTTTTACCGCCCTGTATAAAACATTATTAGTATGCAACTCATTCTTACTAGGTCGTTTGTGGTGTAGCACCACGATGGGCATGCCATATAGGACTTCGATGGACGTACGATATGCTATTCAAATCAGATAGCAAGCCTCAATGAATGTCTTGCTTATACCCGGCACTACCAAAATGCTACTATTTCCCCTGGACCGAACGGTCCCCAGTGCCCCAGGTTCCGTTCGAGAAAATTTACTACCTTATGTACAAGTTGTCCATGACCATACAATGAATCTACGACTATATGATAAGCATAAATAGCAGTGTAAGGTATTAAAACATTCAGCGCAACAATGCATATTTCTCCATTCTCATTTCAGTATACTTATTCATTTAATTCAATTGGTAGTCCGTAGACTCCAATTTACAGCCAAGTCATGGCACCAAACTGTAACATCCCGTTACGTTCTAGCGGACTGCCGACTCAAACGGCAAAAGTGCAACTGTCCCGACCTGCTTTGCCTCAAACGAGAAGCAAAGGATATCCAGACTTGTCCCTACAGGAATCCAGCTTAGGCTTTCAGAGGCTCGCTTGACGTATCGCTCTACCGAGGCGAATCATCGCTAAGGTGGGTGGCTACGGTGAACTTGTCTTTTCTTAGCCAGCACACATAAAATCTGGAATGTTCATGCTAGTCGCTAAGTGAATCACCCCCTGCATGCTAATATGAAATCAACGCACGTAGCTAAGGGAATAATCCCAACTTGTATTGCTTATGCTAGAACATGAAAAATGAAATACTGCTAATATTCAGACCCTCGCGTGCCAAGTTCCTTTATGGTTTCATTACTCGGCTTACCTTTGGGTTCGAGCAAATGTGTCTGCTTATGTTCCTTAGAAACGCGTGCTTATCTTCTTACGAATGTTTAACGTTATTGTATTGTGCATGCATTCTTGTTAGCCAAGAGACTATCAAATAGTCCTTCTGTGCGATTGAACCTGCAAGTATCCAGGACCGTTAGGTCACCAAGGTATCCCCAAACCAAGGGCATGCATCAAGGCAAGTGAATACTGTACTGTGATCACATCAAGTTTACCTTTGAATGAGAATCATGTTCAAGCTCGTTCATAGCAGAAACTCAATATTGTACTCGTGTTATTGATTGTATCATGATGGATATGGATATAGACTGGATATGGATATGTAATGGATATGGATAACCCTATAGACCTATATGTTGCGGACAACTTGGTGCACAAGGTTTTGGAGGTTTCACGGACAGTCGCCAGGGCACTGGGACAGATCTAATCCAGACGGGACATATGGATTAGTCAATTGGAATTAAGGATAAAGATGGCATGTGGCGGGGCTCGCTACCTGCGTCGTATAGCATTTTCTATCCCGTGACTATAACTCGTCCTTTATGGCTATGCCAGCGATAATTGTCATATAGATAAGTCATCCTCGCTTAGCGGCTATCCGCGTGCGAGTCATTGCATTGCATCATGGAACAACTGAACACCCGAACGATCTTGATATAACGACCCTCGTATTTGCATATGATATGCCTCTTGAATGTTTATACTTGCCCGTGCTTTAAATTTATAATATTTGCCTTGGACAGGGAAGGCCAAATGGTAAGTTGGTAAGTCTTACCGTATTTTCTCTCATGTCGCACGGCGTACTGCCACACGAGTTAGGCTATTCAATATTTGCATAAAACTGATCCTAAGGCAACTAGAAAGATAACTTAATAGTTGGTACACGGAACCTGTATTACGTGTTTGGATTTGTCGAGCGGGCGAGTAGCTTCCCCACCAGTGCATTCAGTTACTGATAATCCACCAGTTCGTTTGCAGGGGGCGGGAGAACCCCGTTCGGTATGGATACTCCTTCGTGCATGCTCAGGCGTGGAGATCACTCCGAAGCAGCGCTGCATCCGGAACAGAAGCACATATATAAGATATAATATTATGAACATTGCCTGAACATCGCCTGTACAATCATTCCACAATTGTATCCACTTTGCACGCTTTTACTGTTTCAGAGAGAGAGGCTTGAGCGACTTATAATCTCGGCTATGCGCCGCCTGTAACACATGTTTATATCAAATAAAAGAGTTGCTTTACTTCAACTTGTGCTTCAATGCTTCCGCTATATTATCGACTCAGTGAACCTGTTACCAAATTGCTATACGTTTATGACTCCGCTGCACTCGGACAATCTGTGCGACTCTGTGGCTTAGAACTCTTACCGCCAGCCAATGAACCACGATATTGCCCGGATGGGTCATAAAGCGATCATTCCGTGGGAGCGCTGGCGCGGTGATTCTTGCCTAGCGGTAACGGCCGATTTAGCCCGCGGGAGATCGGGGCATGACACAAACCACGACACAATTATTATATTATTTTCTATGTTACATAATTAAACTTTTCTCTTATCAATGCAATTCTATTGATTTATAATAGTAGTATAAAACTTATGGCATTAGTGGCTTTATCGATCATTGGACTTAGAAAGGTTACAAGGGAATATTATTAATTATTAGCATGAAGGAGTAGAGAAGAAGGGACAGAATCGCTTACCAAATAGAGAATGTCGAGACAGAAAAGATGCTTGTTCGCTCAGGCTCAGGTCACGCATCTATCTGTATTGGCACCAATATTTGGTTAGACTATCGTCTTCATTTCTCTCAGAGCTCTCTAGAATTAATTTATGCAATCGATAAAAATGGGCTAAACAATCAATCATCGAAAACCAATCATAAAAATGTATTCATCAAAATCAAGCAGCAAAAATCCAAGAAAGCCGACCAAAAATCTAACAAAAGCTATTGGACTCATTCCAACAGAAGTTGATCCATCAATTGGAAAGGTTTATTGAATTATCCATGATTGATTGTGCTGTAAAGTTTTCCCATACTCAATTTTGACTGAGTCAATTGAGCCACAAGCCTTATATAGTGCACCGCTAAGAGCGGGATACTACAGCTTATATATTTGCTAAACCAGGACGTAAAGTTACAATCTACCTCTCTTTGAAGTTCCTCCTCATTAATTTTGGGTGTCCATATTTTAACTTTATCTCTAAATGTACTGAGAGATAGAATCAAAATGAGTTAGTATATTTTATCGACAATATTAGAGATAACTGTCAAAGTCTAGTCACTTACATCTCCAAATCTCTCACTTTTTGTATGTCATAATTTAACAATATATATCGATGAGCTGCATCCAACTTATCGTCACCCAACCACCATTTCTTACTAGCCCCAATAGGCTTACCCCTCACATTGAATATTGATAAGCCTCCATTGTAGCATGCATCTCCTACGTCTTCGTCATTCCTTGGAGCTTTATTTCGATTTATCTCGACATGAATATCAAAATAAATTGAGCAGAAGTTTGAGACCTCCTCGATAATATATGCTTCACATATCGAAGCCTCTATATGAGGCTTATTTTCAACTTTCTTCTTAAGATGGTGTAGGTACCTAGAAAGACACATTACTTTGAATTAATTTAGAGTAAAAAAATCTACTTAATTTTTTAATCAAAATGCGTCTTATATTGATAATATACCTTTTAAATGGATACATCTATCGATACTGAACTGATCCACTGATACGTGCTTTGTACGGTAATTGAATCGACAAATACTTCATACTGTCAAAAAAGCTAGGAGGAAATACTTTCTCTAATTTGCAAATTGTCAAGACATATTTAACATAGTCTATATCATCTTCGATGGCAACATTCGTAGCAACATAGTCTACATCATCTTCGATGGCCCTGCCGCATCATACACCATATCATGTGCCAAGTTGTAGTCTCTATATTCAATATAGTCAATATCATCTTCGATGGAAACATCCGTTCAACAAAGTAGACTGTCTTTCCGTGCATAAAGTTTACCTTGTGATACCCACAGGTCTTAATCACTTACAAAATCCTTAAGGGTCAGATGCTTCCTCACAATCACCACTTCTTCGTAATATCTATTACGACAATGAGCACATGAACACTTAATTTTTGGACCATTCTGTAATCAGGTTTTCTTATGACATACTTAAGAAATACTTCAATGCCTACCATAAAATCGTCACTCAGATTAATTCTGCTCTCGTGTTGCCGTATGTACATTCATGTATGATCAACCAAGTAACGATCCATTGATTGGTGGGTGTGGAAATTTTTGCATCGTAAGATAAAATACACATAAGCAATTAGATGTACATACGACATTAGTTGTGCATTCTAAAAGTATTATAATTTATACTTTGCGTATTCCACCTTAGCAGAAAGTAGAGAAATAGGTATAAGTTACAACATCGATATTTGTTCAATCTGATGTCTTTTCGCATAGTATCGACATGAATTCGGTTATCGATGGCTCAGAACACTACCCAAAATTCACTAGCATACATTAGTGTGAATCATCTAAGTTATGTACATCAGTGTAGTATATGTCGTATCAAATGTAGTATCTGAAGGATATAACAAAATTAAGATGAACCCACATAATGTAATGCTAAGACATCAGCTCACAATATAAAATATAGTTATGGGTTGTGGTATCATCATTGCCGAGGGATGGGGGCCGAAGGACAATCAATGTTAACTACGGTTGCATGGTCTCTACCTCGCCAGTCAAATGGCTGCATGGTCTATGCCTCACCGTTATTGGCCCAAGTCCTTGCTTCCTAGAGAAGTAGTCCAAATTTGCTAATTAGTTTATATGATATGCTTTAGTTAGAGCTAGGACATGCAATGAAAATCCAATTCTTTTATGGTGGTTTTTTATCCAAAGTTGCAAACACCTATAGACCTGAGATCTACCCCCAAAAGCTTAGTACTCACTAATACTACTTATCCTCACACTCATACACCTAAAACACACTGTGCCACAGACCTCTTCTCTTTCTCACATCCATGTATCATGGATACATTGATACCTAGCCACTCAACCTCATATAATCACACTAATATATCATACACTCACTGTACAGCCACATATATAATCATAGTTGTTGTAAAGTCTGCACAACTGCCCTTATATTAAATCTGTACTGCAAGCTTCAATAAGTTCTACGACAAATACTATGAGAAAGTTTTTGATCATGTAGTTCGAACAATAACAAGAAATTATCACAGAAATTATCCCCAAATATCGAGTAGTAACAAGAAATTATCACATAAACTATCCCCAAATGGTACACCCTAAATATTAACAACATATATTGAGAGATCAAATGATCTAAAACTTATAGTGGGAGGGGATACGTTGGAGGAGGAGAAGAAACAACGGAGGAGGAGGGGGTACGGAGGAGTCGAGAGGGGAACAAGCACGGAGGGGAGTGGGCACGACCACGTCGGATCTGAGAGAGGGGACCACGGGAAGCGGATTGCCGGAGAAGAAGGGACCACGGGAAGGGGGTCGCCGGCGAGAGGGGACAATGGGAACGCCGGAGAGAGGGAGAGAGGGAAAGTCGAGTAAGAGATGAGAGAGGGGGGTCGATCAAAATGGTAAATTTTGATCGACTGCATTTTCTTTTAACTTAGGGCAGAGGCATAGGCGATAGACCAATGACGTCCTAGTACGTCACCGCAATCGAGTAGTCATAGCCAATTTATCGTAAAGGTTTACCACGTAGTTCCCGCATAATATGGCATAATTCGATGGCGACATAGCGACTACCTGGCGACAAAATCATATTAAAATTTTGATCTATTATATTTGGTCGTTATAATGCCGATGAGACGTCGCTATTGGCGTCAGATATCAGCCATTGCCAACATTTCTTAGCTAAATCTCTGTATTTTAGTAGTGTGCAGGGGCATGCGATCAGAAGAAACTCTAGCATTGTGTTATATTATAATTGTTAGTAATTAGAAATGTGATAACCCTAGTTAATTAAAGTATCAAGCCATACTTATATGATTTACCATAATTTATGGATGATGGTTAGTCTAGGCTTTATATGATCACACTTTTATTTTTTGTACTTGTTATCCTATTGATTATCAGTTCAGGATATGTCTCATTGTAAGTTTATAATATTTCCTTATTATCCTGAGATAATTTATATTCAGTCTTTACTTTTAGTATTTGTATTGCTTGTATTGTTGGTTTAAGTTCCTAGATTGGCTTCCTTTGTGCTACTTGCTAGTTGGGGGTCTAATCATACTGGTTTTGCATGGCCAGATCCAGTAGCAGTACCGGAGGATCTTTCGTACTTTCCTGAGGATGGTGACCACCAGGAGCACCAAACCGCTTGAGTGTGTTTTCTAACTTTCCCACTCTGATATAAATTCTACTTGTATTAGCATTTAGCCACCGAGCACGTGTTTAGCTCGTGTTTTGGTTTAATCTGTTAGCCTACGGGCATTTGCATGATTGACATATACTAGGGTTGATCATGTATGACTCATATTCTGGCTAGTTTATTCATTCTGTGTTTACTAGCATCATGATTATCTGTATATTATAGTTTGTGATGCTTTACTATTATACTTTAGCTGATCTTATATCTTATTATTATTCATGTTGTTCTTGTGATTGAGATACTAGGATTTGTTGGACCTAGGCTTGACTGATGGTTTGTAGTAGTGACCCCTCATGTCTTAAAGTTTTACCGTATATGAGGAGTACCGGCGTGCTCTAAGTATGCGTAACTGGCCCCATCAGCCCCGCTCTCCAGTAATATGGTTCTAGGGCATGACAAAAATTATCCCCGACTGACGGTCAACTTGTTTGATCATAATTTTCGGACAAAAATACCCCCGAACGAGCAACCCCCGTCCCCTGAGGCCTCCGCCCCATCGAAAGAAGCCTCCTGCCCTTGCAAGAGCACCCCCCCCGCGTGCCCCCCCTGTCACGCCCCAATTTCGTGGAATCGATAGTCGTCCCCCGGGCATGACCGCCGTGCGGGCTTAGGTTATGCACCGCACAAGGCTAAGTATTTTTGTTCTGCATAGCGAGCACATATTTAGAGTACGCAGATAATTGAAGCACATATTGAAACATAGAAAAGTTCTCTTTTATTGATAATATGAACATCTATTTGAACTGAGTCATAAGGTTGCCTCTATGGGCTTACAAAAGTATTCACACAAAATGAGATAGCAGTCCTGTATATTACATCCTTTACTAAACTCAAAATATTAGACCTCCGGTTGGAACGACGGCCTTTCCACGAAGCTGTATATTTGCTTGGTTACAAGCTTCTATCTTCATGTGATCGCCTTCTCTCCATGGTCAAGCTGAAGAGATCATCGATGCACGTCCCACCAGTCGTGCTCATTGAGACAAAGCTGTAGCTGAGCACATGCAACGCGCTTTTTATCAGGTACTTCTAGGAGTGAGAAATGATCCTCAAGTTCGGCGAGCCAATCTAGAGCCACTATCGGATCCTCAGTCCCTTGGAATGGAGTGTTGCAGACTTTCTTGAAGTCGCCAAAGCCGAAGGCAATCGCTTCCTTCGTCCTTGGTGTTGGCGGTGTCTCGACTTCAAGCACGGGTTGCTCTACCGGAGTCGCTGTTGTTGCCGCGGACTGGTTGGAGGCCAAAGTCTACACGATCTGCTGCAGAGTATCTACCTGCTTTTGGTGGACTGAGAATCGTGTCTCTATATTGTCTTGAAACTTGAGGAGTCTCTCATCCGCTCGCTTTTTAGCCCGTTCATAACGAGCTTCATCCATTTGTCGATTTGCTTCTAACATCCGCATCATTTGCTGAAGCGGATCAGCATGAGATACGCCACGTTGGCTCCGAGAGCTTCCTGAAGTGCCGGAACTGTTCTCCTGGGCTTGCGTCTTGCCCGGTGCTAGCGCTGCAGATTGCACTGGTGCCATTCCTTCAAAAGAAGGTAAATTATATTAGGATCATAATGTACTATGGACTTATTGCATGAACCTATCTCATTTTGGCCTTAACGAGTTCAGGAGTTCGCACAAGGATTTATCGTTAAGGGAACTTTTCCAGTTCAAGAGTCAAAGGAACTTTGAAGCTGTGCTCTGATACCAATATGTCACCCCCCGATTCCGTGGAATCGATAGTCGTCCCCCGGGCGTGATCGTCGTGCGGGCCTAGGTTGCGCACCGCACAAGGCTAAGTATTTTTGTTCTGCATAGCGAGCACATATTCAGAGTACGTAGATAATTGAAACACATATTGAAACATGGAAAAGTTTCCTTTTATTGATAATATGAACATCTATTACAAACTCCTTGAACTAAGTCATAAGGTTGCCACTATGGGCTTACAAAAGTGTTGACACAAAATGAGATAGCAGTCATGTACATTACATCCTTTACTAAACTCAAAATATTAGACCTCCGGTTGGAACGACGGCCTTTCCACGAAGCTGCATATTTGCTTGGTTGCAAGCTTCTATCTTCAAAATGCTTCAAAAGGTGGTACAGTCAAGGCGTGCCTACAGCTGGACTGGGTTGGGGGAGGATTGACTTCTGCTCCTCGCTTGATTCTTCTTAGCGCAGGAAACCTGTTTCAACGAGAGTCAGTACATCGAAATGTACTGGTGAAGGCAAGCTAACCCAACTATACCAATCAACACGTTGTTTAGATGAAGCATGCATATTTATTGTGGTCTTTCTATCTTGCCTTAGTTTATTTTACAGCAAGAAATAGATATAGAGATAAATGAGATAATCCGCCACCGTTCGGTGATATTTACCTGCCCGTCTGAACCACCTACATAATACTTACCTTGCCTTCCCTGCCAAGAAGACACAAGTTAGTAGCAACAGGTTTAAATATACGAGGGGATCACTGGCACGTTGCCATAATGGATGGGCTAGTCTCAGTACGGAGTGTCGTGCACCGCATAGATCAGGACGTCCCATGGCATTCCGTCCTATAGCAGGCGACTATCATGAGTTTTGTCCGGATCGGATCGGTGCCGGTGCCCCAGCGACCGTCCGCAGGAACTAAGACCTTGTGCACAAGTTGTCCGTGATCAACGTAGTACACTAAGTTAGCATTTGAGGCAAATCAGGAAAATATCAGGCGCAGGGCAGTAACAGGGCAAGATTTAACTTTTGCATAGTCCTCTTGTTCAGTTTATTGTATTCAAGATAAGTTCTATACATAGCACAATTTTAAGAAGAAATATACATTCTAACTTGTATTTATGCATATGATGAACATTCCAAACGAACAAGCATGTAAGTAAGTAACTGTTCACAAGTTTCATTTGACAAGCATAATTTCCCAAGTCTATTCCCTTTATTATCTTGAAGTCTTTTAGTTATTACTTGGTATCGTTTGATCGGGACAAGCACGAATACAAGATTTTGATGTGAAGACTGGACGAAGGGCCAGCTAATCGGGATGGTAGCCACTCACTTAGTAGTTGGAGGGAAGAAGGAAAGAAGTGCTTTAAAAATCCGTTCGAGCGGCGCCTACATCTGGTTTACCTGCATTGCCACGAATAGCTGATCAATACCTCTTCCACCCTTTCCATTATCGGAATTAAAGTGCAGTTCGAAGAACAAAAATAATGAAATCCATCGAAATCATTCAAGAAATCTCAAGTAAATTCAAAAACCAACTCAAAGCACGAAAGCAACAAGCGACAGCGAAAACTAGGCAACAAAAGATGCAGCGGAGAGGTCCCTCCTGACTCTGCCGCTAAGTCGATCCTGGGGACACGATCCACTGAATATGGGAATCGATTCCTAAGAAGCAAATCCATAAAGAGGATGGGTTCTTATTTTAATCTATCCCGATCGAATGATACCGTCTTGTATTTCTTAGTCGCGCTCCACGAATAGGGGGAACGGGGCACCACATCCTACCCAACTAATTGGAAGTTTCATCCCAAAACTTAAGGAATAGAACCTACCGCTAGGAAATAATGAGGGGAACCTTTCCCTCATCTCGGATTCAACTTCCCAAGTAGATTCTTTGACAGAGTGATTCCGCCAAAGCACGCGCACGAGAGGAACCGAACGAGTCTGAAGCAGCTTTTCTTTCCTATCCAAAATTTGCACAGGTTGTTCTACATACGTCAAGTCGGCCTGGAGGTTCAGTTTTTCAAGGTCTACCACGTGGCTCGGATCGTACACATATTTCCTAAGTTGAGAAACATGGATTATATCATGTACGTCGGATAGGGATGGTGGTAGTGCTATCTGATAAGCAACTGATGCAACCCACTTTAGTATTTCGAACGGACCGACAAATCTCGGACTTAGCTTCCCCTTCGCTCCGAATCTGTTGACTCCTCGCATGGGCAAAACCTTGAGGAACACCCGGTCGCCTTCAAGGAACACAATCGACCTTCGATGCGAATCCGCATAGCTCTTTTGTCGGCTTTGAGCTACCTTTAGTCTTTCCCAAATCAATCGAGCATTCAAATGGCGTCGTATGGGCAGTCTGTTCCACAAGCTCAGGGCCAAGTATCTGCCGTTCACCAACTTTGTTCCAACAGATTGGAGATCGATACTTCCATCCATACAATGCCTCATACGACGCCATTTGAATGCTCGATTGATAACTATTGTTGTATGCAAATTCGGGTAAAAGTAGATGAAGGTCCCAACTAGTCTTCGAGTCCAAGGCGCAGAGTCGCAGCATGTCTTCAAGGATCTGGTTGACATGTTCCGTTTGGCCGTCGGTCTGTGGATGGTAGGCGGAGCTGAACTTCAACTTCGTCCCCATTGCTGACTGCAGGCTTTCCCAGAAACGCGATATGAATCGACCATCTCTATCGGAGACTATAGATGTGGGCACGCCGTGGAGCCGAACGATTTTG
Source organism: Iris macrosiphon (assembly GCA_036927795.1). Classification (NCBI taxonomy): domain Eukaryota; kingdom Viridiplantae; phylum Streptophyta; class Magnoliopsida; order Asparagales; family Iridaceae; genus Iris; species Iris macrosiphon. The sequence goes on from JAYESA010000004.1 coordinate 182,967,335, forward strand.
TTGAGGTAAATTTGAGCCAAGCGATCAGCACCCCAAGTAGATTTGATAGGCAAAAAGTGAGAAGACTTTGTAAGGCGATCAATAATAACCCAAACAGCATCATGTCCCCGTTGCGTCCTTGGCAAGCCAACAATAAAATCCATTATTATATTTTCCCATTTCTACTTAGGAATAGCAAGGTTCTGAAGCTCTCCGCCTGGTTTCTGGTGTTCAGCCTTTACTCTCTGACAAGCCATACAATGCGACACGAACTGCGCAACATCCCGTTTTAAGCCGTGCTACCAAAACGTTGTGCGGAGATCCTGATACATCTTTGTTCTACCCGGATGAGAAGTATAACTAGCATAATGTGCCTCCATAAGGATCTCTTTTCTGAGGGTCGTATCGTTCGGAACGCACAGTCTTCCCTTCACTCGGAGCATCCCGTCCGTGCCTACCGCGAAGTCGGACGCCTTTCCTGCTGAGATAAGGGCATGAATCTTTTGCAGGAACGGGTCATCTTTCTGAGCGGCTTTAACCTTTTATAACAAGTTGGGTTCGAGGCGCAGTTGTGCTACTTGTGCCCACTTTTTGTATCTGATTTTCAGAGTAATGCCCAGTGATTCAAGATCTTGGTGCAGCCTATCATCAATAGCCAAACTCCCTATAAACACTCGACTCAATGCGTTAGCTACTACGTTTCCCTTTCCAGGCGTATATCTGATCATGAGATCGAAGTCGCTAAGGAGTTCAAGCCATCGTCGCTGCCGAAGATTCAAATCCTTTTGTGTGTACAAGTATTTCAAGCTCTTATGGTCCGTGTAGATTTCATACGGTACACCATAAAGATAGTGGCACCACAGCTTCAGCGCAAACACTACTGCAGTTAATTCTAAATCATGAGTCAGATAATTCTTCTTGTGAGGCTTTAACTGCCTCGACGCGAAGGCTGTCACTTTATCCCTCTGCATCAGGATACATCCCAGTCCTTTACCTGATGCATCACTATATATTTTAAAATTATCCGGTTTGTTCGGCAAAGTGAGGATTGGTGCAGAGATGAGGAGCTGCTTTAACTCCGTAAACGAAGCTTCACGGTCGTCCGTCCAAGTAAACTTTGTACCTTTTCGTGTGAGCTGAGTCAAAGGCGCAGTAATTCTAGCAAAATTTTGTATAAACCTGCGATAGTAGCCTGCCAGTCCAAGAAAACTTCGGATATCGCTAGCTGACTCCGGACGTTTCCACTGTATAATGGCTTCTACCTTCTTCGGATCAACTGAAATGCCTTGCGATGAGATGATATGCCCCAAAAAGGATATACTATCTAACCAAAATTCATATTTACTCAATTTGGCATACAACTTGTTGTCTCAAAGGGTTTGCAACACCATCCACAGGTGTCCTGCGTGCTCATCCCTAGTCTTCGAGTACACCAAGATGTCATCGATAAAAACTACCACGAATTTATCGATAAAGGGCCGGAATACACGGTTCATCAAATCCATGAATTTAGCAGGTGCATTCATCAGACCAAACGGCATCACTGAAAATTTATAATGCCCTATCGGGTTCGGAAGACAGTCTTTGGCATGTCTTCAGGCTTAATCTTCAGCTGGTGGTAACCCGAGCGAAGATCAACCTTTGAAAACACCGTTGCCCCTGTAGCTGATCGAATAAGTCATCTATCCATGGCAGAGGATATTTGTTTCTGATTATGACTTTGTTCAATTCTTGATAGTCTATGCAGCGGCGTAGCATTTCGTCTTTCTTCTTCACGAAGATCACAGGCACGCCCCAAGAAGATACGCTCGGACGGATGAACCCACGATCAAGTAATTCCTGAAGCTGGCATTTTAATTCCTCCAGTTCTGCAGGGGCCATTCTGTATGGAGGCTTGGAGATCGGCTGCGTGTTTGGAAATGTATCGATAGTGAATTCAATCTTTCGGTCGGGCGGCATCCGGGTAGTTAGCTCGGAAACACATCGGGGAACTCCGCCTCAACGGAAGTAGACTCGACATTTGCATAGTCCTGCCGTGTGTCCCGAACTGATACTAGAAATCCCTCACAGCCTGAGTGGAGCATTCGCCGAGCAGATATCGCTGAAATCACCATACAGGCCCCAGTCGCATCGGTTGCCGGACTACTAGTGTAACAAAATTTGGCTTCTCCAGGCAGACGGAAGATGACTCGTTTCTCTGCACACTCTATAGTTGCCGAACACGTGCTGAGCCAATCCATTCCCAAGATAATATCGTAGTCCCGAACATCTAGAACTAAAACATCAAGTGACAGCTTCCTTTCTCTAATATAGATATAACCGCCTTGGCATACTGAACGGACAGGTATTTTTGTGCCGGAGGGGGTGCTAACACTTAAGTCTAGGTGCAACGGAGTCATTTTTATGTTGTTATCCGTGGAAAAATTTATGGAAATAAAATTGTGCGTTGCACCAGAATCAAATAGAACACGAGCAGGTATATTATTGAAAAGTAAAGTACCTGACACCACGGTGTCCGAGGCCAAAGCTTTCTCTCGCGTCATCGTATAGACCCGTCCTTGAGCTTGATTATGCCCTTGCTGAGGTGCAGCTCTGTTATCCTGAAGTGCAGGTGCCTGATTTTTTTGAGGTGGAAGGACCGGACAATTACTGATCTGGTGGCTAGGATCGCCACAACGGAGGCATGTGCCAAGCTTACGGCGACAATCTTTTTCGATATGCCCTGGCTTCCTGCAAAAGTTGCAGGTCTTGTTGATGTCTCCACGCGGTTTACCGCCGTTATTTGGACGCTTTGCAGCGTTGTTTCCTCTATCGTTGCCTTGGCGTTTGTGATTGGAGGTTTGCACAGCGCCGACAGCAACGTGAGGATACTGCGGTTCTAGAGAAAGGGCGTGGTTCAAAACTTCCCTCATCGTCTGATACTGTGGAACGACCACGTGCGCATGGATGGAAGGATGTAGCCCTCCTTCGAATCGTCTGGCATGACTCGCTGCATCCGGTAGATAGAAACTAGCAAATTTGGCCAGTTTGTTGAACTCAGCAGAGTATTACTTAACAGTCATGTTGCCCTGTCGCAGTTGTACAAACTCATTTTCCTTCTGATGACGTACAGGCGGGGGTATAAACTCCTTCTCAAATGCGGCACAAAAGGTCGTCCACGCGATCACCTCCTCTCCATGGTCAAGCTGAAGAGATCGTCGATGCACGACTCACCAGTCGTGCGCATTGAGACAAAGCTGTAGCTGAGCGCATGCAATGCGCTTTTTATCAGGTACTTATAGGAGTGAGAAATGATCCTCAAGTTCGACGAGCCAATCTAGAGCCACTATCGGATCCTCAGTCCCTTGGAATGGAGTGCTGCAGACTTTCTTGAAGTCCCTAAAGCCGAAGGCAGTCGCTTTCCTCATCCTTGCTGTTGGCGGTATCTCAACTTCAAGCACGGGTTGCTCCACCGGAGTCGCTGTTGTTGCCGCGGACTGGTTGGAGGCCAAAGTCTGCACGATCTGCTGTAGGGTATCTACCTGCTTTTGTTGGACTGAGAATCGTGCCTCTATATTGTCTTGAAACTTGGGGAGTCTCTCATCCGCTCGCTTTTTAGCCCGTTCATAACGAGCTTCATCCATTTATCGATTTGCTTCTAACATCCGCATCATTTGCTGAAGCGGATCAGCATTAGATACGCCACATTGGGTCCGAGAGCTTCCTGAAGTGCCAGAACTGCTCTCCTCGACTTGCGTCTTGCCGGTGCTAGCGCTGCAGAATGAGCTGGTGTCATTCCTTCAAAAGAAGATAAATTACATTAGGATCATAATGTACTATGGACTTATTGCATGAAACTATCTCATTTTGGCCTTAACGAGTTCAGGAGTTCGCACAGGGATTTATCGTTAAGGGAACTTTTCCAGTTCAAGAGTCAAAGGAACTTTGAAGCTGTGCTCTGATACCAACATGTCACCCCCCCCCGATTCCGTGGAATCGATAGTCGTCCCCCGGGCGTGATCGCCGTACGGGCCTAGGTTGCATACCGCACAAGGCTAAGTATTTTTGTTCTGCATAGCAAGCACATATTCAGAGTACGCAGATAATTGAAACACATATTGAAACATGGAAAAGTTCTCTTTTATTGATAATATGAACATCTATTACAAACTCCTTGAACTGAGTCATAAGGTTGCCTCTATAGGCTTACAAAACTGTTAACATAAAATGAGATAGCAGTCCTGTACATTACATCCTTTACTAAACTCAAAATATTAGACCTCCGGTTGGAATGACGGCCTTTCCACGAAGCTGCATATTTGCTTGGTTGCAAGCTTCTATTTTCAAAATGCTTCAAAAGGTGGCACGGTCAAGGCGTGCCTACAGTTGGACTGGGTTGGGGGAGGATTGACTTCTGCTCCTCGCTTGATTCTCCTTAGCGTGGGGAACCTATTTCAACGAGGATCAATACATCGAAACGTACTGGTGAAGGCAAGCTAACCCAACTATATCAATCAACACATTGTTTAGATAAAGCATGCATATTTATTGTGGTCTTTCTATCTTGCCTTAGCTTATTTTATAGCAAGAAATAGATATAGAAATCAATATGATAATCTGCCACCGTTCGGTGACATTTATCTGCCCGTCTGAACCACCTACATAATACTTACCTTGCCTTCCCTGCCAAGAAGACACAAGTTAGTAGCAACAGGTTTAAATATACGAGGGGATCACTGGCACGTTGCCATAATGGACGGGCTAGTCTCAGTACGGAGTGCCGTGCGATGCATAGATCAGGACGTCCCATGGCATTTCGTTCTATAGCAGGCGACTATCATGAGTTTCGTCCGGATCGGATCGGTGCCGGTGCCCCAGCGACCGTCCGCGGGAACTAAGACCTTGTGCACAAGTTGTCCGTGATCAACGTAGTATACTAAGTTAGCCATTTGAGGCAAATCAGGAAAATATCTGGCGCAGGGCAGTAACAGGGCAAGATTTAACTTTTGCATAGTCCTCTTGTTCAGTTTATTGCATTCAAGATGAGTTCTATACATAGCACAAATTTAAGAAGAAATATACATTCTAACTTGTATTTATGCATATGATAAACATCCCAAACGAACAAGCATGTAAGTAAGTAACCATTCACAAGTTTCATTTGACAAGCATAATTTTCCAAGTCTATTCCCTTTATTATCTTGAAGTCTTTTAGTTATTACTTGGTATCATTTGATCGGGACAAGCACGAATACAAGATTTTGATGAGAAGACTGGACGAAGGGCCAGCTAATCGGGATGGTAGCCACTCACTTAGTAGTTGGAGGGAAGAAGGAAAGAAGTGCTTTAGGAGTCCGTTCGAGCGGCACCTACAGCTGGTTCACCTACATTGCCACGAACAGCTGATCAATACCTCTTCTACCCTTTCCATTATCGAAATTGAAGTGCAGTTCGAAGATCAAAAACAATGAAATCCATCAAAACTGTTCAAGAAATTTCAAGCAAATCCGAAAATCAACTCAAAGCACAAAAGCAACAAGCGACAGCGAAAACTAGGCAACAAAAGATGCAGTGGAGAGTTCCCTCCTGACTCTGCCGCTAAGTCGATCCCGGGGGCACGATCTAGTGAATATGGGAATCGATTCCGAAGAAGCAAATCCATAAAGAGGATGGGTTTTTGTTTTAATCTATCCCAATCGAACGATACCGTCTTGTATTTCTTAGCCGCGCTCCCCGAATAGGGGGAACGGGGCACCACACCCCCCTTCTGGCTCCTGTATGAGCAGCCCCCCGCCCCACTACAGAGGAGAGAAAGAGGATGAGGCTATAGAGGAAAGGAAGACAAGGGGGAGGAGGAGGATGAGGAGGGCGGGGGAGGAGGCTATGGAGAAGAGAAGAAGGAGGGCGAAGGAGGAGGAGAAAAGAAAAAGGAGGATGGGGAGAAGGCTATGGAGGAGAGGAAGATGAGGAGGAGGGCGGAGGAAGGGGGTATGGAGGAGGAGGAGGAGGAGGGCGGAGGAGGAGGAGGCTATTTATGGAGTAGGAGGAGAAGGGTACTTTAGTTTAAAAAAACTTCGATCAAAGGGGTTGACCATGTGTGTAGGACAATTTCCATCAAAAGTGGAAGGCTTTGTATATTATGGTAATCAGATGGGGTGCACCTTAAATTATGGTAAATAAAGTGGAGTACGACCCAAATTTTCTCAATAACAAATCACAATGAGGATTGTTCATTTAGTACGCACCGTAGAATGGCTATAAATATGGATCAGTGTTATTCAAAGAAATGAGAGAAGAAGAAAAAAGAACAGAAGGAAAACAAAAGTACCCTTCTGCCAAAACCTTACTGCATCCTAGTTCTCCAGTGATCGAGATCTAGTATTTCTTCTCCGTGTGTTACGAAGTCCAAGAAGTAAAGTGGTCGATCGCAGACCAGATATCTATTGCTACAATTCCCTAGAACTCTTATACTCAGATTCCTTAGTTGGTTAGGTTCAATTTCTTTGTTGGTTACATTCTTCTTGGTTCATTAGGTTCGATTTCTCAAGACATTATTTATTTCAATTAAAAAATTCAATATTTTTTTAACATAATATATTTTTTGGATAAATTACAACTTAATATCCTCAACTATTCAAAATATTCAACTTGATACCCTCAACTTTGATAGGTATCAACTTAATAACCTCTTTCTAACAGTGTCAACCGAATATGGTAAATAACCAAAATACCTTATCCTTCTCCCCCTTCCCCCTCTCTCTCTCTCTCTCTCTCTCTCTCTCTCTCTCTCTCTCTCTCCGACAGCCCGACTCCTTCTCCGGCATGCGACCGTAGCAGAGCAGCAGCAGCAGCAACGACAGGGCCTGATGGCGCGAGGGAGGAGGAGGAGTGCGTGTGTGGGATGCGGCTAGCGCAGGTGAGGGCACGATCGGGAGGAGGAGGGAAGGGGTGGGGGGTGCGGGCGGGGGAGGAGGAGGGGGGATGGGGGAAGGAGGATTTGGGGGATATGAGGGTAGTTTATTTTTATTTTTTTAGCAAAAAATTTAACATGACAGAGCGTATCATGTTGAAAATATTAGTTGAGAGAGCCGTATTAAGTTGCTACCTATCAAAGTTGAGGGTATCAAGTTGAAGATTTTGAATAGTTGCGGGTATAAGTTGTAATTTTTCCTTTTATTTTTATTAATTAGGTTGAGAATTACAAATGGCTTAAACGGCTCACTTTTGAGCTATTTTCAAACCATGTTATATAGTACTAGTCACATTTTCATGCATTGCACGTACAAAAAAATATAGGATATTGTTGATAAATTAAATAAAAATTTAAATTATATTAGAATATTTTTAATAGGATTTGAATATATCTTAATTATGATTTTTTATAGATATTTTTTTAGAATTTTGGATATATTTTTAGTTAGATAATATCATGTACTTAGTTTAAATATAATTTGAATATTTAATATATTTTATAATTTTTGTATGTTAAGGTAGCTAAAAGAATTTAGAAATTTTTTTTAATTATCTGAATAGGTACGGTAGTTTGTTTGAAATTTTTTATTTTATTTTTTTAATGGATAATGTACATACGACTTGGACGACTCATTTTTAAGTCATTTCTAAGCTGCATTATAATAGTAGAAATTATATAGTAGAAGATGTAAAAAAAGAGCAGGCAGGTGCAAAGGTCCAATGCCGTTGGGACTACTAATACTAACAGCAGCCAAGGAGACATTTTTTCAAAATAAATCTGCTGTTTACCGAATCGTGAGGAAACATGGTCAAACACAACTCCATGATCTTTCGACTGCACAATAAAGCCTTTATGAGATAACCTAGGTATCACACTCAATTCCAAGTTTTTCCTATGATATCATAATTATTTTGACAACTCCATGATCTCTCAATGTATATAACCATCCTATTGTTCATGCATTAATCATTCGATTGCGCAATAAAATCTTTATGAGATAACCTAGGTATCACACTCAATTTTTGCTGCTTGGTTTTGATAAATATATTTTTATGTCATTTTCAATGATTAATTTTATTGTTCGATTTCATCAAATTTTTTATTCATTTCGAATCGAGAGAGAGAGAGAGAGAGAGAGAACAAAGTATGATAATCGAGTATTGGTGCAATTTTAGATGGACGCATAGGCAAGACGTGATTATTGCGTAAAGCTCATTTTCTCTCTCGGATCTGTTCAGTTTGTGAGTGGCCTTGACTTGGTGATCCTTATCTTCATACCGTAATAATAAAGATAAGTCAAAAGAGATGAATTATATATTAGAACTATAGAACTGTTTCTATACTCATTTAAGATAAATGCTTGTATTTTCCTTTATTACATGTTGCATAAAGAGAAGTATATAGAAAACCTTATATTGTTGTAAGAAATTTATATGAAAGAAAGAAAGAACATAGCTACGGCTCTATGGTTTGAAAGAAAGAAAAGATAGAAATGTTTACTAGTTGTTTACCTGCTGCTGCATAGTAGTATTTTATCTAATAGAAAATTGTATTCAGGCATTTTTCTAGATAACTTGTGCACAAGGTATAATCTCTCGACCGATTTCTAAGCCAGTGGTAATTGCTCGGCCTAAAGGGAATGTGATACCCTGGGGCTTTTACGTCCTCGCGATCATGGGGTGTCATGCATGTCTATTAGTGAAGACTGAACTAGTACTTCACAATTGCCAATCATAAAAATTCTTCCATGGACCATCATGTAGTTAGGGCGCGTGCATATGATAAGATTTATTATAAGCTTAAGAGTTGATGCAGAGACGGATATAAAATTTTATATATGTATGCAAAATATTCCAATCCTTGTCTATTGCAGGGATATATAGTCGATAATGGGTAAGATTCACTGCATAAGTGAAGTTTTATATTATTTATGTTTCTTATTTTGAATTATTAAAAAGAATCTAGACAAGTAGAAAGATTATTTAATAATATTTGCAAGCTTCACATGTTTATTGTATTATTTTAGGTGAGTTGGGTTAATTTGTAGATTACCAGTACATGGCAATATATTGACCCATGTCTCCATATGTATCGAGAGACAAGAGGGACTTAGATACGCTAGAAGTTGATCCAATCTAGTGGAACCTTGTTCAACGCATTAAAGTTTTTACAACATTAGAATTTTTCTTTTGAAGGTATTTTATCTTTTATTTTGGTAAATATATATGATGTATGGACTTTATTCCTATTTTTAGTTTCAAAATATATATAAACCAAGTTTGGCATTTTTAGTTAGCCATCTAGTGTATTTTGTAATCCCGTTCAAGTTGTTAATAAAAGAAGTTATTTTGTTCATGTCTCAATATTTATTATTTCCTTTTTCTGTATCAAAGTTTTGTTGTTTCATCATTCAGTCTTTTTTGGATTATGCAAGGCACAACTTAGGCGTGTATAGCATCACGCCTAGTGGCGACTTTATGATCATCTAGGATTAGGACGTGACATAATGGTATCAGAGCATGATTTTACGTCCATGGATTTTTTTCAATCGTTTTCAAAACTATATAAGTATCTTGTTGATTATAAAAGTCCTAATTTTGAGTTTATGAAAACCAATATCCTATACAGTAAGTCCATAATATGTTATGAAACTAATAAAAACTACTCTCATTTCTAGAGAAATAATAAAGGGAAATAACTAGGGCACTTCTCAAGCATCAAGCTCGACCGATCTGATAGATATGGTGTTTGCTATTTTAAAGGCCTAACAAAAGCAGTATAAAGCCCAACAATGACATGCTGATGCCTGGAGCATTATGTAGCAAAAAATCTGTCATGACCTACACCCGGAATGAGGTTACGAGTACGTGGATACATCCATCCTACGCTGTAGCATCAGCGGTAGAATATTGTTAAGGTCAACAATACTATATAAATATCTCACACAATATATATAATATATATGTCAAGATATCTCAACTCCAAATGGAGAAAAATATGTTAATCAATACTCAATCATAATAAAACTAGGAAAAGAGTATGGCACAATATGGAATAAAAGAAATAGAAATCATAAGTCACAATATAACACAAGTCCAAGTCCAAAAGTCTAAGCCCAATATAATGGTCTTAAATATAATACGTCATAATATCTAACCTTAAAATACAATAACATAAATGAGGACATCTAAGCCTCCCCGATATAATGGTCTCAAATATAATACGTCATAATGGTCTCAAATATAATACTCAACATGCTCTATGGTGCTATCTCAACGGTCTCGCCATTATGTGGCCAGTAATATATGGGACACATCTTTTCTAACCAAACATCTGAAAAAATATATCCAATCAGAATGGAGTAAGTATAACCCAATAGCAGTTCCAGGCTAATTGATAATGACTATAAATAGAAATAGAGAATATAATACAAGATGAGAAGCAATGAACAATATCATATTATGGTAGGAAAAAGACAGATAATATAAAATAATAAAGTATAAATTGATTATAATAAAATAGAATAAAGGTAATGAACTAGAATATAGAGAAGAACTGTAACTACACTAAGTGTTTGAAATACTAGTTAGATATATGATCGGCTTGGGTTATCAAGATCTACTATCAAGGCTATAACACAAGCATATGATCAGTATGATTAGCTGTTGTCTACAAGTAACACGATCAATAACATAATCATTTAAGATTGGTTATTGTCTACAGAGTAACACAATCATACTTGAGTTGTATGATTGGCTATTATCTACATGATATAATGCAATATTTAAGATTTTGATCACATATCCATCTAGCATTTCCTCTGCCCCTGACTAGTACAATGGATCCATATCACAACATATTATGATACGATAATCACTTTGCAAGGTCTACAATACAAGCACGATGATCACGGTCTATAAAATTACTGAAATATACAAGGTAATCACTAAAGAGTAACATCTCATGACGAGGATTCAAGTATACTAATCTGTGTACCATCGTATCAAGAATCATATAAAATATTACTAAATACTTATATTATAATAATTATCAGATAATAAAAAATATCACAGAATGTACTCGCCTCTGGTCCTGAGAAAATGGTATGACTCGGTGTCCGAGCTGGTGTAACACAAACCTATATATAAAATATCATGTCATTTGGTGTATAGGAATGATAAATAAGCTAAAATGAACAAAATATAATTTTTTAGGTCATTTCTAGGACATACTAGTCAAACTAGGTCAAACTAGGTTATTTATAGGTTTTTGGTTCATACCTAGCTTCTAGGTTGATTACAAGTCTAAACTAGTCATTTCTAGGTGATACTAGGTAATATCTAGACTTCTAGGTCCAAACTATTTAATATTACATACTATGCATCATATCTACATACTATAGACTCTCTATAATATAATACCTTAGCCTATACTAACATGTCTCTCTAAAACCATAAGTATACTTCAATACTTACCCTTTCTAATTTGGTACCGTAATACCCTACCCAAACCTATTAGCACTTGGTACCCAATACCCAGGATGCTCATACCCTAATATGCCTACACTCAAACTTGGACACCAATATTGATACCTACTTTAGGACATAATATACACTCACACACAGAGTCATATGCCACTCCAAGGTACCCTTCTTCTGTCCATACCTACACTTACCTATAACTAACTCTAATACCTCACTAGTATTGCACCAGACTAACCTCACTAATACCTTATTGCTACTGACACACTTACTAACCTATGCAAATATTCTACCACATGACTTACACTCAGGATTACCCACAATCAGGTAGATACCGTCAATAGTCACCCATACACATTACTACCACTGCCAACACTTGGTATTTCCCTCAGTCAGGCAACTGATCTGCCCTAATGTGTATACATTGACATCACACACTGGTACAAAAATTACCCCACACTTAACCAATACCCTGATCTATCTCTTACCATTGGTATTACCTTGGTATCCTACTACTCTAAACCAACCTCTAATACCTAGGATACTAGGTATTTACAATACTCGATTAACCTTTATACACTACCCAAAACTTGCCCTTTCCCTGCATATCGGAACCCAGAATCCTGATACTCAAGCACCCTCACAAACCTGCAGTAACTATCCTTACAACTAAACTCTTACTTAATACGAATTGCACTAGCAGCGTACTGATACTTTATGTATCAGATACATGTACCCCTCAAGTATCCCTTAATATGATGTGCCTTAAGCCCCAAATTGGACTGCACCCTGCATGCAGTCCTAACCCAGGTCCCTCTCACATTGCTACTACTAATACTTTTTCTACCTCTAACACAGCTGAAACCGAGCTTCCTAGTACTTGCATATCAATATATTCGTACCAGGTTTCCCTCCCCCTTCAAGTCTATTTCCCCATGATACTCTCTAACCCGAGCAATGGACACTACTTATACTATACCAATCCTGCAGTTGGTCGCTGCTATATCTGCTCGAACCCACTGCATACCTATATACTTGAACCATAATCCACCCCAACTCAGGTACCAACTTACCTGAATACCTGAGCACTGCTCCCACCTGAGATTACCTCTCGAGCCTTCATTATCTTGCTGTTGTTGCTCTGTTGCTTGGCATGTCTGGGATTCCATAAGGCCAGATTGTTCAACACTTGCACAAATGTGTACTAGCAAATAAAAAACTCCATCTCTACCATAACCTCCTACTGCCCATAGTCCATGAGCCAAATACTGGCCTAAAATCCCTCTACATCAGTGTATATCACACCAGTGTGCATACTCGAACACACTCCCCATATCAAACCAATACTCTTAGTACAAGTGTGTAACTCGATGCACCACTAACACACTCTACACACAAACAAAAAGCACACACTCTACAAAAAATATAACCCCCCTTACACTACACTATACCACATAGATAAAACACCATATCATAAATATCTCATGTGCAAGAATACTCAAATGATACTCAATATACATCCAATCGTTGATACCAACTCCCAAACTCAAGAACATATCACAAATATAGTGTATGTCACAAATTACATATATAAATAATAGATCTAATCTAATATAAGAAAATTGGCATCAATGGACACTAGAACCATAGAAATTACCAAACCTATACCAACGTATCATGGCGTATCATAATACAGCCCCCAACGTATCCAATTGTGGACACGCATCTAGCCTCACACAACCAATATAAGCCTAATTGGACCTAGTTGATCCAATGTTAAACACTTGGTGCACCAATCTCGGATTTCTTCTAAATTGGGATTTCTCCTAAATTGGGTACAAAAACCTATGTAGAAGTCATAATAAAGGTCAATTGGGCCTAGAACTTCTTCCTATGGGTAGTCCTAAGCTATGGGAGAGTTCCTAATGATCAAATGTATGAATTATAGTCTAATTTATAGAAAAAAAATCATAATTTTACCTATTGGAAGATGGATTCCCAATGAATAGATTAATTGGACACAATTATGACACAAGCTCCTAGCAAACTCCTTCTTCTTCAAGTGGTCATTGCAATACAAGATCCAATGCTCCTTAGATGATAAAAATGGAAGACAATGAGAGTGAATTGGGATAAATTTTGTGGAGGGGTGAATGAATTGAGGAAGAACACAATTGGAGATCTATAATTGCAATAAAAATAAAGAGGAGAGAGAGAGAGAGAGAGAACCCCATGTCATCCTCATATTTTCATCCAAGGATAGTTTGGTAATTGTCAATGGGTATTAATTATTTTAGAATTTTTATAATTAATATTTGTGCAAGACATGATTTATTTATAATTGTATTATTAATTGTGGATAGTGTAGACTTATTTTGGACTTATCTAGTGGACCTAACCATTTAATTAGAGATCATGAACAAACTTTTGGACTAGTCTAAGTTGAACCCATAAATTAGGCCTATAGATTAAGAAACTTGACTAATTAGTGAAACCATTAGACTAGAACCTTTCTTCCCTAATTATTTCTTCATGAGAGGCCCCAAGGGGTATTTGTGACTTTGTACATTGCTTGGGGAGGGGTTTATGACCAACCATTATTGGGAGGAGAGAGAGTGCTCTCATTTCATTTCTTCCCTAAATTTCTAGATCTATATTTCCCTCTTCTATTTTCCCTCCATTCCCTCATCATTTCTCCACCAAATCTTCACCAAACTCATTCTAAATTCATTATTGAAGCCTCTACATCAAGGATCTACAAGCAAGGAGCAAGGAATAAGGAGCAAGGAGGAGGAGGCCAAGATCTACAAGGAGAGGAGCTACTTGTCATTTGAGACATTTTTATTGGAAATCCATCTCCTAATAGGTATAAATCAGTTTTTTCCCTTCTAATAGACTATAGATCTGAGATTTTACCATGAGAAACTATCCCATATGCATAGGCTACCCATAGGATTTGATTTGGAGTCATTTGGAGACCTACGGTGGATGTTATGACCAAATTGGTACCAATTTTGGGGGAATTCTGAGATTGGCACATGTAGTGCTTATCAATGGATCTAATAAGATCTATTTGACACTTAATTATTTGCTTGTAGCTTGTGTCATGTCCATAATTGGATACGTGTGGGCCAGATCTCATCATTTTGACAAAACGGTCGATTTTGGTGGTTTTCTTCCGACACGGGGCCATGTGCATATCACATGGTGACACGGACACGTAGACACTCTAATTTCTATATTTATTGTTCATAATCTAGGTATTAGACTTGTACGTGTCCCCCGGGATGCGTTTAGTTGTGTGTTAGGGCCGTATCGCAGGCGTATCATAGAGAAAGTGTAAGGGGGCGATGCGCTCCATGTGTTTGTTGTTTGACTAAATTTCCTATGCATGCATATGTAATTATATATGTATATATTATCTATGTATTATATAGAGTATGTAATAATATATTTTGGGTTTATGTGTTTATGTGTGTCTATATGTATAAAATAGTGTATATATATATATATATATATATATATATATATATATATATATATATATATATATATAGGTATACTTATATGTATGTATATTTTGTGTTCGATTATATGTCTGAATATATATAAGTGTACTTGTGTTGTATATCTATATGTATTTATATGTTGTGTTGGGTTATGTATATATGTGGATAGATAGATGTATACGTATCTAGTTATTATTGTATTTGTATGTGTATAGAATATATATGTTTGAGTGTGTGCTTAGAGTGTGGATGTGTGAAGTGAGAGGGCTCGACACAGGACCATATGGCACAACAACAAGTGAGAACCAGCGAAGTGCAAGTCTATATGAAGAGAGAGCAGCAGCAGAGTAAAGCAACACTGAACAAGTGAGAACAAGTAACTGCAGCAACAGAGTCACTGTGTGCAAATTACACACTATATTGGGGTAAACAACAACCGAGCACAGTATCAGTAACTGATACAGGCCACTGTACAGCCTACCTGAAGACTCATTAACCTGAAGACTCATTTACCTGAAACCTACCTGAAGCCTACCTGAAGACTCACCTACCTGAAGACTCATTTACCTGAAACCCACCTGAAGACTAATTTACCTGAAGCCTACTTGAAGACTCACCTACCTGAAGACTCATTTACCTGAAGACAGGGACTTAGGAAGGATGACTGTGCAGTGGCACATAATCGTGCAACTGCCGAAGCTAACAGTAACAGCAAAAATTCTCTTTTGTGCAACCGAGCAGTGGCAGAGAGCTTGGGGCTGCTGTGCCCTGCACCGAGGGCACAGTATCGGGTTCAACAGTTCACTGTGCAGTTTTCCTGCACAGTATCGGGTTTAACAGTTCACTGTGCAGTTTCCCTGTATAGTATCGGGTTCAGCAGTTCCTGTGCAGCTCTACTGCATGTATCAGTATATTTCCTGTGCAAGCAGAGCACAGTCTCGGATTTCTTTCACTCTGCAGTTTTAGTGTTTGGGTTTTTTGTTCAGTCTAATTGGTCGTTGGGTGTTGGGTTATGAGGAAGTGATGTTTGGATAGTTAATGTGATAGGTATATTAGTGTAAGTTAGATAAATGTCTAGGTATTGGGTATTAGTTTAATTCGTATTAGGAAGGTTAGGTTTAGTCAAGTTATTAGAGTCAGTTAGTTAATAGTTATGTGAACAATTACTTGGGTATGATTTATCAAGGTTTTGATCAGTTAGTATCAGTGGGATTAGTATATTGGTATTGTAGTTAGTTTATATCATATTGACGAGTATATCTTAGTGTTAACTTATAGTTAATGTATTAGTTTGAGATATGTATATATTATATAAATTGTTATCCTATAATAGTTAGTTATAAGAATAGCTTAGCTAGCTTAGCATAGTTTCATAGTATATTGACTTAGTGACTTAGCATTAGACTCTTGTAACCTAGAATGCATTGGTTTGACTTAGAAATAGCATATCGACCTAGAATTGCATCAACATCAGTTGTTTTCATTATTGAACCTTGTATTGATGCAATATACCATATATAGGTTATGAGACACCAGCTTGGGCATCGAGAGACACACTTTGCTCAGGACTTCAAGCGAGTATATTTCTCTGTTTGTTTTTAATTCATAATATTGTATATATGCATGTTCTAGATTAGTATACATTGATTCCCGACACAGTGATTTCATGGACTGGTGCTATATGGATCCCGTCAGGAGGTGTTATCCCCTACCGTGTGCAACGGGTACCTAATGACATGTATTTCATCGTGTGCATCGGATATTAATTTTTATGTGCTTCTTGTGCATCCACTATTTTGTGTGCTAGTGTGACTATCGTGATCATGTACGTAACGTGTCATGATTGGATCCATGAGTATTGGTTGGGGAGGGAGAGTAGGAGTTGGTTATGTGATCAAAGTCCTCTTGATCTCATGTGCATGTTGATTATACACCTCATGTATAATAGAGTTACCTATAAACCTCATGTTCAACCTAAGCCGATCACATAACGAACTCGTACTCTAAAACACATAGTTAGTATTTTTTGTTCTCTACTTGCAGTTATTTTTGTATTTACTTCAGGCTTTATTGTGCCTATTGTCTGTTCACTTGTATTGTATATTCTTTCTACTTGTGCATCTTATATCTTTTTCTATTGCTTGTTATATATGCTCGATTATGTTATTGAAACTGCTTTCAGAGGAATGTACTTCACTCCAATCCTGACTGGATATATTTTTTTTAGATGATTGGTTAGAGGAATTGTGTCCCACACATTATGGCCCTCAGGAGGGTGAGACTTTAGAGGATACTCCCCTAGAGCAGGAGGACATAGTACCAGTGACCGAGGAGGTCTAGTTTTGTTTAGTGATTCTTGTATTAGACCATTATATTTGAGGAGATTTACAGATGTACTATTATTTCATATTGTGGATTGTATTTTTTTTCTTCGCTATTCCATTCGTGCACTATTTTCCTCCTTAGTTCGTTTTGTGATTGAGATTGATATATTTGTGAGATACCATATTGCTCCTTCGATTGGAGTTAAGATGATTGACAGGTACCATATTATATTGTTGAGATGTTAGATAGTTAGAAATGACCTAAACAGCGATCTACTGCCGATTCTGCGGCGTAGGGTGGGTGTAACCACGTACTCGTGCCCGAATATCCGGGTGCGAATCGTGACACATTTTTAGTGGTGGCCCATGCAGGTCTAGATAGATATCGTAGTTGTGCTCGACTAGAGTATTGCTACGAGCCTTCTTTAGGATACAGGATTTAGGCTTAGAGTTTACTCAATCACAACTAGGAAAACTCCAATATCTGTTCTACAAATCTTTATCTATTTGATATTGCCTTTCATTTTGAATTAAGTTCTATCCTTCTTTGATGATATCGCATTATATTTAATATTGATTTCGTATTTTTCAATCTGACTTCAGGATGCCTCCGAAGGTCAGATTCTATTTCTCAAGAGCAGCGGCAGCTTCCTCAGCTACTTCCCAGCCTACTGCGGATAGAGTAGCAGCTGCTACTGTTTCATCTCCAGTCGAGAGGATTGCCTCACCGGTCCAGGTGGGAGTCTCAGTAGCCACTTTTTGAGGTGCTCCTCCCCCAGTTCAGAGGGTTGCTCCGGTTGTTTCCGAGGATCTTCCGCCACCACCGCCAGTACCAGCTGATGCTACCCAGCTATTTGTACTTTTCCAGATGATGATGGAGGCCCAGAGGGCCCAGGCCGAGGTGCAACACCGACAGACCGAGGTAATGAAACAGGGCATCGAGAGTGCTCACCAGGTGGCCATCACCGCCGTAGAGAGGACCGCACCACCACATCCACGAGAGGTACAGCCCAGGCTCGGCACTATTCAAGACTTCAAGAAGTTGGATCCCCGACCTTTCAAGGGGACAGAGGGCATCATCTATGCGGATGATTGGTTGGAGAGCATAGAGCGCGTCATGCGCTTATCCCACCTTATGGAGGACCTGATGGTGGAGGCAACGGGATTGCAAATAATGGACATCGCCAGCACTTGGTTCCGGAATGAGTCACAGATCGCCGATCCAGGATTGACATAGGGAGAGTTCAGGGACTTGTTCAGAAGGAAGTTCTTTTCGCCTACTGAGAGACTTGACTTGGAGCGACAGTTCCAGAACCTTTACCAGGGGAACATGTCGATGGAGGAGTATGCCGCTGAGTTTGGTAGGTTGAGCAGGTATGCCGACTATATGTAAGAGACCCAGAGAACCAGGCTAGTAGATTCTGAGAGGGTCTGAACTGGGAAGTGAAGGCTCTTATTTCTTTGAGCCACGAGACGTATACAAACATCTTGAGGGAGACTCGCAAGGTCGAGAGAGACCTGAGTGGGAGGCACAAGTGGGACCGAGATGTTTATGGTGGTAGCAGCAGCACAGGTCCAATAAAGAAGCTATATTTCCAGCAGCAGAGGCAGCAGTTCAATGTACCTAACTGAGCACCTGTACAGCAGACATACCAGATGTAGAGACCAGCCCAGCCAGCTCGTGCTTGCCCCTTCTGTAAAAAGGCAGGACACGGATGAGATGTTTGCAGGAAGAGACTGGGGCAATATTTGTTTTGCGGATCATCAGATCACCAGCTGAGGGATTATCCCAAGACCTTATCTCGTACAGTTCAGGATATAGCCCCTATCCAGAGAATACCCACTAGACACCCGGCGGGACAGCCGAGAGGACCTCCTTTACTGCCCCAGCAGTAAAAGTTTATGTAGCACCAGCACCAACAGAGGGGTGCACATCAGGGGCGAGCTTTTGCCCTGACCGTGGAGGAGACAGAGCCAGTCGGAGACGTTATATCAGGTCCAGTCTTACTTAATTCTTTTCCAGCTATTACCTTATTTGATTCTGGTGTATCTCATAGCTTTGTATCTGTCTTTTGCTTTGAGACATCGTCTTGTGTCTGAACCGTTGGCGCGGACTTGCAAGATCATGACTGGGGGTGGCATCATCATGGTCAATGATGTTTGCAAGAACCAGAGGGTTTATGTGGGAGGCCATGAGCTGAGCATATATTTACTTGTAATGCCACTTCCGAGTTACGATATAGTACTCTGGATGGATTGGTTGAGTAGACATCATGCTAGTATCGATTGTCGTAGAGGCAGAGTTTTATTTTAGATGCCAGGAGAGCCGGAGTTCGAGTTCGTTCAAGGAGCAAAGCAGAATAAGGGCAATTTCTGTGGAGATTTGGTAAAAGAGCGGGAGCCGCCATACCCGTTGATTGCAGAGTTCTTGGATGTCTTTCCAGAGGATTTGCTGGGGTTGCCGCCGGACAGAGATGTGGAGTTCTCTATAGACTTAGTGCCAGGGGCAGAGCCAATCTCTCAGTACGTCTATAGAGTAAACAACAGTGAACTGACAGAGTTGAAGAAGCAGGTGGATGAGTTATAAGACAAAGGCTTTATCCATTCCAGTTCATCACCATGGGGTGCTCCAGTACTGTTTGTACCAAAGAAGGATGGGTCGATACATTTGTGTATCGACTACAAGGCACTTAATAACCTCACTATCAAGAACAAATACCCGTTGCTGCGGATTGATGACTTATTTGACTAGCTGAGCGGAGCGAAGGTATTCTTGAAGATAGACTTGAGGTCAGGGTACCACCAGATGAAGGTAAAGACGGAAGACATCGTACAGACTGCTTTCAGGACTCGTTATGGGTAGTTCGAGTTCTTGGTGATGCCGTTTGGGTTGACCAATACCCCAGCAGCGTTCATGAACCTCAAGAACAAGGTATTTCATCAGTACCTGGATCATTTTATTGTAGTCTTCATAGATGATATTTGTAAACTCCCTCACCCAAAATAGATATTTTGTATATATTTTATATTATTATATTTATTATAGATGTTGAATTTATTTAGAGTATTCTCTTATTTAATTAGAAAATAAATTTTTTTGTATATTTACTTATATAAATATTTATTTAGAATTATTTTTAGGCTATTTTAGATTATTGAGATTTTTCCATAATTTTTAGTCAATTAAAAACTAGTAACACTAATTTTCTAGGACTTTGAAAAAATTTATTTTATGTTCAAATTTAATTAAAAATATTCCAAAATTTTATTTTAGGTTCTAAATAGTCAAATATATTTTCTAGAATTTTCTGAGAATTTTCTGAATACTTTTAGTATTTATTGGGAGTTGTTTAGACTAATAACTAATTTTTATGACTTGTAAAATTTATTGTGCAAGCCCAGAAATATAGAATAGACCCATGTTATTTTCTAGGGTTTATAATATTATTATATATTTTCTAGAATTATTTCAGAATTTTTGGAATAATGTTAGTATTTATTTTTAGTTAAATGGATAAACTAATGTTTAGAGCTTCTCCTAATTATAGTAGTAAACTTATAAATATAAAATTGTCCCAAACATTTTTCTAGGGTTTATAGGTTCAAAATATATTTTATGTAATTTTTCCAGATTTTTATGATTATTTTTAATATTTATTTGGAGTTATTTAGATTTAAAATGACTTAAATAATATTTTGATAAAGGCAAATCAAAAATAAATAATATAACAAAAACCATCCAATCAGATTCTGACACGTGTCAGCCAATAAATATCCATTCAGCCACAGGTACATCCCTATATATATATATTATTATAACTCTAATTATTCCATTATTTTAGAGAGAGAGATTTTGGAGAATTGCCATCTAGGGTTCCTTCATCTTCCACAAGCCTTTGCGCATAGCTCCGGACTCCAAACGAGGCCTAGTTTCTTGCGTTAGAAAGATATTGAGGTTAGATTTCTGATTATATAATTTATTTTATGAAATTATGAGTATTAAATTCTGAAAAATTTGTAGAGTACAGCATGTCCAAAAATAGACATGTTTTAATATTTTTGCGATTTCGGGAGAACCAGGAATCAGAATCATGAACCGTTTAAAGTTTCGGAAAGCTAATGTCGAGATTATTGACATATATTTTTCCCAGAATTTAATTCTAAGTATTTATATACTGTTAATTCTGTAGAACTTCTAGGTTAGAATTTAAACATCGGTGCATAATACAAAATTTGTATGTGCCATAATTCCCAAACGAATTTGAATTCGGATGAGTCGTAAATTCCAGCATATTTTTGACGCTAAAATATACAAGAAATCATGCATGAAAGTTGAGTTTGTGTCGGTTGACTTTTCGGTCAACAGATCGCCTCGATTTGCGTGCCATGAGTCTCGAGTTGATAAAATTCAGTTTCTTTGGACAAAATTTAGGAATTAACATAAAAATCAGAATAATAAGATTAAAATAAGATTTTAAAGTAATTATTCCAGAATTAAATAAATTAAAATAAATTATCTTTTGACGTGATAAATTTGTAATACATAGGCTATTTGGACTGTGACTTGGACTCTGATTCATATCAGCAGCAGGACCCCAGGCAAGATACCTTGCCAAATTGTTTACAGTATTTCGCATGCTTAGTATATTTCTGTATATTTATTGTATTTCTGTTTATTCTTGCATGTGTAGTTTTTTTTCAGTCATTACTATGTATTAGATATGTTGACACACACATGGTACTTAGTATCATAGAGGACAATAATTAGGCGTATGGGCTTTTAACCACTCTGGTAACACCGTAGTCACTAGCATGCACTATGGTGGGTCGTGTCCGATGGTCGCTACCCCAGAGGTAAGTCGATTGATGGAGTCCAAGGGTCGCTACCCCAGAGGTATGTCGGCTGATGATGTCCACTGACGAGCGTGAGGTTGTGAGGATTAGATCGAGTAGCCTACCCTTGCCCATACGTCGAAAAGTTGTCCTCATTTGCATTCATATAGATGGTCTTGTACAGCGTACTTATTTATTTTCAAATAATATGCATGTTTACTGTATTCATATTGGCTCGTATTTTCTGTATCTTGTTACGTCCCTCTGAGAACCTGGTCCCCTGCCAGGTGTATCTGTTCTTGAGTAATTACAGGAGCACAGATTTGGATGATTACTTGTGTTGCGAGGATGTCTTCTCTTCGAGGCCATGGTCGTTAGCTGGTATTCCTATATTGTATTTGTTGTGTTGTACTTTTCTATTCGAGTTGGTAGTGGATTTGTTTCCATCCAACTATCATCCTTAGATATTTATGTTGAGATCTAGTTATATAGATGCTGGTTATTATTTATATCTGATTTTCGCGGATGAGATTTAGATTATACCATGTGACTTGTGATACATTTTATACTACTTGTGGATTGATATTCATATTACAGCGTACGTGTGAATTTTGGTTTCCATATATTGGAGTTGCCATATCCATGCGGCTGGCATGCTTACGTGTTCCTAGTCCTATGTACTTTTGGGACTGGGGCATGACATATTTTTGTGGTGGCCCATGGAGGTCGAGAGCATATTGTCTCGGTTACGTTACTATACCGAGCAAGCCTGCACCTAGGACTAGAGTATAGGATCTCATCCACAATTGACTATGATTCATCTTCCTCCTATCTGTTCTATTTGAACAATTGTATACTGCTTGATTCATGTGCTTCCCTAATAGTTTCTTGAGTATAGCCTTCTGCTGAGAATATAGGAACCCCTGTTATTAGGATGATAATTAGAGTAGCATACCTATTAAGATTACAACGAGGATATAGACACACCACTAAGTTTAGAATATCTAGTGAACCTAGAATTCCTTATCTATATATTGGTTTACCATTATCCCTTGATGTATTATGAAGACTTAAGAGTAGTATAGATACTACTAGAGTTAGTTAGAAGCTTACCATAATGTTTGACCTTAGTATGGAGGAACCAATAGAAAACCAAAAGTGAATATTAGGACTGAACCTAACCCTCATAGTTAGATAGTATTGGAGAACTATAAACTTATATCATTGTCTTGTTATTAGTAGACAGCACCCTAGGAAGCCTAGAGGAATACAATCAACACTTCTCCCTTGATCATACCTCGAACATTCAACTAGTATACCACTCCCCCTTGGAAAATCATGATGCTACCTAGAGCCCCTCTATTTCATATATTGTTCCTCTGTGACCTTAACGTTCGCTAATTGTGCGATGACCAAAATTACGTTCTTCTTTTCTTTATCTTTCAACTCGTGCCACCTGACACTTCTGATAGTAGGCCAAGTAATTTATTTCTTTGTTAAGGACACACAGTTTGCTAGGATTATAGTTATAATCTTGAATTTTGAAATTGTGTGCTTAGTAGTTAGAACTTGATAGTTAAGTTATTCTTGTAGATTGAGACCTGGTGCTTATCCCTTAGTTTTAAATTGCGTAACTTGTACCACACCTCAATACGAGTTATATTCCCTTTCCCTTGAGGCCAATAACCGTTCCATTCTTACTATTGACACTTGCACTATGACTAAGAGTTAAGACGACCATGACCTATGTAATATAAGAGGATACCCTAACAAGTACCAAGACCCCTTCTCGAAGACCTTAACAGGAGCTTCTACGGTACCCTTAAGACTGTCACAGTATTAGTTTATTGTTTTAAGTTGGGTAGTATACCTCACAACCTAGTATCACATAGTCTTTTGACATATTATTGAAGTATGATTGAACAACATTAATTGTATACTAGCATAAGACGACAGTGGTTATTCAGACAATAGAAGTTAGAGGTCCTTGCCCACATTTGGTCGACTAGCGACATAGACAAGGAGTCTTTTATTATTGTTGCTTAGTTGTTTTGTTTTGTGAACTTGAATTAATTTGTACCTCCTTTCATCATCATCTAGCGTACTTATATTTGCTGCACTACCTTGACTCATGCTGCTATTATAGCCTAGTTTTGCAAGCTTACTCTTTTATCGAGCTTGATCATGAGATATGTATTATTGGGGACGCCTACTAATACATTTCAGAATCAGTGTATTAAGGTCTAGCTAACCTTAGTGGCTTGATTCGCCCTTCGTAATACTACTTTACGTGGATTAAGATATGTAGTGATTGGTAGACGAATATACTTGCCCTAGTCATGTCTGAGCGTATCGTATCGGCTACATAACTGTACTAATACGAGCATGTGAATAGGAATTACCAAAATAGGATTTCAATCCACAACTACTTTAACAATTCCCATTTGAATTCTTTAAACGCCTTGATCCCGATACTTCTATTCTATTACCTCGCCCTTGAACTCTTTATTATTGATCTCCGTCTTCCCTTATTTCGGAAAGACGAAACCTCGTGCTTGGTATAAGTTTGATACACAGAGAGTACTAGATATACCCCATAGGCCGATCACATACTTGAGGATTATTCTTTCGTAATTAAGGACATATCACATATGATATAATCGGCGTTGAAGTTTTGAGGATTGAATGACATGAGTAAATAAATTAAGGAATACTTTTATTAAAGTATATAGCCTTCTGTGATAGATGGATAAATTCTAAGTTGGGTAGCAGTGCATTGGCAACTCGAGAGGAATTTCTTTTAGATTGTGATCGAATAAGATTAGATTGGGAGAGGTTCAAGCCATTTTAATTTTGAGAATTTTATAAGAATGACTAAGATAATGAGGATTAATAAATTTTAAAAATTTTGATATTGAGGACCCAATATTTATACCTTAAGTACATAATTTAAATTTTTGAGTATTGAAGGTAAAATCATCAATTTGAATTTGAAGGATAAATATATAATTTCAGACTTGAACATTGGTGGACTGCATTTAAATTATTTTTCAATTTGATGATTTAAATTAAGAATTAAAATTTGATGGTTGGACTACCTATTTGAAATATTGAGGATGTGAATGGAATTTAAAAAGTTGAAGAATACAAAAAAAATTATAAGTAAAAATAGGAATAATATTGGACTCGAATTACTTCTAGAGGAGATTATGATAGTTGAAGATCGTGAGGTAAAATTTGATATGGGTTATTTAAATCTTGAAGATATTATATGGATTCAATTTAAATTTGGATATTGATGATTTGGAAAAGTGAGAAGAGATTACAATAGGTTGAATTTTGATTTGAACAATGATTATCTTAATTTTGAAGTGATCGCGATAGATTTGAATAGATTTTGTTATTCAAATTTTTGGAAGAGATTGCGATTGACGTATCTTATGTACGAATGTGAAGGATTTAACAAATTATGTCTTATTTTAATTTCGAGGACGAAATTATTTTAAGTTGGGTAGATTGTAAACTCCCTCACCCAAAATAGATATTTTATGTATATTTTATATTATTATATTTATTATAGATGTTGAATTTATTTAGAGTATTCTCTTATTTAATTAGAAAATAAATTTTTTAGTATATTTACTTATATAAATATTTATTTAGAATTATTTTTAGGCTATTTTAGATTATTGAGATTTTTCCATATTTTTTAGTCAATTAAAAACTAGTAACACTAATTTTCTAGGACTTTGAAAAATTTTATTTTATGTTCAAACTTAATTAAAAATATTCCAAAATTTTATTTTAGGTTCTAAATAGTCAAATATATTTTCTAGAATTTTCTGAGAATTTTTTGAATACTTTTAGTATTTATTGGAAGTTGTTTAGACAAATAACTAATTTTTATGACTTGTAGAATTTATTGTGTAAGCCCAGAAATATAGAATAGACCCACGTTATTTCCTAGGGTTTATAATATTATTATATATTTTCTGGAATTATTTCAGAATTTTTGGAATAATGTTAGTATTTATTTTTAGTTAAATGGATAAACTAATGTTTAGAGCTTCTCCTAATTATAGTAGTAAACTTATAAATATAAAATTGTCCCAAATATTTTTCTAGGGTTTATAGGTTCAAAATATATTTTATGTAATTTTTCCAGATTTTTATGATTATTTTTAATATTTATTTGGAGTTATTTAGATTTAAAATGACTTAAATAATGTTTTGATAAAGGCAAATCAAAAACAAATAATATAACAAAAACCATCCAATCAGATTCTGACATGTGTCAGCCTATAAATATCCATTCAGCCGCAGGTACATCCCTATATATATATATTATTATAACTCTAATTATCCCATTATTTTAGAGAGAGAGATTTTGGAGAATTGCCATCTAGGGTTCCTTCATCTTCCACAAGCCATTGCGCATAGCTCCGGACTCCAAATGAGGCCTAGTTTCTTGCGTTAGAAAGATATTGAGGTTAGATTTCTGATTATATAATTTATTTTACGAAATTATGAGTATTAAATTCTGAAAAATTTGTAGAGCACAGCATGTCCGAAAATAGACGTATTTCAATATTTTTGCGATTCCGGGAGAACCAGGAATCAGAATTATGAACCGTTTAAAGTTTCGGAAAGCTAATGTCGAAATTATTGACATATATTTTTTCCAGAATTTAATTCTAAGTATTTATATACTGTTAATTCTGTAGAACTTCTAGGTAAGAATTTAAACATCGGTGCACAATACAAAATTTGTATGTGCCATAATTCCCAAACGAATTTGAATTCGAACGAGTCGTAAATTCTAGCATATTTTTGACGCTGAAATATACAGGAAATCATGCATGAAAGTTGAGTTTGTGTCGGTTGACTTTTCGGTCAACAGATCGCCTCGATTTGCGTGCCATGAGTCTCGAGTTGATAAAATTCAGTTTCTTTGGACAAAATTTAGGAATTAACATAAAAATCAGAATAATAAGATTAAAATAGGATTTTAGAGTAATTATTTCAGAATTAAATAAATTAAAATAAATTATCTTTTGACGTGATAAATTTGTAATATATAGGCTATTTGGACTGTGACTTGGACTCTGATTCATACCAGCAGCAGGACCCCAGGCAAGATACCTTGCCAAATTGTTTACAGTATTTCGCATGCTTAGTATATTTCTGTATATTTATTGTATTTCTGTTTATTCTTGCATGTGTAGTTTTTTTTCAGTCATTACTATGTATTAGATATGTTGACACACACATGGCACTTAGTATCATAGAGGACAATAATTAGGCGTATGGGCTTTTAACCACTCTGGTAACACCGTAGTCACTAGCACGCACTATGGTGGGTCGTGTCCGATGGTCGCTACCCCAGAGGTAAGTCGATTGATGGAGTCCGAGGGTCGCTACCCCAGAGGTATGTCGGCTGATGATGTCCACTGACGAGCGTGAGGTTGTGAGGATTAGATCGAGTAGCCTACCCTTGCCCATACGTCGAAAAGTTGTCCTCATTTGCATTCATATAGATGGTCTTGTACAGCGTACTTATTTATTTTCAAATAATATGCATGTTTACTGTATTCAAATTAGCTCGTATTTTCTGTATCTTGTTACGTTCCTCTGAGGACCTGGTCCCCTGCCAGGTGTATCTGTTCTTGAGTAATTGCAGGAGCACAGATTTGGATGATTACTTGTGTTGCGAGGATGTCTTCTCTTCGAGGCCATGGTCGTTAGCTGGTATTCCTATATTGTATTTGTTGGGTTGTACTTTTCTATTCGAGTTGGTAGTGGATTTGTTTCCATCCAACTATCATCCTTAGATATTTATGTTGAGATCTAGTTATATAGATGCTGGTTATTATTTATATCTGATTTTCGCGGATGAGATTTAGATTATACCATGTAACTTGTGATACATTTTATACCACTTGTGGATTGATATTCATATTACAGCGTACGTGTTGATTTTGGTTTCCATATATTGGAGGTGCCATATCCATGCGGCTGGCATGCTTACGTGTTCCTAGTCCTATGTACTTGTGGGACTGGGGCGTGACAATATTCTGATATATTCAAAGACCCCTGAGAAGCATGAGCAGCACTTGAGGATTATTTTGGAGACCCTTAGGAAGGAGAAGTTGTATGGCAAGTTTTTGAAGTACGAATTCTTCCTTAATAAGGTTGAATTTCTTGGGCATGTCATTACAGGAGATGGGATCTCGGTGGACCCGAAGAAGATCTCAGCAGTTGAATTATGGTCTACCCCGAGTTCAGTAGCAGAGATCAGGAGCTTCCTTGGATTAGCAGGCTACTACCGGAGGTTTGTTCAGGACTTTTCCAAACTAGCAGAGCCGATGACTAGGCTGACCAGGAAGGACGTAGAATTCGTCTGGACTGAGGATTGCCAGTCAGCATTTGAGGAGCTGAAGAGGAGATTGACTATAGCTCCCATCTTGACACTACCATCAGGAGCAGGAGGATTTTTCATTTATAGTGATACATCAGGGAAGGGTTTGGATTGTGTACTACAGCAGCACGGAAAGGTAATTACCTATGCTTCCAGGCAATTACGTCCGCATGAGAAGAACTATCCTACCCATGATTTAGAGCTTGCAGCGGTTATCTTTGCTCTCAAATTATGGAAACACTATCTGTATGGAGAGAGAGTAGAGATATTCACAGACCATAAGAGCTTAAAGTATGTGTTTACACAGAAGGAGCTCAACATGAGACAACGGTGATGGTTGGAACTGATGAAGGACTTTGACATATCTTTACAGTACCATCCAGGGAAGGCCAACGTAGTCGCGGATGCTTTGAGCAGGTATCCCGTGGCTATGTGCTTGACTAGAGACAGGCATCTAATGGCAAACCTCAATAGTTTGGGCATTGAGGTATTGATTTCAGGAGTCGCAGCACAGATGTGGGGACTTCAGGTTCAATCGGAGCTGATGGACCGAGTCAGAGTCGGACAGTAAGAGGATGAGTCTCTGAGGAGCATCAGAGCACAGGTTCAGGTCGGGCTGGCAGAGGACTTTACCATCGCAGATGAAGGATCATTGCGACATGGTACCAGGTTGTGCGTACCAAAGGGAGCATTGTGCGAGAAGATTATGCAGGAGGCGCATCGTTTCCAATACTCTATGAATCCCTATGCCAATAAGATATATAGAGACATGAGAGAGCATGTATGGTGGTATGGCATGAAGTGAGAGGTAGCTAGCTTCGTGTCCAGATGCTTAGTTTGCCAGCAGGTCAAGGCGGAGAGACAGAGACCAGGAGGATTGCTTCAGCCTTTGGCCATTCTGGAGTGGAAATGGGAGCATGTTACCATAAATTTTGTATCGGGGCTTTCGCATTCTCCAGGAGGCAAGGATGCGATTTGGGTCATCGTGGACAGGTTAACCAAATCAGTCCACTTTTTACCATTTAAAGTGGGTACATCTACGGAGAGACTTGCGGAGATGTATGTGTGCCAGATTGTCAAATTGTACGGTGTTCCAGTGAGCATTGTCTCAAATTGGGATAGCCGCTTTACGTCTCATTTCTAGAGGAGTTTGCAGGCTAGCTTGGGCACTCAGCTCAAGTTCAGTACCGCTTATCACCCTCAGATAGACGGACAGTCGGAGAGGACTATTCAGACTCTCGAGGATATATTATGCACCTATGTTTTAGATCTTGGAGGTTCTTGGGAGGATCACCTTTATTTGGTAGAGTTTTTATACAACAAAAGCTACCAAGCCAGCATCGAGATATCACCATTCGAGGCGTTGTATGGATGGAGATATCGTACTCCGTTGTCTTGGGATGATATTGGTGACAGGGCTTTATTGGGATCAGAGATGGTAGTGGATGCAGCAGAGAAGATGAAGCTTATCAGGGATAGACTTTGAGTGGCACAGGACAGGTAGCGGCATTGGGCCGATAGCCATCGGAGACCTCTGGAGTTTGAGGTATAACCTTAGTTTTGTCTTGTTTGTGTTTGAATGTTGCTTGTTAGAATGCTAAGGTTGTGTTTTGTGCTATGTTGGCGGTCTGGTTTTTTTGAGGATTTCTCTAACACGTGGCACGATTTGTTTCGGTAGAGGCGGCAAGCTTAGTCCGCGATTCATCGATCCTTTCAGTATTCTTGAGAGGGTCGGTGCAGTCACTTACAGACTAGACTTATTATCTGTACTGGAGGGAGTGCACAATATGCTTCACGTATCGCAGTTGAGATGGTACATGGCAGATCCCAGTCATGTGTTGGATCATTCAGAGATAGAGGTGGGCCCCTACTCTCAGCTATCCAGAGCAGCCAGTGGAGATTCTGTATCAGAGACAGAAGGTGCTGAGGAACCAGATGATTCCTTTGGGGTACATTGCATGGAGGCATCACTCACCAGGAGAGAGTACCTGGGAGCGAGAGGCCGAGATGCGCGAGCGATATCCGTATATGTTCGAGCCGTGAGGTATAATTCTTTCTTGCATTATATTGTTTGTTTTGGTAGTTAGTTTCTTTCTTAATTTCGAGGACAAAATTTTTCTAAGGTGGCTAGGTTTGTCACCCTCATATTTTCATCCAAGGGTAGTTAGGTAATTGTCAATGGATATTAATTATTTTAGAATTTTTATAATTAATATTTGTGCATGACATGATTTATTTATTATTGTATTATTAATTATGGATAGTATAGACTTATTTTGGACTTGTCTAGTGGACCTAACCATTTAATTAGAGAGCATGAATAAACTTTTGGACTAGTCTAAGTTGAGCCCATAAATTAGGCCCATGGATTAAGAAACTTGATTAATTAGTGAAACAATTAGACTAGAACATTTTCTCCCTAATTATTTCTTCATGAGAGACCCTAAGGGATATTTGTGACTTTGTACATTGCATGGGGAGGGATTTATGACCATCTATTATTGGAAGGAGAGAGAGTGCTCTCATTTCATTTCTTTTCCAAATTTCTAGATCTACATTTCCCTCTTCCATTTTCCCTCCATTCTCTCATCATTTCTCCACCAAATCTTTACCAAACTCATTCTAAATTCATCATTGAAGTCTCTACATCAAGGATCTACAAGCAAGGAGCAAGGATCAAGGAGCAAGGAGGAGGAGGCCAAGATCTACAAGAAGAGGAGCTACTTGTCATTTGGGATCTTTTTATTGGAAATACATCTCCCAATAGGTATAAATTAGTTTTTCTCCTTCTAATAGACTATATATCTAAGATTTTACCATGAAAAACCATCCCACATGCATAGGATACCCATAGGATTTGATTTGGAGTCATTAGGAGACCTACGGTGGAAGTTATGACCAAATTGGTGCCAATTTTAGGAGAATTCCAAGATTAGCACATGTAGTGCTTGTCAATAGATCAAATAATATCTATTTGACACTTGATTGTTTGTTTGTAGCTTGTGTCATGTCCACAATTGGATATGTGTGGGCCAAATCTCGTCATTTTGATGAAACGGTCAATTTTGGAGGTTTTCCTCTGACACGGGGCCATGTGCATATCACATGATGACACGGACATGTAGACACTCTAATTTCTATATGTATTGTTCATAATCTAGGTATTAGGCTTATATGTGTCCTCCGAAATGCGTTTAGTTGTGTGTTGGGGCCGTATCGCAGGCGTATCATAGAGAAAGTGTGATACGGGGGCGATGCGCTCCATGTGTTTGTTGTTTGGCTTAATTTTCTATACATGCATATGTAATTATATATGTATATATTATCTATGTATTATATAGAGTATGTAATAGTATAGTTTGGGTTTATATATATATATATATATATATATATATATATATATAGTTGTATATATATATAGTTGTATATATATATATAGGTATACTTATATGTATGTATATTTTGTGTTTGATTATATGTTTGAATATATATAAGTGTACTTGTGTTGTATATCTATATGTATTTATATGTTGTGTTGGATTATGTATATATATGGATAGATAGATGTATACATTTCTAGTTATTATTGTATTTGTATGTGTATAGAATATATATATGTTTGAGTGTGTGCTTAGAGTGTGGATGTGTGAAGTGAGAGGGCTCGACACAGGACCATCTGGCACAGCAACAAGTGAGAACCAGTGAAGTGTAAGTCTATATGAAGAGAGAGCAGCAATAGGGTAAAGCAACACTGAACAAGTGAGAACAAGTGACTGCAGCAACAGAGTCACTGTGTGCAAATTGTACACTGTATTGGGGTAAACAACAACCGAGTACAGTATTAGTAACTGATACAGGCCACTGTACAGCCTACCTGAAGACTCATTGAGCTGAAGACTCATTTAACTGAAACCGACCTGAAGACTCATTTACATGAAGCCTACCTGAAGACTCACCTACCTGAAGACTCATTGACCTGAAGACTCATTTACCTGAAACCTACCTGAAGACTCATTTACCTGAAGCCTACCTGAAGACTAATCTACCTGAAGACTCATTTACCTGAAGCCTACCTGAAGACTCATTTACCTGAAGACATGGACTTAGGAAGGATGACTGTGCAGTAGCACATAACTGTGCAACTGCCGAAGCTAACAGTAACAGCAGAAATTCCCTGCTGTGCAATCGAGCAGTGGTAGAGAGCTTGGGGCTGCTGTCCCCTGCACCGAGGGCATAGTATCGGGTTCAACAGTTCACTGTGCAGTTTCCCTGCACAGTATCGGGTTCAACAGTTCACTGTACAGTTTCCCTGCACAGTATCGGGTTCAGCAGTTCCTGTGGAGCTCCACTGCATGTATCAGTATATTTCCTGTGCAAGCAGAGCACAGTCTCGGATTTCTTTCACTGTGCAGTTTTAGTGTTTGGGTTTTGTGTTCAGTCTAATTGGTAGTTAGGTGTTGGGTTATGAGGAAGTAATGTTTGGATAGTTAATGTGATAGGTATATTAGTGTAAGTTAGATAAATGTCTAGGTATTGGTTATTAGTTTAATTCGTATCAGGAAGTTTAGGTTTAGTCAAGTTATTAGAGTCAGTTAGTTAATAGTTATGTGAACAATTACTTGGGTGTGATTTATCAAGGTTTTAGTCAGTTAGTATCAGTGGGATTAGTATATTGGTATTGTAGTTAGTTTATATCATATTGACGAGTATATCTTAGTGTTAACTTATAGTTAATGTATTAGTTTGAGATATGTATATATTGTATAAATTGTTATCCTATAATAGTTAGTTATAAGAATAGCTTAGCTAGCTTAGCATAGTTTCATAGTATATCGACTTAGTGACTTAGCATTAGACTATTGCAACCTAGAATGCATTGGTTTGATTTAGAAATGGCATATCGACCTAGAATTGCATCAACATCGGTTGTTTTTATTATTGAACCTTGTATTGATGCAACATACTATATATAGGTTGTGAGACACCAGCTTGGGCATCTAGAGACACACTTTGCTCAGGACTTCAGGCGAGTACATTTCTCTGTTTATTTTTAATTCATAATATTGTATATATGCATGTTCTAGATTAGTATACATTGATTTTCGACACAGTGATTTCAGGGACTGGTGCTATATAGATCCCGTCAGGAGGTGTTATCCCCTACCGTGTGCAACGGGTACCTAATGACATGTATTTTATCGTGTGCATCAGGTATTGATTTTTATGTGCTTCTTGTGCATCCACTATTTCGTGTGCTAGTGTGACTATCGTGATCATGTACGTAACGTGTCGTGATTGGATCCATGAATATTGGTTGGGGAGGGGGAGTAGGAGTTGGTTATGTGATCAAAGCCCTCTTGATCTCATGTGCATGTCGATTATACACCTCACGTATAATGGAGTTACCTATATACCTCATGTGCAACCTAAGCCGATCACATAACGAACTCGCACTCTAAAACACATAGTTAGTATTTCTTGTTCTCTACTTGCAGTTATTCTTGTATTTACTTCCAACTTTATTGTGCCTATTGTCTGTTCACTTGTATTGTATATTCTTTCTACTTGTGCATCTTGTATCTTTTTCTATTGCTTGTTATTATGCTCGATTATGTTATTGGAACTGCTTTCAGAGGTATGTACTTCGCTCCAATCCTGACTGAATATATTTTTTCCAGATGATTGGCTAGAGGAGCTGTATCCCACGCATATAGCCCTCAGGAGGGTGAGACTTTAGAGGACACTCCCCTAGAGCAGAAAGATATAGTACCAGTAACCGAGGAGGTCTAGTTTTGTTTAGTGATTCTTGTATTAGACCATTATATTTGAGGAGATTCACATATGTACTATTATTTCATATTGTGGATTGTATCTTTCTTTCCTTCGCTATTCCATCCGTGCACTATTTTCCTCCTTAGTTCATTTTGTGATTGAGATTGATATATTTGTGAGATACCATATTGCTCCTCCGATTGGAATTAAGATGATTGACAGGTACTATATTATATTGTTGAGATGTTAGATACTTAAAAATGACCCAGACAACGATCTACCGCCGATTCTGCAGCGTAGGCTGGGCGTAACCACGTACTCGTGCCCGAATATCCGGGTGCGGGTCGTGACACCCCCTCCTATAGGTGGCCGGTCCCTTGCCCCTCTCCCAAGCAACCATTCAAAGTCTAAAATGTTCCCACTAGTTGTCATGTAGGTAAATAATTATGAGGGCTATATTAGGAAGCTTCTAATCTAATAAAAATTAATTATAATCTCCTTAATTAACTAAAAGGAATGAGTCTAATGGGCCTAGCCCAATGTTGGACTCAATGTGTCATGACTAGTCCTATTGGGTCCACTAGGGTTAAGTCTAAGTAAATAGGTTTGTCTAATCGATAAACCAATAATTATATTAGTCACAATATATAATATGCACATTTATATAATTAATAAAAATAAATATAACACAATATTTATAATAATACAAAAATGACAAAAATATTCATATTCTAGAAATATAGTAGTTACAAAAACTCGATGCTCTGACACATATGGTAACTATGCTGACGACCAATAGTATTGCCTTTGTGACAGCCACGACAGCAACTCGAGAGATTAGGACAGTGGAAGCCGACGGACCTTAGTAGGCAAATAAAAAATTTGTATTTAAAGGGTCGAAGTTCATAAAGATGAACCCCCCAGAATTTTAGGGAAGAGCTGAACTGGATAAGGTAATAGATTGGATCGCAAAGTTTGAGAGCTTATTTGAGTTTGTTGGAATTCAATGGTCCAAAAAGGTGGCATATGCGGCTATAGAACTACGATTGAAGGAACACGACTAGTGTGAGGCAAAGAAGAAGAATCATGGTGTGACAAATCATCCTAATCGAAACTGTCGTTAGGAGAGTTGTGTGGCCGCTGAGACATTGATAAAAGGTAACAACGGTGTCACAAGTCTCATTCTCGATTGGTAATAAGAAAACTAAATAATCCAAAGTCACACAACCTCCACCGTACAAAACTAAATAACCCAAGTCACACAATCCTCACATATTTTCGTTTTGTTTTAGGATTTCGTGTAATATTCAAAATTTAGGTCTCATTTTAGACGGTCAGTCAAGCTTTATGGAGACCTAAACCCAATTTTTTTAATATTGTACGAGACCCCAAAGCTAAGTAAACCTACAATTTATATCGAAAAATAAATAAACAAAAGTATACCAAATTATTATGTTTTTCTTATTCCATGAACTTAATATTTAGAAAAGCTACATATAGGAGGACTAGTTTGCATTGTTTAATGTGTCTTGGAATCAACATCTACTTATTGTGGAGCTCGGCTCAATCATCTCCTATTCTATTTCTTGCATGGGGGGAGAGGAGTTCCGCACAGACAGTTGTTGTGCGAGAAGTCCCGTGAAGTAATATTACCAAACGATCCTCCGCTCGGTATTCTTCCACACAACATGTTATAGCTCATGTCCAAGTAGCTCAACTTCGTCGCCTCCTTGATCTGCTCGGAAATGCTCCCATAGATCCCATTGTGGCTGATGTCCAGATAGTCGAGATTTTCCACCGGGTACTCCGCGTTGGTAAGGTCGAACGACAGCTTGTTCTGCGCCAGATCGACAAATTCGACCGGCTTAGACTTGCCGAAGAGGAACGAAGCGTCTCCGGTCAGCCTGTTCTCCTGCAGGTCGATGCTGCCGAACGTGACGCTGGCAAAGGATCGCGGCACGGCGCCCGCCAGTTTGTTCTGACGGAGGGAGAGGGTGGCGAGCACGCTCTTGTCGAGCCTGCTGAAGAGGGACGACGGTATGCTCCCCGTGAGCCCGTTCCGAGAGAGGTCTATGTACTTGAGTTTAGCGAGGTTGCCGAGGGAGGAAGGGATGGACCCCGTGAACTGGCTGGAGATCATCGTCAGCTGCTCCAGAGCGGGAAGCCGAGAGAGGAAGGATGGGATGGGGCCGGAGAGGTTCGTGTTGTAGATGCTTATGGTCTTGAGCTTCTTCAACTTCGACAGCTGGTGCGGGAGAGGGCCTACGAGGTTGGGCAGGACGCTGAATCTGATGTCCACGAGCTCGGAGAGGTCGCCCACGGATGCGGGCATGGAGCCGACGAGATCGATGGGATCAAAGTCGTTGAAGGGCTCGTTGGAGAAGAGGAGGGAAGTGACGCGGCCCATGCCGTCGTCGCAGTGGATGCCGTCCCAGGAGCAGCAGTCCTCGGGATTTATCCAGTTGTAGAAAGTATGGGGAGGGAAGGAGCTGTTGAAGGAGATGAGGGCCTTCAAGTCGTCCTCGTTGCAGGCGGCGGACGCGAGGGAGATGGCGAGGAAGAGGACGGCAATGGCGAGGCCGAGGACACGACACATTTTCGTGTTCATTGTTGGTAATATGAGTGATGAGGAAGAAGCATCGTTCTATGGATGTATATATAGAGTACTGAAATAACAAGACTGGAAGTGGACCAAGTAAAATTGGCCTCTCTTTTGTTCAGACATTTATCATCCCGCCGTAGTGTTGAAAATCAACTGCTGAGAACAGCTAGCCAAATGATATTGGCATCTTTGGTGTTCATATGTCAACAGCTGACAGGATGAAAATACAGTATATTAATTAAGCAAATAAAGTTGGAACTGAAGATATCTCTACCGACTTGTATGAATGCTTACATCCCCACCCAAGAACTCTCTTCCTCTATTTTCATGGGACAGTTATTCAAGACGTTCAGACCCACTTGACGACGTATATATAATTATCCATGAATTATAAATTGTAATTAAACAATGAATTATAAATTATTATTCTTTTGTTTTATTCATACATTAATTTTTATTTCATATACACCGCAAATATCTCCAGCAACGGTTTCACATGTTTGATAATGGAGCTTCTATATGAAATAATTATCCTACGTTAGTCTTTATTGTAGAATTTTGTGAATCATTATTCTTTTGTTTTTTTTCATACATTAATTTTTATTTCATATACACCACAAATATCTCCAACAACAGTTTCACATGTTTGATAATGGAGCTTCTGTATGAAATATTTATCCTACATTAGTCTTCGTTGTAGAAATTTGGTGGTGGTAGCCCTTTCCAACTTTTTTTTTTCAGCCCTTATTTTCAAATACAACCATATTATTTTATTTTATTTTACATATTGTATGTAGGACCATTTTTCGGACCATAATCATACTCTGTGGGAGACAAGACTTTTTTTCAATTATATATTAGAACGCATGTCGAAACCGACGGCTCCCATTTCCCTATTTTACCTACAATAAAAGAAATAGAAAGATTTTAAAAGAGGTCATGTAAATTAATTCAACTTATCCCTTAAGAAAACTCTCAACAAGAACAATGTCAGCAACTACTAACATATGACCCCTCTTAGACCCACTAATTTGTTATTTTCTAATTGATTTGTGTATCAAACTTCATTTTTGACGTCAATTATGCTCCTGAAATCTGTTTTCGACGCATCCATCAGGTTTGAAATTTCTTCCACTTTATATTGATGTGCTTTATTTTCACTACACTTTGTTCAAATTTGGGTCTTCCTTTTTTCGATTTGTGCAATGCACATTTTATTTATAACACATTACAATAGAAAGTAATAGATTATACATCAGTATCACATGTAACGTATCAATAATACAAGTTAAAGCTCACATCACCAGTTAGTACCAAGGTCATAAGTCACTTACATTGATCATAAGTCAGGTGCAATAATCACTGGTTATATAAAATGGCCATACGTTACATACTATATTGTCACAAGTACATTACCATAGTCGAACGTGAAGTATAAAAAGTACATGTTAGGTACCAAGGTCACAAGTTAGATGCAACGTTCGTAAATTAGATAAATATCACAAGTTACATGGAGATGTCACATTTGTCTATATATTATATGAAACAATCATGTTTAACAAGTTACATGTAGATGTCATATATTACCCTTATGTAACAAATATCATTAGCATATAATAAGTAATAGGTATAAGTCACATATTACCTTAAATGCAAAAATTAACAATAATATGTAATATCAAACACTTTTATGCAACAAATAGGCTTCAAAATATGTAACAAATAACATTAATTTATTTTGGATTATTATGTAACATATTACACAAACATTAACAGAATGGTTACTTGTTCATATATATAACAACCACAAAATTATATATTATATATTTATGTATTTCAAACTGTAAAAATATATTAATTTAATTTCTATAGCATTCATGATTTGTGCTTTTCTATATTTTTAGAAATTATTAATTCTATTTTGGTTATCATGGGTATCCCCATATTAGATTAATGATCAGAAACTTATAAAATTTTAACTTGTGATATATATAAGTCTAATATGTGATATCCGCGGGTTCGCATGATGGTGGGGTCCCTAAGAAGTAAAGGGATTTTAATGCACTTTATACAGCCAGGGACAAGTTTGGTAATTCGTGCATGTGTCAACAAAATTTGGAGGAAAATAAATATTTGTAGTTGTAATTTTAGGAAAGTTTTGGGTTGTTTTCGAAAGTATAATATTTACATCCTTAAATAAAGGAGAGATGCCAAAATTGAGATGCGTGTCTCAATTGATATGGTATGATGGTGTAAATAGAGAAAAGTCTTGGGATATTTTATATTTCTCTCACATTTTTCTATAGGATCGAGATAAAAAGGAAAGAGGAAACACTTTCTTTTTAACTAAAGAAGATTACAATGGTTAAACTCTGGGAAGAGAGTTTACATTAAGATTTCTATGAAGTATATTATAGGGAGTATGCTAGTGGAAGTCCGGTTAGTACGCTACCACTTTGCCTATTTATGGTCCAAGAATAGACACATGTCTACCTCGTCTATTATGCTTTATAAGATATCAACTGGTAGATCCCTCTAGGATGATGGAATCTTTATAGCTGATAGAATCTTGAGGATAAGAAATATGTAGCTTGTGGGAACTATCATGTCGATGAGCAAGAGAAAGCTTGCTCTCTCATAGATCTTCTTGGTGAAGTAGGGGGTAAGCTCTCTCTCTCTCTCTCTCTCTCTCTCTCTCTCTCTCTCTCTCATGCTTAAGGGGGATGACTCGATCCATCGTATTGAGTTTAAGCTCTTAGATGCTTTCGGGTACACAACATCGTTGTTCATAACATCGTATTGATATCCCATTCTCTTCCGAATATGAACGATAATTGAAATCTACATTATCATTCAATAGCCATTAGCCTACCCATTGATGATGTTATTGTTATATTCATCCAGATAGATTACAAGGGGTTTTGCAGCTTCATTCTTGTTTTCAAGCTCAATGTGATATGTCTGATGCATGTTGTTGTAGGAGGTGTTCAATTATGGTCTCTGTATTTCGTCTGGAACTTGGTATATGAGAGATTTTATCAAGTAGTTTCCCAAGATTTTGAATGGTTGTTTTTTGCAAACATTATCCTGACCATCCCAGTATTTGTGGCATTGGTACAAGGTTGACAAGATAACTAAGTTGGAGTGAATCTAGGATCGTATGAGCATGAGATTGTATGATTTTTTTGTCTTCAATGACATAACACGTCACTTCTATCTTCAAATCTTTGATCTAACATTTGAAATGAATTTTACCTAAGGGACGACTACTATCGATGTTGAAATCGTAGATTGTAGTATTGGTCATCAACAATCTATGTATCAGGATGCCGAGGAAGTTGAAAAGCCTCATGGGATTGATGCTCAAATCTAACCTGGGTTGATTTTTATCCTCTCAATCTAGGCCTAGCAAATATATCCTTGTGGGCCTTCGAACACACCATAAAATCTCATGTCCAAATAGATCTCAGTGGTACAAATTGCTCGCTTGATACATAATCCATCACAAAATTAGGCTCTTCTTACCAAAATTAAAATTATTTTAATCTATCATGTATCTCATGTCCAAATGGGTCTTCCCAAGTACCGTAGAATATCATATCAAAAAGGACCTTTAGCATCCAATTTTGTCATTATCAAAGTTTTCCTCCCAAATTTTCTTCCTAATTATGTAGTTTTTATTTGCGAAATAAATTATGATATATATTGTATATATGCATTTTTATTTGCCTATGCAATAGTCCTTACTTCTGCAACATTAATTATTTGGTTACCATATATGTAGGTGTCACTACCACATCCTGAAATAGGGGTATTTTTGTCTTTTTATTTATTTTAAGTATTGTGTATATTTATTTTAAATAATTGTATGATATGTGTGTATATATATATATATATATATATTATATATATATATTGTTCTTTAATGTATGAGTTAGTAGACTAGACCTAGAAGCCCACTAGATGAACCTCTGACCGAAATATAAGGTTATGATTTTAATTTGAATTATTCGAGATTAAATATTGAGGATTATAATTTATTACCGTAATTTTATTTAATTGTTGTGCCTTACCGTTGCTTCGATATTTGAAGCGCTATCCTAGCTTTTGCCTTCCAACGAATTTTACACCCTTGTCCTAGACGTGCCCGTCTTCCATTCTGACCTTTGTGTAACTTATGAATATGTTTCCTTATGCTTCATTTTAATCGCACAATATTCGTCGCAGACGTTTATTTTAATTCCAAATAAATCCAACGTTGTATCCTCGTACGTTCCAATCAAAATTGGAGACACAATCTTGACCTATTTTGTGTAACCCAAATTATGATAATATTCTATTCTGAGCCTTCTATGTCCATGACACTTGTGTCCCACCTAATTTTAGCCCCATGTACTTCTAATTAATTTTAGAACACCTATTAAATTAATTTTAATTAAATTGATGTAATTAATCCAAAAATCCCACCTTGTGCAATTTTCCAATTGTTGGGCACTTTTATGCAAAAGTGCATTAAGGTGTCCACCTCATTGGACACAACACGTGAAGAAATCCATTTCTCCTTCATGTAAATTTTTTTATAATTTTGGAGTGTGTAGCACTCAACATCAACCCTCATTCAACCTTAGCCCTCCAATACCTACATGATTAGCCAAGGCCCAATCCCAAGGAGGAAGTTGATCAAGCCCAATTTTCTAGGTCAACCAAAAACCCCCTTTACATATGTATATATATACCATCTTTTCTTATTTCTTTTTTTCCTAAACCTGAACTTTTCATCCAGCCGACATCCCCATCCCCCATCTCCTGGGCACTTCTTCCCTGTCGATCCCGACCGGAGCCCAGCCCCTCTCCAGAGCAGCCCCATCACCGCTGGAGCCTTCGACCTCCCTCGTCGTTCTCCTGTCCATCTCCTTCTTCTTTGGAACCCGACCGGAGCCCAGCCTGCACCGAGTAGCCCGGAGCCTGAAGCTCGACCACCAGCACTCGCCTGGGCGGATCCCGACCCCGCTGCCATTCGCCTGAACCGTCGAACCGAGTCTGGCTACCCCCTTCCTGTCAACCCGAGTCCAGCCTCCTCTCATCTGTTTCCCACCAGAACCACCACCGCGACCTCGCCTGGACCACTGCCCTCCGTTCCCGACCTCAGTCCCCGACCCCGGTGAGCAGCTGCACCGCCTCCCTCGACCTCTTCCACCGGCCAGCAGAACCACCACTGCTACCTCCGATCACCGATGTTCTCCTCCTCCCTCGCCTGAACGATGCCCCGGAGCACCGCCCACATCGCCTCCGTCCCCTCTCCCTGTTCTCTTTCTTTCCTCCTTCGCCTGAGCACTTCCAGCCCGTCGACGTCTCTCTCAACCACCCGCCCTGCTCCGCCGACTGCACCAGCAGGCGACCCCGACCTCTTTCCAACCTCCTTATTCGTTCTACGACGCCGAGACAGTCCTCCCTGACTTCTCGAGCAACCCTAAAACATCCATTCATCACCACCACCTCTTCTCCCTGCTATCTCCTCCTCCTCGACTGGGCACAGTCGTCACCACCCCGCTCCCTGCCTGAGCTTCGACTCCAGTAGCCCTGCCACGACCACCTCGACTCCCCTTCATCATCATCACCAATATCACCACCATCATCACCATCATCACCAATCATCACCATCATCACCACCAATCATCACCATTATCATCACCTTCATCATCACCGATCATCATCTTCATCATTACCACCATTATCATCGATATCGTCGTCATCATCGTCATCATCGTCATCGTCGCCATCGTCGATCTTATGCACGTGCACAGGTTCGAACTGCCCTCTCATGATTTTATGTGTGCGTATGTGTGATAGCGTAGGATTTAGTATTGCTTCATGACAGGTTCAGTTAGTTGGTTCCAGACCCGTGTCGGTGAACCCAGTGACTCGTATGCGTATGCGTACGCGTATATATTTTTTGATCAAATATATATATATATATATATATATATAAGTAATTATATGCTTGTAATAGTTATGACTATATGTGTATTTATACTGTATGATCCTAGGTATAAATGTGGGTATCCTGTATTTGCATTTGACTGTGTGACCCTGAACATTAGTGAATTGACTGCCTTGTGCAATAGGGGTATTTTTGTCACCACCACATGCTGAAATAGGGGTATTTTTGTCTTTTTATTTATTTTAATTATTGTGTATAATTATTTTAAATAATTGCATGATATGTGTGTGTATATATATTATATATATAGTGTTATTTAATGTATGAATTAGTAGACTAGACCTAGAAGCCCATTAGATGAACCTCTGACAGAAATATAGGGTTATGATTTTAATTTGTATTATTAGGGATTAAATGTTGAGGATTATAATTTATTACCGTAATTTTATTTAATTGTTGCGCCTTACCGCTGCTTCGATATTTAGAGTGCTACCCTAGCTTTTGCCTTCCAACGAATTTTACACCCTTGTCCTAGACGTGCCTGTCTTCCATTCTGACCTTTATGTAACTCATGAATATGTTTCCTTAGCTTTATTTTAGTCGCACAATATTCGTCGCGAACGTTTTTTTAATTCCAAATAAATCCAACTTTGTATCCTTGTGCGTTTCAATCAAAATTGGAGACACAATCTTGACCTATTTTGTGCAACCCAAATTATGATAATATTCTATTCTGAGCCTTCTATGTTCATGATACTTGTGTCCCTCCTAATTTTAGCTCCATGTACTTCTAATTAATTTTAGAACATCAATTGTATTAATTTTAATTAAATTGATGTAAGGGCCCAATTTAATCCAAAAATCCTACCTTGTGCAATTTTCCAATTATTGGGCACTTTTATGCAAAAGTGCATTAAGGTGTCCACCCCATTAGACACAACACGTGAAGAAATCCATTTCTCCTTCATGTGAATTTTTTCATAATTTTGGAGTGTGTAGCACTCAACATCAACCCTCATTCAACCCTAGCCCTCCAATACCTACATGATTAGCCAAGGCCCAATCCCAAGGAGGATGTTGACCAAGCCTAATTTTCTAGGTCAACCAAAAAACCCCTTTACACATGTATATATATACCATCTTTTCGTATTTCCCTTTTTCCCAAACCTAAACTTTTTATCCAGTCGACATCCCCATCCCCCATCTCCCGTGCACTTCTTCCCTGTCGATCCCGACCGGAGCCCAGCCCCTCGCCGGAGCAGCCCTGTCACCGTTGGAGCCTTCGACCTCCCCCGCCTTCTTCTGTCCATCTCCTTCCTCTCTAGAACCAGATCGGAGCCCAGCTTGCACCGAGCAGCCCGGAGCCTGAAGCTCGACCGCCAGCACTCGTCTGGGCCGGACCCCGCTGCCATTCGCCTGAACCGCCGAGCCGAGTCCGGCCACCCCCTTCCTGTTAACCCGAGTCCACCCTCCTCTCCTCCGTTTCCCAACAGAACCACCACCACGAACTCGTCTGGACCACTGCCCCTCCGTTTTCGACCTCAGTCCCCGACCCCGCTGAGCAGCTACACTGCCTCCCTCGACCTCTTCCACCGGCCAGCAGAACCACCACTTCTACCTCCGATCATCGTCGTTCTCCTCCTCCCTCGCCTGAACGACACCCCAGAGCACCACCCACATCGCCTCCGTCCCCTCTCCTTGTTCTCTT
Organism: Iris macrosiphon; assembly: GCA_036927795.1. Classification (NCBI taxonomy): domain Eukaryota; kingdom Viridiplantae; phylum Streptophyta; class Magnoliopsida; order Asparagales; family Iridaceae; genus Iris; species Iris macrosiphon. The sequence continues at coordinate 183,011,854 of JAYESA010000004.1, forward strand.
TCTTTCCTCCTTTGCCTGAACACTTCCATCCCGTCGACGTCTCTCTCAACCACCTGCCCTGCTCCGCCGAATGCACCAGCAGGCGACCCCGACCTCCTCCCAACCGCCTTCTCCATTCTACGCTGCCGGGACAGTCCTCCCCGACTTCCCGAGCAACCCTACAGCAGCCGTTCATCACCACCACCTCTCCACCATGCTCTCTCCTCCTCCTTGACTGAGCACAGTCGTCACCACCCCGCTCCTTGCCTGAGCTCTGACTCTGGCAGCCCTGCCACGACCACCTTGACTTCCCTTCATCATCATCACCAACATCACCACCATCATCACCATCATCATCACCAATAATCACCATCATCATCACCTTCATCATCACCAATCATTACCTTCATCATTACCATCATTATCATCGATATCGTCGTCATTATCGTCGTCATCGTCGTCATCGTCGCCATCATCGCCATCGTCGATCTCGTGCACGTGCACAGGTTCCAACTGCCCTCTCATGATTTTATGTGTGCATATACGTGATAGGGTAGGGTTTAGTATTCTTCATCACAGGTTCAGTTAGTTGGTTCCAGACCGGTGTCGGTAAACCCAGTGACTCGTATGCGTATACGTATGCGTATGTATTTTATGATCAAATTAATATATATATATATGGATGTATTTATATAAGTAATTATATGCTTGTAATAGTTATGACTCTATGTGTATTTATACTGTATGACCCTAGGTATAAATGTGGGTATCCTGTATTTGCATTTGACTGTGTGACCCTGAACATTAGTGAATTGACTGCCTTGTGTATACTAACGTACTGGCTTAAACCTGTGTTAGTGAGTTGACTGTCTGATTATGCACAGTAACCAAGGACGTGACACTCGTGCAGCTAAACGCACACTTGACCATGTTAGATGAGTAGCACCTCTAGTATAGCCCCTAAGTTCAGAGTATTTATGATTGTGTGAATGTTAGTGTATCGACTGATTCTGCATTACTATTATATGATATCTATAGGACTGTTGGATTATTCAGACAAGACTTCGAAAATAGGTTATTGGTATTAGTAGCAGAGGACCACAGGCAAGTACATTCTCTGACAGTTTTTATTATGTTGATTATCTCTATGATTCTAGTTGTATAGCGTACATGATTCTGACACTGTGGGTACACGAGTTGGCATCATCGAGACCTGTCACGAGGAGTCATGATTGGAATCCATCGTGCTAGCTGGGGGCGGGAAAATATTAGTAGATTATGTTATCATACCCAACTCTACTTGCATCATAGCTCACCCATACCTCACGTCGGTGCAGTCTGACCATTACATGCCTCATAGCCTGTTACATGTGATTAGCCTGACTATTGCTCGTATCATAGCTATCCGGATGGTTAGCCTGACCTTACATGAATCTTAGCTAATCATATGTAATAAGCCTGATCAGTCCCAAGACGATCACATGATATGCTGATGTTTCACACACTTAGCTAGATAGTCTATACATGTATCTCTAGTTTATTGATCTAGCATTTCTCTATGTTCTAGTTATTGTTCTAGTATTCACTTATATTCCAGTTCATTATTCTAGTGTGCACTTGTATTCTTGTTCATTGCTAGTTGTACCATTGATGATGATATATGCTCCAGTATTTCTATTTCCAGTATATTCATGCTCGCCAGTATTTCTTATTTCTAGCAGTTATATCCATCTTGTATTTCTTTACACTGTATTATAATTTTTGTCAATATACATGGAACTGCTGTTAGAGATATACTTCGTTCCATCCTAACTAGAAATATTTTTCCAGACTATGACTTAGAGGACTTGTTTCCAGCATACTTGGAGATTTGGATGTTATGGATTGTAGGTTAGATTATTTTATTATTTTAGACTTGTCTTGTATTTTATTTATTTTCTTCGATATCATATCGTGCTTTATTTTTGTGATTGAATATTCCATATTATATTGTGATATCTGTGTCTCCTTATGGAGTTGGATATTCGTGTGAGATTGATTAGATTATATTGTGACCTAGACAGTGTTCTACCGCCGATGTTGTGGCGTAGGCTGGACGTACCTACGCACTCATACCCCTATATCGGGTGCGGGTCGTGACACGTTTTTAGTGGCGGCCCATGCAGGTCAGGCTTCGCAAGTAGTGTGATGTCGTGGTAGTGCGACATCTTAGTTGAACTACTACGTGCCTGCGATAGAATATAGGATATAGGATACTAGGATGAGAGCTAATACTCAATCACAAATTGTTTGAGAGATTCCTGGGATGACCCTTGAGAATCCTATTATAATTTCTAATTTAAAATCTTTTTCCCTTGTTCCGTTCGCTCTCACTTGTTGCTATTGAATTTGATTCTTGTTGATCAGTTTAATTCTTGGTATCGTTGTTGAGTTTTGATTTCATATCGAGATAAACTTTACGGGCTAAAATTTACGATATCATCTGATGACATATGTTGATGAGGACAGTGAAAAAGGTAAAACGTCTACTTTGGTTATGGAGCCTAGAGTTTATCGCAGCCACATTAGCTGTCGTGGCAGAAATGTAGGAACCTGACTTGGATGTACATATCTTAGTTATAAAATTTAGAGTTTCTCGCAGCCATACCGGTTGGCGTGGCGAGGATTCTAGATGACGTAATTATAGAGTTGCATACCTTAGTTATGGAACCTATCGTTTATCGCAGCTATGCTTACTAGCGTGGCGAGGATTCTGAGTGTCATGATTTCGGATAGACGTGTATGATTATTAGGTTGTATCTTAAATTGGTTCTTAAAGTATCATCTCAAAACTTATCTACTTTTGTTATTATAGGACTTTCTTCCATCATTCCTTTGCTAGCAGTAGCGATACCTTCAGTCCTTAACCCAGTTTCTTTTAGAGCTTTATTTCTTTAAGGATCCTTGTTAGTGTGATAATTGGTGACTTACAATTATGTCTGTGTCTTGTATCAGTGTTGACTAAGTATGACTTGTGAGTTTCTAAGTGTTTCCTAGTTGGACATGTGAGCAGTAGGCATCAATCTAGAGATAACCCGTAGCGTAGTACCTTGTAGCGATAGTTCTATAATAGGTGTTATTATAGTTAGTATTGGTACTATAGGTAGAAGGGGGAGTAAAGAGTATCAGTGATGGTTCTAGAAGTTAGTATCAGAGCCAGTATGTCAGTCCTGGATAGTCGTGAATTTATGTAGTTGGGTGATCCATGTAAACAATTAAGTATCAAGGAATTTGTGTTAAAAATTAATGGAGCATGATGTTCGATTTGGAGGTTGATACTTGGGTGTGTCAAGAGTAAAGAAATATATATGCATAAAGGGTATTAATGAGTGTGCCATGGGTAGAGAAATATCAAGATTGATCATGAAAGGTATGAAGTGTATCACAGATTAGTGTATCAGTCCGTAAAAGATTTGAGAGAAAATACGTATATATCAATAAAGATATGGAACCATATACCTGCCTTTGAGAGTGAAATAAAACATGTGTATTATAAAAAGTGCAAGTGATCGTGAGTTCTAATAAGTTTGATAAGGTGATCTAATGATGAAGCTAGTATTACCATACCAAGAGTACTAATGTTTCTATATCGAGGATTAGTTGAGCAAGGTGCTAATAACAGTAAGTACTTCATGTAATGATAATTAGATTGGTGTATCAGTTAATATGGATAGAAAATTATTGGAAGTAATAGTGCAAGTAATCCAGGCAGTGCAATATTCAGTATACAGTTGAGGTTGTAGATGATTGGTGTATCTGTGTGTATATGGTGTGTTAGAGATTGTGAGTATATATATGTATACTTAGATAGATGTGGATTTAAATTTATAATTTAAAGATTAGAAATAAATTTCAATTTTTAAGAATTTTGAGGAGTTGAGATTTTATGTTATTAAATTTTGAGGATTCAAATTCAATTCAATAAACATAGTCAAAGCTATAAAGATTTTTGGAAGTGATTAAAATTTTATTTCAATAATTGAATATTTGAATTTTGAGGAAAGTATATACATTTTATTTTAAATTGTTCGAGAAGTTAAATTTTGAAGATTTTATTTTGAGAATAAAATTTTATGGTAGGTAAGAAATTTATATTTGTATATGAGTAGATGATGTGCATGTGTAAGGATCTATTGGCTTGAGAATGCTTGAGATGGCACTACAAACTGACTTGGGTGTCCATCTAGAGTTTAATTAGAGGGAGCGGTACTTAGTATGGTGTGCTGCACTTGGTGTGCACTTGAGTGATAAGAACAACTAGTATAAACATTTTCAGTAGATAAGAGAGCTAGCAGTGGGTGTACTTACAGTAGAAACTGTGCTACCTAAAGAGATAGAGGTATCAAACTTTGGATGCATCATTTGACCTATAGTTATGATAGGATTTCTTGGTATCAGATTTTGGTATTAATAGACATGTGTGTGCCATGTGGATGTATCCATGGATATCTTATGGACTAGTGATTAGTTGATATGGGTATCAGTGTATAGGGATAGGAATTAGTAAGTAAATGTGCCAGAATTAAGTGTATGATAGAGGTTGAAGATGTCCAAGTAATGGGTTAGAAGGCTATGTTCTGTTCTTTTTCTTCTGTTCCTTTTTCGTCTGTTTGATTGATTGATTGATTGATTCTTTAGTACTGTAGTTTGTATTAATGATTCCCTTGCTAGAACATATTTAGTAGTACACCCTGACAAAGACTGCAATACCATGACAAAAGTGACTATAACTATACATGTTTACTCTAGATTGCATATTGTATGACTATAGGTAGGATTTTCTTAGACCTTGATTGTTGGGGGTTTGACCGTAGTGAACATTAATAAAGAGGTTATGACTGGACAAAGGGGGAGAAGGTGCCTTAAATTTCGAGGATAAATATTAATTTAAATAAAGAGTTAAGAATTTAATATGGTAGAATTGACGATTTTGTTAAATCATTAATTTTTATGAAGATTATGATGTGACTGAATTTGATTAAATTTTGAGGAATTTAAGAAGATTATCATTATATTTATTTGACTACAAGATATAAATTTAAAATTTATATTTTGAATGTTGCATTTGAAGATTTTATAAGTGTTATATTGTTTGGGTATGATGTAGGGAAAAAATAAAATAAAAAGAATCGAGGAATAAGATCACTAATGGATTAGTGTTTGAATTCAAATTTTTGGGATGAGGATTTAAATTTTATAAATATGCATCGATTGGATTTAAATTAGAGGAGTAAGATAATTAATAGATTAGTGTTTGAATTCAAATTTTTGGGATGAGATTTTTTTTAATTTTTATAAATATGCATTGATTGGATTTCAATTAGAGGATTGAATAATAAAAATTTTTATTAGTTATTAACTTAAATTTTTTTGAGGAGATTGTGATAAGAATGAAATTTGATTTTTAAAATTGAAGATTTTCAGGAAATATGGTAATTATAGAATTTTAAAATTTTTGTGAAATAACAATATGGATTTACTTCATGATTATATGGGTTGATAAATTTAAACTTTGATGGTAAAACAAATAATAATAAATAAATACAACTATTGAGGATTTTAAATTTTGAGGACGAAATTTTTCTAAGGAGGGTAGACTTGTCACTACCACATCCTGAAATAGGAATATTTTTGTCTTTTTATTTATTTTAAGTATTGTGTATATTTATTTTAAAAATTGTATAATATATGTGTATATATATATTATATATATATAGTGTTCTTTAATGTATGAGTTAGTAGACCAGACCTAGAAGCCCACTAGATGAACCTCTGACCGAAATATAGGGTTATGATTTTAATTTGTATTATTCAGGATTAAATGTTGAGGATTATAATTTATTATCGTGATTTTATTTAATTATTGCGCCTTACTGTTGCTTCGATATTTGGAGCGCTATCCTAGCTTTTGCCTTCCAACAAATTTTGCACCCTTGTCCTAGACGTGCCCGTCTTCCATTCTGACCTTTGTGTAACTCATGAATATGTTTCCTTATGCTTTATTTTAGTCGCACAATATTCGTCTCGGACGTTTATTTTAATTCCAAATAAATCCAATTTTGTATCCTTGTGCGTTCCAATCAAAATTGGAGACACAATCTTGACCCATTTTGTGCAACCCAAATTATGATAATATTCTATTCTGAGCCTTCTATGTCCATGACACTTGTGTCCCACCTAATTTTAGTCCCATGTACTTCTAATTAATTTTAGAACACCAATTACATCAATTTTAATTAAATTAATGTAAGGACCCAATTTAATCCAAAAATCCTACCTTGTGCAATTTTCTAATTTTTGGGCACTTTTATGCAAAAGTGCATTAAAGTGTCCACCCCATTGGAAACGACACGTGAAGAAACCCATTTCTCCTTCATGTGAATTTTTCCATAATTTTGGAGTGTGTTGCACTCAACATCAACCCTCATTCAACCCTAGCCCTCCAATACCTACATGATTAGCCAAGGCCCAATCCCAAGGAGGATGTTGACCAAGCCCAATTTTTTATGTCAACCAAAAAACCCCTTTACACATGTATATATATACCATCTTTTCATATTTCTTTTTTTTCTAAACCTAAACTTTTCATCCAGCAGACATCCCCATCCCCCATCTCATGTGCACTTCTTCCCTCTCGATCCCGACCGGAGCCCAGCCCCTCGCCGGAGCAACCCCATCACCGCTGGAGCCTTCGACCTCCCCCGCTGTTCTCCTGTCCATCTCTTTCTTCTCTGGAACCCGATCGGACCCCAGCCTGCAGTGAGCAGCCCGGAGCCTGAAGCTCGACCGCCAGCACTCGCCTGGGCGGATCCCGACCCCGCTGCCATTCGCCTGAACCGCCGAGCCAAGTTTGGCCACCCCCTTCCTGTCAACCCGAGTCCACCTTCCTCTCCTCCATTTCCCACCAGAACCACCACCACGACCTCGCTTGGACCACTGCCCCTTCGTTCTCGACCTCAGTCCCCGACCCTGCTGAGCAACTATACCGCCTCCCTCGACCTCTTCCACCGGCCAGCAGAACCACCATTGCTACCTCCGATCACCGCCGTTCACCTCCTCCCTCGCCTGAACGATGCCCCGGAGCACCACCCACATCGCCTACGTCCCCTTTCCCGGTTCTTTTTCTTCCCTCCTTCGACTGAGTACTTCCAGCCGGTCGACGTCTCTCTCAACCACCCGCCCTGCTCCGCCGATTGTACCAGCAGGCGACCCCAACCTCCTCCCAACCTCCTTCTCCATTCTATGCCGCCGGGACAGTCCTCCCCGACTTCCCGAGCAACCCTACAGCAGCCGTTCATCACCACCACCTCTCCTCCCAGCTCTCTCCTCCTCCTCGACTGAGCACAGTCATCACCACCCTGCTCCCTGCCTGAGCTCCGACTCCGGCAGCCCTGCCACGACCACCTCGACTCCCCTTCATCATCATCACCAACATCACCACCATCATCACCATCATCACCAATCATCACCATCATCATCACCAATCATCACCATCATCATCACCTTCCTCATCACCAATCATCACCTTCATCATTACCATTATTATCATCGATATCGTCGTCATCATCGTCATCTTCGTCATCGTCGTCATCGTCGCCATCGTCGATCTCGTACACGTGCACAGGTTCGAACTTCCCTCTCGTGATTTTATGTGTGCATATGTGTGATAGCGTAGGGTTTAGTATTGCTTCATGACAGGTTCAGTTAGTTGGTTCCAGACCCGTGTCGGTGAACCCAGTGACTCGTATGTGTATACATACACGTATGTATTTTATGATCAAATTGATATATATATATATATATATAAATATATATGGATGTATTTATATAAGTAATTATATGCTTGTAATAGTTATGACTATATGTATATTTATACTGTATGACCCTAGGTATAAATGTGGGTATCCTGTATTTGCATTTGACTGTGTGACCCTGAACATTAGTGAATTGACTTCCTTGTGTACACTGACGTACTGGCTTAAACCTGTGTTAGTGAGTTGACTATCTGATTATGCACAGTAACCAAGGATGTGACACCCGTGCAGCTAAACGCACACTTGACCATGTTAGATGAGTAGCACCCCTAGCGTAGCCCCTGAGTTCAGAGTATTTATGATTGTGTGTATGTTTGTGTATCGACTAATTCTGCATTACTATTATATGATGTCTATAGGACTGTTGGATTATTCAGACAAGACTTCGGAAACAGGATATTGGTATTACCAGTAGAGGACCACAGGCGAGTACATTCTCTGACAGTTTTTATTATGTTGATTATCTCTATAATTCTAGTTGTATAGCGTACATGATTCTAATACTGTGGATACACGAGTTGGCATCATCGAGACCTGTCACGAGGAGTCGTGATTGGAATCCATCGTACTAGCTGGGGGCGGAGAAATATTAGTAGATTATATGATCATACCCAACTCTACTTGCATCATAGCTCACCCACACCTTAGGTCGGTGCAGCCTGACCATTACATGCCTCATAGCCTATTACATGTTATTAGCCTGACTATTGCTCACATCATAGCTATCTGGATGGTTAGCCTGACCTTACATGAATCTTAGCTAATCATATATAATAAGCCTGATCAGTCCCAAGCCGATCACATGATATGCTGATGTTTTACACACTTAGCTACATAGTCTATATATTTATCTCTATTTTATTGATCTAGCATTTCTCTATGTTCTAGTTATTGTTCTAGTATTCACCTATATTCCAGTTCATTGTTCTAGCGTGCACTTGTATTCTTGTTCATTGCTAGTTGTACCATTGATGATGACATATGCTCCAGTATTTCTAATTCCAGTATATTCATGCTCGCCAGTATTTCTTATTTCTAGCAGTTATATCCATCTTGTATTTCTTTACACTGTATTATAGTTTTTGTCAATATACATGGAACTGTTGTTAAAGATGTACTTCGTTCCATCCTGACTGGAAATATTTTTCCAGACTATGACTTAGAGGACTTGTTTCCAGCATACTTGGAGATTTGGATGTTATGGATTGCAGGTTAGATTATTTTATTGTTTTAGACTTGTGTTGTATTTTATTTATTTTCTTCGATATCTCATCGTGCTTTATTTTTCGTGATTGAATATTCCATATTATATTGTGATATCTGTGTCTCCTTATGGAGTTGGATATTCGTGTGAGATTGATTAGATAGTATTGTGACCTAGACAGCATTTTACCGTCGATGCTGCGGCGTAGGCTGGACGAACCCACGCACTCGTGCCCCTATATCGGGTGCGGGTCATGACAGTAGGCTTGGTGGATTAGATTGTGCAAATTTGGGCTGAACCGACTCGGCCCAAATAAAATGGATCAATTTTTAACTGAACTAATGGACTACTCGATCGGATTAGGTCAGTTAGGTGTTCTTAATAATCTAGCATTTGGTTCGGTCAATGGATTGATATTATCAAACACCGACAGACCAAACCGATCAACCGATGGACCTATATATTTTTGTTATTTTGCTTTATTGTTTGTTATTTTCAGACATTTTCTTTATCGAAAATAGAATGATGGAAATGAGCTAGCTATTGTGTTTGTTAGAAATATAATGATGAAATGATAAAACGATGAAAATGAGTTAGTAACAAACATGTGGCAAATGATTGACCAAAATATTTAATTTTTTGTTGATTTTAAATATGTTATTTTCAAATACAAAATCGATCAGCCGAGCCGAGACAAACCAAACCAAGTCGATCAATTTCAAAATCGAACTGACAAGTCGGTTGGTTTGACTCGACTTTCATTATTTTACAACAAAATAATTTCAGTTTGGATGCGGTTGTGATCAAATATGCCGACAACCGACCGATGCACAACCCTACAATCGTTTATGATAGGGATACACAGGAATATTATTTTTGCAGTAGGGCTCTGGAAGATATGGAAGCATCATAATTGTGTTAATTTGTCACGCTCCAGTCCCAAAAGTACGCGGGACCAGGTCACGTGGCAATAGCCAGCTGTCACGTCTCCGAGGATATCCCAATTTAATGGATCCAACGAAGAGTGCTACGCCGTCCTAAAATACTAACAAGTCCAATATCAATCATCAACAGGTAATCTAATCTCATCCACAATATAAAGAGCAAAAAGTAATAGAATAAATACTGGAAGATAAAAGCCAGTCTCAAAATATCATAGTATAACCAAGAAGTCTGGTGGGAACAAACCCACTACTATGACGAAATAAATTACTGAAATAATAGGTAAAAGATAATGACTAGGGCATCGGCTGACTAGATAAAGATGCTCCCCATCCTAGGCAGAAGGCCTACCAAGTGATCACGGAAACTTTGACGGTAGCACCTCTAGCTCCTCTGCGGTAGCGAACCTCGTCTCCTGTCCTGGGCCGTACACTGTGGGGTAATATGCCTCGTCCAAATCTGGAAAGATACCAGGTCCTCAGAGGGACGTAACAAGATACATAGAAGCATGCCATATATAAATACTGAATAAAATAAATACAATAAAGGGTGTGCTAACCATCTAAGTGAATTCAATGTGAGGACAACTTTGGTACGTATGGGTAGGCATACGCATAACGTCCAACACCCCGAAGAGCGTGGCAGCAGTGCAGTATATCGTCCATATCGCTCCAAAAAACGTGGCAGCAGTACAGTATATCGTCCATATCGCTCCGAAGAACGTGGCAGCAGTGTAAAGGGAGTCATTGGATCCGTGGCTCCTCTGGATACTACAGACTCCAATGGGTGTATCACATAAGCCAACTAATGTCCTCCCCGTCCAATGTAGATACGCAAATCGAATACTCGATGTGCATTCCACAAATCTATATGCCAGTCTCTAACACTAAAATATAACCTGAATTACGTACTAACCGTGATGTAGGTCACATGCACCAATAGCTAGTCGAGTACGTGTACCCATATCCCAATATGAATATGTCTCAGTGAACGTGTAAGGGTGTCAGGTCTTAGAAGATAACAGAGTATCCTCCAATGGGGTGAGTCCGTTAATGACTAGGTCGAGTGCACTAATCATCGACGTATCCGTCGACTGCACCCGAGTCAAATCTCGGACACGCACAGTTGTATAAACGAAAAGCACAAGAATACGATACAACATATGCATAATTTAAATTAGACAGTAAATATGGCAAAGTATCTTGCCTGAGTCCTCAAGCTATGAATGTCAGAAGCCGGTTCCTGCAGTATCTCCTGGCTGATCCAATGATCCTAACACACAATATAATATAGTAAAAGCGGACATCAGACACTAAGAAATAAATACACACGACTACAATGCTACTCTTGGATACTGTCGCATGTTCACGGCTGACCGAATACAGCGTCACGTGTACACGTAGGTCGGGTGCTCACATATTCTGTCCTCGATTGGCGTGCACCTTGAGACAGTAGCCTACTAAGGTTAAGGGGTTACCAACTATTTCTGAATTGTACGAATACGTCCTTGGTTTTCTTATCCAAACATACTTAGTTTATGTCCAGTTGTTCAGGTGAAATATTAGTCCTTGATGACAGTCTCATATCATTGGGGTGATTACTAATTATTAATTACTATCTAGTCTAATTAATTACCATCTAATATACATGCAAACATATAGGGTTTCCTTTCTCATTGCTCGTATCCGAATCCATGATACATGACACGATGGTATAACGCTAGGATACCAGGAAGGAGGGGTTGGTGATCGAGTACCTGATCGTCAGAACTAGGGGGTCTCGTCGACGTGTTCCCCGGCGTGGCGGAGCTCCGGCGTCGCATGGTGGCAAGACAGCAGCGGCAGCGGCAGCGCAGCACTGCAGTAGTAGCAGCAGCGGCAGCGACGGTCTGCAGGACGGGGCGGCACTGGAACTGTTCCTGGTGGGGTCGGGTCGTAGGGGACGTCGGGGTAGGCCAGCCAACGGCGGTCGGGGGTGCTGGAGTCTGTGGCCGGGGTCAGTGCTGTCGGTTTATTTGGTGGGAGGTTGACGTGGGTGACGGAAAGGTGTAAAACCCCCTTCCTAAAAAATCGTATATACACCTTTTTATTTAATAATTATTAATTAAATTATAGTAATTAGGTCTAAATAGGAGAAATAGATTTTTAATAATTTTTATGTTAGGTGTTCGGGCACTTAGATGACTTATGGGACCTTCAGGAATTTTTCGGATTTTATTCCATGTAGGAGACCCCTTGAGCGGTTGCTAGTCTAACGATGTGCAATACCCTAATATATAAATTTTCTTATGTATGAATATATATATATATATATATGTATATATACAAATATATATATGTATATATATATATATATATTTAAAGAAAGAAAGGAAAAGAAAAGAATTAAATAAGTATCATAATATAATAATAATAATAATATTAATAATATACTTAGTATATTTTTCCATCCTCAGCAAAGTTGCGGGAGCCGCCCACTTATATGACTCCTTCAACAACTCTTTGGCTCCAGAAACTTTGCACCTAGGGAGCCCGCCCCTATAGCCCTTCAGCCGATTATCCACCCGAACTCCCATTCAGCTCCAAAACCCGCGGACCCATCCACAACCCTCTCTCTCTCTCTTAATATATATAATATATATATATATAGTTTCTCATCCCAAAAACCCTAACCTAAATTTCCAGAATTTCTCTTCCCATCTAAGAGCCGTCACCGCAGCCAGAGAAGCCCCCAAGCCATCCAACCATCCCGTCGACGCCGACCTCGCATCCTGCAGTTTTCCACTCGAGGCACCTTCGCTCCGGCGCGATTTTCCGTTGACTCGCTCGACCAAACACTGTTCCGTTTTCAAAGATATGGTCATCCCTTAACCCTCTCCAATATTCGTTTTATAGCAAACCTCGGAAAACGTGTGCCCCTAGGTGTAAATCAGCGTCCAAAATAGACGGACAGACAGAATTCTGGGATCGCAGAATTCCAGAATGACCACCCGTATTGCCGAGTTCGTATCTCCCACCACAGAGATCCGAACTCGGTGATTCTTTTTGATACCTGTAGAATACCTGACCTAGTTTAATTTCTGTAAAATAACCCTAGGCTAATAGTTGCTGTGGACATAGTTATATTCGTCACAAAACTGCGCGCACCCACTTTTTCCGGTTTTCCAAAAGTTGGAAAACGGAGCGCGTCCCGCCAAACGGGACTGCCCCGCCGTGTGCCAAGTGTACCGAATGGTGCACGCAGCATAACCGGACACGTGAAAATTCGTGGAGACTGATTCGGACGCGTGTACGCGCCGAAATCAGGCCGTATCCGCGGACACATTTTGTATCGCAACTTTTGTGGAACTCGCACGTATTTTGTGCACGCTTGTCAGATTGCGACGAAACTTGCGCCACTTGACTCGTGGTAACGTGCTGGTCCTGTGACCCAAATTTTACGCAATTCTGAGATGGTTGACCAAATTACCAATTGGCGGGCCCCACAGTTGACTTTTTGGACAAATTAGTATTCGGCTCATCGGAATCCACATTTGGACATACCGTTGGGTTCGTATTGACATCTAGATTTGTTTAACCTATAGTTTGTCCCATTTAGAGACTGTTACCCTTGGCACGTTTTTCGATGCAAAGTGGGCCACACGTGGACCCCACTTTTACCCAAAATTACCGTTTTGCCCCTGTGTCCAAATTGGACGAAAGGGATATGCTTTTAGCTATTTTGCTCATTCCGGAAATGTTGGTGATGTTTATTTCAGTATCCGGAGACGTTTGTTCGGAGTCCTTAGTTCCAGGTTCAGTGTCCTTGACATTTGGGCGCGTACACTTTACAGATTTCTTGCCAGGCAAGTATACCTTGCCATTGTACTGTATTTACATTCCATATGAGGCATGCATGTTTATTTCTGTTTATTTAGTTCATTTATTTTAACTTCTATATAAACTGCACGTCCAAGGAAACTTGGGTGCAACGACGGTGTCGTCGTACTATGTTTTTATTTATGTATATGCATTGGACCTACTTTATGAGACTACCCCATTTTCATGAGGCATTTATGTTTCATTGGCAATGACACTATTCTTACACGTGTGTGAGTCATATGTAGGACACGGACTTGCGTACTCGGCTGGCCTCCGGTACGTATAGGTCGTGCGACGGATAGGGATAACTGCCAATAGAAACTTTGCATGCTAGTAGACCTGGCGGTTATTAGAGGTTTATCGTGTCATGGACATGACATGCTTAGAGCATTGGGTGGAGAGAACAACAAGTACCGCATTTGAGCTCCTTTACACTTTTTCTCCTGTACGCCCGGATTCTCCGCTGGAGATACGGGTCATGATGACCACTATATATTATGTACTATCAGGCGGGCCACCGGCGTTCAAAAGACGACGTGCCTTTTAGGCCCCTGGATCTTCAAAAGAGAACCATGCCAAATCCCAGTTTTCAGCCAGATAGCTCACTTGTGGGGAAAGGTGTTCTTAACTGCATTCACATAGATGGTTAGGCGACCCCAATGGATATTTATTTCCAGTACTTTATTGGCATGTGCTTTTTGTATCTTGTTACGTCCCTCTGAGGACCTGGTCCCTTCCAGATATAGGTGAGCAGGAGTACCCGCAGGAGTATGGACCTGGACCTGACGCTACCTATCAGCCTGAGGAGATCTTACCTTCTGATTATATGTGATTCATTGCAGCTGTTTAGAGATCTTAGTTGCTATTCTTTTCTAGACATTTATTCTTATATTAGAGTTTATTCTCTTCTCTCTTTAGTAGTTTATTATAGTCGATTTGCAGTGGATTTGTCTCCACCCGACTATTGCACTTTGAGATCACTATTTGAGGCTACTTCTTTGATATTCATTTATTGATTTCCATTCTTCTATTATTTGTGCTGTGGATGAGATATAGAACTGCGTGTGACTTGTTGTGACATATATTTACCATTGTGGATTGGATATTCATGTACAGCGTACGTGTGTATATGGTTTCCATATATTGGAGTTCGTATACATACGGCTGGCGTGTTATGTATTCCTAGTCCTACATATTTTAGGACTGGGGCGTGACATGTTTTTGTGGTGGCCCATGCAGGTCAAGAATATATTGTCTCGGTTACGTAACTGTACCGAACAAGCCTGCGTATAGGAATAGAGTATAAGGATCTCATCCACGCTTGATTGAAATTCATCCTTCCTATTTAATACTTGCATCCTGTTTGAGTCCTGTACTTTTTCTAATCATTTCGTACATCAACTGCAGAGAGATGGATTTGCAGAATGGATGTACTGCCGCCGATGGCGACGCAACTTCTGGAGTCAATGGTCAGACTCAAGGAGGGACCCCAACGATTCCTAGGCTTCCGGGGCCAGATGGACAGACTCACACCCCAGTTCCATCTGACCTTCCCGCTTCACCTATTGGGAACCTTCCACCTGCCTCAGTACCGCAAGATGGCCAAGCGCAGATGTTCCAATTCTTTCAGATGATGATACAGGAACAGAGGCAGCAGGCAGCCGAGCAGAGGCAGCAGGCAGTCGAGCAGAGGCAAGAATTTTTGGCAGCACTGGAGAGGATGGCTGCACATGCTACTGTACCAGCCCAAACACTAGCTCCAGTACCTCGAGCTAAGGTTGGGTCAGTAAAGGATTTTGTTCAGATGGGTGCAAGGCAGTACAAGGGCACTGAGAGCCCGGAGGAGACCACCAGCTGGATCACTTACACACAGAAGCTACTGGAGGCATCGCAGTTACCCATGGACCTATGGATGACGGGTGTACGGACGCTTCTAGATGGTAATGCCCATCACTGGTGGGAATCCATGGAGCGCCAGTTGGGTACTTACCAGACTTGGGAGCAGTTCTTGGAGTTCTTTGAGGGAAAGTACTTTCCGGACACTGTCAGGGACACCTTGTATGATCAGTTTCTTCACTTAGAGCAGGGGAACAGAACAGTGGACGAGTATGATGCCGAGTTTAGTCGACTCAGCAAATATGGCGCTGCTTTGATACCAGATGACTTGGCTAAGGCTAAGAGATTTTATCGAGGACTGACCCAGGAGCTTCAACATTATACAAGCTCGCAGTCCCGAGTCTCTTATGCTGAACTACTGACAGAGGCCAGATTTCAGGAAACCATTAGCAGAGGAAGAGGAGGTCAGCTGAGGACACAACAAGGAACAGCAAGGATACAGCAGGGACCAGCCAGGACACCACAGGGAGGACCTATCAGACGTCCTTTGGCACAACAGCATCAGCAACACCGAGCAGGACCGTACCGGATTCCGAAAAAACCCCAATGTAATTATTGTGGGAAGATCGGACATATTTCGAGGGATTGTCGGACTCGCTTGGGTCAGTGTATGAGATGTGGCTCCGGACAACACATGGCGAGATTCTGCCCAATGCAGACATCGACACTCCCACCACCAGTTCAGAGACTAGCGCTTCCAGCACCGAAGCCAGCCCAACAGATGACCGGACCGGGAGCACCCCGTCCCCCAGCAGCAGGAGGAGTTCAGAGAGGACCCCCGCTACCCACTCAGGAGGAGCAGTATATGAGGACCTGACATGGACAGCCACAGAGGAACGGGAGAGCTTTTGCATTGGAGGTAGATGACCTGGATCATGAGGTGGATGTCATAGCAGGTATTACCCTTGCTTTTACTTTTCCTGCTGTGACATTATTTGATACGGGAGCCACCCACTCATTCATATCATCTAGTTTTATTGCCAAACACAACATTGCTTCTACACCATTATCTAGTTGTGTTAGAATACTTACCGGAGGAGGAGTTGTACCAGTTAGTCGAGTTTGTAGAACGGGTCCTATAGTGATTCGTGGCAGGGAGATGAATGCCCAACTCTTAGTCCTTCCTATGTCGTCTTTTGATATTGTGCTTGGAATGGACTGGCTGAGCAAGAACCACGCTTTCTTCGATTGCTTTGGAGGAAGCATTCTTTTTAAGGTACCAGGCCAGCCTGAACTTGAGTTTACCCGAGGATCCACAGAAATCCTTGATGGTATGCAGCTCGCAATGGACGATGTTGTCTATCACCCTATTATTTCAGAATTTTTAGACGTCTTTCCAGAAGATTTGCCAGGACTACCCCCAGACAGAGACGTAGAGTTTTTAATTGAACTAACACCCGGAGCAGCACCTATAGCATCGCATGTTTACAGACTGGCGAAAAAGGAGATGGACGAGCTGAAGGCACAGTTAAAAGAGCTAGAGGAGAAAGGTTTTATCCGACCAAGTGCATCACCCTGGGGAGCACCAGTGCTGTTTGTACCCAAGAAGGATGGGTCAGTGCGTATGTGCATTGACTACAGGGCCTTGAATGCAGTGACAGTGAAGAACAAATATCCATTGCTACGCATTAATGACCTGTTTGATTAACTCAGTGGAGCTAAGGTATTCTCGAAGATAGATCTGAGATCGGGATATCACCAAGTGAAGGTACGGAAGCAGGACATTCCGAAGACCGTATTCAGAACAAGATATGGGCACTACGAGTTTGTGGTTATGCCATTTGGATTGACCAATGCTCCAGCGATCTTCATGGACTTGATGAATCGAGTCTTCCACCAGTACTTGGACCAGTTCGTGGTCGTCTTCATAGATGATATACTTGTCTATTCGAAGAGCCACGAGGAGCACGAGGAGCACCTGCGGATTATTCTAGAGACTTTGAGGAGAGAGCAGTTATATGCTAAACTCAGCAAATATGAGTTCTTCTTGGACAGAGTTTCATTTCTTGGACATATTGTTACAGGAGATGGTATTTCTGTTGATCCAGAGAAGATCTCAGCAGTTAAGACATGGCCTGTTCCTAAATTAGCAGCAGAGGTGAGGAGTTTCCTTGGACTTGCGGGATATTACCGACGGTTCGTAGAAAACTTCTCAAGGATAGCGGCACCTATGACTCGTCTGACTTGTAAGGATCAAGAATTTATATGGACTAACGAGTGTCAAGCAGCCTTTGAAGAGTTGAAGAAGCGACTGACTACAGCACCAGTATTGATGATTCCGTCAGGATCAGGAGGTTACGTGATCTACAGTGACGCATCAGGGAAAGGCTTAGGATGCGTATTGATGCAGCATGGCAAGGTGATTGCATATGCATCTAGGCAGTTACGAGTACATGAGAAGAATTATCCGACTCATGACTTGGAACTTGCAGCCGTTGTATTTGCCCTAAAGCTATGGAGACATTACTTGTATGGGGAACGAGTGGAAATCTATACAGACCACAAAAGCCTCAAGTACGTCTTCACGCAGAAGGAGTTAAATATGAGGCAACGTCGATGGCTCGAGTTGATGAAAGATTTTGAGATAGAGCTACATTATCATCCAGGCAAGGCTAACGTGGTAGTAGACGCGTTAAGCCGGAAGCCAGCAGCTTACTTCTTGACAGCACAGAGGGAACTATTGGAGGACTTGCAAGAGCTTGGCATTGAAGTGATACTACCCGGAGCAGATGGGACACTAGCCAACTTACAAGTTCAATCATCATTGGTAGAGAGGATTAAGGCAGCTTTGCCTACAGATGCCAGATTTCGGAGACTAAAGGAAAAGACAGAGGCCGGAGAGCAGACAGGATTGCGCATTCATGAGGATGGGATATTACGATGTGGTGATCGTCTTTATGTTCCAAATGGAGAGATTCGACAGGAGCTGATGACAGAGGCTCATAGTTTGATCTATTCTATTCATCCTGGAGGCACCAAGATGTATCGTGACTTACGATAGCACTTTTGGTGGCATGGGATGAAGAGAGAGATAGCTCACTTTGTAGCTAAATGTCTGGTATGTCAACAAGTGAAGGCGGAGCACCAGAGGACAGCAGGATTATTGCAACCACTTCCGATTCCAGAGTGGAAGTGGGAGCACATCACTATGGACTTCATCACGGGTTTTCCCAAGAGTCCAAGTGGGAGAGATACTGTGTGGGTAATAGTGGACCGACTCACCAAGTCAGCCAATTTTATACCTTTTAGAGTGGGTCAGTCTACAGAAGCTTTAGCTGACTTATATATGAGGCAGATCGTGAGATTGCACGGCATACCAGTCAGCATTGTATCGGACCGAGATTCGCGCTTCATATCGCACTTTTGGAGGAGCATGCAAGAGAGTCTTGGTACTCGTCTGAAGTTCAGTACATCTTACCACCCGCAGACAGATGGGCAGTCGGAGCGTACTATTCAGACCTTGGAAGACATGTTAAGGGCTTGTATGTTAGACTTCGGAGGATCATGGGAGGACCACCTACATCTTGTAGAGTTTTCTTACAACAATAGCTATCAAGCGAGTATTCAGATGGCTCCGTTTGGAGCATTGTATGGAAGAAAATGTAGGTCTCCTGTGTGTTGGAGTGACGTGGGAGAACGTCAGATTTTGGGACCCGAGTTGGTGGTCAACACTGTAGAGACAGTCAAGAAGATTCAGGGACACTTGCGAGCAGCGCAAGACAGGCAGAAGCAGTGGGCAGACCTTCATCGTCGTCCCTTGGAGTTCAAAGAGGGCGATCACGTCTTCTTGAGGATATCACCGACCAGAGGCACCATCCGATTCGGAGGGCGCGGCAAGTTGAGTCCAAGGTATATTGGACCATTTGACGTGCTCGAGAGGGTTGGAGAGGTGGCATATCGACTTGCGCTACCACCATCACTGGAGGGAGTACATGACGTATTCCATGTGTCGCAGCTCAGGCGATATGTGGCAGACAGCAGTCATGTTCTCGACCATTCAGAGATCACCATTGGGCCGAGCTTGTCGTACCAAGAGCAACCCGTGGGAATCCTTGATCGTCGAGAGAAGGTATTGAGGAACCAGTCTATTCCCTTGGTTCGCGTAGCATGGAGGCATGGCGCGCCAGGAGAATCAACTTGGGAGCGCGAGGACGACATGCACAAGCGTTTTCCGAACCTATTCGCAGACCAAAGTATGAATTTACATTGTTAAATTATATCTTATACCATCATTGCATTCTATCGTGGCTTAATTTTAATTTCGAGGACGAATTTTTTACAAGTTGGGTAGAATGTAAAACCCCCTTCCTAGAAAATCGTATATACACCTTTTTATTTAATAATTATTAATTAAATTGTAGTAATTAGGTCTAAATAGAAGAAATAGATTTTTAATAATTTTTATGTTAGGTGTTCGGGCACTTAGATGACTTATGGGACCTTCAGAAATTTTTCGGATTTTATTCCATGTAGGAGACCCCTTGAGCGGTTGCTAGTCTAACGATGTGCAATACCCTAATATATAAATTTTCTTATGTGTGAATATATATATATATATATGTATATATACAAATATATATATGTATATATATATATATTTAAAGAAAGAAAGGAAAAGAAAAGAATTAAATAAGTATCATAATATAATAATAATAATATTAATAATATACTTAGTATATTTTTCCATCCTCAGCAAAGTTGCTGGAGCCGCCCACTTATATGACTCCTTCAACAACTCTTTGGCTCCAGAAACTTTGCACCTAGGGAGCCCGCCCCTAAATCCGTTCAGCCGATTATCCACCCGAACTCCCATTCAGCTCCAAAACCCGCGGACCCATCCGCAACCCTCTCTCTCTCTCTTAATATATATAATATATATATATATAGTTTCTCATCCCAAAAACCCTAACCTAAATTCCCAGACTTCCTCTTTCCATCTAAGAGCCGTCACCGCAGTCAGAGAAGCCCCCAAGCCATCCAACCATCCCGTCGACGCCGACCTCGCATCCTGCAGTTTTCCACTCGAGGCACCTTCGCTCCGGCGTGATTTTCCGTCGACTCGCTCGACCAAACGCTGTTCCATTTTCAAAGATATGATCATCCCTTAACCCTCTCCAATATTCGTTTTATAGCAAACCTCGAAAAACGTGTGTCCCTAGGTGTAAATCAGCGTCCAAAATGGACGGACAGACAGAATTCTGGGATCGCAGAATTCCAGAATGACCACCCGTATTGCCGAGTTCGTATCTCCCACATTTCGTGTCGCAACTTTTGTGGAACTCGCACGTATTTTGTGCACGCTTGTCAGATTGCGACGAAACTTGCGCCACTGGACTCGTGGTAACGCGCTGGTCCTGTGACCCAAATTTTATGCAATTCTGAGACGGTTGACCAAATTGCCAATTGGCGGGCCCCATAGTTGACTTTTTGGACAAATTAGTGTTCGGCTCATCGGAATCCACATTTGGACATACCGTTGGGTTCGTATTGACATCTAGATTTGTTTGACCTATAGTTTGTCCCATTTAGAGACTGTTACCCTTGGCACGCTTTTCGGTGCAAAGTGGGCCACACGTGGACCCCACTTTTACCCGAAATTACCGTTTTGCCCCTGTGTCCAAATTGGATGAAAGGGATGTGCTTTTAGCTATTTTGCTCATTTCGGAAACGTTGGTGATGTTTATTTCAGCATCCGGAGACGTTTGTTCGGAGTCCTTAGTTCCAGGTTCAGTGTCCTTGACATTTGGGCGCGTACACTTTACAGATTTCTTGCCAGTCAAGTATACCTTGCCATTGTACTGTATTTACATTCCATATGAGGCATGCATGTTTATTTCTGTTTATTTAGTTCATTTATTTTAACTGCGCGTCCAAGGAACTTGGGTGCAACGACGGTGTCGTCGTACTATATTTTTATTTATGTATATGCATTGGACCTACTTTTTGAGACTACCCCATTTTCATGAGGCATTTATGTTTCATTGGCCATGACACTATTCTTACACGAGTGTGAGTCACATGTAGGACACGGACTTGCGTACTCGGCTGGCCCCCGGTACGTATAGGTCGTGCGACGGATAGGGATAACTGCCAATAGAAACTTTGCATGCTAGTAGACCTGGCGGTTATTAGAGGTTTATCGTGTCATGGATATGACATGCTTAGAGCATTGGGTGGGGAGAACAACAAGTACCGCATTTGAGCTCCTTTATACTTTTTCTCCTGTACGTCCGGATTCTCCGCTGGAGATACGAGTCATGATGACCACTATATATTATGTACTATCAGGCGGGCCACCGGCGTTCAAAAGATGACGTGCCTTTTAGGCCCCTGGATCTTCAAAAGAGAACCATGCCAAATCCCAATTTTCAGCCAGATAGCTCACTTGTGGGGAAAGGTGTTCTTAACTGCATTCACATAGATGGTTAGGCGACCCCAATGGATGTTTATTTTCAGTACTTTATTGGCATGTGCTTTTTGTATCTTGTTACGTCCCTCTGAGGACCTGGTCCCTTCCAGATATAGGTGAACAGGAGTACCCGCAGGAGTATGGACCTGGACCTGACGCTACCTATCAGCCTGAGGAGATCTTACCTTCTGATTATATGTGATTCATTGTAGCTGTTTAGAGATCTTAGTTGCTATTCTTTTCTAGACATTTATTCTTATATTAGAGTTTATTCTCTTCTCTCTTTAGTAGTTTATTATAGTCAATTTGCAGTGGATTTGTCTCCACCCGACTATTGTACTTTGAGATCACTATTTGAGACTACTTCTTTGATATTCATTTATTGATTTCCATTCTTCTATTATTTATGCTGTGGATGAGATATAGAACTGCGTGTGACTTGTTGTGACATATATTTACCACTGTGGATTGGATATTCATGTACAGCGTACGTGTGTATATGGTTTCCATATATTGGAGTTCGTATACATACGGCTGGCGTGTTACGTATTCCTAGTCCTACGTATTTTGGGACTGGGGCGTGACAAAAGGAGATGGTGGCGATGGCGGATGGGTGTCCGGTCAGGCGACGGTGGCTTGGAGTGGCGGTGGCGACCTGAGGAGGTGGGGATGGATGCCCGGTCGGGGATGTTGGTTAAGAATAAGGGGTCGGCTAGGGTTTGAGATGGAAATGAGATTGGTTGTTTGGGTTTTAGGTTTGAGGATGTGTATTTATACATATGTGAGGGGATTAGGGTTAACATTGGTTTTGGGCCGGTCTGACTCCTCGGTGTGGGGGGCTAGTCCTCATGGGAGATGCACAGGGCTTGGTTAGGCCTTGTTTTGGGTGAACTTAACCTCAACTTAATTAAATTACAATTAATGCGCAAGGCGCTTATTTACGAATATTGCGTAGTTAAAATGGGACGCAATAATGAGTTTCTATGGTTATACTATGGTCAGGGGGGTACTCTGGCATGTCTAGGAGATGTTGGTGATATTGGGTTGAAGGTAATTGCTAGTGTGGCATTCCAATCTCGTAGCAACGGTAAGGTGAAATAAGACATAATTAGACGTACGTTAATCCTAATTGAATCAAATTTAATCCTTATCTTCTTGATTTAATCCAAAATAATCCTAAATTGGTCGAGGGGGTTTACAATCTACCCTCCTTAGAGCATTTTGTCCTCGAAATTAAAACATACGCATGGTGAGAATTACTAACTAAAATTTAAAAAGCTAAGAGTACCTGGTCCTTCGAAGAGGTGGGGATAGCGTTGTCTCATATCCTCCTCGCGTTCCCAAGTCGACTCTCCTGGTGCATGATGCCTCCATGCGACACGAACTAGAGGGATAGTCTGACCTCGCAATACCTTCTCTCTCATGTCCAGGATCTCAACAGGCTCCTCTTGGCATGATAAACTCGGACTGTGATCTCTGAATGGTCAAGTACATGACTCGGATCCGGTATGTACCTTCTCAACTGAGATACATGGAAGACGTCATGGACTCCTTCCAAAGTCTGCAGCAAGGCTAATCTATAAGCAACCTCTCTGACGCGTTCTAACACATCGAATGGTCCGATGTACCTCGGACTCAGCTTTCCTCTGCCTCCGAATCTGATAGTCCCTCGAGTAGGCGAGATCTTTATAAACACGTGATCTCCAACCTGGAACTCTAAGGGTCATCGATGCGCATTAGCCTAATTCTTCTGTCTGTCCTGTGCTGCTCATAGGTGTCCTTGGATCTTCTTCACCTTTTCTACTGTACGAACAACCAACTCTGGCCCGAGAATCTGTCGCTCGCCTATATCGCTCCAGCATACTGGGAAACGACACTTTCTTCTATACAACGCTTCATAGGGAGCCATCTGGATGCTCGCCTGATAGCTATTGTTGTAGGAAAACTCGACTAGGTGCAAGTGGTCCTTCCATGATCCTCCGAAATCAAGCATGCATGCTCTTAACATGTCCTCCAACGTCTGAATGGTGTGCTCCGACTGACCATCTGCCTGTAGGTGATACGCTGTGCTAAACTTCAGGTGGGTAACGAGGCTCTCTTGCATAATCCGCCAAAAGTAAGATATAAACCTCGTATCCTTGTCAGACATGATGCTAACTGCCACTCCATGCAGGCGTACAATCTCTTTCATGTACATGTCTGCTAAGACCTCTGTAGATTGCCCCACTCTGAAGGGTAGAAAGTTTGCGGACTTGGTGAGTCTATCTATAATTACCCAAATTGTATTGCGACCACTAAGACTCCTCGGAAAGCCCGTAACAAAGTCCATAGTGATATGCTCCCATTTCCATTCTGGTATGGGGAGCGGTTGAAGCAATCCTGCAGATCTCTGATGCTCAGCCTTGACTTGCTGGCACACCAAGCACTTTGCCATAAAATGAGCTATTTCTCTCTTCATTACATGCCACCAGTAGTACTGTCTCAAGTCTCTGTACATCTTTGTGCCTCCTGGATGAATAGAGTAGGTTGAACTGTGTGCCTTTGTCATCAACTCCTGTCGAAGCTCTCCATTTGGAACAAAGAGACGATCTTCACATCTCAAAGTTCCTTCTTCATGTATACGTAGTCCTGTCTATATTCCAGCCTCTGTCCTCTGTCTAAGCCTCTAAAATCTGGCGTCTGTTGGCAAAGCAGCCTTGATCCTCTCCACTAAAGTCGACTGCAACTGAAAACTCGACAACTGTCCGTCTACTCCGGGCATGACAACCTCTATACCCATCTGCTCTAGATCTCTCAGTAGATGTTGTTGGGTAGTCAAGAAAAATGCCATGGGTCATCTGCTCAACGCGTCAGCTACTACGTTGGCATTTCCCGGGTGGTACTGCAGCTCAATCTCAAAGTCTGTCATCACCTTGAGCCAACGTCTCTGCCTCTGATTCAGATCCTTCTGAGTGTATATGTACTTTAGACTTTTGTGATCAGTGAATATCTTTACTCTTTCTCCATATAGGTAGTGCCTCCAAAGCTTCAAGGCAAAGATCACTGTTGCAAGCTCCAAGTCGTGAGTGGGATAGTTCTTCTCATGGGTTCTCAACTGTCTAGAAGCATAGTCTACAACCTTCCCATGCTGCATAAAGACACATCCTAATCCTTTTCCGGATGCATCGCTATAGATCATGAATCCTCCGGATCCAGATGGTATGGTCAAGATGGGTGTCGTAGTCAAACGCTTCTTTATCTCATCGAATGCTGTCTGACACTCCTCTGTCCAGGTAAACTCCTGCTCCTTACGGGTCAAGCGGGTCAGAGGCTCTGCGATCTTCGCGAAGTTCTCCACGTACCTCCGGTAATATCCGGCAAGTCTTAGAAAGCTCCTTACTTCTGAGACATTGGTAGGGGTTGGCCATGTCTCTACCGATGAAATCTTCGCCGGATCTACTGAAATACCATCTCCTGAGATGACATGTCCAAGAAAAGCGACACGATCTAGAAGAAACTTGCACTTGTTCAGCTTAGCATAAAGCCTCTCTTTCCTCAGCGTCTCTAACACTAGTCTCAGATGCTCTTCGTGCTCCTCGTGGCTCTTCGAATACACCAAGATGTCTTCAATGAAGACTACCACGAACCGGTCTAAGTATTAGTGTAAGACTCGATTCATCAAGTTCATAAATACAGCTAGCGCATTCGTCAGTCCAAAAGGCATTACTAAGAACTCGTAGTGACCATAACGAGTCCTGAGTGCTGTATTTTGAATGTCTTCTCTTCGCACATTTACTTGATGATAACCCGATCTCAAGTCAATCTTTGTGAATACTACTGCTCCTGTCAGCTGGTCGAATAAATCATCAATTCGTGGCAGGGGGTACTTGTTCTTGATAGTCAAAGCATTAAGGGCTTTGTAATCAATGCACATGCGTACTGTTCCATCCTTCTTAGGTACAAACAACACTGGGGCTCCCAGGGTGATGCACTAGGATGGATAAATCCCTTGCTCTGCAACTCCTCTAATTGTAACTTCAGCTCATCTAGTTCCTTCTTCGCTAATTGGTATACATTAGAAGATACCAGTGCTGCTCCTGGTACTAGCTCAATAGTGAACTCCACGTCTCTATCTAGCGGTAAACCTGGCAATTCTTCAGGAAAAACATCCTCAAATTCTGCAACTATTGGTGGGGGTACCATCTCCATAGCCATGTAAGTTCCAGCTATCTGTCCTACTCCTTGTTCGACGGTCCCTCATATGTACTCGAACTTCGGTTGATCTGGCGGTCTAAAGGTGACGCTACCCTTCCGGCAATTCAGTACGGTATTATACTGGCTTAACCAGTCCATGCCAAGTACAACATCAAAGTACGGCATGGGCAATACTAAGAATCGCGCTCTCATCTCTCTACCACATACGACTACCGAACACGTTCTAATAGTGCTGGTAACCGGCACGATACCTCCTCCGGTAAAAATCTTCCAACTCTTAGGTAAGCGGGAAGTAGCTACTCTATGCATTACTACAAATCTACTAGATATGAATGATAAGGTAATACCAGAATCAAACAATACAGTTGCAGGTAATGATACAACTAAAATGGTACCTGTGATAGCTTCCCCTCATGTTTCCTCCTCTGTAGCTGCTAGTGCAAAGGCCTGTCCGTTCCTCTGCCCTCCGGTCTACTGTCGAGCTCGGTCAAACTGCGCCTCCTGTGGGGCCAAGGGTGGTCCCCTCTGAAATCCTCCGGGTGCTGGTGGACGTTGACCTCCTGGCGGTGGTAGTATCTTCAAAACTGGTGCTGTTGGCCTATGTCCGGCCGACGGTGCTGCCTCTCTACGCTGTGGGCAGTCTCGGACTTGGTGCTGGTCTGACCCACAAATCAGACATGTCCTCAGTCTTTTTCTGCAGTCCTTCTCGTAATGTCCTCTCTTACCACAGTGGTAGCAAGTCGGAAGATCCTTTTGCTGGTATGGCGTTGTCCTCTGCTGTGTCTGCGCTCTGGGACGACGAATTGGTCCTCCTATTCTGGGCTGGGCTCTGGCTGGTACAGTTGTGTTGGAACGTCTTGCTCCTCTGCCGATGGCCTCTTGGACTCTCGCCTCTGAAAGAACCTCTTCATACGAAATTCTCGCCTGTGCGGTGGTATACCTCTGTAGCTCGAAGGTGAGGTCGTGATGGAATCTCTGGGCCTTCTCTAGATCACTGGGTATCAGGACGGCACTAAATCTGCTAAGGCGACTGAACTCCACGTCATAGGCTTCAACAGTCATGTTTTCCTGTTCTAGTTGTAGAAACTGGGAGTACAGGGCATTTTTGACTGTAGCTGGGAAATACTTCGCATTGAAGTACTCCAAGAACTGTTCCCAAGTCTGGTTCTTGCCTACACTGCGCTCAGTAGAATCCCACCAGCGATAGGCGTTGCCTTTTAGTTGGGCCCTCACTGTCGTCATCCAAAGGTCTGGATGCAGTTGTGAAGCTTCTAGTAACATCTCCGTGTTGGCAACCCAATCGGAGATCTGCTCTACTGTCTAGTTGCCTGAGAAAGTATCTGGTCCCATCTGTCGGAACCATCTTACAGTGCCACATGTCTGGGCTGGTGCAGGTGCTGGTACTGGTACTGTGACAGGTGTCCTCTCTAGTACTGCCATCAAACTCTGTCTTAACGTCTCGGTCTGATACCACTGTGCTTGCATCATAGTCTGAAAGAACTAAAGCATCTGTGGCTGTCCATCTAGCTGTGGCATCTGGGGTGTATAAGGTGGAGGTGGTGGTAGTGGAACCTCTGGCTGTGTTGTAGGTGTCTCATCAGATGTCGGCCTCTCGGTCTGCGGCATTGGTGTAGCTCCTGAAGTCTGGCCCTCAAAATGCGGTGTGGGGATCGTCTGTGAAGTCTGTCTCTCGGGCTGCTGGGTAGGATCGTCCTGAGAAGTCTCGTGCCAATGTATCAGCGGGGCCTGTGGCGGTGGTTGCCTTCCAGGTAGTCCCTGGGGTACCTCTTCTCCTTGGGTGGTATTGTCTGGCACCACGGCACTGGGTGCTCCTCGTCCACGGCACAAGTTCATCTTGCTGCAAGAGATAGGACTTCATCATAAAGAGTACGGAATCAAGCAAACAGGATACAGATATTTAGAAGCAATACGAAAGTAGTTCAAAGATGCAATCAAAGTGGATGAGACCTAGAAATTTCTATCCTATTGCAGGCTCGCTGGGCATGTTACCATACCACAAGCGAATTAGTCGACCTGCATGGGCCACCACTAAAACTATGTCACGCTCCAGTCTCAAAAGTATGCGGGACCAGGTCACGTGGCAATAGTCAGCTGTCACGTCTCCGAGGATATCCCAATTTAATGGATCCAACGAAGAGTGCTACGCCATCCTAAAATACTAAAAAGTCCAATATCAATCATCAACAGGTAATCTAATCTCATCCACAATATAAAGAGCAAAAAAGTACTAGAATAAATACTGGAAGATAAACGTCAGTCTCAAAATATCATAGTACAACCAAGAAGTCTGGTGGGAACAAACCCACTACTATGACGAAATAAAATACTGAAATGATAGGTAAAAGATAATGACTAGGGCATCGGCTGACTAGATAAAGATGCTCCCAATCCTAGGCAGAAGGCCTACCAAGTGATCACGAAAACTCTGACGGTAGCACCTCTAGCTTCTCTACGGTAGCGAACCTCGTCTCCTGTCCTGGGTCGTACACTGTGGGGTAATATGCTTCGTCCAAATTTGGAAAGGTACCAGGTCCTCAGAGGGACGTAACAAGATACATAGAAGCATGCCATATATAAATACTGAATAAAATAAATACAATAAAGGGTGTGATAACCATCTAAGTGAATGCAATGTGAGGACAACTTTGGTACGTATGGGTAGGCGTAGGCATAACGCCCAACACCCCGAAGAGCGTGGCAGCAGTGCAGTATATCGTCCATATCGCTCCGAAGAATGTGGCAGCAGTACAGTATATCTTCTATATCACTCTGAAGAACGTGGCAGCAGTGTAAAGGGAGTCATTGGATCCGTGGCTCCTCTGGATACTACGGACTCCAATGGGTGTATCACATACGCCTACTAATGTCCTCCCCGTCCAATATAGATACGCAAATCGAATACTCGACGTACATACCACGAATCTATATGCCAGTCTCTAACAATAAAATATAACCTGAATTACGTACTAACCGTGATGTAGGTCACACGCACCGATAGCTATTCGAGTACGCGTACCCACATCCCAATATGAATATGTCTCAGTGAACGTGTAAGGCTGTCAGGTCTCAGAAGGTAACAGAGTATCCTCCAATGGGGTGAGTCTGCTAATGACTAGGTCGAGTGCACTAATCATCGACGTATCCGTCGACTGCACCCGAGTCAAATCTCGGACGCGCACAGTTGTATAAAAGAAAAGCACAAGAATACGATACAACATATGCATAATTTAAATTAGACAGTAAATATGGCAAGGTATCTTGCCTGAGTCCTCAAGTTGTGAATGCCAGAAGCCGGTTCTTGCAGTGTCTCCTGGCTGATCCAATGATCCTAACACACAATATAATATAGCAAAAGCAGACATCAGACACTAAGAAATAAATACACACGACTACAATGCTACTCTTGGATACTGTCGCAAGTTTACGGCTGATCGAATATAGCATCACCTGTGCACGTAGGTAGGGTGCTCACATGTTCTGTCCTCGATTGGCGTGCGCCTTGAGACAGTAGCCTACTAAGGTTAAGGGGTTACCAACTATTTCTGAATTGTACGAATACGTCCTTGGTTTTCTTATCCAAACATACTTAGTTTATGTCCAGTTGTTCAGGTGAAATATTAGTCCTTGATGACAGTCTCATATCATTGGGGTGATTACTAATTATTAATTACTATCTAGTCTAATTAATTACCATCTAATATACATGCAAACATATAGGGTTTCCTTTCTCATTGCTCGTATCCGAATCCATGATACATGACACGATGGTATAACGCTAGGATACCAGGAAGGAGGGGTTGGTGATCGAGTACCTGATCGTCAGAACTAGGGGGTCTCGTCGACGTGTTCCCCGGCGTGGCGGAGCTCCGGCGTCGCATGGTGGCAAGACAGCAGCGGCAGCGGCAGCGCAGCACTGCAGTAGTCGCAGCAGCGGCAGCGACGGTCTGCAGCGGCAGGGCGATACTGGAATTGTTCCTGGTGGGGGTCGGGTCGTGGGGGACGTCGGAGTAGGCCAGCCAGTGGCGATCGAGGGTGCTGGAGTCTGTAGCCGGGGTCGGTGTAGTCGGTTTATTTGATGGGAGGTTGACGTGGGTGACGGAGAGGAGATGGTGGCGATGGCGGATGGGTGTTCGGTCAGGCGGCGGTGGCTTAGAGTGGCGGTGGCGCCTGAGGCGGTGGGGATGGCTGCCCGGTCGGGGATGCTGGTTAAGAATAAGGGGTCGGCTAGGGTTTGAGATGGAAATGATATTGGTTGTTAGGGTTTTAGGTTGGAGGATGTATATTTATACATATGTGAGGGGATTAGGGTTAACCTTGGTTTTGGGCCGGTCTGACTCCTCGGTGTGGGGGGCTAGTCCTCATGGGAGATGCACAGGGCTTGGTTAGGCCTTGTTTTGGGTGAACTTAACCTCAACTTAATTAAATTACAATTAATGCACAAGGTGCTTATTTACGAATATTGCGTAGTTAAAATGGGACGCAATAATGAGTATCTATGGTTACACTATGGTCAGGGGGGTACTCTGGCATGTCTAGGAGATGTTGGTGATATTGGGTTGAAGGTAATTGCTAGTGTGGCATTCCAATCTCGTAGCAATGGTAAGGTAAAATAAGACATATGATTAGACGTACGTTAATCCTAATTGAATCAAATTTAATCCTTGTCTTCTTGATTTAATCCAAAATAACCCAAAATTGGTCGAGGGGGTTTACATAATTACTAAAAAAAATTTTAAAAAAAATATAAGCTTGATATTGTATTAAGTATACTTCACCTAAGTTTAATTCTAATTGTCCTTGACGACTTTTTATACTTTAGAAGCGTTGCACAATAACAACATTTTATACTACTAAATACATCTCTCTCGATGTGTATAACCATGGTATTGTTCATTCAGTGATCATTCTATTTCACAATAAAATTTTTGTGAGATTCGTAAGAGAAAATGTTCTCTCCACACATGTTGTTGTGTAATGTTCTTTTGTGTTATTTGTCTCATATGATAGTTGTCCGTCTGCAATTGGTCCCTTCTTATAGATGTGTTTTTTATCACTATATTTTTAAATACCAGGAGATCACTTCGTTCTAGATGGTCGAACCCATAGTCCCTCTGCCCTTGCTCACATGCCTTTAGTAGATATTTTCTTTTCAAGATGATATACTTTTGTAGTTTTCTAGGTTAATTTGCAAAGCAGAGACCATGAAGAGGTAAGTGTGTTAAGTGGTATCCCCCTTCTGTTAGGCTAAAACTTAACATTGATGGCTCAGCTAATGATTACTTGACTACGGGTGGAGGAGAGTAATTCGAGGAACGGATGGTCTGTTTGTCCTTGCTTTCAATAACAGGTTAGGACATAATACTAGTTTAATGGCAGAAGCAAAGGCCCTTCTCATGGGCCTTCTTAAACACCATAAAATCTCATGTATCTCATGTCTAAATGAGTCTTGACTTCGCAACCATCGTGGAATCTCATGTAAAAATGGACCTTTAGTTGCCAATTCTGTCATTGAGTCCATTTTTATCCACCCATCAAAACTAGGATGAATGCTCACCCTCCAATCAAAAATTGTCACGTGTCATTTTTATTCAACATAAAATCACTTTGGAAGTGGTTTTATAGACATCCAAAGTGGTTTTGACTCTTAGTTTGACATGTGACAACCCTTGATTGGAGAGTGAATATCCACTCTAGTTTTGGTGGGTACACAAAAATGGACTTTTCTGTCATTATCAAAGTTTGTATCTTAACTATATCATATATATAATCTAAAATAAACCTAAATTAGCATATTATATTATAATTATTTGCAAGAATTTCTCATAAAGTTTAAAATCATCCATAATCATATGGAAGCACATTGAATTCATATTTACATCTTCCATGAGTCTAGAAAGCAAATAAAAAATTTCTAAACAAATTAATAGGGTGAACCCAACTTTAGTATCTTTGTATAAGGAAAAATAAATTTTGGTAAGTTTAACATTTGATGTGTACTGATTATCATATATGAATTTTGTTTCAAAATCTAAAATGGTGTTATTGCAATAAAAAGTGGCTATCCATTACTATTCTAATTTAATCTTTCAAAGTAATAAAAAAGAAGGTAAGTATATTCCAAATGAAATGATTTTGAATCACTCTTTGATGCAAGAAGTTTGATATGGTTCACAATCATATTTTTGATAATTAATTTAGTTTGCTAGTCGAGTTCTTCTTGTAGCAATTCATATTAAGTTTGCGACTTGAAGGGACAAATTGAATCAACTTTGTATACTTATAGTCCTCCTATAAATAGAAAACTTACACATATATAACAATTGTTAAGGAGAAAAATAAGTTTTTGCCTAATTAAATGGCTTAAATTGTTTGGCTATCTTCCTTGTGTGTAGATCAGGTTCCAAGAGTTCAGGGAAAGCTTTTGTAATTTCCTTGATCGTTAATTTGATACTAGTTCTCCTAACAGTTGAATACAAGGCTGAAAGCCTAATGTAGATATTGTATTTCTTATATTTAATTAGTAATATTTAGCTGATACATAATTAGGTTTGTAGTTTCTTTGTTTAAGTATTTATACTATTACTCTTATATATTTTGGGTTTTGCTAAATTTACTACATAAAATGATGATCTACCTAAATGGATACAACTAAACATGCATTGCCTCTAATATAGGGATACAAATGTACATCTTAAACCTCCCCATACCATGCATTAGCAAAAGCCTTCCGCTATATTTTATCCATATTATTAAGCATAAAGTTAAATCTGTAAGTTATATTATATTATTGTCCATCACAGGGTAGAACATCTTACTATAACATATAGATTTGTTAAGCCATCTAAATATCGTGGATTCTCACAAATCCTAAATGGGACTTGTCACCATACAAATTGCTATATTTCCAATATGCCTCATATGACCTATGTTGCACGAACATGGCAAAATAATATCCCTATCATGTATGTACCCATGTTAATATCAGTAACATAGTACAAGAAAGGTACCCTTTGGACCTATTTGAAAATGTCCCTATCCTGTATCCATATCGTATCCATATCTATACTTATGTAGTTGTATTCATGTAACATATTATATGACAAATGTAGCATTCATCCGATAAAGAACATCAATTACACTTGCGACACTTTCATACCAGTGGAATAAGTTATTAAGAATGAAGTAGAATATAACATTCACATTTTTGTTTTTTGTTTTCCTTCACAAAAGTAATAGACTTATAGGCATAAAATGCGTCATTCTTGTGACATATAAGGATTAGGTTCATCTACCAAGGTTATATTTGACATTAACATCATAAAATTTTGACTGTATTATTATCGATTTTTCAATATTGTGTTGTCCTTTTTAAATAATTTTTTATCTATACAAAGTCACTAACGAGTACAAAGATCGAAGGAGAATCAAATTTTGTTAAAAAAGCTATAAAATATAATAAAGTTCTTAGAAAATCGAATCTCGCAAATAATATTCCCAGAAATAATGAACAATTTGAGAATATTGGTTGTCCATGTAAAAAGTGTCGGAACACATGTGCTAACCTACCTGGTTATATTATGTTTGAGCACTTAGTGTGTAATGGCATGGATCATACTTATACTACTAAGGTTTTGCATGGAGAACGATCTACTGCTCGTCTAAGGTTTTGCATGGAGAACGATCTACTGCTCGTGGAGATATAGAATTAGTTTATAATATGTATAGGATGTTTCTAGATGCACATGATGAAGTAATTTTAAACGATAAAAATGAAATACTAGAGGACAATATACCGGGAGATGCTAAAAATTCTAGAGGACAATATCCAGGTTATACTAAGTTTACAAAGATTTTTGCTACAATAGATCGTTATAAGATCAAAACTATGAATGGATTATCAACTAATAATTTTAAAAACTTCTAACGATAATTAGTGGTATGCTATTAGATGGGAACATGCTTTAGGAAAGCAACTATGAAACAAAAAAGTTCTTGAAGTCTTTTGATCTCAATTACGAAAAAATACATGCTTGCGAGAATATTTTTTGTCTGTTTAGAAAAGAAGTCGCAGATCTGGATGCTTATTCTTCTAGGTACAAAAAGACAATAATGAGAATAAGAATAAGAAAAGGGTATCAGTGATGCTTATCATGACCCGTACCCGGTGTAAGGGTACAAGTCGGAAACAACGTCCAGCCTACGTCGCAGAATCGACGGTAGAACACTGTTTAGATAATCTATCTAACAATATAATGAGCCACCAACAATATCAATATACTCAATCACAAATCTAAGAAAGAAATGAGCACGAATATGATAAAGAATAGAATAGTCACATACAACTCATGAGTCAAATAATAACATCAATGAGTCTGAAGAAAACTAAATAATAAGCTGAAGACAAATCCACTACAAGAAAATGCTAAGAAGCTACAAGTCTCGGGTCATCTGTCTCAGTCGGGATGAGTCCCTCCTAAGCTAGGGTCTCTGACTCTAAATCCACAACATCCTGAGGCCCGTAATGTAACGCCCCGCAACTGCACGGTGCGTTACACTAAGTCAGATTGAATAAAATAATAGCTGGTTATATTTGATCTGTTAGATTTTGGGAAAAAGTATTGATTGAGTTGGTTTTATGTGCAGATGGCTAGCAGAGTTCGATAAGAATCAGGTGTTCATTCAGAGCAGTACTGAGATAGCTGGATTGGAGCAATAATGACGTCTTCCTTAGTCCGATCGGTCGGATAATTTGGAGAGCATGACCTGCTCGCACGGTCATACCAGTTGAGTAGATCGTGCTTTGCATCGGACCACGGGTTCAAGGAATCGGCCGTATCGGCAGGACATGATGCTTAACGGAATCAAACATTGTGAGTGAGCTCTATACCTTCTCCTCTACTCCTTCATGCCTAATAATATAGAAAACACGTAAAGGCTTGAACAATTGGACTGGAACTTGGGAATCACTACACTGAGGCGTGCATAGAGTGTACATCATTTGCTTGGATAGGATTGTGGCTTGAATTGATTTGCGCGTATGGATAGTTGGAGCTAGAGTTGGATTACATTTGGGGCAGTTGGAGAAGCAGTTGGAATTATATATCTTGGTTGGAATATCTTGGTTGAAATATCGGGAATTCGGGCGAGCGAGCGTGCATCCATGCATGAATATCACTTGGGCGCTTTGTCTTGCAAAGCGAGCAGTTGTGGTTCAAAATCAAACAACTGCATCGGCGAGGGCATTGTGCCACTGTTGCGGCATTGTGCCACGGGACTGTTCTGAGCGTAGGGTATTACACCAAATTGGAATACTGTGTCGAGAAGCGACATTGTGCCTATGGAGATAACTTGAGATTTGGTGCCTTGGGCTATATGTTGGAAGAATGGTTATGGATTTTTGGTTATGGATATTTTGGTTGGATATTTGGTTGAATGAGTCTAGGATCGCTTGGTGGGGCGAGAATGTTCAATCCTCTCATCATACCTACTTGGTGTCTGAAATCACGGACAACCTGTGTTGCACAGGATTTCGTTTCCTCGAACGGGATAGGCTCCGGGGCACCGGGACCGTTTGGCCATGGAGGAGACAAGGGTAACGCATCTTGGGCGCGGTGCCGGTAGTTCGATACGAACCAGAGGAGGATAGCTGCCCATTGTTGGATCGGATAGGACTGCCTATTGATTAGTCCGATCAATGTCCTTTATGGCTTGGCCAGTGACTTCATATAGATAAGTGTTGGCTTATTTTTCTTTGGTTGGTTTGTGCTTCGTGTAGGCACGTCCACCTTGCCTCGGCAAGAGTGTGCACTTTGAGATTGGATTATAAGTTTTGGTTGAGGATGGAGATTGAGGCTTGGATGATGGTTTGATATGTTATCGTATTGCTTGGGCTTGAGTAGGATGGGTTGCATGCTAGTTTCCTTCGAGTTGGTTATATATTGCTTATCTATTGGCTTGAGTTGAATATTTGCATGCTTAACTTGATTTACAGCATTCCTTAACATGTCATGCATATGCCATAAAACGAATCTAGGATTCAACTAGAAAGATCACCATATAACTGTTTGTATTCACTATTTTACTTAGTGTCGGCTTAGACGAGTGGGTTACCCCGCTCACCAGTACGGCTGTGTACTGACCCACATTTATGGGCATTATTTCAGGTACGCAGGTGTAGTGGCGCTGCTTAGATATACGGGACATGATGTATGAACTGTAAGTACCTTTGTGGGCTAGAGAAAGAGCAAGAGTATTTCATCGCCTTTGAGGCAATCGCCTTTATGGAATTTTATTTGGACCCTATCGAGAGCTTCGCTGCGTATACTCTGATGTGTGCTTGGTACACAATACTTGACTTTCGTTGCAGCTTGGTCGTTTCAATGATAACTTTGGTATTTGACAATATCGCCTTGTACGAGCGCAACTCCAGGCTCGTATGGCATCACGTCCCGATGAGAACGATTGTCCTGTATGAGCACTACAATATGGTGATTCACGTTCAGCGGGGACTATTAAGCTTGCGAAAGATTGGGACATGACATATTGGTCCTTCGCTTCATCAGAAACTCTAAATAGCTTCCGCGTGTCATCTAGCTCTTGTCTCTACCTAGTGCCGCATTGGATGTTTCATGCAATAAGTCTATATATTGATAGTTATGGCTGCATGTTATTCTTTGTTGTGTTGCTTTATTGGTTTTCGTTAAATCACATAGCCTCGTTAGGCATTGTTGCATTCGTGTAGCAAGTTGGGTGGCGTTGTTGCATTTGTGCAGCAAGTTGAGAGGGTGTCGTTGCTTGGCTTGTCGTTCGGGGAGTTTCTGGTTGCATCAGTGGTTCAGTTGGCTGGCAGACGAGATTGGTTATGTGGCATGTTGTTGTGAGTAGAAGCATCAGATGAGAATGGATCGTTGCACGAGTTGCTCGTGTAGTGATTGTGTTGGATAGAAGTTTAATTTTTGGCTGGGTATATCACATAGAGCATTGGTTGAGCAGGTTTGAGTTTGGCTTAGAAATATCAGGATAGTGTTGCACGAGTTGCTCATACAACAAATATAAGGAACAGTTGGGTATTGGGTTGGACTACTTGGAAGAGATCGTTGCACGGGTTGCTCGTGTTGTGATAGTATCAGACGGTTTGAGAATAGCTGAAAGTAATGAGAATGGAACATGGCACAAGTTGCATAGCGAGATTGATGGGAAGAGTTGGGTGGTTAAAGAATTGGTTGAGTTTAGTGTCAGACTTAAGTTGGGAATGGCAGGATCACGCATAAGGGATAGCTCGAACGGATCTTTGATTTTAGCAAAGGAATTATAATGCGAGTAGCGACTTGATTCGGAGTGGTATATGGGATACCACATAGTGAGCAAGGCATTAAAAGTATTTTGGATAGACATCAATGGGAATTGCCTCAACGGACTCGGGTAACAAGAATATAAGTTGGTTGGTGCACATCGGCTGAGTTGGAAAGAATAAAAAATAGAGCAAGCGATTGTTGAGTTGAGCAATCGAGAACGGTCTTGTGCAAATAAAAGTATCGTTGGACTTAAGAGATGGACGAGATGGGAACAAGCAATGGAAAGTTTGTTTGAAAATTTGAAGGATTGAGGCAGACAAAGTATTTGAAAAAGTTGAGATAGTCAGATGGAAAACTGAATACCAGAGTTCGCTTATACGATTTGGGATTTCTGTAAACATTCATTGAATGCGAAGAGAGAGTTGAGCATAAGGAACAAACAATTGGAATAAGCTTAAGCGGAGCGATGGGTGATTCGAAAGATAGCGAGCACGGACTACGATTTTGGGCAACACATTTGAGCTGTTGGTTGAGCAATAAAACACGATCTGACTTGGAGGGACAATGCAATGGATTCAAATAGACTTGAAGGATTTTGGATATTGCTGCTCAGGAAGTTTGACTCAGGTTTTGCGAAAGTAAAAATTTGGCAAAATAGTGCAACGATTGTAGACGGATTCTTCGGAAGACATAAACGAGCATGAGGCAAGTCTAATTGATATTGAGTCAGATTGGAAGTTAACTTACAGTATTGAGACAGATTGAGGCAACAAGTATAGGCAATATGGATTTAAGATTTATGTTGGAACTGATGCACGAGTTATTGAGAGTGTATAGACTAATCGGAACATAGAGAAATCAAGACGGGGCTAAGGAATGGAACAAGAGCAAGGATTGTGGCGGATGGACATTTGAAGATAGCTAAATGAAAGAGCAAGTCTTTGGTTTCAGAATTATTGTAATTGGTAGTGCGAGTAGACGAACATGGTAATTCGAAAATTTGATGGATTCATGGGCAGAACGACGAATTAATGGAAGACGGTTTCAACGAGCGCAGTTCTTGAATTTTTGTCTTGGATAGATAGAAAGACTTTAGGTGATTAAGCGGCGTTTGGTTGACAGATCGTCAGAGGTAGTTCATAAAGTTCTCGGATTCGAAAGTTCGTTCGGATGAAATGGTTGGATTATGGTTCAGATTTGCAGATGAGATATAGCATGGTTCATAGTAATTATCCATCGTGATGACTTACAATTATCGAGCGTAGCTTTGGGACAGCTGACCCTAGCAACTTGACCGCCAGATTAGAGATGAATATTGTAGACCCATAGAACGCCCCTTGCGGCGGTACATTTGGGAATGCGTCGAGGGCAGATGTGAGTATTGTGTGTTAGAGATTGGCCTACTGACTGAGTGTTGGATTGAGAGATCCTTGGGATAGCCTTCAGCTGAAGATACAGCCGGAATATCGGAGCGATGGTGGAAATAGCCTAGTCAACTGATGAGATTCGGAGTCATAGATTTTTGAAAGATAGCATCGCCTCTGACTCGTCGTGCCCCGGAAGGGAATAGCATTCATATGAATTGACGACTGCGAAACTAGCTCGTAAAGTTAAAGCAGCGGCTCGTTCAGATTAAATCTTTGCGAATACTAGAAGGGACAGATGTGCCTCAGATTTACAAGATGCATCGGAACTTAGTCTGGGAAGCATGCTCATTCAGAAGGCAAAGGTGATATCCTGTGCTTCAAGGCAGTGGAAGCAGCACGAAGAACTATTCCATGCGCAACCTAGGAATTGTGGCGAGTGTGTCCACGTTGAAATCATGGCGACACTATCCCTTTGGCGTGGCAGCAAAATCTTCGTGGATCACATGAACCTCAATATAGATGTTCACCCAGCGAGGTATTGAGATGGCAGGAAAAGGTGTTGGGCTGAGCTGATCTAAGCAAAGTTTGATATTTGGGTAAGTCGCCTAGTTGGGGTAGTATCAGTTATGATGATCGTTCGGTGCATGAGATATATTTGGAGATGTTGCTAGTGCGGATTCAGAAATAGTTGGATGGATTGAGTTGGAACACGAACTGATTGAGTCGGTGGAAAATTATCATATTTGAGGATAGCGCTTGTGCAAATATATTGGAATGAACGTCAGGATTGGTTCAATTGGGAGTAAAGTGAATGCATGCCACGGACATAAAGATACCCTTGTAACTTGTTTAAATTTGCTATCGCTAAGCTCGATTGAAATGCATATATTTTAGGGACGCCTTAAATATGTGTATGATCCAAAACTAAGCGATACGAGAAATTCATATTGAGCTGCAAGGAGGATGTGGGAATATAGAATTTGTACGAGCGTTCAGCAGAGCGAGATGCTGAGTCAGGATCGTGAGTATGAGAGTTGCATAGAGCAGAGTTATAAATTGGACAAGCGGCATATGATAGGAATGAGTACCAGTACGGTTCGTGGATGAACCTAATTTCTAAGTGGTATATTATGTAACGCTCCGTAACCATACGGTGCGTTATGCTAAGTCAGATTGAATAAAACAATAGCTGGTTATATTTAATTTGTTGGATTTTGGGAAGAAGTATTGATGAGTTAGTTTCATGTGCAGATGGCTAGCGGAGTTCGATGGGAATCAGGTGTTCGTTCAGAGCAGTACTGAGATAGCTGGATTGGAGCGATAATGCCATCTTCCTTAGTCCGATCGGTCAAATGATTTGGAGAGCATGGCCTGCTCGCACGGTCATACCAGTTGAGTAGATCGTGCTTTACATCGGACCATGGGTTCAAGGAATCGACCGTATTGGCAGGACATGATGCTTAACGGAATCAAACATTATGAGTGGGCTCTGTACCTTCTCCTCTACTCCTTCATGCCTAATAATATGAAAAATACGTAAAGGCTTGAACACTTGGACTGGAACTTGGGAATCACTATACTGAGGCGTGCATAGAGTGTACGTTGTTTGCTTGGATAGGATTGTGGCTTGAATTAATTTACGCGTATGGATAGTTGGAGCTAGAGTTGGATTACATTTGGGGCAGTTGGAAATATATATCCTGGTTGGAACATCTTGGATGGAATATCGGGAATTTGGGCGAGCGAGCGTGCATCCGTGCACGAGTATCACTTGGGCACTTTGTCTTGCAAAACGAGCAGTTATGGTTCAAAACCGAACAACTGTATCGACAAGGGTATTATGCCACTATTGTGGCATTGTGCCACAGGATTGTTCTGAGCATGGGGTATTATACCAAATTGGAACACTGTGTCGAGAAGCGGCATTGTGCCTATGGGGATAACTTGAGATTTGGTGCATTGGGCTATATGTTGGAAGAATGGTTATAGATTTTTGGTTATGGATATTTTGGTTGGATATTTAGTTGAATGAGTCATGATCGCTTGGTGGGACGAGAATGTTCGATCCTCTCGTCATACCTACTTGGTGTCTGCATGTCACGGACAACCTGTGTTGCACAGGGTTTTGTTTTCTCGAACGGGATAGGCTCCGGGGCACCGGGACCGTTCAGCCATGGAGGAAACAAAGGTAACGCGTCTTGGGCGCAGTGCCGGTAGTTCGATATGAACCAGAAGGGGATAGTTGCCCATTACTGGATCGGATAGGACTGCCTATTAATTAGTCCGATCAATGGTTCCTTTATGGCTTGGTCAGTGATTTCATATAGATAAGTGTTGGCTTGTTTTTCTTTGGTTGGTTTGTGCTTCGTGTAGGCGTAGCCACCTTGCCTCGGCAAGAGTGTGCACTTTGAGATTGGATTGTAAGTTTTGGTTGAGGATGGATATTGAGGCTTGGATGATGGTTCGATATGTTATCGTGTTGCTTGGGCTTGAGTTGGATGGGTTGCATGCTAGTTTCCTTTGAGTTGGTTATATATTATTTGTCTATTGGCTTGAGTTGAATGTTTGCATACTTAACTTGATTTATAGCATTCCTTAACATGTCATGCATATGCCATGAAACGAATCTAGGATTCAACTAGAAAGATCACCATATAACTGTTTGTATTCACTATTTTACTTAGTGTCGGCTTAGACGAGTGGGTTACCCCGCTCACCAATACGGCTGTGTACTGACCCACGTTTGTGGGCATTATTTCAGGTACGCAGGTGTAGTGGCGCTGCTTGGATATACAGGACATGATATATGAACTGTAAGTACCTTTGTGGGCTAGAGAAAGAGCAAGAGTATTTCATCGCCTTTGAGGCAATCGCCTTTGTGGCATTTCATTTGGACCCTATCGAGAGCTTTGCTGCGTATACTCTGATGTGTGCTTGGTACACAATACTTGACTTTCGTTGCAACTTGGTCATTTCGATGATAACTTTGGTGTTTGACAATATCGCCTTGTACGAGCATAACTCCAGGCTCGTACGGCATTACGTCCCGATGAGAACGATTGTCCTGCGGGAGTACTACAACATGGTGATTCACGTTCAGCGGGGACTATTGAGCTTGCGGGAGATTGGGGCGTGACACATAATGTGTAGGATACTACTCCTCAGTATCATTTGGAAAAAATATATTAAGTCAGAAAAAAAAGCAGAGTATATCTCTAACAGCAGTCTAATCAATGATATTTAGCAGTAAATAAATGTGAATATATAAGATGCAACAATAGATACAAGAGATATACAATAAAGATAATATTGTAAATAAATACAAGAATGAACAATATGACAATGAACAAGAATACTAATGACTAAGTGTGTGAGTACTAGCTTTAACATGTGATCAGCTTGGGAACTTACACAAGAGTAAAAGGTCTGGTTAATCATACGTGCGGTGTATGATCAACACTCACAAGGAACAAGACATGCACAAGGAGGGTATGATCACATATCTATACTATAATACTTTCCACCCCCGACTGGTATAGGAGATCCAACCATGGTACGCTATGGCACGGGATTCTCTAGGAAGATAGCGACTCTCCCCGAGAATCAGTGTCTGTACATGTACAAGATAATCAATGAAATAAGGCTTGCACAAGATACACCATATACCAAGGAATAACATCTCATGACGAGATCCGGATATACTAATCCGTGTAACTATTGTGTCAAGAAATCATGGATATCTACACTAGATACAATGAACATAGAGGATATCATAAATGAGAAACTATCAGAGAATATTGTCATGACCCGCACCCGAAAAATCGGGCATGAGTCGTGGATACGTCCAGCCTACGCCGCAGCATCGGCGGTAGAACGCTGTCTAGGTCTACTATCTAGCTAACAATCTCACGCAATCAATATATATACCTGTCAAGATCTCAACT